>OX336389.2:420120317-420781321 GCA_946902985.2 Meconema thalassinum
GTTGACCATTCTAAGTCCTATGACACCTCACATGTTGATATCCGATTATTAGTTTATAAAATCTCAGGTCAATGACCTTGCTGTTTTGAATTTTTGAGGTAAATTCATTGGTCATGGGAGAGGGTTAACCATTCGTAGTCCTATGACACCTCACTTGACCCTCTCTACTGATAAGTTTATAAAATCTTAGGTCAATGACCTTGCTGTTTTGGGTATTTTGGGTAAATTCGTTGGTCATGGAAAAGGGTTGGCCTTCCTGAGTCTTGTGACACCTCACTTGTCCCTCTCTGATTATTAGTTGATACAATCTTAGGTTAATGACCTTGCTGGTTTTTTTTGGTAAATTCATTGGTCATGGGAAGGGGTTGGCCATTGTAAGTCCTATGACACCTCACTCGACCCTCTGTGATTATTAGTTAGCGAGATATTAACGAAAGTGCAGTTAGGCCCTTTTGACAAAAAAAATTAATAATACATTCAAAAACAGGGCGTCACCACAAGTCCAACGACCCCTCATACAAGTTCCTAGCTTTCTTAGTTCATAAGATATTAAAAAGCCGATGACCTATTAGTTTTTGGATCTTTGGTTAATTTGTAAAAAAAAACGTATCTATAAATCATTATTCAAAAATCCCGCCCTCTTACAAAAACCCCAATTGCGCATTCGTAAAACAAAAAACAAAAATGATAAATCATAGCGGCATTCAGTTGTATGCATGCACTTTATGTGGAACGAGTTTAATTTCATATTGGTATACAAACTCCCACATGTTGCACATGGAAAGCGACTTTTACCTAAAAATTATTATTTCACCCCCTAGTAGGGGTAGATTTTATTTTTGAGTGGAAATAAGCTATCCATAGGAAAGGGGTTGTCTGCCGGAGTAATTTGACTACTCGTACATGTCTCTAGCCTTATTCCCACCACTGCCAAAACAGGTTGTGACTTGTTAGCTCTTATCGTGCACGTGCACATGTGAACACCTGTGTGTTAGATCATATTACAAATGAACTCGCATTTTCTCACGTATGAATCAAAACAGGATGTGACTTGTTTCACAAGGAGAATGCTAATAATGACATCTCACACGAGTTCACATGTATTTCATCTCTTTCCTTTCATATCATTATCACATTATAGTAGTGGGGGTTGGTGAACAACGTCAGTTCAACACACACAAATGTAGTTAGGCCCTTTGACATAATTTAAATAAATTCATGAGCCAGTCCATAGGGACCAGGCCAAAGGGACCGGTCCAAAGGGATCAGTCCAAAGGGACAAGGACTCGTCCACAAGGACCTGTCCACAAGGACCCGACAACAATGACTCGTCAAAAATGACCCGTCCACAGGGATCTGTCAACAGGGACCTGTCCACAAGGACCTGTCAACAAGGACCCGTTAGGTTGAGTTAGGTTACACTACAGCCACCATTTTAAAAAAAGCCCGCCCTCTTACCAAACCTATGAGTGGACATGTGTAAAAACAAAAAACTAGCATGTTAATTCATAGTGGCTTTCCACCAAACATATGCACTTTATGTGGAACAACGTTTAAATCCATATCAGCATTCAAACTCTCACATGTTGCAAATGGTAACAGAGATTCTCTAAAAAATTAAAATTTCACCCCCTAGTAGGGGTAGGTTTTGCTTTTGGGGTTGAAATATGTTGTCCAATGGAAAGGGGGTGTCAGCCCGAGTTCAATGACACCTCATTCGTCAAAATCCGACCACGGGTTCGAGAGATATCGCACCGCCGCCATCTTGTGTGGAGGGTGTGGAGGTGGAGGGCCTTGAACTGTTACAAATACACTACTAGCATGGAACTTCGTTAATCGTCATTCTACAAAAGCGAGCATGTCGTGAACATCCAACTACACTCATGCATCGTGAATCCATCGCTGAATTATATCAAATGACAGTGGAAATATTTTCATACTCCACGATTATGAATATTTCTGCGGAAATAACTACAATAAACTTCATGGCGAATTACGACCAGAACTTCAGGGAACTTTCAAGAGAGGCCAGGGTGAACCTGGCTCACAAAGAAGAGTTTTGCCAGAAGGATGTCTTTCGTATACATGGAGCAGTGCAATTTCCGGAGAAGGAAGCAGTTCGATTCTCCGAGGACGCTGATTCCAGGTTCGAGGTCGGAGCACATCTTTACGCTGATGAAATGGAACCAACAGCAGTTTTCTTTGAAAACTTTCCTCTAGAACTTCAATCAACAGATAAGGTAGTCGTGAACGTTTCTTGTATTATTTGAGTATTTTAACGATATCTGAGCAACCGTTTTTTTCCATATTTTCTGTCCCATTTATTTTTGCCCCATTTTCTTGCTTGATATTTTTGTACTCAGTACACTTCGATGATTTATGCCTTTTTCTACGTTTTGTTGAGACATTGTTATGTCATTGGCATACTTAAATAATTTTGGATCAGTTGAGACTGATAATTTAGATTCTTTCAGTAATTTGCATATTTTTGTAGTCACGATTTGACTGTAAAGTTAACGATTTGCTATGGCAGATTTGAATTCAGACAGCGTGTCATTTTATTAAAGTAATTCTATTCAGTAAATTACTTTGACCAATTTTCTGTCATCCTCAAGAAAGAAGAATAATTAAAAGATTTTAGAGCGTTAAAATCTATTACGTTATCGACGATCTTTGAAATACTAGTCGTCTTATGAACATGATTGCAACATAGACATTTATCATTGCATTATAGACAATTTAATGAAATATGAACTTTGATTACGATTTATTGAATACATTATAGTAATGAACATTTGATAGGAGTTTTTCTCAATTATAGATTGGAACAATAATGTTTGAATTCCACAATCTAATTGTAGTCTATTCGACTATTTATGCAGTTTAGATGAACTTTGATTGAAGATAGTATTTTTATACTGCGATACTTTGAAGATATTAATCTCAATTTTGATAGACCAGGGAGGAGTGTCTAATCGTATTTGCTATTAAATTTATTTCTGATTGGCAAATTTTTACTTCATATCGATTCATGAATGAAACCCACGAAGGTTAAATAATAACAGTCATTAATACAATTGATGAATATAAGAATTTTTAAAGAGGAACAATGGATGTATAATCGTTAGTTCAGTGGACGTGTAATAGTCGCTGATGAATAATGCCCTTGAATAATGAAGGAGGTTCCCACAGTAATAAATGAAGTTGATGAATTTATAAGTGGAGGTTTTTGTATGTAGTTTGGAAGATTTTGATGCCATATATATTGAGATATATGATGAATTTTGGGCCAATTGTTGTGCAATTTTGTGCGTTTTGAGCGAAGTATTTTTCCGCTGAATGTATTGTCCTGGTTCTTTGAAAGTTATTCATATGAAGATACTGTTAAAATTAACAAGAGTGTTAAATAATTTGAGATAAAGATTTTGAATGGAGGTTACCGTCACAAATATTATAATAATTATTAAACCTTATTAAACCTGAATTTGACAGTTAAATATAACTAACCTTCATTGGTCGATTATATCAACACGATTTGAGTAATTATCAACCGGATAAACGTGTGGTTTAATGTATTTCTTGTATAAATAATATAAACAATATTAATATTGTAAATAATTATGTAAATATCTTTGATAATAATTTGAAATGAAAAGGATTAATAGAGGCGTGTATAAGTTTTCCTATTGTCGTTTGACATTGTTATAAACAATTTATTATTGTTATAAATAATTAATGAACTTTTGTTATTAACATTTGGAGTTTTGTTTTTATACTCTAAACAACGCTAATTAAACACGTGGTTTGAACAATTAAACATGATTTGGGATTATTGGAGTATTCCACTGGTGTTTGAATGGAGCATTTAAAAGATTTGCGTGATAATATTTCAGTTGAGATGTGGACATTTACGTGGTTTGAAGGAGAGCTGACGGGTGAGTCCACTTTGACGATGCTGGTGCATTGCAGCTGGCCCGGACAACTGTATTATAGAGGCCAAGGACGTTTCCATAATAGCCTTGTGGCTATAAATAAAATGTGATGTGTATAAACACGCAAAACAATTGATATATGTCTCGTCCCAAATCCCGTTTCCATTCCAAGTGCATTATTATAATTACGTTATTTTGAGCTTGAGAAAGCTGAAACATTGTATGTAGAGTATACAAGTCCTACAGGAGGACATGGTTATGTGGTCGATGACTTCTGATTGCCACGTGGATTTTGTTGTTTTATTTTTGTTAAATCATTCTTTAAGTGAAGTAAATTATTGTGCAGTTTAAAGTTTCTCGTCTTCGTTATGGTTCATTTTAAATATCATGGTGGAGGTTATTGTGTGGGCATACTTTAAGTGATCCAGTTGACAACCCAGTCCCCGAGATAAATTTAAAAGGTAAGTAAAGGTAAGTATGAACACCCGTATATTTTGGTGTGTTCCACAATAATTTTCTTGTTAACTATTGTGCTCTAATCTCGATAGTATCTGTCAGTGCCATTTTCATTGATGTAGCTGTGCCGGTGCGATTGATTATTGGCAATCCGATTGAGGGGGCGGATATCTGACAGCCTACTATCCGGATAACGGGGACAGTACCATTTGTGATTCAAGATTTTTTTTAGATGAAAAACACTAGCGAGATTGCATCAAACGACACCTTTCCAGTTCTAAGCATCAAATGAATAAGACTCTTCAAACAAACATTTTTTTTTTTAATTAAACATTGATTTGTGTGCAGCTCCTACACAAGTAGGAATTCCACTCAATAAGGTGAACCATCCAGCCTTCAAGGGATTTCTTGACAAATACACAAAGATGCCAATGCCCGATGAGAGTACTTTAATAAAAAAGTACATGGAGCGTGTTTACCGAGAAACCATACAAAGATTCAAGGATAACGTGTCTGATTGCAATGTGGAAATCATTGTGGATGAAACCGTAGACTCAATGGAACGATATGTTTTAAACATTTTAGTTATTCCCTTAGCAGGGAAGAACGTTAAGCTCATGTTATTAAAAATGTATGTACTGTAGAAAACCAATGCCAGTACAGTAATGCAATCAATTATGGACTTCTGCCAAAAACTCTGGCCTACTGGTACCGAGTTAGAAAAACTTCTTCTTGTGGTCACGGACCAGGCTCCATACATGGTTTCAGCTGTTATCCAATTTGAAACCTTTATTTCCTAAGTTGAAGCATGTGACATGCTTGGTTCATGCCCTTCACAGGGTTTGTGAATCCATAAGGAACGAATACGACATCGCAAATCCATTCATCTCTGCCCTGAAGAAGATCCTATTGAAAGCTCCGAATCGTGTTGTGGCCTACAGGGAAACTACTGGCCTGCCCCTTCCAAATTTCCCTGTCATTACTCGCTGGGGATCGTGGATTGAGTGTGCTGCTATGTTGTATGAGTATTTTGACAAAATTAAAGTGTTTGTGCTTTCTTTGGATCCAGCCGACACAGGTGCAATTTCCAGGGCGCAGCAACTTCTGTTACCGAGAAAATACATAATTTGCAGACAGAACTATATTGTGTCCATAGTTACAAGTACCTGACTGCAGTTATTAAACGATTAGAAGAACATGGTTTGAAAAAGGAAAAACAATGCGATATTTTTACTTCCATGAGGGAGCAGTTAGATGGCTTTGCCAAAGATAAACTTGAGTCTAGTCTTCACAAGAATCCAGACATTGTGGAATTTGCCACATCTGTAGAGTTGCCATTCCGATTGAATACAAGGATTGCCCCACTGGTTTCTGTGAATGTCGAAAGAAGTTTTAGCATCTACAAAGACATTCTATCTCTTTATAGAAACAGACTTTCTTTTAAAAACGTAGAGATGCTCAATGTCTTGAAGTACAACAATTTCATGTTTTTTCCTTCTTTTCATGAGTGATTTGATGTACTCGTTTGTAATTCAATAAACCAGAATAGAGGAAAGAGAAAATTAGTTGAATAAACCAGCACCTTATTGCCCCCTTTTTTTTTACCTTATTTGAGCACCTTTTCCCTTTCTTTTTTCATCTGAAATTTGCTCCTAAAAATCCTAACCCTGCTTATATCCTTCTAATTATTGTTATTATTATTATTATTATTATTATTAATATACTTCGCTCCGCACGCATCAATAATTTATTTGCCACAATACACTGCCGAAGTGACGCACCTAGCAACCGCATGGGCGCATCCACATTGCACCCAAACAACTGGTTGCTAGGTTTTTTATACATAGGAAGCTGCATTAACGCTGCGCAGTGTCTTGCATTTTGTGGGAAAAAAGGTGTAATATGAGAGAAATAAGGCAAACGCCTCCCGTGAAGATCATCTACAGTGTTGGAGCTACAAAATAGAAGTGAAATTTTATGGATAAAGTACGAGAATTTTGCGAGATAGTATGAATAAAGTTGACCTCACTCCTGAGGCAAGAATTGCATGGCGGGTACTACAAATTATAAATAAAAAGGAAGGAAGATTGTAGTTTTACGTGACCGTGAATCTTGTGATTATGAGCCACGGGACCTCCTTTTTACGTGGAATCCAAACCACAGGACATGGCATTTCACTTTGAAAATCTCACATGCATTGACCGGGAATCGAACCCGGACCGCCTTGGTGAGAGGTATACAGCTAGACCGCTGAGCCACCACGCCCCCACTAATTATAAATATTTATCATTTAGTGGATAGAGTATATCTAATATAAAGAGATATTTAGGACATATATGTCACATAAAGGGGTTTTTGGTTCATGTGGGGAGTGTAGTTGTAATTAAATATGGTTTGTAGTCTACTATAAGTATTATAAACGACAACCTACATAACCTTACAGCTGATTCACTAACACCAATAAATGTTATCCTACAACTTTTCTGAGTGGTGATTTCACTTAATTTATTTAAGCAGTGAATTGTGTTTCCAAATAACAATTAGGCCTATCCCAGACTGAAAATGTCTGCCTAAATATTTTATTTTTTGCACTTTCAGAAAACAATTATCATGTAGGCCCACACCCTGCAACAAAGTTACAGTACCGTATAGTGACATTATTCAAGCCAATGAATGCTGCTTATTTCTGAAGTGATGGAGTGGCAAGTCTTGTTGTGATTGTCAGGGACGTTTCGGTGAAAAAGTCAGTGGTGTCAAGAACTGAGGTGATGAGGATAGTGGCGAACCAGGCTACCATGGCATTATGTCAAGATTGTTAGAAAATGGTTTAATCGTTTCAGCATGAAGTATTTGTGAAGTCAGTGGTGCTATAAAGTTATCAATAAAAGTGAATACCGTATATAATAACCTACGTAGGTGTGTACTTAGTTTCTTGTGCATTACTTATCTGGACAACTTTTCAAACATTGGACAGTAAAATTAGGCTAGTTCAATGAAGATATGGAATGCTGCAATAATAAGTGAACACCGTATTGTGACCGAAATCCACCATGTTAGTGATCTTTAATTGCCGAGATTCGTAAAGCAACCTTGGAAGTGGTTGATGAATGTAACATATTGTAATGTATTCCAGCATGTGTTTGTAGCAGACCTAGAGCTAAAGAAACATTCTTCATAATTATTCTAGCTGCTAAATGGACCCATCCTTATGGCATTGAGCTAAAATTTAGCACAAGCGAGTGTCGAACATCTTCAACTCCTAACAGCTTTGACAAGTCATGACGCAATAGATGAGGGGTGGAAATTCCCCACACTCCTACGGATCAGGTGACCAGGGCAACCGGTGTGCGCTCTGTGTAACACGTGTAGAGAGGTCATTCCATTCTAGTCTGTTCTATTGCTGATTTAACACACATGTGCGCGGAAACGATCATTCTACCTTCGGGAAGCGTGTGTCCACACTATGATATTAGCATTACAATTTGCTTGTGAAATACCGGTACTTGTTATAACTTATTTACGAGTGACAGGTAAAATTAAAATGAGTGATTTCTCCAAGAGGCTGATGTAAGTAGAAACTGTATATTTATCAAGTGAACACATTAACACAGCTACAAATCGGACTTGACAAATTCACCGTGGAACGCCAGAATACGGAGACATTAATATGCAACATGTTAAAGCACACGATATAATAGCAGACCTTGTCGTGCTACGAAACCCGGCATATAGTCAGTCAATGTTGAACATTTCTACAATAGTAATTGCATCTTATTCAACATAATACATTCAACAAATAACCAGATTGCCAGCAAGAGCATTAATAAATTATTAACAGTATCGAAACAACACCGTACATTACATATCAGTGAAATACATGGAACATTTCTTCAGCAGTGGCGTACACCTAATTAATTTAGGGGGTGTCTGATGTCATCCACTATGATACTTTCACTCAAGAATAAGAATATGGGAACATTTATGGAACTTTTCATATACTTCAAGAAAATGGCTTAAGCATTTAATAGGGAAACTTGATGGTGAGGACGAATCCGGGATTCGGAGAGGCTGAATACATTGTAGACCAGGCATCACGATTATGTTGGCGTTAAACGATTTTCTTAAACGTCGATCTTGCAAATTAAAGAACAGAATCAAGATTAATTCGTCGTGGGAAAATATGGGAAACACATTCATCGTCAACTTGGGCATATATTCACACCACACCCTTCTGAACATTTAGGGCAAACCAACACCATGATTTAATTATGTTCTTTCTTCCAGGTGGCTAAAATATATTTCGAATGAATTTCCAAACTTGGAGAGCAAATTATTTTCAAGATATTAAGATCTTTCACACACATAAATTCCGATATTTTATAATTATTTTGTTTTATAATATTTAATAATTCTAAACTTAGGATTTTTTTTCTCATGGCGATTTTTACCATGAAGGCGATTGCGAACGGAACGTTTGACTTTTTGCAGCGGTAATGATTGTAGCATATTCATTAATTTATGGCATTGAAATTATAATTATGGTTCATGATCTATGATCCTAGACATTACAGTAATTTAATTCAGATTGCACAAGAATACAAAGCCTATGATGCTCAGTCACATTAGGGAAATTTTTGACCAGATTTAGGAATGCAGATTACGAGAGTTTATAATAATTTGAGGATTATTTGTCATTATGTCAATTGGATTTGGAACTGCACTTTGAGTATAAGCACAATGAATTATGAGTTGTAGACACTTGATAGTGGTCTTATGGTGGCAACTGTTGGACATGAGAAATACCATTCCAACTTATTAATACGATTAATAAATCAATTAATAAATTTCTTCGAGGATATAGTAAATGATTATGATTATGCCAGGATGTATAGGGGCTTATGCAGTCCTAGGTTCAATGGACTTAGAATGTGCTTTATATTTGTAATTATATTAAGTAGTTCCAACGGTGGAAAACAGTGCAATGGCAGTTACTGCATTACTGTTCAATTAATCGTCATAATAAATGCAATGTTATCAGAGTTACATGTGCTGGTCAATTTAAAATTAATAATTCCTGCAGATCACAGGTGAATCATTTGTATCTTAATTTAATATATGCTAAAAATTATAATATCGCAATCTGAATAATTAAATTGATCCCATAAGGATATGATAAACTCAGCTAATTATTTGAAAATGATATGAGGGATTAGGATGTCATTTGAAGCCAGTTATTGTGCGGCTATAACAAGTTATTGTTATGTATAGCTGATGTAATTTCCATAAGGAAACTTTAAATTATGTTGATAAAAATTAATAATAATAATTTCATTCCACAAGTTCATTTAGTCAAATTAAATGATTGACAGTCATCATTGCCAATCGTAAGTCTGTAAATATTAGAAATGTGTGAAATTTATGTGTAAATTATTAATTCAGTTAACATTCATGGGAAGGAAAAATGTATAGTGAATTTTATTCTAATTTTTCTTCTTTTAGAAGCTGAAAGTGAAAGTGAAGTGTTTTTAATCATTATTATTCAGCTAATCATCGAACACTTGAACTCTAATAATTTCTTTTGCGAGTACTTCCCTGATTAAGTCAAACAGGGTAGCTCAATGACAGTGATGGACATTATGGATTTTTATGATAACAAACTAATGATATTCATTGAGTAATAGGAGTGTTCATTTTCTTGTCCGTCTGCTCAAAAATAAATTTAGGATCTCGATTTTTCAAGTTCTGGTTATTCTTGTAGTTTGGAACTTCTCCCGAGTCAGTGATACTTTTTTTCTTTTTCTTGTTTGTGAAGTATTTGTCCTGTTGAACCTCGCATGCCTCTCCCTTTAATCGACTCGAGATATTCGATCTATTGTCTGTCCGAGCTAGTTGTTTTGATTTTTTTTTGGTATTGGACAAATATTTCCAGGACTTAATTTTTTGTATCGCCTGTGTCCCTTTTTCGGTTTCTCGTTGAAATTGCCGGGCCAACGTGACGTCGGGGAAACGGGCTCAGCGATTTGGCACCCTATACGTGTGGGCAACGTTACGTAAGGCAGCAATTTGATGCCGAGCGTGATTAGCTCGACGGTTTGGAAATTTTTTGGGGGGATAGTTGGATAGTCAGACGGGTTCTGATATCTTGCAATGTCATTGAATCGGTTTTTTTTAAATTCAAATCTAGATGTTGTTTGTTTAACTTATCAGGTAAAGATAAATGTCAGGATAATGGGAGGTTTGAAAAATTGTTGTGCTGGATTTGTTAGACGTAAAACATGTTTGGAATTCATTCGAATATATTCAGTCGCATGGTCTTGGTTCGTCATCCTACTATTAAGTTTCCCTAGTCTTAAGTATATTTATATATTTGTGTAATTATAATGACTGATGCAGCAGAAGCAGAAGGACCCCAGGATATTCTTGCTCAAATCCAAAGGGGCTTTGACAGACTGTATGAGGATTTGAATGTGGTAAAGAACACTTTAGCTACTGATAAGCAGGAACTTAAAGATAGTTTGGCTGCTGATAAGCAGGAACTTAATGCACGAATAACCACATTAAATGAAAATTTAGATACTGGTAGGCAGGAACTAAAAGCCGATATTGACAATTTATCAAGCAAAGTGCAGTTGATTAAAGATGATACACAGGATATTCATGCTGATATATTAAATGTAAGAACTGATATATTAAAAGCCAATATGGAAATAGAAAGTATTAACTATTCTGTAATATATATTAAATCAGATATTCAGTCTTTAAATACACATACTCAAATGGTATCTAGCGATGTAAAGAGTTTAGATGTCCGTTTGCAAACGCAAATTGCGCAAGTGCAGGAGAATGTTGAGAAAAGTAATTCAGCCTTAGACAAAAAGTTAGATGCTTGTGATACAAGACTTACCCATAATCTCAAAGTTCTTAGAAAGGAATTGCATACCCACGTATCAGGTCAAGTTAACGCTGTCAAAACACAATTTGTAGACAGATTGCAAGGTTTTGAAAAGAAGTTGACCGACAATTTAGATGGTTTAAGTAAAGATTTATCAGAACATAATGAGAGGGTACAGCAGAAAAATGAAACAATAGTTAAGAATTTGTCAACAGTCACTGACACTAATTCTACGGAGATAGCAGATATCAAAGAGAAAGTAAACCAGCTAACAGAGAAATGTAACAACGATTTCGAGCACGTGCGTAATGAGCTACAGACACAGATGAGGAATAGTGTAATTATTACAGTGGCAGATATGGAAAATAAACACAAGTTAGAGCACGACATGACCACAATTCGGATATCGAATCTGGAAACGGAACTATCCAACATGAAAAATAATGTTAGCCACACTTATGAGCAACCAGGACAAGTATTACAATCGGATAGTCCCAATGTTTTAAGAACATCAGATAGTCCTAATGCTGGTGGAACGTTACATACGGAAGGGAATAGAGCCAATTCAACTACGAAGGGACACGTCACAATAATTCGAAACATTGATGATCGACCACGCAAGTTTAATGGGGGTAATAACTTGACACCGATGGAATTCCTGAGAGATATTCGGGAATGCATGGATGAAAACAGGATATCCAAGGACAGAGAGCTCAGAATAGTTGAAAGACACTTGGAAGGAGTTCCTTTAAATTGGTTTAGGGCATTTAGATGTTCGTTTGTTAATATGGAAGACTTTAGTCAATCATTTCTACACCGTTTTTGGAGTTCAGATGAACAATTGGATATTAGAGCGGAAATGTACTCTAAGAAATATGCCACGTCCCATCCGACTAGATATGCGAATTACTTCACTGCGCAGCTCGCAAAGCTACAGTTTCTAACTCCACCTTTACCACGCCAGGAACTGATAAGAGCCATAACGAGGCAATTTCCTACTGAAGTACAGCGCATGCCCATAGTATCGGGAGTAGAAACCCTGGAAGATTGTGAAGAAGTTCTTAGGCGTATGGATCACGCTACTCTAGGCAATAATGGTAGACATGACAGAAAGGAAAGTCGGGAAATGAATGCGGTCTTAATGGATAGGACACCCCAAACAGAAAGATCAGCGCAACAAGAAGAGAAGACATCGAGGGATTCTGACCACCAGCAAGATGATTATCACTACAACCGTAGAAACGATAATAATAATCAGAGAAATACCCCGTATAATCGAAGATATTCGAGGTATCGTAACAGAGGACAAAATAACTGGTACCAACGCGGGAGGTTTAACAGCTACTCCAACCAGAATAATAGGTCTCAAGAAGAGAGGAACAAGCAAAACAGTAACAATTTGGACACCAGGTATCAGGAAAGCCGAGAATATATAGAACAATTAAGAAATACTCGACCTTCAGCACCAACATAAGAAGAGTTAAACCAGCCTAGTATTAGTGGGCTGAACCAAGAAAAACAAACGTCCAATCAACAATAGGTAATGAAATTCTAATCAACTCGGACATTGTACAAATTCAGGAATTATACGAAATAAAGGATGAAGACCTCATATTTGAAAATGAAGACGTACGCCGAGGGATCAGACATGAATTACCGACTATTTCTTTAAATATAATGGGATGCCAAATAAAGACGTTAGTGGACACAGGGGTCATGGTTTCCATTATATCACAGTCATGTCTGGAATTGCTCCAGTCAAAAGGAAAACTTGACATTCTTCCGGCATCAACTGTAAAGATTAGAGGAGTTATCCCTCACAGGATAATTAAATGTAAACAACAGGTAATGTTAGAAATGGAACTTGCTGGAAGGAAGATACAACACATCTTCCTAGTCTTATCAAATTCAAATTTCGATATCATAATCGGAGTTGATTTCATATCTGACAGTGGTCTGGTCATTGATATGAAGAACCGATATATATATATTACTTCCACCGAGGGACTGAAAGAAGAGGCTCGTGAAGGCGTAGTATGGGAGTTTGGAAATATGGATGTAATGGATGAAATAATCAATTCAGTGGAAACAGAGCATAGGAATATAGAAGGAGGAAAAATCAATCCAGAAACTCAACAGAAGTTGAACGATTTATTAGAAGAATATGATGATGTTTTCAATAGCAAACCTGGACTAGTTAAGAATTTTGAGTATGAAATCCAGTTAACAGATGCTACTCCTTATCGAAAAAAATTATATCCGATTCCGGAAAAGTGGCAAGCTGAAGTTGAAGACATGATCCAGAAGATGGAAGATGATGACATCATTTGTCGAATGCCCACGCCTTTCCTAAATCCACTGGCGGTTGTGCAAAATGCGAATGGACAACTACGCTTATGTCTGGATGCGAGGGGATTGAATGAACGTCTGCTCTTGGAACATGATAGACCTCCAAAAATTCGGGAAATTTTGAGGAAATTTGAAGGAAAAACATATTTTTCTACCATCGATTTGACTTCATCATATTATCACGTAGCGTTATCTGAAAATTGCCGCAAATACACTGGTTTCCTATTTAATAACATAACCTATGCTTTCAAGAGAATGCCTTTCGGTTTAAAGAATAGCGGTCCTGTGATGATAAGAGCATTGGATTCCAACCTAAAACAAGAAGTCAAAGCGAATGTGATATGCTACATAGACGATATAATAATTGCATCTACAGACGGGGAACAACATTTGCAACACCTCAGATTATTGTTTGATAATTTGAAAGCAGCCGACTTCAAAGTCAACCGTGACAAATGCAGTTTTTTTCGAACTGAAATACAGTTTTTAGGTCACATCATCGACGGACACGGATATAGGCCTAATCCTACGAAGATTCAGGCAATTGCGGAGTTTCCTCAACCGAAGAAAGTACGTCAAGTTAGACAATTCTTAGGAATGTGTCAATTCTTTTCGACGCACTCTCCTCACTATACGGAGGTGATGGCACCACTCCAGAAATTGTTGAAATTAAACAATAAATGGAAATGGAGCGAAGCATGTAGTGAGGCGTTTGATAGAGCTAAACAAATGCTGGTTGATCATATTAAATTGGAATACCCCGATTTCTCTCGGAATTTCTTCATAGAATCGGATACGTCAAAGATTGGTGTGAGTGCTGTATTGTATCAAATGGATGCCGAGGGAAAACATCACTATCTTGCATTTGCCAGCCGCAAACTTAAAAGCCATGAAGCCAATTACACCGTGACAGAATTGGAAGCATTAGCTGCCATATATGCTTTACAGACGTGGAAAAAGATACTGATAGGATATAAAGTCACAATAATCGCCGACCATCAAGCTTTGCAATTCATGTTGAAAACAGACCTCGCTAATGATAGAATTACCAGATGGACCTTACTCTTGCAGCAATTTAACGTGGATATAGTTCATCGATCTGGAAAATTGAACATATTATCCAATGTTCTAAGTCGTAATCCTTGTGGGGAAGACATACACTTGATTGAGGTTGTTCCGGAAGATGCGGATACGTTACATAAACTTAGAAGAATCGCAGCATCACAGAAGAGATATGAACCCTTGAGAAACATGTATCGTTTCCTAAAGAAGAGAATGGACCAGCATGATCCGAATTTCATCCCAACTTCGAGACAAGCGGGAGAATACCACATCGTGGGAGACATTGTCATGAAATATGCAGACAAGGATCATACGAAGTTGAGAACAGTCTTACCACCAAAACTTGTCAATAAAGTAATCTGGCTAGTCCATCGTTCAACGGGACACTCCGGACTGGACAAGACTCTGCACGCAGCTAAAGAAGCTTCTATTTGGAATTGTTTGAGGGAAACCATACGTAAGGTTATAAGGTCCTGCGATAATTGCCAGCGGAGCAAATACATTACGAAGCTTGCTAAAGAACCACCGATTGCTATAATTCCGTCCCGACCGAGAGAATTATATGCGACGGACATTTATGGCCCACTTCCAAGATCATTTAGAGGAAACCAGTATATCTTGGTTACAATAGATGTATTCTCTAAACTGGTAATGTTGCACCCGATTCAGAAGGCTACATCGCGATATATCATTAGACGGCTAGCGAATTGTGTTTTCAAAGAAGCCGGCACACCCGAATTCTTATTAAGTGATCATGGGAGCCAATTCACAAGTCCAGAATTTCAGCAGGCAATGGTAAGGCTAAATGTAAAGCACATCCTCAATACTATCAGATATCCTGAAGGAAATCCTGCAGAAAGAATAATGTCTGAAATTGGAAAATTCTGTCGACTTTACTGTTCGGATAATCATTTTAAATGGATGAAGGTTATACCCATCATTGAAGAAAGCCTTAATTCGACTATACATGAAAGTACATCGCAAGTGCCATACATGTTACATTATGGACGTAAACCAGAGAGAGTATGGGATGGAATTATTTCCACAGCACCGGAAATAATTCAATCAATTCCCACGCGCATTGACATGGCTAGAGAGAGCTTGGAACGCCACGTCGAAAAGAGAAAGAAAAGACAGGCAGGAAGAAAATTCAGAGAACCTCTACGGGAAAACGATTTAGTCTTGATAAGGAGACCAGTATCATCCAACTTACCCATGAGAGTCTATAACAAATTCGCTAAGCTTTATTATGGTCCAGTAAAGATTGTAAGAATTTTCGGCAACAACAGTTATCGTTTGGCAGAAATACACACCGACCGAGTGATTGGAAACTACAACGCTGGAAATCTCAGAAAATATTTCCAACCTGAGAATTAATACTGGACAGACATGTTTGATTTCTTCACATAATCTTAGCATAATGATGTTTTATAAGTTCTCTGACCAAAACTTATAAAAAAACAGGAGAGGGGAACATGTGACCGAAATCCACCATGCTAGTGATCTTTAATTGCCGAGATTCGTAAAGCAACCTTGGAAGTGGTTGATGAATGTAACATATTGTAATGTATTCCAGCATGTGTTTGTAGCAGACCTAGAGCTAAAGAAACATTCTTCATAAATATTCTAGCTGCTAAATGGACCCATCCTTATGGCATTGAGCTAAAATTTAGCACAAGCGAGTGTCGAACATCTTCAACTCCTAACGGCTTTGACAAGTCATGACGCAATAGATGAGGGGTGGAAATTCCCCACACTCCTACGGATCAGGTGACCAGGGCAACCGGTGTGCGCTCTGTGTAACACGTGTAGAGTGGTCATTCCATTCTAGTCTGTTCCATTGCTGATTTAACACACATGTGCGCGGAGACGATCATTCTACCTTCGGGAAGCGTGTGTCCACACTATGATATTAGCATTACAATTTGCTTGTGAAATACCGGTACTTGTTATAACTTATTTACGAGTGACAGGTAAAATTAAAATGAGTGATTTCTCCAAGAGGCTGATGTAAGTAGAAACTGTATATTTATCAAGAGAACACATGAACACAGCTACAAATCGAACTTGACAAATTCACCGTGGAACGCCAGAATACGGAGACATTAATATGCAACATGTTAAAGCACACGATATAATAGCAGACATTGTCGTGCTACGAAACCCGGCATATATTCAGTCAATGTTGAACATTTCTACAATAGTAATTGCATCTTATTCAGCATAATACATTCAACAAATAACCGGATTGCCAGCAAGAGCATTAATAAATTATTAACAGTATCGAAACAACACCGTACATTACATATCAGTGAAATACATGAAACATTTCTTCAGCAGTGGCGTACACCTAATTCTTTTTAGGGGGTGTCTGATGTCATCCACTATGATACTTTCACTCAAGAATAAGAATATGGGAACATTTATGGAACTTTTCATATACTTCAAGATAATGGCTTAAGCATTTAATAGGGAAACTTGATGGTGAGGACGAATCCGGGATTCGGAGAGGCTGAATACACTGTAGACCAGGCATCACGATGATGTTGGCGTTAAACGATTTTCTTAAACGTCGATCTTGCAAATTAAAGAACAGAATCAAGATTAATTCGTCGTGGGAAAATATGGGAAACACATTCATCGTCAACTTGGGCATATATTCACACCACACCCTTCTGAACATTTAGGGCAAACCAACACCATGATTTAATTATGTCCTTCCTTCCAGGTGGCTAAAATATATTTCGAATGAATTTCCAAACTTGGAGAGCAAATTATTTTCAAGATATTGAGATCTTTCACACACATAAATTCCGATATTTAATAATTATTTTGTTTTATAATATTTAATAATTCTAAACTTAGGATTTTTTTCTCATGGAGATTTTTACCATGAAGGCGATTGCGAATGGAACGTTTGACTTTTTGCAGCGGTAATGATTGTAGCATATTCATTAATTTATGGCATTGAAATTATAATTATGGTTCATGATCTATGATCCTAGACATTACAGTAATTTAATTCAGATTGCACAAGAATACAAAGCCTATGATGCTCAGTCACATTAGGGAAATTTTTGACCAGATTTAGGAATGCAGATTACGAGAGTTTATAATAATTTGAGGATTATTTGTCATTATGTCAATTGGATTTGGAACTGCACTTTGAGTATAAGCACAATGAATTATGAGTTGTAGACACTTTATAGTGGTCTTATAGTGGCAACTGTTGGACATGAGAAATACCATTCCAACTTATTAATACGATTAATAAATCAATTAATAAATTTCTTCGAGGATATAGTAAATGATTATGATTATGCCAGGATGTATAGGGGCTTATGCAGTCCTAGGTTCAATGGACTTAGAATGTGCTTTATATTTGTAATTATATTAAGTAGTTCCAACGGTGGAAAACAGTGCAATGGCAGTTACTGCATTACTGTTCAATTAATCGTCATAATAAATGCAATGTTATCAGAGTTACATGTGCTGGTCAATTTAAAATTAATAATTCCTGCAGATCACAGGTGAATCATTTGTATCTTAATTTAATATATGCTAAAAATTATAATATCGCAATCTGAATAATTAAATTGATCCCATAAGGATATGATAAACTCAGCTAATTATTTGAAAATGATATGAGGGATTAGGATGTCATTTGAAGCCAGTTATTGTGCGGCTATAACAAGTTATTGTTATGTATAGCTGATGTAATTTCCATAAGGAAACTTTAAATTATGTTGATAAAAATTAATAATAATAATTTCATTCCACAAGTTCATTTAGTCAAATTAAATGATTGACAGTCATCATTGGCAATCGTAAGTCTGTAAATATTAGAAATGTGTGAAATTTATGTTTAAATTATTAATTCAGTTAACATTCATGGGAAGGAAAAATGTATAGTGAATTTTATTCTAATTTTTCTTCTTTTAGAAGCTGAAAGTGAAAGTGAAGTGTTTTTTTAAATCATTATTATTCAGCTAATCATCGAACACTTGAATTCTAATAATTTCTTTTGCGAGTACTTCCCTGATTAAGTCAAACAGGGTAGCTCAATGACAGTGATGGACATTATGGATTTTTATGATCCCAAACTAATGATATTCATTGAGTAATAGGAGTGTTCATTTTTTTTGTCCGTCTGCTCAAAAATATATTTAGGATCTCGATTTTTTAAGTTCTGGTTATTCTTGTAGTTTGGAACTTCTCCCGAGTCAGTGATACTTTTTTTTTCTTTTTCTTGTTTGTGAAGTATTTGTCCTGTTGAACCTTGCATGCCACTCCCTTTAATCGACCCGAGATATTCGATCTCTTGCCTGTCCGAGCTAGTTGTTTTGATTTTTTTTGGTATTGGACAAATATTTCCAGGACTTAATTTTTTGTATCGCCTGTGTCCCTTCTTCGGTTTCTCGTTGAAATCGCCCGGCCAACGTGACGTCGGGGAAACGGGCACAGTATATAATAACCTACGTAGGTGTGTACTTAGTTTCTTGTGCGTTACTTATCTGGACAATTTTTCAAACCTTGGACAGTAAAATTAGGCTAGTTCAATGAAGATATGGAATGCTGCAGTATTGTACATTTAAGTTATTATGATTTATAATAAAACTATAATGCTATTCAAAATATCGAGCCTTAATACTTAACTGCAATGTTTATACCAAACATCTTTAATAGATATCAGGAAGTACTGGTATATTATTGGGAAGTAGGCTACTCCCCTGCGATTCACCTTACATGCTCCTGCAGAAGTGTGGATGTGTTTTTCTCCCCTCACAATAGGCCTCATTTTTATTGAGCAACTGAGTTTAATTGTAGTTGTAACAGGTCATTTTTATCACAGGTTGGGGTGAATTATGTAATACGGTACCAAATGGCAGGTAGGTGGTGTTTGTGGTTATTGAGGCCATTAGTCCCTAACAGGAATGTAGGCTGATTTTATTTAGTTCTGTTGGTCAAGTAATGAGTTTGAATCATGAAGGGGTGGGTAGCATAAATATTTTCTAGATAATGTTTTTGTTAGTATAGGCCTAACTCATTAAATTCATTTCTTAACTCAAAAAGGTATGTATGGCTACCTCTGCATTAGTAAGTCTGTCATCACACTGTAGTGGTACTTTTACAGTAAGTTAGCTAGCTAGTTAAATTGGAGGCTTGTGGTAAGTAATGAACATATTTTACACCAAGAATGGTGTAAATTTCTATATCATTGTCCAATATTTTTTTATTTCCTTACTACATGGGCTAATAACCTAATTATCTTTTACCCACTATTCAGTACCATAAGAACCATCACCCTCATTCCCATTGTTTGGATTGGAACATAGTTATGCAGACCAATTTCCAGCCTTGGACATTAATCTTTGTGGAAGAGTGGAAAAATAATCCCCCTCCTCCCCTCCAAATGGCCAATCACTGATCATGCCGTACTAACTTGAGTGTACCATACATGAATGTATCAATTACTTTATGTGATGCATTTGACTAATCTATAATAAGGTGTTGGAGAGGGTAAAATCTAACGCCAGAATACAGCCGCTTACTGTTGAAAGAGGCAGTTTTATGCTGCAAACTGGGCATAATATGTGCTCTGTGGAAAGGTTTAAAGTTGCTACTAAAAAGTCCTATTCAATTTGGTAACTGGAAACTGTGTGAGCCATCAAGTACCATAGCACATGGAGTATTGTTATGGTACCGGGACTAGCATTTCCCTACATCAATTCTTTGGCCCACTTCATACCAAGTAGGCTACTTGTACCACTTTGGCTGTCCATGACATATTGTGTGAATGTTTGCTAGGATTGCTTGTGAAGATGCAGAGTAGCTATTTTTTGTTCTAAATCTCCATTAGGCCTACCAGCTCATTCTATTTAGCTCTTTTGTGGCACACCAGCTAATGTGTAACAATAATCAGTGTGATAATGTGGTCATCAGCTTGGTGTACTTATTGGGTGAGAGCCTCGGATATTTTCAGGTCAGTTTTAGTGGCCTAAGGCCCTATATTTAGAGCTAGGATAGGAAAAGTGCCCCATTATTTAGAATGAGGTAGGACGATAGGCCTTAATTGTAGACTTCTCTAACCTGTTAGTGAGCACACCGGTTAGGCTTTGTTAATTTGATTCGTTTTCAAACAAACGCGGCATTGAGATAAACACACAAATTGTATTGAAATGCAGTCTTTGTTTTTTCTATAGCTTTTGATGAGATTTGACCTAAACCCTCATCCAAATATTTTAAACTGTTCCCTTATGCATTGATAGACCTAAAGTTCATTTTACTCGTCACTTACTGGTAGGGCCTACGGTACTTTATTTTCCGTAGTATTGGTCATTCTTACAGGACGTGATTCACAATATCCAGAAATGTTATATTTTCATGTTTTCACTTAAATTAAGGTAAATATCGTAGGCCACATCTCTACGACTTATGTTCTAAGACTTAATGTGCATCTCGTATGCAATATTTTACAACTTGACTGGACAACTATGTTAAATTACTGTGGGAAATATACTTTTCTATGCTTTCTTGCCTCTGAACATCCATGCATGTACAGTTTTATACGATACAAATAGGAAATAATGACGGCTCAAAGACTGAAGCAAGCTATAAGGGAGCCATGTTGTATTGCTCCAGTTGCTTAGCAACGGAGCTGAAGTGACGTTGACTTCGGCAGCGTATTGTATTGCTTCCTCGTTCTTGTGTCAAATCATGATCGTGCTTTGGACACTTCTGACGTCATAAATGGGTGTGGCTACCTTCTTCTGTTTCATGTTCCGCAGTCTCCTTCTCTGTCTTGCATTGCCCAGTTTCTTCGGGTGGGGAAGTTCCTATCGCTCGGGGCTGTAACTGAGAGAATCACCGTTTTGTGTGTCAGGCAGGAAACAAGTGTGCTCCCTTGCTTTGTATAGGGGATTAAAACTCCCGACTGGCAGGCACCAATATTTCTCAATATTTTCTCCCTTCATGCCAAGCAGTAGTGTACAAATGTATTTCCTTGCTACGAAAAATAATGTGTTGCATATACTGGAACTAATATCAGAGCCGAAATAATTAGTCCGTAGGAGTCTTCACTGGTTCTAATGTGTCCTTTCTAGTCCCGGACCGAAAGGATACAGTATGATTAACTTCCTCACACGGCAGCAAAAGAACTTTTGGGACACTTTAAGATTGGCTAGGATAAAACTGAATGTCTTGGAGACGACCCGGCCTACTAATGGCTAACAAGAGGGAAAACTATTGAAGAAAAACTTAGAAAGTCGGGTGTCGAATGCTGGAGAAGGAATTTGAAGACCGAGATGAATGGGAGTCAAGAAATTGCATGGACTGTAGCGACGACCAGTAGGTAAGTACACAGTAGTTAGTCTTGATAAAAAATCTGAAAGTATTGCCCAGTGTTTAAAGTTGCCAGCCAAGAAAGTGATGCATTAAGTTCATTTCTTTAACGTTAGCCATTGTTTGTTTGGTGACGTTTACAAGTGAACTGGAGTAAAAGACAGCCATGTACAGATTGTTTCACATAACATTGCCACCTGACCTAATTTCAAACCAGAACATGATATTGAAAAATTCAATTCAAATGATTTTCCCCATACGGGGTTCACAAATTGAAAGGATACACATACTTCTGTTAGTTCGCAAAGTTGTATTTCTCCAAAATGGAACACGTCTGTTCGTAGTAGTCTATGGGAAGGCCAAAGCTGGGAAAGGACTAACGCGCAAGACGACAGCTGTGAGCAAATCCCCTACGTATTTTTATGGACAGGCCAGAGTAAGATCGTGTACAGGCTCATGGATAGAGAAGGCTAGTGAGCAACCCCAAAGGTGTTCCTTGTGGAGATCTAGCGTAGGGTGTCGTATAGGCTGATGAGTAGCTAAGGCTGACTCAGAGGAGAGATGACCTCGCTGTTCCCCCTGTTAAAACAACAATCATCAACATGATGACTCAAGGGCTTTGGGATAACGACATCAGACACCCTTTATTATTATTATGATTAGTATTATTATTATCCCTCTCCAATCTTCACCCTCACCTCCCCTCACCCTAACCTAACCTAACCCCCCTGGCTAATTTCCTTTCCACTTCGCCTCCTGCCACAGCTTCAGGCAGGTACCTGTTTGGCATCACGAGGCTGGGAGACCCCTAACCAGGCAAATTCAAGACATATACATTTTTGACAGAGCCAGGAATCAATCCCGGGACCTTAGGAGGTGGGAACCAACAACGCTATCCATTGCACCCCAAGACGGTGTAGATGATAGCCTAAGTAGTCCCTATAAAATACGTCGATGCTTATATCTAGTTAAATTAAATACTGACAACGGCTGTATAGTGACAGATTTTCTCTCCGTAAGCCTGTGTGTATGTGAACGTGTATGTATGAATGATGAAGTCTCTGGGGACGGATTATTTCTCTGTAAGCCCGTGTGTATGAGTGCGTGTATTTATGAATTGTGAGGCCACTGGGGATGGATTATTTCTCCGTAAGCCTGTGTGTATGAATGAAAAGGCAGCTGGCGAGGGAATTTCTCCGTAAGCCAGGTTGTACCTATCTGCGTGTGGATGTTACTACGCCTTGAGGGATATGACCTAGTTCTCGTCTCAAGCCAGGATAAAGATGATGATAATTGGTGTTTTAAGGGGCCTAACATCGAGGTTATCGGCCCCATCAGGATAAAGAAGGAGAGGCATTCACACGTATCCTGTGTCCAACTTGCATGACTATTGTGCTCATACGTTAGTGGCTTTGGTTATGTTAGGTTAGTTTAGATTAGCTTGGGGAGGGGAGGGAGGAGGTTATAGAAGAATAAGGTAAAATGCTATAATAATAATAATAATAGTAATAATAATAATAAAGGGTATCTGTATGTGGTACCACGAGCCTCCGTGGCTTAGGCGGCAGCACGCCGGACTCTCACCGCTGGGTCCGTGGTTCAAATCCCGGTCACTCCATGTGAGATCTGTGCTGGACAAAACGGAGGCAGACAGGTTTTTATCCGGGTACTCCGGTTTTCCCTGTCAAAATTTCTTTCCAGCAACACTCTCCACTATCATTTCATTTCATCTGTCATTCATTTCATCATTGCCCCAGAGGTGTGCGTCAGGCCTCGGCAGCCGGCACAGTTCATATCCTCGCCGCTAAATGGGGGCTTCATTCATTCCATTCCTGACCCGGTCGGAGACTGGAAACAGGCTGTGGATTTTTCATCTGTATGTGGTACCCTAAGACCCTGCAACAGCCTTCTCTACCCAACAGCCCCTGTCTAACATGTGTGGGTATTGCTCCTAACCTTTCCTATCCATGAGACTCTGCGCCAGACTATTGCAGCCTACCCATAAGAAATAGATAGGGGAGTTGATCACGGTGGCCACCTTGCACATTAGCCCTGCCCTTTGTCGGAATCGCGAGGGTGTACGGTTAATAAAGTGGGCGCCAGAATCTAACTCGTATTACAACCGTAGCTAATTATTATGAAGAAATCTACAATTTCTATAAAAGGAACAGACAAACTAAACAGTGCCTCCTAGTATTTATTCAGCAAAGGACAACGAATATAAAAATGTCCAAACAATTAAATAAAATCACTCACTTCAAAAATAAAACCTCAAACTCGAAATAAAAATATTATCTTCGCTTGGAAGCAAAATATACCGTGAATTTCGGCAATATGACATCACTATGTCTCCATTAAGGAGTAAAAATAATCTTTGTTTATATAGACGCCTCGTCTATCAAAACCCTTTAAACTTGTTGATCATACTGTACTTACTCTCGCTCACTTAAACTGTAGAGCGATTGCCTCTAATTACATTTCCTTCCCTAAATTATACATACAACTCCTTAATTCCTAATCCTATAAATTCTATATATTAGTAAAAATCTTTAAATCCAACACTAATAATTGTTATATTTAAATATGAAATAATTACATTGTTATTTATTTTTATCACTGTCAGAACGATACTTCTTCACTCTACGATCATATATGTATCATATGAACTTTCACATTGTTCTCGTATAATTGCTTTTCAAGCTTGTCAAATCCAATGAACTTTGTAACAAACAATAAAGCTAATTTCAGTTCCTTTAAGTCTTTATCTTGATAAATTACGATACAAATGACATTATATCTTATTGGCTCTCCAATTATCATTAAATAGTGGGCTTACATGTTATTTTCCACATACATATGCATTGTTTACGTATTATATCGCTTTCATCCGACAACACTGTCGTTAATACCATTTATATATCGCTGTCATTTCTTATATCCGCTGAAATATTCATATTTACTGCATCAAAACAAGTCTTACATGGCGTTACACTACACGCATAAATTCTCCTACTAACATTCCTTTCCTCTTCAACTTAAATATCGCACGGAATTCAAATACCTCTACGTATCACACACGTTTACGTAACTTCCTTACTTTTACTTAATTCCACAATAATCCTTCTCTCGATTATACAACATTATACATTTCCTCGTGCTCGAATTATCACTGGATTGTTATATGACCTCTCACATAATGCTTGCCAGGGGCGTGGTGGCGCAGCGGTCAAGCTGCTGGCCTCTCACCAAGGTAGACTGGGTTCGATTCCCGGTCAATGCCTGTGAGATTTTCGAAGTGAAATGCCATGCCCTTTGGTTCGGATTCCACGTAAAGAGGAGGTCCCGTAGCTCATAATCACAAGATTCATGGTCACGTAAAACTACAATCTTCCTTCTTCCTACATAATGTTTGTTAAAATATGTTACCTTCAATACAATTCATTAGCGATTCATTTCCATTCAATATGTCCGCTATGATATTCCAATATCTTTATTTAAAGTACCCACTATTTCGCTTGTTTAAATTTAAGATAATCGTCTGAATATAAATATGATATTAATAACAATACGTACACTTCCTCTCCATTCAAATTTACATTATATGGATATTAATTCATTTCATTTCTCTTACTCATTATTACAAATATGTGTCGATGCATTCCAATTATATTCTGTATTCCTTTTACATATCGCTAGTTTAGCGTGGCCAAGAGCTCTGCTCTGCATAACGAACTATAAATCCTCTCATCATGACTATAATAACACAATGAGTTGGTTCATTCAAGTTTAAAATATTGACGTTCAACATCGAACCAAATAAAAAAAAATATTAACTTAAATCCAAAGATTTAAATAAATATCATTATGATAAAATGTCATAATATATTTATTAATAAAATATTACGAAACAATGATTAAAAATAATTGTTGAAAAATATTCTGAAATATTCCACATACCATACACTTAAATACGGGTTCGCATAAGAAACGAAGAACTAATCAATACCAAAAATGCATCGAAGACTGACAATCACGCTACGTCAAAATCGAAATATGGTGACGTTTAAAATACATTAAAGTAAAATTACTGGAAACAAATTTACGAAATTGAACTATCCTACATTAAATATCGTCAAATAGCTATTAAAAATGGTCAGGTCAAATATCCACACTACTGTCAAAACATGCTAAGAAATATAATTCAGATCGCTGTATCTACCTTCAGCTCGAACCATCTTTTTCATAACCTGGACCTGTGTTGGACGCTGGAACGGTGTACAGCTTCGGCTCTCGTTTGACAAACAGCTGATCCAACCCGCTGGTGCGCGAACATGCGGCCCACAGCTGATTCTCGTACTCCACTGCGTCCGGCTCTCCTCTGCTTGAAGTTGCTCTCTTGACCCCTCCTGCATATGAATCTGGTATCTCTCGTTTGCTTCTTGAATCTTCTGTTGTTCATGCTTCATTCGTCTCCTCTGTCAAAGTTCTCTGGTACATTGTAGATAATCGTCGTAATATTAATGAAATTTCCATGATATAGTTGGAAACTCATTTCTTTGATATTTCTGTAGTGATTGTAGTGGATTGTAGATGTTGCAATTCCGCTGTACCATCGTATGTGTTCCTCGGCGTTTTAAGTCACTCCGGGAATCCACATATTGTAGTAGGCTAGTCTCCCTGTGGATGCTTAGTGTGCCATAGCTACTGCTGTCAAGAAGTTCACAATAAACATCCTCGTCGACTCAAATTGAATAACCATTGGAAAATATTTCAAAATTGCTTTAGTAAATTTTCAATGTTCTATTTTCTCCGAAGAAACATCGTCGCTTATTTTCCCAATAACTCTTGTAGTTGGCGAATTTTCATTAATCTTCACTGTAGATTGTTTTAGTATTCATGAACTTTCTTTCACTTATCTCAAATGTGTATTTCACTTCGACGTAACAATCATTTATAATCGTGGCTCATTTATATTGTTGATTCACCGTAGCCTCTTCTCATCTTGGCCGAAGTTGGTGGCGGACCTTCCGTCAACCCAACTCCGCTCTCCTCGCACAATAATATTCTTCAGTGTCGCAGGTCTGCTCACGTTCACTGCTCTTGACAGAAGACGCTGGTTGAAAATGCGTCTCGCCCCTTTTTATCAATGTAAAATGGCGTCATTGTCATAAATTGGCGGCGAATAATGAAGGTTCACTTCATAATCAAATATCTCCGATATCTGCATTCAACTCAACATTCCAATCTTTCCGATATGTTCCTTTTTAATTCTCATTATTTTTCTGTACTCTAATTACTTTTAAATATACTCCAAAGTAATTAAGATATAATTGCACGTCATCAATTATTAATATTCCCATTGGCTGAAATCCTGTCACGTGACTCCTTTGTCAACAAGTTCGGTCTCGGGTCGTGTGCATAGGCACGTGCCGACTCGTGCTCGCTTACCCCACGTGACTGGTCAAAAACTGGTTCCTCCTAACAAGTGTTCACTGTAAAACTTTATATTATCATAATTCCAGCTTGACCAAAATCTCATTTATAACCATTATAAAATATTCATTTACCAAATTCTTCCTTTCTTTGCACATGAATGAGCCGATATAATTTTAAAATGCCACTACGTAGCTTGCTTGCTTTACGGTTTGGTTGTATGTGAAGCGGGTAGTCAACCCAGTCCCTTTAAATGAAAACATACAATTGTCGCGCGTGTCCGGTTTGATCCTCGCGTCGTGACTTTCGATGGGCTTTATAAATACTGGTTCAAGTCTCCTCGTTGACTCATTAAGGAAAGTATAGCTTGCACTTTCATTAACCTTATATTCATTTCTTGCTTTTGAACCGTATCTTATCCTATTAATTCATCTTAGGATAGTATCTTTTTAATTTTAGTGGTTGAATTTTCCTATGAGATTAAATTAGTCGATTCTTACAATTCGATAGCAGTTATTTCCAGATACTCTGTCTACTTTGAACGGACCTAGATACAGACTGACGAATTTTGTAAATACTTTCTTCGACAGGTCTGATTTCACCGGCTTTCGAACAAGAACAAGTTCGTGTACCTTTAGCGGTATACTGTATCGTTTTCCCTGGACTTTCTTCAACCTCTTTTCCGCTTATTTATTCAAATGCTCCCTCGCTGACTCAATTCTTCTGTCCATCGATGGTTCGTTGTCTTCCGGAATGGTAAAAATTTCGTCCCAAGGTCTTATCGGTTTTTCTCCGAAATGAAGTCTTACTGGAATTTCGTTTGAGCTCTCATGTCGAGTATTATTCATACAAAATTCAATTAGTGGATTTACCTTCACCCAATTCTGATGGTTATCAGAGCTATACAGTCTGATATACTTGGCAATCTCTGGCATTAATCTTTCCGTGGGATTCGATTCTGGATTTCTGACTGAACTGAAAAAGTGCGTTAAGTCTTTCCATTGCGTCATGAAATTCAACTGATCTATATTGAGTTTCATGGTCCGTTGGTAGTCTTTCGGGTTTTCTTAACTTCGGAATGATGTTCTTCTCAAGATGTTTTAACACTGACTTCAAAGTTGCTTTCTGCATGGGGCTTAACATAGCGATCTTGGAAAACACATCCATCGTCACCAATAAATACTGGTTTCCCCTCGCACTATACGGTGCTTGACCAAAAATATCTTGACTGAGCAGTTCTAATGGTTTCGTAGGAATAATTGCTCTCGGGTTCTCCTTCAATAACTCCGATGCATACTTATTCTTCTGACACAATTCACATGACCTAATCACATCAGCTGTGACTTCTCTCATGTTGGTCCAATAGAATGTCTCCTGTGCGGTGATATATATTTTATCTACGCCTCCGTGTCCAATACTCTTATGAACAAGCCAAATAATTGGAATACGTAATTTTGGTGGAACCACTACTCTCAGCATTGCTCAGCATCAGAATACTTGCAGACTATATCTCCATTAATAACATAATATTTGGATTTCCTCTTCGTTTCCAAGTAGTCTTCATCCTCAACGTTCATCCTTCCTGAAAGCAATCTATAAATATTCCTCAAAGGTGCGTGTCTTCTCTGCGCTAACGCTATCATTTCTAATTTCTTCAGAGTTGTCTGGTCTTCATCATCCGTCTGTACTACTTTGATTTCCACATTTTTCTCTGCAGTTGGATTTCTAGATGAGATATCCGCAAGTAAGTTATCTTTGACTGGTAACTACACAATCGTAGCATCAAACTGTTGCAAAAACATCGCCCATCGCGTCATTCTATCGCTAGATAGATCGGACTTCAACATAAATTCTAAAGCTTTATGATCGGACTTAATGATGATCTGGTGTCCCAATAAACTTTTCTTCCATAGATGTAATGCATTTATGACAGCTTCTAATTCTGTCGTAAAATAATTTATCTCATGAAGTCATAGCTTTCAACTATTGAATGAAATATAGTCTTTGTTCCCTTCTTGATCTTTCTGATACCGGAATGCACTTATCACTACTCTTGAAGCGTCTGTTTCAATGAAGAAAGAACGTTCGAAATTCGGATACTCTAACTTGATGTTGTTCTTCAGCATCTGTTTTGCCTGAACAAAAGCTTTTTCTGTAGCCTCATCCCATTTCCATCTGTTATCTTTCTGCAACAGTTCATGGAGTGGTACCATAATCTCTGAATATCTAGGACAATGTGCGCTAAAAACTGGCAAATTCGCGTATTCCTTTAATCTTTGTCGGTCTTGAGACTTTCAAGATAGCCTCGATCTTATCTTCATTCGAATGGTAACAATGCTGATCAGTAGTATGTCCTAAGAACTAGTCATCTTTAGGAAGAAGTGGCATTTATTGAAATTCACCTTGATGTTTGCCTCTCTCAGGTTCTCTAATAACTTTCTTGTATATAGCAAGTGTTCCTCTGGTGATTCTGATGAAATAATTCAATCGTCCACGTAGCATAGGACATTGTCTTTGACTTTGTTAGAAAATATAAATTATAGTTGTATTATCTTTCAGGTTACCTTTTTGGACTTAAAGTTAGTGACTTGAAGTGACATATTTCTACGGGGGCTATGTTTTTGACTTGACGTTTTGTTGTCGTCATTACAGACTTTTGTTCCAGTAAAAAAAGGAAAATAAAGAGATATATTGGAGTCAGATAGAGTACGTAAACCTGTGCCATTTTTTATATTTGTAACATTTGGTGAACCCTGACGTGATTGGAGACGTACATAAATTACTGTCAATAATTATTCCTATCCAAGAAGAGAAGGAATCAACATGGAACGGCTAAAGAAAGGTATGGCACCTATTAGACAAAGTGTAACAAAAGAATTTCAATGCATTAAAGAGTTACTTGCTACAGAAATTACCTCGCAAAATAGTGACTTGTTGAAATCAAACTTTAACCGTTTGGAAAGTTTAAAGGAGGAACTTCATCAAATTGACGTGAAAATAATGGATCATTTATTAGATAAAGATGCGGAGGACAATGCTATTTTAGCTGAAAGAGAAAGAACTGAGAAATTCATTGACGAATTTGAGGTTATGAAGGTACAAGTAAACAATATAATTTTGTTCCCCGTGATTAGTTCACCACCTAGCGAGAGGTTCGGAAATGAAGGATATAATCACATCAGCAATCGAAGGTCCTTTAAGTTACCCAAAATTGAGCTGAAGACATTTAATGGAGATCTAAACGAATGGTTAGGGTTTTGGTCTCAGTTCAGAAAGGTACACGAAGGTGATGCTTCGCACGACAGTGATAAGTTTCAGTATTTATTACAGGCAATAAAACCTGACACAGAACCACAGGCAACTGTTCTTAGTTACCTCAAACAGCAGAAAATTATCCAAAAGTCATTGAAGCATTAAAAGAACGATTCGGCAGGGATGATCTTCTGATGCAAGTCTATGTAAGACAACTGTTGAAACTAGTGATTTCAAATGCTACTCAAAAGGATAAACTCCCCCTTTCAACGTTATCAATTAAATTAGAATCGCATTTACGGTTACTCAGTACCTTGAACTTGACAGACACAGATCCAGGCACTTGGTTATTGTCCTTAGTTGAGTCGAGTCTGCCAGAAGAAACGTTACGGGCATGGCAGAGGAGTCAATGATAGTGAAATGAAACCTAGGATAACTCGACTTGATTGTTTAATGGAGTTTATCAAGACTGAAGTCCTAAATGAGCAACAAATCTTGTTAACACAGTCAGGTTTCGGTAGCACAGAAGTGAAAGAAAAGACTGAAAGGGAGGGATGTTTTTCAAAAGTAGATAGGAAGCATATTAAAGATAAGATGAGTACACCTACAGTGGCAGCACTTAACAATACTTCAGAAGACTTATATATCTTGTGCGAAAAGGCCCATGGCAGCGAGAAGTGTTTCAAAACAACTTATATGACAGTTGAGGAAAGAAGATCGAAGATTAGAGAAAGAAAGCGTTGTTTCATACGCTTGCGACCTAATCATTGGTCAAAGAATTGTAAATCAAACATCCGGTGCTTGGTTTGTTGAATGAAGCATGCCATGGTTATGTGTCCTGATCTTTTGCAGAAAGATAAGAATGAATCGAAGAAAGAAGAAGTCAGTCATCGTTACACAAATTCTAATATGGCTTGGCACACATCTGTCCGTCAAGTAATATTACAAACACTGATGGTTACTGTCCACGGCAATGGCAGACGGAAAACAGTGAGAGCTTTCTTGGATTGTGGCTCTTAACGATCCTATCTCTTCAAGAAAACAGCTGAAGAACTTGGATTGATAGCATGTGCTGAAGAATTGGTTTCCCATGTTCTGTTCTGTGGAAGCGAGACCTCGGAAATAAATCATAAGAAGTACACAATCAAGCTACAGAAACCAGGTGGCATCGTTGCTTTTGAGATCGACGTCAGTGACCAGTCACGTATTTGCCAGTCAATCCTACGAGTTTCAGCATGCTCTACCTTGTTTCGTGAATTTAGAACGAAGAAAATATGGATCAGCGATGTGGGTGATAACTGTCCAGAAATTCAGCTCCTTATTGGAATGGATATCTATGCTAAAATTCTAACTGGAAATGTTATTCGGCTTAAGAGTGGTCTTAAAGCCATAGAAACAAAGCAAGGATGGACTTTGGGTGGAGAACAAACTGACAACTCTCCTGAAGGGAACATGGCCAATACAACAATCACGATGGCTTACAACGATGGCTCAATCACAGACTTGTGGAATCTTGAAACAATTGGTATTCAGGATCCAGTAGAAATCAAGTCAGCTGAAGAACACGATCGAGAAGTGAAACAATATCTATCCAATATTTTAACCCAGAAAGATGATGGACGTTATGTAGTTGGTCTTCCTTGGAAGGAGGGACTTCCAGAAATTCTGTCCAATAAGCAAATAGCAGAAAGAAGACTTCAGTCGACTACGCAGAAGTTGTAAACGACATGTCTATTCTCACACTATGGCAAAATATTTGAAGACTGGACAACAGAAGGTTTTATTGAAGAAGTGTCACAGGAAGAGGTTGATAAATCTTGTCATTATCTTCCACACCGACCTGTAATCAAACCTGAAAGACCGACTAATCCAGTTTGGCCAGTTTTTGTTGCTTCATGCAAAACAGACAAAGGTCTCTCACTGAACGAATGTTTAATAAAAGGTCCTAAGTACGTTCAAATTATCCCTGAAATTCTTCTAAGGTTTCGAAAGAAAGAGCTGTGTGTTACTGCAGACATAAGGAAAGCATTCCAAAATTATTGAGGTACGTGTTGAAGATCGTGATTATCTCCGATTTTTATGGTGGGAGAATTTCAGTACTATGAAATTGAAGATTTATAGACATTAAAGAGTTCCTTTAGGAGCCACATATAGTCCATTTATATTGGGTGCTGTATTGAATCATCATCTTTCGACTGTTAATAATAAGGATGAACTAATAGCACGGAAACTGATGAAATCTATGTACGTAGATAACTGTGTAACATCAGTTGATTCTGAAGAAGACAATATGTTTCGTTCTGAAAGCACTCGGATTCTAGCTGAAGCCAAGATGGAGCTGAGATGCTGGGAATCTACAATAAGAAATTGTGAACTTTCGAAGATCGAAAGCAACAATGAAGATATTGAAAGCAATGGATGTGTCACAATGGTATTAGGCATGAGGTGGAACAAGAGACTGGATACAATGGGGGTTTGTATTGTTGCTCAATTTCCATTCTCCCAAGATTTACTTGCCAAGAGGGATCTACTCTCAGTAATAATGAAAATTTATGACGTCGTTGGATTTTAGCCCCTGCGATTCTCCCGTTCAAATTATTGCTACAGGAATCGTGGAAAATAGAAGCTACAGAGAACTCAAGTAAAAAGTGTTTGAGGCAAATTGGGACTCCCCTCTGCCTGACGTAATTTCGAAGGAGTTCAAACAGCGTTACCAGGAAATTACGTAGAAGAAATAGAGATTCAAACACTGGTAACTAGTGGAAAAACAGGCAGACAGTCTTGGTCATTGCATACTTTTGTTGATGCCAGTCAACTTTCCTATGGAGCAGTAGTGTATCTCAGAACTGAGGACGAGAAGAGTGTATCATTTCAGTTAGTACTAGCTAAAGCTCGAATAGCACCTCTCAAAAGGGTCACTATTCCTCGACTAGAATATTGTTAGGTTGCCTTATGGGAGGTCGTCTTGCTTCATTAGTCAGATCATCCCTTTCGTTAGAAAATGTGAAAAATTATTTTTGGAGTGATTCCACGACCGCTCTTGCATGGATTAGTCGAACCATGGCATATCTTTGTCGGCGACCGAGTCATAGAAATAAGACAGCTGACTGACCCACAACACTGGAGGCATGTACCTGCAGTTTATAATCCTGCCAACTTACTATCAAGAGGGTGCTATCCATCGGAATTGGCCAATTCCAACAAGTGCGAGGGACCACGCTGGTTGAGAGGTCCTGTAGAGGAGTGGCCTGTTTAATACACCAATGAAGGCACATATGACGAGGATCTCATTGTTTCAGAAAAAAAGGAAAACACAGACGAGCCTGTAACAATGATGGGGATCGATCTGAAAAGAGATCTCACCTATTCTCAAAGAGTAAGAATTATGGGATGGGTATTAAGTTCTACAACAACGCTCGAAGTAGTAGAGCGAGGCATAATGGTCCACTAACATATTCAGAATTAAGAGAAGCAGAATTATTTATTATAAAGTGTGTAAAAGGAGAGTCATTTCCTCGAAAGGGTGACACAATCAGCGGATTGAAAGTAATTCAAGACAGAAAAGGACTAGTCCGTGTGAAGACAAAGATAATGAGGAATGACCTTTTCAATTTCCGATTTCCCTTGTTATTGACCAGGAATAATGATGTAGTTGATGCCTTGATCAAGGAACAACATAAAGATCACTGTCATGCTGGCATACAATTTCTCCTAGTACAGCTGAGAAAAAAAATTGGGATCATTCAGAGTAGAAGAGCCATTAGAAATGTGATTTCCAAGTGCATGCAGTGTAAACGACACAGAGCTCAGCACGCAGAATCAGAGACTACTCCACTTCCACAAGATCGAATCAAGGATGCTGCAATATTTGAAGTTACTGGAATTGATCTAGCTGAACCATTGATTTTAAAGAATGGTTCGAAGGTGTGGATTGCATTGTATACGCGCGCAATTTACAGGGCTGTTCACTTAGAACTCGTATCTTCACTCTGCACGGAATCATTCCTTCTATCATTAAGAAGATTCACTGCGAGAAGGTCCTCTTCTCGCAATCCATTATATCCATTATATATTGTGACAACGGAACTAATTTTGTTAGAGCTGCAAATATGCTAAAAGATATGTCAGTCCAGAAAATCCTGAATGAATCTCAAATACAAGAAATTGAGTGGAAGTTCAATCCTCCCACAGCTTGTTGATGGGGAGGTTGGTGAGAGCACCTGGTTTGATCTGTCAAGGAGCTACTGAAGAGGATGCTCGGGAAGTCTGTTCTGACTTTGAAGAACTGTCAACTTCACTATGTGATGTGGAATCGGTTATTAATGGCCGCCCGTTGACATGCGCATCAGAGGATCCAGAGGACTTAACTCCATTAACTCCAAGCATGTTTCTACATGAGATCATTGCTACCCATGTATCAGATCTAGATAAATTACAGGAAGAAAAGTTCCGTTCTCGCTTACGTTTCAGACAGTACTTAATTCAAGAACTGAAGCAGCGCTTCGGGAAGGAATATCTCTCACAGTTGGTCCAACGTCCCAAAGGGAAGAAAGCATCATCTCTGGAGGAAGGTGACATGGTATTATTTGTTTCTGATAAACTGAAAAGGGTGGAATGGCCTTTGGCGAGAATTTTAACGCTCTTCCCTGGTCGCGATGGTGCAGTGCGTGTAACTAAAGTGAAAACGAAAGATGGGGTTCTGATTCGCCCAATTGAAAGACTTTACCCTCTGGAGGTAGACAGTGAAAGAACATTTTTCGATAGAAAATTGGACTTGCAAACATCACAGCAAAGTTCGTATGTGACAAAAAGCGGTCGTGAAGTAATACCTAACAGCAAGTACTCTGACTGAGCTGGCGTAGGTTGGAAGACCACATAGAAAAGTACACTTTTGAAATTGTTCCCACAATTCCAAGGTGGGAGGATGTTAGAAAATATAAATTATAGTTGTATTATCTTTCAGGTTACCTCTTTGGACTTTAAGTTAGTGACTTGAAGTGACATATCTCTACGGGGGCTATGTTTTTGACTTGGCGTTTTGTTGTCGTCATTACAGACTTTTGTTCCAGTAAAAGAAGGACAATAAAGAGATATATTGGAGTCAGATAGAGTACGTAAACCTGTGCCATTTATTATATTCATAACAGACTTCATCTGTGCGTTTACTGTCTAATGCTCTTATTAATGCTTGTCCTGAATTAATGATACCAAACGGGGCCCCTTGGTGTACATAACTAGTCTGATTAAACAGGAACCCTGTGTAGCATTTGCTATCCTCTGATAACTCAATTTGGTAAAATGACGCCGTTAAGTCAATCATGGAAAAACAAGTTATTCCTCTGAATTTTCGGAGCAATTCTCTAATTTTCGGCGGTCGGTCAAATTCTTTTAACAATCTGCTGTTAATGCCCCTGACATCTAAGAATATTCTTAGACTACCATCCAACTCCTTAACTGCTGTTATGGAATTTATATAAGACGTAGCTTGCTTTCTGATGATACCATCCCGTTCCATGCCTTTTATCAGTTCGGCTAACTCTGCCTGGTATTTTTCTGGGATAGTATATATCTTCTTCTGAAATGGAGAATTATCAATCAATCTGATCTGGCATTTAAATCCTTTTATTAATCCTGGTTTGTCATCGAACACATTGGCATATTCCTGTATTAATTTTTACATTTTCGACTGGTAATCCTCATAATCTTCAATTTCGAACCCATACTGAGCTTCCTTTCCAGTTTCAATTTCATGTATCCTATTTTCCAAATTTTCTTCTGAAATTTCATTTTCTATGAGGTATTCAAAATCCTTTTTTTTTCTGAGTCTTCTGTCTCAATACTCTTTTCATTAAATGTTATGATCCACTTACTTAGATCTATAATGGCTCCTGTTTTCGTTATGAAGTCAATTCCCAAAATTGCGTCAAAATTGATCTTCCCAAGGACTATAAATATCTGCTCGTATATGTAGTTATTCATCATAAATTGCATTAACACTTGTACTTTGCAATTCATGGATTTATCGTTTGAAATGTCTTTGACTTGAATAGCTGATACTGGCATCACTGTAATCGACTTTCCATCCTTAAGACGATTAAAACACTCCTCTGACAGTATAGATGCCGTTGCCCCTGTATCTTCTAACATTCTTAGGTTTTCTCTTTCCGTTTCTATTTGAATAATAGGCGATCTTGCTATTCTTCCTTTCTCTGGCTCCTCTCTTTCATACAATAGGTCATCATCGCTGGCTTGATACATCTCATTGATCGTGATTTCATGCGTAAGTAATGTCATCTTTCCCATCTTTATGATCGTTTCGAAATTGGTGTTTTTGTCCCTTGTTCAAGTCTTGTCCCTGACTCTGCCGACTCGTCGAGGGTTGTGGTTTCGAATTTGTATTATTCGCCTCATTCTGAGTGTTTCTTTCTTCTCTTTGCCTGAGATTCCTTAAATATTCTTGACCTTCCCTCTCTCTTTGGTCATTGAATTTCCTGCCATTATCGTCATTTCTCCAACCTTTGTTTTGCGTTTGTTGTTGTTGCAGCTGTCTAGCAAAGTTATCGTCATTCCAGTTTCTATACCGACGATAGCCTTCTCCACTCTGCCTATTGTCTGTGATATAATAACTATTCCTTCTATGTTCGTTGTTTCAGTGGAAACCTGTACTTCTCTCACCATCACTTCAGTATCTGTTTTGATAGGTCTCCCTTCTCTCTACCTCCTATATCCCAGCTCATAACGGTTTTGTTGAAAATAGTACGTCCTCGTTGGACCTATTCTGTCCGGTTCTCTTTCCGTCAGTTGAGTTTGGTCAACTAATACGGTATGGATGTCGCGATGTTCTTGCCTGCCACTCCTATTTGGCGTGTTCGTTACGGCGCTAGTGTGGTTCAAACGTCTAAAAATTTCTGCCATACCCTCCAATGTTTTCACGTTAGCTGCTATCAAATAGCGACGTACTTCCGTTGGAAGCTGGCGTGAAATGGCCTGCACTAACGGAGCTAGTGGAGGTTGTAAGTACTGTAACTTCGCGAGTTGGCAGGTAAAATTAACTCGTATAACGCGTTGGTGTTGAATATGCGTCTTTCATCGAGTATATTTCATCCCTTACATCCAACTGTACTTCCATACTCCAGAATCTCTTCTGTAAGGCATCTGCGAATTCCTCAAAATTATGGTAAGTATATCTAAATGCTTTATGCCAAATTAATGCCTCTTGATCTAAGAATGGCTCCACCACGCGCATCTCTCTATCTCTTGGGATCATATTATCGTCTAGATAACAGCGCATTTCTCTCGGGAATTCAACTGCGGTAATATTTCCAACCCCAGTAAAATGAGATGGCTTGTCATCTTTGTTCTTAAGGAAAATTACGTTTTGAACGCCTGCTCTGTCTATATCTAGTTCATAAAATCTTCCTAGATCTTCATAATCTCTTTGAATGCGATCTATTCCCGGCTGTTGATCTTGTCTTGAATTTGCATGGCCTCTAACGTTCTCTCTCTATTCCTCGGATCAGTCTACTCTTTCCTCGTAAATATTCCGGTCTTCTCGTGACTTTTCTATTCTTTCCTCGTAGATACCACGGTCTTCTCGTGATTTTTCGCCACGTTCGCAAAAGTATTTCTTTAGGTCTTCCCTAATACCATTTCTGACGTCAGTCCTAAGTATTTCTACGTTGCTGGAGTCCTTAATACTCAGATTTTGTAATTTAGCATTAAGTTCGGGCATTTCTGACTCCTGACTAGATTTTATTTTAGATAATTCTGACGATACATTTTCGACTGCCTTTCTGATATTCTCCAGTTCCCCCGTTTTATCCGTTCCGATTTATTCGTAAGTTCAGATATCGTGACAACACTAGACTGCTGTACATCTTCGATTATTTAGTTCAATTCTTCCCTTAAATTAGCAATATTAACATTAGAATTGCCATCTTGTGTACATATGTAAATATAACCTAATGTATATTTATTGGGGGCTCTGACGCATTCCGAATGCAAAGTGGGGATTTGCTCTTTTCAGAGACTCCCTTCAATTTACTGTAAATATAGTGTAAGGCACTGATAAATAAATATGAAATGAAATGAAAAATTCGATTTTACCAACGCCTTTTAAGATTTTGGAATGCATCTCCATTATGTATTCCCTGTTACATTTTAACACATTTTCTTTTAAGTCATTTACAGATTTCACAATACATTCAGCAATGTATACGTTAATAACTTCCTCGATCAGCTTTTTCTGATCTGACATCTTATTTTGTAAATCTACAATACCACTTACATTATTAAATTTAACATGCAATGCCTCATGTGATTCTGTGAGGTGATTTAAACTGGTTTTTGTAACCTTATAATCATGTTTCAAGTTGTCTTCTAGTTTTTCTACACTATGTTTATTTTCAGATTTCACATCGTCTAGACTTGTCTGCATTTTACTTTGTTGCTGGATAATATTTTCACTGTTTACTATCTGGGCATCAACTACCTTTTTAATAACATCAGATCTTAAAGTGCCTAGGTCTACTGAAACTTTTGTCTATCTTTTCACTACTAGTTTTAGCAATTTCCTGAACTTTCCTACTTTCTTCTTGAGCCTTTCTACTTTCTTCTTGAGCCTTCTCCTGGCCTAGCCTAATCTCTTCTTGGGCTTATTTATTTTCTTCTTGGGCTTTTTCCTGAGCTAACCTATTTTCTTCGTGGGCTTTCCTACATTCTTCTTGGAAAAGTGTTATGTTAGCTTTGTTAAGGATTTGGGCCTGCGCAAACTCTACCGTTAAACTTGGTTTTAATGTGTGAGCTGTTTGCTTAATTCCCTGCTGCATCCTTTCCGTGTTATCATGGGAAAACTTATGTAAGGCATCCAGATCACATGTCATCTCGGCCTGGTTTTGCTGCACTTTCTCGAACATGGCTTTAATTGCTTCCATGTCTCCTGACGACATTCTTCTTATACTTGGAGAAGCTTGGGAAACATCACCTACAGCAATAGTGTGGATAACCTGAGCAGCCATTTTTCTAATATCTACTGACCTATGGAATATTTCACGATAATTAAAATTAAACTTACAACTATGCCTGCCCTTATGTCTATATTCCCCCCTTATCATAATCTAGGTAATCGATCCTAGCTCATATTCAAATATCTTCATTTAATAATTATTCTTAACTTATCATCACAAGAATATTAACAATTACTTTTAAGTTTACGTTTACATGACCGAAACTCGTCATCAGCTGGTATAACAAAACAACATATACCTCTCAACTCTAGAGTACTCCTCAAAATGGTTATGTCAATACACTTCGACATGTTCCAAAATAGGATTGGCAAATAATAACATCAAACATCCCCTAGATGGGTAAGACAATAAAATATATCGTCTATCGTGTCTCACAAATGACATCGAATCGAGCCCTACAAATGACTTCGATCGTCCCACAAATGACATCGAACGTCCCACGGTGGGAAATGCAATTAAATATACTGCTATGTAACCGAAATTCACGAAACCACCAACTATTATCCGAAGGATGGTTAGGATCGCAAGGGACGCTGATCCCCAGCTAGTAGAACCAACAATTCTCTGCTAGATAGCTAGTTAGGAATCTATCGACACATAGATATTTAAAAATACGATCGTACTACTACCTAGTTACTGAGCCCGAATGAGCTCATGCTGTTGATATATTCTTTGGACATCTGGTCAATTGCTACAACGATGTGAAGAACACACCCGGAAACTCGAAGAGACTTCCTCATGCATGAGACTTTACTTTGACTTTGGAACTCTCATGAATAAATCCAGGATTGTTTTATTTAACCCAGGATATTATTTCGTTCACCATAAGAGTCCATAAGAAGTAATTGATGGTACCCTGGCAATCTCCACTGACGGGCACATACCTTTACATCTCTTCTTTGCGCCCAATCTTGAGGGATGATTCCAATGTACGGAAGCCTTCTTTATAACGCCGAGTGTAGTATCAAACACATCGTTAAAAGGCAAATTGACTCGACTGGGACGAACTCAGGGGTCGTACTGGAGATCAATTAGTCGCATGGCATTCATTAGATGTTAGACCATGGGGTGATGCGTAATTATATGGTAAATACATGTTAGGACGTTGACTTTGCTTATGCTTCATCTGAAGTAAATGTAACTTGTTGCTTTGCTTGTTGTTGTTTTTTTATGTAAGGTAAATGTCTTCTAGTAGGGAAATCCAGCAGTATTCGTAGCATTTATTTATGAAACTCAAGCCTTCTGCCATATCATTTTCCTATTTGTGGTGGATTATACTATTTTTAAGACATCTCCTCCTTTCTCATACGTGTATTTTTGTGATTGATTAGGCGACACTTCGTCGCGTGCAAAATCGAATGATGACGAATATTAACGCATCATTAGATCAAATCAGAGGTGACACTGCCCGAGTCAGGGGAGATTTGACCCAGGTCAGAGAGGACCTAGAAACAAACAATGTTACATTAGAAGCTAATACTGCAGTTATAGGCAATAGTAACGCTACATATAGAAAACACTGCAATTTTAAATCATGTTAGGGGTGATGTAGAAGCTAACATTGCAATTTTAGGTGAAGTCAGAGCCGATGTTAATCAAATTAGAGGTGAGGTAAATCAAGTTAGAGCTGATATCGAAGCTAACAGAGCTGAGGCTAACGCAAACTTATTGGGAGGTTTAGCAGCTGTTAGGGTCGACTTGCTTAGACACCAACAGAACGCTAACACAATGTTAGACACACTGTCAGGGGACTTTAACACTACCAGAAATGAACTGAGACAGACTATGGAAGGAGTCAAGGCTGATATGAAGGCAGATTTGAACACCAGCAGAGTAGAAGTGAATGCGTCCGTAGACGAATTGCGTGAGACTATTAATCTAGCTAGAACACAACAAGATGATAGAGTAGCAGCCGTCAAGGGACAAATTCAAGAAACTAACGAGTTTGTGGAAACAGTCCGTAAGGAAGTCCTTATCGTGAATACTGGACTGAAACGTATAAGAGGAGTTGCCGTCGCAGTACACAACAATTTAAAAGGAATAGTCGGAGACATGGACAGATTTCGGCGTGAACTCAAAATTAATTCTGAAAGTTACCAATTTGACTACAGCCGTTGAAGATCCCCAATCTAAGATCCATTCGAACAAGGAGGAAATGGGAATCGATATACGCTTTATAAAAGGTGGCATAACTGAGCATAAGGCTAACTTTGACGCTCGTATGTACAATATTAAAGGTGACGTAGATTGTCTACGCAAGCGTATTGAAGAAGTCGGTATCGCGGAACGATTAAAATCTAGCCAGGGTGTTCGCAAGACCGTCGCCGGAGTCGATGGTGTACTTCGTAGGAAGATCGAGTGGTTAGAACTTCAAGTTAACAATTTAGCAACTTCAACCGCCCCGTTAAACAAACCTGACGTTGAGCAGTTAAAACCGTGACTGTTGCAACGTATTGAAGCGCAACCGAAACCAATGCAGACTGTAATGTCATCTCAATTACAAACTGCAACACCAACGAGCGAGCCTATGAGCACTGTACAGGCGGAACAACCCGCAACACTTAACTTCAATGCACCTGTGTTTACACCAATGCACAATCCACATCAAAACAGCAATGTTATGATAATTCGATCGAGAGAGGAGCAACCAGCTCACTTTTCTGGTCACGGAGCAGGCATCACTCGGGTAGAATTTTTACGTAACGTTGAATGTTACTTACACGACACGATAGTAATACCTGAGAGGGAGCTCAGGGTCATCGAACGTCTGCGTGATGGACAAGCTAGTACGTGGTTTATACTTTTAGATACTCCTTCAGAGGATATCATGATTTCCGAGAAACGCTGTTGAGAACATATTGGTCCAGCGATATTCAGCAGGCAATTACAGCGGAAATGTACACCAAGAAGTACAGCTCAACCCAGCCAACGCGTTACGCAAACTATTTTGCCACGCAACTGGCCAAATACGCTGTTTACAACCACCGTTGTCAGTACCGGAATTGATCCAGACGATCACAAGACAGTACCCAACCGATGTACAAAGAGTCTTTATCGCGGCAGGTGCTACTACATTTCTTGCTTGTGACCAACTCTTAAGGAGGCTAGATTTGAGCAATGAACAGTTTACTATTCATAGACCCAGAGGGGAAACCAGAAATGTGAACTAAACCACAGTTGGCAAGGTGTGGTCAGACGACTAAACCAGAGCCGAAGATCAACACACCCTATCAGAGGAATGTTACAGGTCCTGATCGCCGACAATGGCATAGACAACCATACGATAGATCAAGACAACCCGACAATAGGAATAATTGGGGGCGACGGTTTGAAAATCGTAATGATGGGAATCGTCGACAGGAAGGTGATCGACGAGGTAACAACAATAATACACCTCGGAACCAGCAAACCGGACAAATACGACGTGATTATCGCTCTAGCGACGGATATCGTAGAGATTGGTGTATTCTTGGAATACACGGTAAGATAGGGTATATTTTTAATACTCTTTGCTTGTTCATTCCTTCCTTTTTCTCAAACACCAACAATGATCTTCTAGTTTTTCTTTGGCGCTCATGTCTCTTATGTTACTTGTGAGCCTGTTCTAGATATATATCTTCCATGACTCACCTAGCGTCATCTAGCAGCGAATCTTTGAAGTTCCTCAATTCCTCCCGGTGCAAGAGGACTTCCTTATCCATCTGACCACCAGATCTCGTCACCATCGCCAGCTATCATCTCCGTGATCAAGAGAACTTCGTCTACTTTTTCACCCACCATGCTGCGCTAGTATCGTCTGCTATCAACTCTTTGAAGACCATTCATCAAGAAAAACATTTATTTTTTCAAGGTTCTCTATTCTGATATGTATTCCTTTTGTCTCCTACCCCCACTCTTTTCCCTTTCCTGGTCCCTCTGCGCTTCGCTGAGTGGGCCTCACTTGCACGTCGGCCCTCGACTTAGTCAGTCAAGGCTCAACTAGAGCCAGCCTCCTGAACTAAAAGAGGCATTCTTTAGATTCCACGCCATGTTGGAACTTTAATGGTCAAAGGGAACTTCATCATCGCCATGAAGCAAAGATAAGTACAGACTTCAAGTTTTAACTTCATTCTCATCGTCTTTTAACAACTACATGCTTTTAATAATCATTTATAGGCAGTGTGAGATTACTTATTTGTGGCAATAATCATCCTTCGCGGGATTTTCCATATTGAGCTTTGTCTGTCTAAGCCAATCTTTGTAAAAGCTGCATTCCTGATGCTTATTAAATGAGAGATCTTCTCACAACGTGGGATATTATCGAATACCCACTGTCTATAAAATATTAGCTCGTTCCACCGCTGGAATAACTTTGGCCCTATTCTTCTATTAGGATCGTTCTGGAACCTTCCAGAATCTGCACTCTATCTACAAGTCGTGCCGTCATGTATTTTCCACTCACTTGTGGGAATACTATTTATAAATGAGGAATCTTCCTTATAAATTACTGCTCAATAACTAATGTTCCTTCCTCCGTTGGAATTTTCTCAGGCGTATTTAATGATAATCTACAACCTTCTCAAGCAATAGATTTTCGCCTACCTAGTGCAACTAGTTATTTTCCATCATTGCAATAACTTTCTTTGCCATAAACTTTTGCGCTACTACAGTGAACTTTTCATCCATTTCAACAGACTATAGTGAAATACAGTGTTCTTTCAGTATTTCTTCCGCGTCGCGCTCGTCCGATTATTATAAATACGGCCATGAACATTTACCTTCCATCCCAGTTGATCTTTCCTAAACCCCTTACTAACAAACCATAATGAAATTGTTACTTTAGGTCTTTCTCAATCAGGTGTCACGCTAGAGACGTGCCCTCCCACTTTTGCTTACATATCATTAATTAATTTCTGTATAACTACGTGTCTGGTACACGTTTCAAACTTACATGGCTTCTCCCTTCTAATTAGGGAGTACAATTCTTTCAACTCATAAGTGAGTTATTTCTAGGTTTCACGAAAGGGAATCTTGCCCCATTTGTCTCGTGATTCCTACTTAAACATAGGAGGTCTAAAACCTTCCTGTCGACTTTCTCTTCAGGTTTCACATTAAGTGACCTGTCCTATTTTTATAAACACAAAAAATAGGTAATTCCGCTTAAATATAAGAAGTTAGGAACTTCTCTTTTATTCTACCTGCTTTTTGTTATTGTTATTTTCAAAATTGTTACTCTTTTCAAGATATTTACCCAGAATTTCTTAAAGTACACACCTTGTAATCGATTTATTGTCAAACATTAATAACTTTCATTGTCTTTAAATTTTGTATTTTATCTTCGCTATTTCAAATCCTTGCGAGGATTTCATAAAGGTTTGAAACCTAATGAATTGTTAATTGCCTGGCGCAAACTTTAGATGTTTTTTCGGAGGTCTGCGAACCCAAATTGTTAACAAAATTGAAAATATATCTTTGTTAAATTCATCAAATTCTTTTGAATTGTTAAATAAATTAAGAGTTCCTTTTCGCTTTTTCATTTTTCTAATACTACAGTTAGGCAAGATCCTGTCTTTCCTGACTCTTCCTAGGTTCATGCCCTCGTTAATGCAAATAAATCTTGTGATAGGGCTTTCACCACTTGTTGCATTTGAGCAAGAACTCTTAGTGGTTATCTTGGTAAAGTCTCTCTTGGCTTTAATAGCTAATTCTAACTGGCCAGTAAGGCAAGTACAGCTCGCTACGCCAGCTTCCTGCTTGTGGAGATCCTCTCCAAAAAACTTATGGTTGGTTTTCCAAAAGATAAGTGTTTCTCTTTGCCTAAACTTTTAGTCGGCTCCTTGCTGGGTAAAAGCTTAGCCATTTCCAAATGCAACTATTGGTTCACTTACCAAAATTATTCCCAAAGGTATAATTCTTTTATCACTATCCTTCTTGGAAGCATTTGGTCTCTCTTTAGAAATTCTACAATTTCGAAGACAAAAAATATCGAAACCTATTCAAATTATTGGCGTTCTTCAAATTACTTTGAACAGATACATAATAAATCTGTTACTCCTTGTCTTGCCAGACCATCACCCTTCCCCATAGTAGGCATATGTATGCTTGAGAGGGAATACTCTAAAGCCACTCTCTCGCAAACCGCCCAAGTTCCAGCTGCGTCTCCCGTTAGCTTTGCCCAGGTCCCTACTCACTTTAGGTATCGGAGAGCTGATTTGCAGTGGCAGTCACCTTTTAGGGCATTTAAAGTTAAACTTATAACTTTTGGGGGACTCTCCTCCTATGTCTCCATCCTTTTTTTCCAGTCCGAAACCCACTCCCTTTTCTTTATCATCTTCCCTTGGTGGTTAGGTTATTCCTCAGCCAATAATCTACCCAAAATTTGGTCCCGGAAACCCGGGAGAGTCCATTTGTCATTGCTATTCTTTTTCAAAGGTTATTTGACAATACCTTACAAATTATTAATACCTGCTTTGAATCTTTCAGCTATAACTACATCGTGCAAAGCCTGTGAAGGGGAAAGAGGCCGCTCCTGTCTCCTTTGGTGTGTCCCGTTCTTTCAACTTATTTGCTGCTGCCAGCCTGACAGCATTTCCGAGGTTCCACAGTTTCGTGAGTTATATTTTAATCTATTTACCTTGACATGGCTCCTACTGAAAAGGATGAGGATGAAATACTCACTTCTAAACGAGCATCCTATAAAGGGCAAATTACCCGATTCAGAGAATACATCAAAGGGCTAGATCCCTCAGAAGCTCAATTAGACTTGTTGAAACATCGTGTAAGGGATTTTGAACGTTCATATGAAAATTATTGTAACATCCAAACTGAAATAGAAACTTGTATGCTCAATCAAACCGAAGATCGAGTCGAAGTAGAAAACCAATATTACGAAGGTATAGGTTCTGCTTTCAAAATAATACGCCAACTCGAAGAAGAACAGAAAAAGGACGCTTCTGTTCTTGGTTCGTTTCACGAACAACAAACTTCTTTTCGCGATGGGACTCATAAGCCAAAACCATTTCTACCTAAAATTGATCTACCCCACTTCTCTGGAGATGAATCTACTTGGGATTCTTTCTATGAATTATTTTGCTCTCTTGTTCATGACAATGAAGACATTCAAGTCTTCTACAAGTTTCATTACTTGAGATCTATCCTTCGAGGTCAAGCTCTACAGTTAGTTGAAGCACTCCCTTTAAGTGCCGAAAATTACCCCATTGCCTTTAACTTATTAAAAGAAAGATACGGAAAATTACGGTTACGTATTGAACGCCATATGAAGGCTCTATTTAACCTACCTGCGTCACAGCACAATGACGTCACTAGTTTGCGTACTCTCATTGATACTACTCAGCTTCATGTTAAAGCTCTGTCCCAATTAGATCAACCCACTGAACACTGGGATACTTTCCTAATACATTTAGTGGTTTCTAAAGTTGATGTTGCTACCCTCAAAGCTTGGGAAACTGAACTTTCTAGAGAAGACGATTACTCTTACGAGCATTTAGTCACTTTCATAAATGCTAGATGCCAACTCTTAACCGCTTTAGCTAATCAAAGTGAACCCTCATCTCCGAGTTCTAAATTTGAATTAATGTCTATCAAACCTAAAAGCGAACGCTTAGCGTCTAGTACCCAAAAACCTGGGTCCAGCTCATCTAAATTTAAGCCAAACACCACTGGTTACCCAACTAGGTCTAGTGAACGCCGTATTGCTAGCTCTCTCGTTTTAAACACTCAAACCGAACCTCGCAAGAGTTTAAATGAACCATTAAAGTGTATACTTTGTAAAGATTCCCATGCCTTATATCTATGCAAATCCTTTAAAGAACTGTCAGTCGACGACAGAAGAAAATTAGTTTCCCAAAACAAGCATTGCTTCAATTGCCTAGCGCCCACGCATTCTGCTTCAAATTGCAAGTCCACAAGACTTTGCTTCCATTGTGAAAAGGCTCATCACACTTTGCTACATCGTCATGATCAGGCAAGGTCATCGACAGCATCTACTTCTCAGAAAAGTGATAATGCTAACAGTTCCAGTGCTTCATCGTACATTTAAAATGCCAAGTCCATTCGTAGTGCCCAAGTATTGCTGTCCACTGTCCAAATCGAAGTTCAGGATAACTCTGGCAACTGGGTCCGTGCACGCGGTCTCCTTGATTCAGCGGCAACTCATGATTTTGTGTTTAATTCCTTGATTAGAAAACTAGGCCTACCTGTAAACCCCACTTCTATTAACGTATCGGGCATTAACAGCTCAAAATCGCAAGCTTTACAGTTCTCAAAGCTAACCATAAGAGACATTTGTCACAGAAACGACTTTCTCAAACTGAATTGTCTAATTCTCAATAGTATTGGAGAAGACACTCCAAGTCACTCAGTAGATATTTCAGGGTTAAACATTCCCTCGCATTTAAGGCTAGCCGATCCTTTGTTTAACATACAAAACCCCACTGACATTCTCTTCAGTGCCAATGTTTTCTGGAATTGCCTTCGTAAACAGGTTCGCAAGTTATCCTCAAACGTGGTCGCCAGAGACACTAATTTTGGATGTATCGTCACCGGTCAACTTCCCCATTATTCTCCCCAACCCGCATCGCAATGTTACTTCGCCAATACTGATCTGGAACAGTTTTGGAGACTCGAAAGCGTTGATCCTCCTAACGTGACCTCTTCAGAAAATGAATTCTGTGAGCAACTGTTTCTGAACACCACCACTCGCTCTTCCGATGGTCGGTTCATTGTTCAAATGCCAAGATTACATAATCCCCCTAAACTTATTAACTCTCAACCCAAAGCTAGAAAAGCTCTCTTTGCTATCGAGAGAAAATTCAAGAAAGAACCTCTCGTTAAACAGCAGTACACTGATTTCATGGATGAGTATGAAAGCTTAGATCATATGGAAGTTGTTAACAAATCTGATGATGAATTGCACCCCCCAATTGAAACGGTTTTCTTAAATCATCATCCCGTGTGGAAAAACCCTCTTGTAAAGGATAAAATCCGAGTTGTTTTCAATGGTTCCTCACTTGACGTTAATGGCAACAGCCTTAACGATACTCTATACTCTGGTCCTGCTATTTAGTCAGATCTATCTGCTATACTCTTAAACTTTCGATTATTTCCCATAGCTGTTATAGCGGATATAAAACAGATGTACCGCCAAGTTTTAATTCAGCCTGAACAACGAGATCTCCAAAGAATCTTGTGGCGCGACGAAATCAGTAAGCCCATTAAGGTATTTCGTTTAAAAACAGTTACTTATGGCTTAAAACCTTCCGCTTTCCTTGCTATCCGATCCCTACACTTGTTAGCCTCTCAAGAGGGTCATTTATTTCATTCTAAAGCTTCTGAAGCGCTAACCACGTCATTCTATGTTGACGATTATTTGCAGTCCTTCCCCACTCTGGAGGAAGCTTCTTTCGTGTCTTTAGAAATTCAGGCATTGCTAAGGAATGGAGGTTTCCCACTTCATAAGTGGAATTCCAACTCCCCTGAGTTTCTCGCCCAGTTTCCTATTGAAGACGTAGATCCCTCCTCTGTCGAAATTTGTGGAAACTCCGAATCCATAAAAACTCTTGGAGTTCATTGGTGCACTAGCACTGACACTCTCATCTATAAAGTATCGCTCGCCGAAGAGCTCCCTAACACAAAAAGACAGATTCTCTCTGAAATTGCAAAAATTTTTGATCCGCTTCAATTCCTTGCCCCAGTTATCGTTATAGCCAAACTTTTCATGCAAGAGCTGTGGTCGCTCAAATGTGAATGGGATGACACTGTTCCCCTTTCTTTTCTTAACCGATGGCTCTCTTTTCGCAGCAATTTGCTGGATCTTTCCCTAATTGAAATTCCCAGGAATTTAATTAACGCTCATTCTAATGCATCTTTTTTCCTTCATGTGTTCGCGGACAGTTCCGAAAAAGCTTATGGTTGCTGCGCATATTTAGTTTATCGCGGTCCATTAAATGGATCTTCAGTTTCCAACCTTGTTTGTGCCAAATCGAAGGTAGCTCCTCTTAAAACTATCACTTTGCCTAGGCTTGAATTGTGTGCTGCACTCATGGCTGCAGAACTTGTTAAAAAAATTACGGGAAGTATTAAAAGTCGAATTCTCGTAAATCTATCTCTGGAGCGATTCCATGATCACACTTTCCTGGATCGCCAAGAACCCCGCTCACTGGCAAACTTTTGTTGCAAACAGGGTTTCCAAAATTCAAACTCTTTCTTCGGGATGTCAATGGAGGCATGTGCCCAGCGCTGACAACCCAGCCGACATTAACTCTCGTGGATGTTTACCCTCTCAATTGGCAGCTTCCCAGTTGTACTGGCATGGGCCCTCGTGGTTAATCGAAGACTCTTCTTCTTGGCCTTCCAAACCTCCAGCTACAAACTCCAACTTGCCTGACGCTAAAGTATCTTTATCTACTGCTTCGTGTCTTGTTTCCAATGTTTCTCATCCCTTGTTGTCCCGCTATTCTTCCTTTCACAAATTAATTCGAATTGTCGCCTATCTTCTTAAATGGAAATATCTTGTGGTTGACCAACCTCTTCTCCCCAAACCACACCTTACCAATCATGAATTGAATCTCGCTACCATTAAGGTTTTACGACTGACACAGCAAGAAGCCTTTTCTTCTGAATTGTCTTTACTTTCTTCTAAAAGGGATCTTCCCAAATCCAGTCGTCTTCGTGATTTGGCCCCGTTCCTTGATGACAATGGGTTACTTAGGGTAGGTGGTAGGCTCTCTCAATCTTTGCTCTCTGAGGACAAAAAGCATCCCGTTATTTTGCCTTCTAAACATCACGTAACTTCCTTAATTATACGTGACTTTCATTATCGCAATCTGCATGTTGGTACCCGCACTCTGCTTTGCCTCATAAGGGAAAAGTACTGGATTATAAATGGAATTCATGAAGTTTCCTCTGTAATTCACAAGTGCATTCCTTGCTTCAAAGCGAAACCTAAAGTCAATACTCAATTAATGAGCGATCTGCCTTCTTTTCGCTCTTCTCCTATACGTCCATTTGTTCTAACTGGTGTGGACTATATGGGTCCGTTCCAATATCAACGAAATTCCCCTGAAGCTCAACGCAAATTGTTTGGTAAGCTCTATGTTTCTCTCTTTGTTTGCATGGTTACTGGAGCAATCCATTTGGAACTAGTAACGAATGCTTCTACTTCTTAAAAAGATGGTATATTGGCTTTCACGGCCGGTGAATTAAAACTCAGCTATTCTTCTAGGTTTGTGCCGTGTCTTGTGTGGGGTTTCGCCTAGGACACCAAGCTAGGCTCATCGGCGGGCTCTTGGTGTCCCCGCCCGGACCCCCAAAGGAGTGACGAACTGCGCGCCACCTCCCTTTATATAAGGTGCAACTGCACCACTTGACTACGAGAACTAAAAGTTCAAGCAGCTTTAACCTCCCTTTGAACATTTAGTTCTCGTAGTCAAGTGGTGCAGTTGCACCTTATATAAAGGGAGGTGGCGCGCAGTTCCTCACTCGTGTGGGGGTCCGGGCGGGGACACCAAGAGCCCGCCGATGAGCCTAGCTTGGTGTCCTAGGCGAAACCCCACACAAGACACGGCACAAACCTAGAAGAATTGCTGAGTTTTAATTCACCGGCCGTGAAAGCCAATATACCATCTTTTTGGAAGCCTTCATAGGGAGGTTAAGGCTGCTTGAACTTTTAGTTCTCGTAGTCAAGTGGTGCAGTTGCACCTTATATAAAGGGAGGTGGCGCGCAGTTCGTCACTCCTGTGGGGGTCCGGGCGGGGACACCAAGAGCCCGCCGATGAGCCTAGCTTGGTGTCCTAGGCGAAACCCCACACAAGACACGGCACAAACCTAGAAGAATTGCTGAGTTTTAATTCACCGGCCGTGAAAGCCAATATACCATTTTTTTGGAAGCCTTCATAGGGAGGTTAAGGCTGCTTGAACTTTTAGTTCTCGTAGTCAAGTGGTGCAGTTGCACCTTATATAAAGGGAGGTGGCGCGCAGTTCGTCACTCCTGTGGGGGTCCGGGCGGGGACACCAAGAGCCCGCCGATGAGCCTAGCTTGGTGTCCTAGGCGAAACCCCACACAAGACACGGCACAAACCTAGAAGAATTGCTGAGTTTTAATTCACCGGCCGTGAAAGCCAATATACCATCTTTTTGGAAGCCTTCATAGGGAGGTTAAGGCTGCTTGAACTTTTAGTTCTCGTAGTCAAGTGGTGCAGTTGCACCTTATATAAAGGGAGGTGGCGCGCAGTTCGTCACTCCTGTGGGGGTCCGGGCGGGGACACCAAGAGCCCGCCGATGAGCCTAGCTTGGTGTCCTAGGCGAAACCCCACACAAGACACGGCACAAACCTAGAAGAATTGCTGAGTTTTAATTCACCGGCCGTGAAAGCCAATATACCATCTTTTTGGAAGCCTTCATAGGGAGGTTAAGGCTGCTTGAACTTTTAGTTCTCGTAGTCAAGTGGTGCAGTTGCACCTTATATAAAGGGAGGTGGCACGCAGTTCGTCACTCCTGTGGGGGTCCGGGCGGGGACACCAAGAGTCCGCCGATGAGCCTAGCTTGGTGTCCTAGGCGAAACCCCACACAAGACACGGCACAAACCTAGAAGAATTGCTGAGTTTTAATTCACCGGCCGTGAAAGCCAATATACCATCTTTTTGGAAGCCTTCATAGGGAGGTTAAGGCTGCTTGAACTTTTAGTTCTCGTAGTCAAGTGGTGCAGTTGCACCTTATATAAAGGGAGGTGGCGCGCAGTTCGTCACTCCTGTGGGGGTCCGGGCGGGGACACCAAGAGCCCGCCGATGAGCCTAGCTTGGTGTCCTAGGCGAAACCCCACACAAAACACGGCACAAACCTAGAAGAATTGCTGAGTTTTAATTCACCGGCCGTGAAAGCCAATATACCATCTTTTTGGAAGCCTTCATAGGGAGGTTAAGGCTACTTGAAATTTTAGTTCTCGTAGTCAAGTGGTGCAGTTGCACCTTATATAAAGGGAGGTGGCGCGCAGTTCGTCACTCCTGTGGGGGTCCGGACGGGGACACCAAGAGCCCGCCGATGAGCCTAGCTTGGTGTCCTAGGCGAAACCCCACACAAGACACGGCACAAACCTAGAAGAATTGCTGAGTTTTAATTCACCGGCCGTGAAAGCCAATATACCATCTTTTTGGAAGCCTTCATAGGGAGCTTAAGGCTGCTTGAACTTTTAGTTCTCGTAGTCAAGTGGTGCAGTTGCACCTTATATAAAGGGAGGTGGCGCGCAGTTCGTCACTCCTGTGGGGGTCCGGGCGGGGACACCAAGAGCCCGCCGATGAGCCTAGCTTGGTGTCCTAGGCGAAACCCCACACAAGCCACGGCACAAACCTAGAAGAATTGCTGAGTTTTAATTCACCGGCCGTGAAAGCCAATATACCATCTTTTTGGAAGCCTTCATAGGGAGGTTAAGGCTGCTTGAACTTTTAGTTCTCGTAGTCAAGTGGTGCAGTTGCACCTTATATAAAGGGAGGTGGCGCGCAGTTCGTCACTCCTGTGGGGGTCCGGGCGGGGACACCAAGAGCCCGCCGATGAGCCTAGCTTGGTGTCCTAGGCGAAACCCCACACAAGACACGGCACAAACCTAGAAGAATTGCTGAGTTTTAATTCACCGGCCGTGAAAGCCAATATACCATCTTTTTGGAAGCCTTCATAGGGAGGTTAAGGCTGCTTGAACTTTTAGTTCTCGTAGTCAAGTGGTGCAGTTGCACCTTATATAAAGGGAGGTGGCGCGCAGTTCGTTACTCCTGTGGGGGTCCGGGCGGGGACACCAAGAGCCCGCCGATGAGCCTAGCTTGGTGTCCTAGGCGAAACCCCACACAAGACACGGCACAAACCTAGAAGAATTGCTGAGTTTTAATTCACCGGCCGTGAAAGCCAATATACCATCTTTTTGGAAGCCTTCATAGGGAGGTTAAGGCTGCTTGAACTTTTAGTTCTCGTTGTCAAGTGGTGCAGTTGCACCTTATATAAAGGGAGGTGGCGCGCAGTTCGTCACTCCTGTGTGGGTCCGGGCGGGGACACCAAGAGCCCGCCGATGAGCCTAGCTTGGTGTCCTAGGCGAAACCCCACACAAGACACGGCACAAACCTAGAAGAATTGCTGAGTTTTAATTCACCGGCCGTGAAAGCCAATATACCATCTTTTTGGAAGCCTTCATAGGGAGGTTAAGGCTGCTTGAACTTTTAGTTCTCGTAGTTAAGTGGTGCAGTTGCACCTTATATAAAGGGAGGTGGCGCGCAGTTCGTCACACCTGTGGGGGTCCGGGCGGGGACACCAAGAGCCCGCCGATGAGCCTAGCTTGGTGTCCTAGGCGAAACCCCACACAAGACACGGCACAAACCTAGAAGAATTGCTGAGTTTTAATTCACCGGCCGTGAAAGCCAATATACCATCTTTTTGGAAGCCTTCATAGGGAGGTTAAGGCTGCTTGAACTTTTAGTTCTCGTAGTTAAGTGGTGCAGTTGCACCTTATATAAAGGGAGGTGGCGCGCAGTTCGTCACACCTGTGGGGGTCCGGGCGGGGACACCAAGAGCCCGCCGATGAGCCTAGCTTGGTGTCCTAGGCGAAACCCCACACAAGACACGGCACAAACCTAGAAGAATTGCTGAGTTTTAATTCACCGGCCGTGAAAGCCAATATACCATCTTTTTGGAAGCCTTCATAGGGAGGTTAAGGCTGCTTGAACTTTTAGTTCTCGTAGTCAAGTGGTGCAGTTGCACCTTATATAAAGGGAGGTGGCGCGCATTTCGTCACTCCTGTGGGGGTCCGGGCGGGGACACCAAGAGCCCGCCGATGAGCCTAGCTTGGTGTCCTAGGCGAAACCCCACACAAGACACGGCACAAACCTAGAAGAATTGCTGAGTTTTAATTCACCGGCCGTGAAAGCCAATATACCATCTTTTTGGAAGCCTTCATAGGGAGGTTAAGGCTGCTTCAAATTTTAGTTCTCGTAGTCAAGTGGTGCAGTAGCACCTTATATAAAGGGAGGTGGCGCGCAGTTCGTCACTCCTGTGGGGGTCCGGGCGGGGACACCAAGAGCCCGCTGATGAGCCTAGCTTGGTGTCCTAGGCGAAACCCCACACAAGACACGGCACAGACCTAGAAGAATTGCTGAGTTTTAATTCACTGGCCGTGAAAGCCAATATACCATCTTTTTGGAAGCCTTCATAGGGAGGTTAAGGCTGCTTGAACTTTTAGTTCTCGTAGTCAAGTGGTGCAGTTGCACCTTATATAAAGGGAGGTGGCGCGCAGTTCGTCACTCCTGTGGGGGTCCGGTCGGGGACACCAAGAGCCCGCCGATGAGCCTAGCTTGGTGTCCTAGGCGAAACCCCACACAAGACACGGCACAAACCTAGAAGAATTGCTGAGTTTTAATTCACCGGCCGTGAAAGCCAATATACCCTCCCAGCTTGGTGTATTCTTGGAATACACGGTAAGATAGAGTATATTTTTTAATACTCTTTGCTTGTTCATTCCTTCCTTTTTCTCAAACACCAACAGTGATCTTCTAGTTTCTCTTTGGTGGTCATGTCTCTTATGTTACTTGTGAGCCTGTTCTAGATATATATCTTCCATGACTCACCTAGCGTCATCTAGCAGCGAATCTTTGAAGTTCCTCAATTCTTCCCGGTGCAAGAGGACTTCCTTATCCATCTGGCCACCAGATCTCGTCGCCATCGCCAGCTATCATCTCCGTGATCAAGAGAACTTCGTCTACTTTTTCACCCACCATGCTGCGCTAGTATCGTCTGCTATCAACTCTTTGAAGACCATTCATCAAGAGAAACATTTATTTTTTCAAGGTTGTCTATTCTGATATGTATTTCTTTTGTCTCCTACCCCCACTCTTTTCCCTTTCCTGGTCCCTCTGCGCTTCGCTGAGTGGGCTTTACTTGCACGTCGGCCCTCGACTTAGTCAGTCAAGGCTCAACTAGAGCCAGCCTCCTGAACTAAAAGAGGCATTCTTTAGATTCCACGCCATGTTAGAACTTTAATCGTCAAAGGGAACTTCATCATCGCCATGGAGCAAAGATAAGTACAGACTTCAAGTTTTAACTTCATTCTCATCGTCTTTTAACAACTACATGCTTTTAATAATCATTTATAGGCAGTGTGAGATTACTTATTTGTGGCAATAATCATCCTTCGCGGGATTTTCCATAATGAGCTTTGTGTGTCTAAGCCAATCTTTGTAAAAGCTGCATTTCTGATGCTTATTAAATGAGAGATCTTCTCACAACGTGGGGTATTATCGAATACCCACTGTCTATAAAATATTAAGCTCGTTCCACCGCTGGAATAACTTTGGCGCTATTCTTCTATTAGGATCGTTCTGGAACCTTCCAGAATCTGCATTCTATCTACAAGTCGTGCCGTCATATATTTTCCACTCACTTGTGGGAATACTATTTATAAATGAGGAATCTTCCTTATAAATTACTGCTCAATAACTAATGTTCCTTCCTCCGTTGGAATTTTCTCAGGCGTATTTAATGATAATCTACAACCTTCTCAAGCAATAGACTTTCGCCTACCTAGTGCAACTAGTTATTTTCCATCATTGCAATAACTTTCTTTGCCATAAACTTTTGCGCTACTACAGTGAACCTTTCATCCATTTCAACAGACTATAGTGAAATACAGTGTTCTTTCAGTATTTCTTCCGCGTCGCGCTCGTCCGATTATTATAAATACGGCCATGAACATTTACCTTCCATCCCAGTTGATCTTTCCTAAACCCCTTACTAACAAACCATAATGAAATTGTTACTTTAGGTCTTTCTCAATCAGGTGTCACGCTAGAGACGTGCCGTCCCACTTTTTCTTACATATCATTAGTTAATTTCTGTATAACTACGTGTCTGGTACACGTTTCAAACTTACATGGTTTCTCCCTTCTAATTAGGGAATACAATTCTTTCAACTCATAAGTGAGTTATTTCTAGGTTTCACGAAAGGGAATCTTGCCCCATTTGTCTCGTGATTCCTACTTAAACATAGGAGATCTAAAACCTTCCTGTCGACTTTCTCTTCAGGTTTCACATTACGTGACCTGTCCTATTTTTATAAACACAAAAAAAATTGGTTATTCCGCTTAAATATTAGAAGTTAGGAACTTCTCTTTTATTCTACCTGCTTTTTGTTATTGTTATTTTCAAAATTGTTACTCTTTTCAAGATATTTACCCAGAATTTCTTAAAGTACACACCTTGTACTCGATTTATTGTCAAACTTGAATAACTTAAATTGTCTTTAAATTTTGTATTTTATCTTCGCTATTTCAAATCCTTGCGAGAATTTTATAAAGGTTTGAAACCTAATGAATTTTTAATTACCTGGCGCAAACTTTAGATGTTTTTCGGAGGTCTGCGACCCCAAATTGTTAACAAAATTGAAAATATATCTTTGTTAAATTCATCAAATTCTTTTGAATTGTTAAATAAATTAAGAGTTCCTTTTCGCTTTTTCATTTTTCTAATACTACAGTTAGGCAAGATCCTGTCTTTCCTGACTCTTCCTAGGTTCATGCCCTCGTTAATGCAAATAAATTTTGTGACAGGGCTTTCACCACTTGTTGCATTTGAGCAAGAACTCTTAGTGGTTATCTTGGTAAAGTCTCTCTTAGCTTTAATAGCTAATTCTAACTGGCCAGTAAGGCAAGTACAGCTCGCTACGCCAGCTTCCTGCTTGTGGAGATCCTCTCCAAAAAACTTATGGTTGGTTTTCCAAAAGATAAGTGTTTCTCTTTGCCTAAACTTTTAGTCGGCTCCTTGCTGGGTAAAAGCTTAGCCATTTCCAAATGCAACTATTGGTTCACTTACCAAAATTATTCCCAAAGGTATAATTCTTTTATCACTATCCTTCTTGGAAGCATTTGGTCTCTCTTTAGAAATTCTACAATTTCGAAGACAAAAATATCGAAACCTATTCAAATTATTGGCGTTCTTCAAATTACTTTGAACAGATACATAATAAATCTGTTACTCCTTGTCTTGCCAGACCATCACCCTTCCCCATAGTAGGCATATGTATGCTTGAGAGGGAATACTCTAAAGCCACACTCTCGCAAACCGCCCAAGTTCCAGCTGCGTCTCCCGTTAGCTTTGCCCAGGTCCTTACTCACTTTAGGTATCGGAGAGCTGATTTGCAGTGGCAGTCACCTTTTAGGACATTTAAAGTTAAACTTATAACTTTCGGGGGACACTCCTCCTATGTCTCCATCCTTTTTTTCCAGTCCGAAACCCACTCCCTTTTCTTTATCATCTTCCCTTGGTGGTTAGGTTATTCCTCAGCCAATAATCTACCCAGAGATCGCGATCCCCGTTATAAAATCGATCGAGACTGGTAAGGTCGAGCAAGGGAAAGTCAGGAATATATAAGACAGCTAAAAGGAAAACGCGAAGAGAACAACCAAGCTCAAACACCGCGGGAGCTGTAAGAAGAACGAGAGGAATCTCCTGGACGCAATCAACTGAGTTCCTCTAAAGGAAAAAACGCCGAAATAGGAATGGCATCGGAGGAGACTAACTCCTGATTAACTGCAACCATATTACTTTGGGAACCAGTCCAATAAGACCTCATAAACGAACGACACCGGGTGAGTTAGCCGTGGTCGTTACGGCATGACTGCTGGCAGTCGCTCACATCCGGGAGGCGAGGAGGTTCGAATCCTCCCGCCGGCAACCTTGAAGATGGTCTTCTGTGGTTTCCCATCTTCCTTCCAGGCAAATGCCGGGGTTGATCCCTAACTATAGGCCACAGCCGCTACCTTCCAACTCCTCGTCCTTACATTCCAATTTCCCTCCCCAACGGTACTTGTAGCTCACTCATTGGGTGTCCGTCTCGAAGCAGCTACAAAACTGGCGAGCCGAACATGTCCTCGGACACTCCCGGCACTAAAAGCCATACGCTAAAAAAAAACGAACGACGATTGACGAACCACGTTACGCTCACAAGATTGCCAATGACTCCGGCAAAAATTAATGATTGTAATGTATCATTGTTTGTGGATACTGGTGCCATGATCAGCGTCATGTCAGCCGACTTTCATGCTGTATTGAAATCACGCACTAAATTTACCGAACTGCCTGTGTCAACGATTGAAGTCAGAGGTGTCATACCTGACCAACCGTAAAATGTAAAATTCAGATCTTGTGTGCACTTGAGATTGATAGCCATGTGTATTTGCACCAATTTCTAGTCCTAAAGGACTTACGATATGAGGCCATATTGGGGGCCAATTTTATCAGAAAATATGATGGTATAATCGATACGGGCCGAAATACAGTCCAATTTAAACCGCCTGAAGCCATTTCTATGGACATAATTGAGGATGATCCGGACTTCAGTGCTGATGTTAATGTTATGGAAATATTGAACGGTATGGAAATTGACAATGAACAGGAAGAGTGTACGGCCCAGGGAAACTGCAATGAACCATTAAATGAAAAACTTGAGACATTACTAAATGATTTCAACGATGTGTTTGATACTACACTCGGCGTTATAAAGAACTATGAATACGATCTAGCAGTCTTGGACGATTCCCCATTCCAAAGAAAGGTTTAGCCTACCGCGGAAAACCACATGGAAGAAGCTGCTAGAAAGTTACGTGGAATGGAAGCCACTGGTACAATACGAAAAGCACCAACGTCGTAGGTTAATCCATTGACGAGAGTTGTGAAGACATACGGTAGCTTGAGGCTATGCCTGGATGCCAGAGCCTTGAATGATCGATTGGCTCCAGAGCACGATAGACCGCCCAGGATAAGGGACATCCTGAGGAAGTTTAAGGGAAAACGGTACTTGACATCATTGGACCTTGTTCAGTCCTACTATCATATAAAATTATCAGAACATACCCAAAAGTGCACGGGATTTCTTTTCAATCCAACCACCTATGAGTATTGCTAGTTGCCATTTGGACTTAAGAATGCGGGAGCCGCGTTGATCCGAGCTGTAGACGCCAATTTGACATCAGAAGTCAAGGAAAAGATTACCTGCTATGTAGATGACATCTTGATAGCTTCAGAGACTGAAGAGGAACATCTCCAGACCCTTTGTCTCCTTTTCGAGAATTTAAGAGCGGCAAAGGTTAAAGTCAATAAGGAAAAATGTAAATTCTTTCAAAAGGAAGTGATATGTGTAGGCCACAAAATCCGGGGAGATGGCTACAGACCCAAGCCATTTAGGCATTTCCGACCCCTACGCGTGTCCAGCACGTAAGGCAATTTCTCGGGGTAATTCAGTTCTTCGCAGCACACTGCCCACGATACTCAGAAACTGTTGCTCCACTGCAGAACTTGTTGAAGAAGAATTCCAGATGGGCGTGGAACGCAGAATGCGGCGAGGCTTTTGATAAGACAAAGAAAATGCTAGTAGAGAGCATAACTTTGGAGTACCCGGACTATAGCAGAAATTTTATTCTTGAAACTGATGTGTCGGCTATAGGCATTAGAGCAATCCTGCTACAAGAGGACGAAAACCCCAAGCGTCATTATATCGCATTCCTCAGTAGAAGACTTAGGTCTCATGAAACGAGCTATTTCACTAAGGAGATAGAGGCACTAGCCATCGTATATGCCTTGGAATATTGGCGAAAGTTACTATGGGGCAACGAATCCTGGTGAGAACTGATCACCATGCCCTAACCTTTATCCTCAAACCAAGATTGGCAAGCGATCGCAAAATGCGCTGGACGCTTTTTCTTCATCAATTTGATCTTACGATCATACACCGTCCTGGGGAGGAGAACTTTCTACCTGATATCCTTAGCCGCAACCCAGAGGTGGGTATACAATCCATTGACGTCGTGAGGAACACCTTCGTTGATTTCAGCATTTGCCACAAGATCAACGACGGGAGGAAGAACTACGCACGATAACACGATTTTCGGAGAATAATATGGATGCACAGGATGAGCATTACGCTGAGACAGCCGCAACAGCTGCAGATCATGTCCTATACCGGAGAACATTGTACCGATTTATAGACACGGACCACACCCAGCTTCGAACTGTAGTTCCGAGGCGCTACGAGGACACTGTCATCATGATGGTCCATTTATCCATCGGACACGGGGGAACCGATAAGATGTTCGCTACCATCCGCGAATCGTTTACGTGGAAAGGGGATAGGCACCTTAGTAAGGAAGTGACCACGTGCTTGTGATGCATGCCCGCGGAACAAGTATACGCTCTTACGAGAACCACCTAGGTCCATACTACCGACACAATCCAGGGAACTCTATGCCCAGGATATTTATGGCCCGATACCAAAAGCTAGGCGAAGAAATCGGTACGTCGTCGTCACGATCGACGTTTACACGAAATATGCAATGCTCCACCCTTTCCAAAAGGCCACGGCACATCAGATAATTCAGAGGATAAAACGTCAAGTGATTTCGGAGGCGGGAAAACCACAGTACCTGCTGAACGACCACGGGTCACAGTTCATCTCCGCTGAATTTGCCAATCCCATGCAGGAGTTGCAAATAGGCCTATTGTCTTCCATCAGACACCCTGAAAGCAACACAGCTGAATGTGTTACATCCATTCTGGCAAAGTTTTGTCCTTTATACTGCCAGTAAGAGCACTGGAGATTGACCGAGGTGCTCGTCGTCATTGCCAAATGTGTCAACTCTACTGTCCACGAAAGCACGGGGCAAATGCCAATCGAGCTCCAATTAAACCGAACACCCTTTCGCGTCTGGAACAGGATAGTTGTAACTCCACCTTGCTTACAACCATCGCATGCCAGCAAGAGTATTGCTGCTAGGAATACCTTAAATCGTCAAGCTGAGAAATGACTGTGAAGGACACGCCACAGGAAATTTCGAGATCCACTCGTTGTGGGAGACCTAGTTTTAATCCGCCGTCCTGGAATTTCAAGCCCTATTGACCGCATATATGCAAAATTTGTTTCCTTGTACTATGGACCTAACCGTGTTGTTGAAGCCTTGAACAATGGTAGCTATATCATTGGAGATTTACGTACTGGAGAACGAATCGCCACTTTCAATGCCGCGAAATTGAAGAAATATCACCAGAATTAATTGAGGAACAGGAGCAAATAAAAATTCAGACCCTACACTTTTTTGAACAAACTGGGGAGCATATGAGCCCAAATGTGCTCATGCTGGTGATATATTCTTTAGACATCTGGTCAATTGCTACAACGATGTGCAGAACACACCCGGAAACTCGAGGAGACTTCCTCATGCATGTGAATTTATTTTGACTTTGGAACTCTCATGAATAAATCCAGGAATATTTTATTTCACCCAGGATATCATTTCGCTCACCATAAGAGTCCATAAGAAGTAATTCTGCATAATCAACATGATGTATTAATACTAGGTAAAAGGTATTGCCTCGCAGATATGCGAAAATTATGTAAATAGTCGCCGCACGACTTACAAATTCGTTGGAGACCGGAGTGCAGTTCCGATGAAGACTTGTACCACGTTTTGAGCTCGACTGGAGAGGACGTGTTGTCCTGTAGCTCGTACGAAGTCTCATTTCAATATTTGTGCAACGAGGAAAATAGTATCCGCAACCATCATGTACTAAAATTGTGATAAAGTGCACCTAGTAGTCAGCGCTACGTTACGAAGATTAAGCAAATTTGAATTGCCGACGAAATTTATAAAACTGTTAATTGTATAACTAATTTGGCTATCCAGCACATGGTGAACCATTCATCGACACCACGCTGCTTGCAGTGTCATTCTATGTCTTGGAAAATGTATTGCATCGTGACTGCATTATTTGTTAATTGCGTAAAAGGTACGCCAGACTACATAATACTTGTACAATTTATTCGTGTCGCGAAGTTGAAAGCACGGCAATGAAGATACACTGTAATTGTGTTTAACAGTAATTGAGTCTGTGTGCCTGATACCATCCGAGTATCTTCTAAATTCAGCGGCAGATTGTGAAATGAGCAATTTTGTTACTCGTCTGCACCTGTGAAGTAGAATCAGTGATAGTTTGAAAGCTGTGTAACAGTAAATTCTGTGATTTAAATAATTGTTTCCAAAGCTACAAGAGGTGTAAGCCGCGCCACGTGTATAACGCATTTCTTCATGTACCCATGAGTTGCATAATGGCTTAAACCTTACCCATGTTGGAGACGTCGGAGAAATAGTACTGCCATAATCTGGAGGATGATGGAGAAGATCTATTGGAAACCGAGGAAGAAGAGGAAAAGGCAGGATTAGAATAGCCTGGAACGAATTGTACAAATCCCTCCTATCCCAAAGGAGACGCCATGCCTTTCAATTGTAAGGAAACATGAGGTGAATAACTGTTACACGCAGTAAGTCCTGTACTCTTTCATGTTAAGGTCTCTGATATGGCAGATTAGTTGTAGTAACCGATTTATTATAGCAACCACTAGGCAGGATTTATTATAGTGATGTATTTCTTTCATAGCTTTGGTCAAGAAATAGTTAGACACCCTATAGCCGATTTTGATCGAGCTGGTGCATCTACAATCAGCTGCATAACCATGTGATAAAATCACCATTAATATGACTTAGCTTCGAGGAAGCTGCAATTTTTCTTGTCAGCCGAATGCTGAACTTATTAGGATATCAGTCATCCATGTGTAAATAATATTTTGAGACACCCTGTTTGAGCTCACAGATTTTTAATTTTGAGTTTGTTACTCGTATCATTGGGTGAAATAGATGGTTTGATCACCGTCTTTATAAAAGATTTTCAGTTTATATTTGAGTAATAGCTCTGACACTACGATGTTCCAAGTGGGAATGAAATGAAATGTTAAAAAGTAAGATTATTCGACCGAGCGTCGAACCCCAATCTATTTCGTATCAGTTAAGACAGCCCGAGTGAGCAGGCGTTGTCAAAGTTAGATTTATTTTGTGTCCACGATAGACACGACGTTTCAACTAACAGAAACTGCACATAGGAATGTGATAGGCATCTCTGTGAGATATCAGAGAAGTTGAGAGAGAAGGAATCTCTTCATTTGAGGACTATTTGCTGTACAAAACATTGTATAATTTCTTGCAGCGCAGGACATTATAAAATCAGTGTGTTAGATCTAGTGTATTTTATTGGCCACATTCAAAGATCACATCACAGGACTTTATACGATGTGATTCCGTTATGAATAACATAACGTATTTGGACTTGCTACAAGCGAACAGTGTTGAGTGCGCTTGACACAAGCGCCGCCCGACAGTTTAGAGTGAGTGTTATCGCTCAAGGTCAATGCCAAGCTATCTGCATAACGGAACTTTACCCTTGATGCATAGTAATTCTTATAGTGAGACATAGTATTGTTTATTTATCAAACGACCATTTACTTCACATTCTTTCCGTACACGGATTGCAAAGAACTTTGTATGGATTGTAACAGGAAGACAAGTTATCAGCTGTGATGCTGTAGGAATGACGAGTTACATCACATGTTGCGTCAGCCATTTCAAGCCGACTACCACCCGAGGGCAGATTAGTATTTTCAGAATACGATGAAAGGTGACCCTTTGATAATTAATGACCAATTGGAACAATGTATAAGGCTAGAAACCAATGTTATTATAATGTCTAGAGGACGCGTCGCGGGGAGATATGAGTCCCGCATTTATTATTGTGTATTCCGGCAGTATTTCCGAGCTATTGCATGCCAGACTGACCGATGATTTTCACGCGAGCCTGAGTTGCCGCGTAGTGTTCTTGTGAAAAGAGCATTCTTAGCTCACGTTATTTTTGCGACTAGTGGAATCACGTTGTCGTAAGTACTCCGAGTGAGGCTTACATTTGTATTCAGCCTGCATCTAATGGTTTTATCTAGAAGCGACATAAAATCTAGTAGGGAACCTAAGTGTACTGCTAATATCTGAAATAAATCATATGAACTAACTACTTTAAACCAACGTGATAATTGATGGAGTAACCTCATGCTTTTAATCTAGTACCTGTTCTTTCTGATTCGCTTCCCGGTAGTAGGGTAGTGAGGCCGGTTCTAACGCACTCATTTTATTTGTACCCGACTGTACATGTTAAAATAATGAATATCTCTCGAACGCATTTTGACAAATGAGGTGTCGTTGGACTCGAGCTGACGTCCTCTTTCCTATGGACCACTCGTTATATTTTTGAAAAAAAAAAGATTTTTTTGTTTTCGAAAATAGGCGATAGTTTGAAAACCAAACAGGATAGAACGTTGTGCCATGGCTCAAACGAATGGTCTTTATGACCTTTATTTTCTATAATAAAACGTTTTTACTTTTTATGTTTTTTTGAAAACACTCGAATTTTGAAAATCCTATATTTTGGAAACTAGGAACTCTACAAAAACAATTGTTTGACGTAAATCAATGGTCCCTACTCCCTCTACCCTAAAAATAAATTTCAAGTCTCTAGAATGAAAACCTGTAGTAGTGTGGTAGTGACAGAGCTGTCTCACTTAGCAAATGGTGAGCCCCTGCGACCTTGGAATGGAAGGAGTCATGCTAGGAGGGCGTGCTTGGATTCGTTTTTTTCGTCTCGTTGCGCACTTTACGGGAATGTCGGTGCCGAAAAGTTGAAATGCAGGAATCATGGGTTTTTCGGGGCAAAAAAGTGATTTTAGACTTTTTGCTATATCTCGCGAACCAATCATGCTAGAGGTGTGTACGAGGGGTCCAAGGACTCGGGCTGACGTCCTCTTTGCTATAGACACTGTATAATATTTTTTTTTGAAAATGTTTGTTTTTGAACGTAGGCGATGGTTTGAAAACGAAACCTGATAGAACGTTGTGCCATAGTTGAAACGAAAGGCCTTTATTTTTTTTATATTTTTATAATAAAAAATTATTATTTACATTTTTTGAAAACACTGAAATTTTGAAAATCCTATATTTTGGAAACTAGGAATTATACAAAAAAGTTTGTTTGACATTATTGATAGGTCCCTACCCCCTCTACCAAGAAAATAGATTTCAAGTCTCTAGGGCAAACAAACTAGGCATTTTTTTAATAAAGAGTGTAGACAGAGAGCCGGTAGCGCTTGGCGCGTGTTTCAACGAGGCTATGACTGCCCATGGTGAATACAGGAAATGGCTATTTCGAGGGGGCGATGTATGGCCAAACGAGGGGTCGCTTTTCAATATTTTCTTATGACGAACCAATGAAGGTGAATATTTCGAAAAACCATTATGGTGATCTTTAAAATAGGTTAGTAAACACTGACCAGTAACCAAATAAAATTCATAATGCTATGAGACGAATGAGACTAACAGCCAGAATGAAAAAAAAAACAGAATATCTGCTCGAGAGGCCTGCCAGAAGCTTGGCTGGCTGGGTGACAGGATGTGACATGTTATCGCGTTTTAGGAATGTGGCCAGAGCAGACAACATTGCTGTAAGATGATAACAGGTTGCAACCATCTGACAACTCTGTAAAAAGTGATAACGGCCAGCCAGATTAGCAGACAGCGGTGGGCAGGGCCCCACGGAGTGGGTGAGGGGAAAGGAGGGAAACCTCTACACAACAGGAAATCACGTGATCACTGCAGAGTGGTGAGGGGGCGGGGCCAGAGACTCGGGGGAGAGGTGAGGGGCGGAGTGGAGAACCCATGACAGCCAATAGCTGAACGAGTTGTATGTCAACATAGAGTAAAAGAGTGAGAGGCGGGTGTGGAGAGAGAAAGAGAAACATATATGGACATGCATGAAGCGTGGAGCGCCGTACACAGAGCTCTCGTACACACGATTCAATAAAATAAATACATAAATAAAAAATTGCACAGGTTCACACAACATGTAATTTATTGATCCAAGAATTAAACGTAGAGTTAAACCCTAACATTTTGACACAGAGTTTATTTCCTTTTTGTTTCAACACTTTTTCCACAAGATAATGCTGAGGAAATGCTGTTTTCTGAAGTTCATGGAGATAAAATCTACCTTTTATGGGTTGGTGGTTGAGGTCCTCGAGTAAATAGGTGACTGGAGTGTCCAAGTTGACTTGACGAATTCGAAATAGTTCAGTCCCCCACTGAGGCGTGTAGCCCTTATTGAAGGCAGACTCAAATTTGCTCACACGAACAAAATCCCCAATGTTCAGTCGGTGACGTTTAGGATCGGCTGTTTTTATGGGGTTAAACAGTTTATCCCATCGCTGAATATTTTTGGTCACGAGGCGTGGCTTGGTCCCAATCGTTCTATGTTTGGTGTCATTGTAACGTGACACTAGCTCAGGTAACATGTCCAACCAGCGATACGTGCCCTGAGCGGTAAACGCTTTCCACATACGGGTTTTCAATGTTCGGTTGAACCGCTCGACCACACTGGCTTTGAGGTTGCTGTACGTGGTGTAATGGTGAATATCCTTAGCTTTGAGAAAACTGGAGAGATCCTTGTTGAAAAATTCTTTCCCCTGATCAGTTTGTAGCAGCTGAGGTTGACGTTTGGAGTGTTGAATAATATGTTGAAAGGCCTTGGTGATTAGTGGGCCAGACTTGCGACGCACATGTTCAACAAAGGCCATTTTGTAATAGACATCAATGACGGTCAACATATAGCGTACACCGTTGTTAACGCCAGCATAGGGTATCATTTCAACCAAGTCAGCCTGCCAAAGTTCATCCACACCTCGTGAAATCACCTTGAGTCGCGGATAGTGACGCCTAGCTGGGCGATGCAACTCGTGAGCAATACCCATTTTAATGGGTGAGGCCTTAAACAATAATTTTGGCATTTCGAAGTTCTTGTTCAATTTCTTGAATTTCCCAATCGTGACCGGTATGGCCAGCTTGACGTGAAGCATGCAACAACTGTAGCCGCTGGACGAGCTTATTGGGATTGTGCCAGTAGGTAACATCCACAAGGGGTTTTAATGGTTTAAATGTCACTCCCGAAGCGGACGCTTTACGACGAGTACTTTGACTGGTGGGAAACATTTTTCAAATGATGGTTTTATATTTTTGAGATATATTGGCATTCACTTGTTGAGCGGGATCATACTGTCATTTGTGGGCATGGGTATCCTATAAAATGGATTTATATTTTTCAAGATCCTCTGGTGTATAATCATGGAAAGAGGGGGTCCGAGAAAAGAGCAGCTTTAACAGTCCTGGCGTTAATTTATAGTTGATGTTTTTAATGACAGCTTTAGTACGAGCAAATTTAATGGATGAATCACCAATTTTAAAACTATCATCCTCATAGCGAACACCATACGTGGTATCTGTGTGTCCAATAAATAGATCGGTGAAATAGGGTTCCAATGTTGATCCATAATATTTTATTAAAATGGTTTTCAGTTGTGCTTTATGTTGAGGGGTGGCCAAGAGTTGTGAAAACGGAGACGCTCTGGAAGGGCAAGGTGTTTCGACCATGGCCAAGGATTTCTTTTTTCTCAAAAACTCTGCAAGGGGTGCAACCTTTTTTTGAGGCGTAAACACTTGTTCCTCCTCATCCTCAACTTCACTAACACTAGTCAAATCTTCCTGTTCCTCTTCCTCTTCCTCAGGGTCCTCGTGCAGCGTCTGCGTGGCTTGTGAAACGGTGGGTAGCGTTTCAGATGGCTTGAAAGAGGGTTTCAACATGGCTTTTAGCGGAGGTGCTAAATGTTGTTGAATAAACAAAGCATGATTTGCACGTGATTGTTTCAATTGACGAAACTTTTGACGAATAGTATTTTTTGCCCTAATTATATGCTTTCTCAATTGACTCTCTGCTAATGTCATGGTGCCTTGACAAATGACTTGACAAGGAATGAGACAGGGCCTTAAATAGCAATAAAATGATCAAACCCTAAGCGATACCGTCCTTGGTGAGTTCACTTTGTTTGTCAATCACTAAACAGGCATGACGTTGAGTGTTCCAGCACTTGGCACACAATTCTGTAAACATTTGAAAGGTCATATCCGGATTCACATGTTCATTATAAATGTGACGACTGTTCCTCTCGTCCTGACGAAATAAAACAATGACATTGGCATTGTCACGAATCAACTGTTTGGACATTTTTGAATACGTTTGTCCAAGATAGAAGCAATGTGATGGTTCCAATTTGTGACCAGAACGAAATAATTTTATATATATTATTATTATTATTATTATCAATATTTTTTAAGTTTACATTTTACCTTTTATTAGTTATTATGTTAACTAATATATTTATATCTATTATTATGCGGTAATGTAGAATATTATGGCAATTGAAAGGATTTGGAGCGATACACATTATATTTGAAATAAGTTTGACGCTTGACTGAATATTATTTCTGAAGAAAATTCGAACAAGAGAAAAAGAGGGTGTTCACAGAAGGCGGCTTATTCACGGCTTCTTGGAAATGACATAAATAGACACTTATGTCTGTCACTTCAAGTATTCTACCAATATACAAATCATACTAAGAAGGGATTCTAAGAAGACTTACCACTAACAATGCTGGGCCGATGAATGAGTCCTTTGCAACTTTATACTAAAGGTGGGCTGGACCTCCCGAGAATTGCTACAAAGAAGTATTGTCATTGTTGATATGTGAAAGGCGGGCTTATTTCGCCTAGGGACTTCTGAAGAGGGGTCAGACAAGTGCTTTACCTGGGAACGTTATATATATGACGGCCGTCCAAATGGATTATTATTATTGAATTGCTGGAAAAGAGAGAATGATGCTGAGTGGAGCAGAGGAACTTGTAGCGAGATGGAGTCTATAACGCAGTTCTAAACTAGACAGTTGACTATTAAGTATGTGAATTTGATAAGACATTCTGTCTCATCAAACTGTGACATGGTTGTGTACGAGGCTATTGTCACAGGGATGATTTTTGGAATTTATTCCGTCATCCACATATAAATTAATTACTTTGAGAAAGATCAGGGCCACCTGGAAGTCTCTACGCAACAATCCAACTACAAAGATCTTCAATGCGGTGAGCGATGTAAACAGTTATACTCCAGTCAAATCAGAAGGCTATCATGCTTATTAAATTCAATATATTCTATTCAATTAACTCAGTATACTCCAATTTCCAATCAAGACCCATAATACAAGTAAATTCAGTAGATTCTTTCATTTAAATTTATTATTATTATTATCTTTAGTATTTTATATTTTTTGCACTTGTTGTTTTTATATATTAAATTCATTTTAAATTCAAATGTTTGACTGGTTTCCTTTAGTAGCTAGAAATTACTATAAGGCAACACCATACTCCTGAACTAATTATCGTAAGGTTAGATTACGTAAGTTTCACTACGGCTGGAGATAGGAATTTCGATGCTCTACCTCTGTGTAACCGAGGTTTAATATATTATTTTGATCATGATATATAAATGATCTGGCGCCCTGGCAATACATATGATACTACACATTATGTACTTTTTTAGTGAAGCTGACAACAATACAAATACACTATTAGATTAATACACAATTAAATGTTTCATTTTGATCACCCAAAAGTGGGCGACTATTTAAATAATTAGCTTTGCAAATAACCTTTTTTTTAAACTTTATTCTTATTAACAGTAATCAAGTTTAAATATCTCTCTAACCCATTACAATGACGCCCAACTAGCGGAGCGCTTTTGCATATTATTAATAGTCAAAGTTTCACTAACCCATTACAAATGGCACCCAACTGTGCGGCACGAAAACCTAACGATATTTACGGAAGGAGTGAGTGTTAATTCAGTGCAAATTGTCAGTGATTTTGGGGGAAAGTGAAGTGAATTAGTGTATTGTTAGTGATTGATTTTGGGGGAAAGTGAGGTGAATTTTGGAACGGTAAACTTTATACGGTGTACTTCGAGATGGCGGATGAGGAACAAAGGAAATTGAGGAGTAGGGGTAAAGGCGAGAAAGCTAATTATACGAAAGTTGATAGTGGTACTGAGGCTGAGAGTGTAGAGGATTATACCAAGATGTCGGAGGTAAATCTTGAGAGTAATCCTGAGAATAATCCCAAGATTAACCCTGAGACGAATATAGAAGTGCATCCTGAAATAAATCCTGAGACTAGTGGAAGGCAGGAGAAACAAAAGCCTTTGGATATTTCGGAAAATAAATTTGATGCGATCAAAGGAATGTTTCAGGAGATGAATAGGCAAAATCAGGAGATGAATGAGCAAAATCAGGAGATGAATAGGCAAAATCAGGAGATATGTAAGGCGATATACAAGAAGCTAGAAGATAGCAATAAGGAACATCAGGAGTGGATGGAGAACTCAGTTAGAGAACGTCAGAAGCGGATGAGGGAGAGAAGATGTGAAAGTAGCTTAGATGAGGGAGAGCAGTTAGCGAAGATAGTAGGAGAAAGCATAGTGGAGGTGATAGAGACGATAGAGGCTTGTGAAGTAGATGTGCAGTATTTAGAGACGAGTGTGAGTGAAAATATGACAGACATAAGTGAAAGTAGCTTAGATGAGGAAGAGCAGTTAGCGAAGATAGTAGGAGAAAGCATAGTAGAGTTGGTAGAGACGGTAGAGGATTGTGAAGTAGATGTGCAGTATTTAGAGACGAGTGTAGGTGAAACTAGGACATACATAGGTGAAATTAGCTTAGATGAGGAAGAGCAGTTAGCGAAGATAGTAGGAGAAAGCATAGTAGAGGTGATAGAGACGATAGAGGCTTGTGAAGTAGATGTGCAGTATTTAGAGACGAGTGTGGGTGAAAATATGACAGACATAAGTGAAAGTAGCTTAGATGAGGAAGAGCAGTTAGCGAAGATAGTAGGAAGAAGCATAGTAGAGTTGATAGAGGATTGTGAAGTAGATGTGCAGTATTTAGAGACGAGTGTAGGTGAAACTAAGACATACATAGGTGAAATTAGCTTAGATGAGGAAGAGCAGTTAGCGACGATAGTAGGAGAAAGCATAGTAGAGTTGGTAGAGATGGTAGAGGATTGTGAAGTTAATGTGCAGTATTTGGAGACGAGTGTAGGTGAAAGTAGGACAGACATAGGTGAAAGTAGCTTAGGTGAGGAACAGCAGTCAGCTGAGGTAGCGGAGATGATAGGTGAAAGCTGGATACCTGTAGAAGAGATTATAGAACGTAGTAAGAAGGAGGAGAAAAAGAAGATATTAAGATATGGATTAATAGAAAAAGAGAATAATTTGAAAGAAAGAGCGGAAGTATGTAAAACAAATAAAGTACTAAGCGCTCAAGAAATAGAAATGCAGAAAATCATATATGAAGAGATTAGGCAGACCAGGGAAGAATTCAAAGCCTGTATAGAGGAAGTTAATATGAAATTAACAGAGATAAAGAAGCGTGCGTTAAGTCATAGTCAGAAAGACATAATTATTGAACAAGAAAAGCAGAAGACTGAGATAAGGAATCTCAAGAATAGGAAGAAAAAGCACAAGCAAAGCACGATGTTGGAGGAAATGATGGGGAGAGATAGTGGAGAAATGAAGGGAAGGTATGCAGGAAGAACTTTTAGAAGTAAAATGAAAGAGAAAAGGATTAAGGTGATAGAGGAAAGGGAAAATGGGATGAAAGAGAGAGAGAAAGATTATCAGGTGCAGTGGCGTGCCATAGAAGGTAGAATAGGGGAAGCAATAGGCGGAGATGCGAAACACAGTGTTACTATTAATAAATATAATACGGAGGAGGAAGAAACTGTTGTTATGATGAAAGAGGAAAGTGTAACTGTAAATAAATATAGAAGCGAAGAAGAAGGTGATAAGAACTTAAAAATGCCAGATAGAGTAGTTATGTGAGTCGGTATTACTATTTTGAGCGAACCGTATGACCTAAATATCCGTAATGATTTATTAAGTGAATTTATGGATGTATCTAAAGAATCTACCGTTATTAATTTTAACTCAGTGTTAAAATTACAAGTGTTAGGGGCGTGTATCGATACACTTTTTGACAGTGGCTGTCAGGTTTCTTGCATCAGTGCAGCATTTTATAATAATAGGAAGGAAAATGGTATTAAAATTCAGGAAATTCCAATTAGAACTACTTTCGTGTTAACTGCGGTGGGCAAGAAATCTCACATAATTTCTAAACAAGTGGTTGTAGAAATTTTAATAGGAAGTAAGATAGGAACACAAGTATGTTTTTTTAGTCCAAATCTGATATATTCACTAATTATGGGTTCGGACAGGATGTCGCAACATTCTGCACTGCTATGTTATAAGGAGGGTAGTGTTAAATTCAGACGAATGGGTGGAGATATGATCATGTCATTTAATAATTGAAGTAAGTTATATGGTGGTTCTAAGAATAGATGTACGCTTGAGGAGGTATTAATGACTAAAGGAGTCGATATTTGTAGTGAGGTGATGAGTGGTGAGATTGTTGGGGTATCTCTTGAGAGGGAACATTGTTTTTATTTTACATTTTTAGGCAGTATGATGACGAAGGATTATCTAGAGGATTCCTTGCGTGAGGCTGCATTACAGAGTGCGTTAGAGTGTGATCGTGTGGATCGATTGTTGATCGTGTGGATCGAGTGTTGAAGGTGTTGTAAGAGAATTAGTATATATTTGAGAACCGTATTGGATTAGCTAATTGCTACGAACATTCATTATATGTACATGATCATAGTATTTTTGTAGGTCATCGCTACCCCGTGCCTTACAAATTTCAGGAAGCTGTGAGAAGGCAGATTGAAAGCATGTTGCAGGATAAAATTATAGAACCCTATATTAATTAGCCCATATATTAATTCGTTAAGGGTAGTTCCCAAATCAGAAAGGAAAGTAAAGCTATATTGTGATGCCCGTAATTTAAGTAGGCAGATTGAAAGCATGTTGCAAGATACAATTATAGAACCCTATATTAGCCCATATATATATATTAATTCGTTAAGGGTAGTTCCCAAGTCAGAAAGGAAAATAAAGCTATATTTTGATGCCCGTAATTTAATTAGGCAGATTTTTGTGAACAGTTAATATTTCAGTAGCTCGGATGGTAATGCAAGGATTTAAAGGAAAGTCATTTTTTGTAATGGAGAAATTAAATTTTATTGGTCATACGGATCTCGCGAAAGGAAGGTAATCTAGAATAGAAAGAAAGGTAATCTTGAGTAGAAGTGTAATTTTGAGAAATAAGGTGAATAACTACGGATGATAAACAAAGGTAATCATGAGTAGAAAGAAGTGTAATTTTGAGAAATAATGTAAGTAATTACGGATGATAAAGAAAGGTAATCTTGAATAGAAAGAAGTATAATTTTGAGAAATAATGTGAATAACTACGGCTGATAAAAAGGTAATCAATCTTAATTATAAAGAAATGTATCATGAGTAATAAGAAGTGAAGTTGATGGTAAGTAAGGAAAGTCGTTTAATAATAAGTGAATGATTGTGGTCTGAACGAGCAGGTAATGGCGAGGGTTTGTATCAACCTATGCTATTGTGTGTCTTGGAGAGCACAGAGGAAATATAAAGAATAATTTGTCGGCTATAGGCTGGTGTATTTGAGTAGGATATAAATATGCATATGTGGGGTAATTTAGCGCACTGCATTTGCACTGAACGATGTTGCCTTAGGTAATACAAGCTAATAAAGTTTCATTTTTTATAATATGCCTGTGTTACTAGATACATATAATTCCTGAGAGACTGGAGTAGATCTGGTGATTCGCATCACATACCAAGTGTCGTGAAGTGATAAAGTGAATTAATCAGTTGGCAGTCCCACCAACTAGCCATAGTGTATTCAGTTCGACACCAGGCTGAAAATTGAATTCTACGTCCTCAAGATATAAAGCAAAGGTGTATGCCACCCAAATATACATAAGTGCAACGATGACTTATGTCCAAAACAAGAATATAAAAGTGAAGGGTATTTTGATGTACATTGTTTACAGGTCGCTTTAATTATGTAAAGAAGAAAGAAAAAGACATTATGAACAGTGAAAGACTGAAATGATGAAATTTAAAAAATATATATATATTAAACTTGAAGGGTATATGTTTTGTATGTTGGTAATTGCTTTGAAGAGTATAATATTGTCGATGTTGGTAATTTCTTTGTAGGGTATAATATTTCATATTTGTACAAGTGTTGAAGAGAAGTATGGTGATATGATTGTTGACATATACCATAATTCTCTGGGGCGAATATGTGATGGTTCCAATTTGTGACCAGAACGAAATAATTTTATATATTATTATTATTATTATTATTATTATTATCAATATTTTTAGGTTTACATTTTACCTTTTATTAGTTATTATGTTAACTAATATATTTATATCTATTATTATGCGGTAATGTAGAATATTATGGCAATTGAAAGGATTTGGAGCGATACACATTATATTTGAAATAAGTTTGACGCTTGACTGAATATTATTTCTGAAGAAAATTCGAACAAGAGAAAAAGAGGGTGTTCACAGAAGGCGGCTTATTCACGGCTTCTTGGAAATGACATAAATAGACACTTATGTCTGTCACATCAAGTATTCTACCAATATACAAATCATACTAAGAAGGGATTCTAAGAAGACTTACCACTAACAATGCTGGGCAGATGAATGAGTCCTTTGCAACTTTATACTAAAGGTGGGCTGGAACTTCCGAGAATTGCTACAAAGAAGTATTGTCATTGTTGATATGTGAAAGGCGGGCTTATTTCGCCTAGGGACTTCTGAAGAGGGGTCAGACAAGTGCTTTACCTGGGAACGTTATATATATGACGGCCGTCCAAATGGATTATTATTATTGAATTGCTGGAGAAGAGAGAATGATGCTGAGTGGAGCAGAGGAACTTGTAGCGAGATGGAGTCTATAACGCAGTTCTAAACTAGACAGTTGACTATTAAGTATGTGAATTTGATAAGACATTCTGTCTCATCAAACTGTGACATGGTTGTGTACGAGGCTATTGTCACAGGGATGATTTTTGGAATTTATTCCGTCATCCACATATAAATTAATTACTTTGAGAAAGATCAGGGCCACCTGGAAGTCTCTACGCAACAATCCAACTACAAAGATCTTCAATGCGGTGAGCGATGTAAACAGTTATACTCCAGTCAAATCAGAAGGCTATCATGCTTATTAAATTCAATATATTCTATTCAATTAACTCAGTATACTCCAATTTCCAATCAAGACCCATAATACAAGTAAATTCAGTAGATTCTTTCATTTAAATTTATTATTATTATTATCTTTAGTATTTTATATTTTTTGCACTTGTTTTTATATATTAAATTCATTTTAAATTCAAATGTTTGACTGGTTTCCATTAGTAGCTAGAAATTACTATAAGGCAACACCATACTCCTGAACTAATTATCGTAAGGTTAGATTACGTAAGTTTCACTACGGCTGGAGATAGGAATTTCGATGCTCTACCTCTGTGTAACCGAGGTTTAATATATTATTTTGATCATGATATATAAATGATCTGGCGCCCTGGCAATACATATGATACTACACATTATGTACTTTTTTTAGTGAAGCTGACAACAATACAAATACACTATTAGATTAATACACAATTAAATGTTTCATTTTGATCACCCAAAAGTGGGCGACTATTTAAATAATTAGCTTTGCAAATAACCTTTTTTTAAAACTTTATTCTTATTAACAGTAATCAAGTTTAAATATCTCTCTAACCCATTACAATGACGCCCAACTAGCGGAGCGCTTTTCTTATTATTAATAGAACCCTAATAATCAAAAAACCATTACACTCTCGTCCTGACGAAATAAAACAATGACATTGGCATTGTCACGAATCAACTGTTTGGACATTTTTGAATACGTTTGTCCAAGATAGAAGCAATCGATATGTTTGTGACGACCCATGCTGAAATAGCTTTGAATGATGCCTTGACGTTCAGTGGATACATCATCGAAAATCATGAGTGAATCAGGCTTTACCTCATCCGGTGAAATCATATTTTCTTGCATGGAAAATGTAAAATAACCCATATTTTCTTTTTGTAATCCAGACATGACTTGATCCAGAAACACGTAGAGGGGTTGGTAGAGAGATTTTGCAAAAATATAAATATTTTGAAAACGCAGACCATTGGGTGCCGTAATGAGCGTTAGCAAAAGATTTGTCTTTCCACAGCCGGAAGGCCCCACAATGATGCAGCGAATGGAAGATGGAAACAGTGAACCATGGCGTTGTTCACGTGATGTGGGACAGAGATGGGAAACCATGTCCCCCACGGGGAATGACTCTTGCTGCTTAATAATCTTCATTTCAACTAAGGCTTAGACAGGCTAGCAGGCTGTCTATATACAGGACACCGACCCTTGTCATAGAAACAGTAGACTGGTACTACAGGTTGACGATGGATGTCTTTGGACGTGCGTTGATGGCCAAAGCTAGGTCTGTCCCCATACATGATCCTAAACAAGAAACAGATCCTGCTAATAAACACTATGTGGATAGGTCAGTAGTGCCACGCACAAAACAGGGAGATTATGACTTTAAGGGAAAGCGGTTAACCCATGTAAAACATCCTCAAGTGTCTACAGACGTTACTACGAAAAAGTATGTGGATAACAAAGTGTATGAGTTTTATGACAAAGTGCCCCAGCTTACGGTGAATGGCTATAGCGCTAATCACCATCGGATTATTCACGTGAAAGACCCACAAGACGAAGACGATGTTTGTACCAAGCGTTACATGACCTATGAAATGAAAAGGCTTTATAAATTTATCCCATCTGTATTTTTAGTGTATCTGACAAATGAAAAACCTGTGAATGACAGAAACCATTTACCGCTGGTCCATGATCAGCACTTGACCTATGTGCTTGCTTCGGGTTTAAGCCACTATCGATTACACTATGATGGAACCATTCACATCAAATATGCCATACCTGATGAGAACCATTTACAAATAAAGATAAATGGTCATAGGATGTTGATCCATAACCATGAAATGGTCAATGCAGGTGACGAATAATCCTTTCATCTCATGTTGACATGGGATGAAAAGCAAGTGGGAAAAACCATAAACGATTTCCCACTTTATGTGGAATTGGAATATACAGACATGAAATAACCATCTGATGTTAGTTGTGATTTAAACTTTCTTGTGAAAGGTTGTTGGTCATTATCATCATGGTGAAACAAAGGTATGCAGTGAGAAAGACTATAAAAAGGACCTTGTCCTTGGCAAAGCCTCGGCTTAAGACATTCGTGGACAAGCCCTTGCGAAAGAAAAAAAGAAAAAAATAATGTATTGACCATACGGAAAGCCTTTCGAGCAGCACAGAGACATGTTATTCCAAAACGTCGGCGACAGGTTTCAAACCAAGGGCGAGTGATTCCCGTCCCCAAACGAGCGGGATTTTTACCTGCATTATTTGCCGGTTTGGCTGCTCTGGGTTCACTTTTGGGCGGTGCCAGTGCAGTGGCAAAAACCATTAAAGCCTCGCAGCAGGGCAAGCAACAACTCAAAGAAAGTCAGCGACACAATGAAACGATGGAAGCGATTGCCATGGGGGCTAGAAATGAAGGATGCTAAACAACTAAAGCTTTCTCATTTTCGAGGTGTGTTTATGCGAAACCAATTACCCCCACGACCCTGGAAACAGGAATGTGCTGTTGTCAATTTGGATGATCACCGAGGACCAGGAAAGCATTATGTAGCTTATGTCAAAGAGGGATCCATCGTATGGTACTTCGACAGTTTTGGGAATTTGCCTCCGCCCATGGAACTAGTGACCTATTTTGGAAATAGGATCAAGATATATTATAATGTGAAACGAGAGCAAACGTTTAACAGTCAACAGTGTGGACGCTTGTGTTTAATTTTTTTATATAAGACGCAGAATAAGCAAAAACGCCGCCAGTATGTCGGCAGAAAGTAAAACGTTTACACTGCATGGACGTGGACCTGAAGTCAGCCTAGACTTTTACCCGCCTATCGAATTGAGTGAAAAACCCTATGGTCTAGGACTTGTTTCTCTTGAAACGTACAATCGAATATACAACATACGTGAAAATGTGAACAACAAGCTTTACTATGATGATTCTGTGCTCACCTTGAACTCTGGCGGATACACGATCGATGACATTTATGAACACATTTATGTGGTGTTGATCAATCAATATGGTTTAAAGTCATTTCTCGACGGAACGCACAAGTTTGAACTTGTAGGAAATACCAACACTCATCGCTGCAGTATTTTCTCTACCTTCAACATTGACTTTAAAACACACCCCGATTCCATTGGTCCATTACTAGGATTTAAACCACGTGTGTTGGAGCCCAACAAAAACATGAATCGGACCATGAAGTGAAATTTATTGAGGACCATCATGTGTCGGTGACGTGTAATATAATTAGCCAAGTGTACACCAATCATGAACCATCGCATTCGCTTTATGACTTTATTGTGACATCGCCCAATGGGTATATTATTCGTGAAAACCCTCCAGTGGTGCTTTTTCATTCTGTGGCTGTCGATAGTATTAGTAATATAACATTAAGACTGATCAATAGAGATCAACAACTCATTGATCTAGATTCTACCACACCAGTGACTTACAAGTTGGTGCTAAAGCCACTATGAAGTTTGTGTATAAAGCAACAACACCGACTAGGAATGGTGTTCGTTGTTTGCCACGTGAATACACGTTAACATCTCAAGGCAAGCAGATTTTACAGCATTTGGGTTACCACGTCAACCCTCATGATGAATTCTATCCTAGAGATAGCGAACCGCATCGAGGAGCAACCAGGAGTGGTAAGAATTGATCTCCATTCCTATCAAGCTCAAACACCTGGACTCAATAACAATGATGAAATTCAATTTGTTATCAACAACCAAGATATTTACACCCTACCGCATGAAAGTGTCATTCAGATTGAAGGTCGGCTCACGAAAGCCGATGGCTCTACACCCACCACATCCAAGTTGGCCAACCATGGTTTGGCCTTTCTGTTTTCTGAAGTGCGGTATGTCATTAACGATATCGTGGTGGATAGTACTCGAAATGTGGGCATTTCCAGTGTCATGAAACTATACCCCTCTTATAGTGAGGAAGAAGGTAAAACACTTTGCATGGCAGGTTGGTGTCCTGACTGGACCAATGACTGGATGGTACACACCGATGGGACCTTTACTGGATATTTACCTCTTAAACTGATTTTAGGCTTTGCCGAAGATCACCAACGCATTGTGGTCAACGCAAGGCAAGTGCTTTATCTAGTGAGAGACATGAGTGATAATAATGCACTCAAGGGAGCCGACAATGCCCACATCGATTCAAAAATTCAACTACAACCCTTGTTATGGAAAGTGCCTCATGTGACCCTTGATGATAGCAAAAAACTTGACATACTCAAAATGGTAAAGAGAGATATGCCTCTACCCATGGAATTTAGAAGCTGGGCACTCCATGAGTATCCGCTATTGCCCACCACCAACACACACAGTTAGTCTGTAAAAACAGCTCGCTATACAGAGAGACCTCTCTACCTGATCGTGGGTTTTCAAACGAATCGCAAGTATCAACAAACCAAAGATGCCACGCAATTTGATCACCTGCAATTGAGAAATGCACGTCTTTTCCTCAACGGAGCCGTGTTTCCCTATGAAGGACTGGATTTGGATTTTTCAAAAAATAAGTTTGGCCCCCTGTACGACTTGTTTTCTAAATTTCGATGGTCGTATTATCAAAAAGAGAACGGCCCCATGCTACTACCCCAAGCGTTTAAGGCAAGAGCGCCACTGATTTTCTTTGACTGTTCTTACATGGAAGAGTCTGTCAAGCCATCCAATATCGACATTCGACTAGATTTTGAAACGCATGAAAATGTACCAGCCAATACCACGGCCTACTGTTTGATTATTCATCACAAACAAGTCAACTATTATCCACTATCCAACCAAGTGACAAGTGTATAAATAACAGCTCAACCCACGTCAAGCCGCTCAGTCATGTCTTGCTTTAAAGCCTCAAGAGACGTCACATTCATGAATTTAAACTCTGAGGAACAACGTTTCAAGACTTTTGTCACGTGGCCGGTGCCTTTCATAAACCCTCAAGCCTTGGCGGCCGCTGGATTCTACTATTTAAAAACAAGAGATGAAGTGAAATGTGCCTTTTGTCCCAACATCATAGACCAATGGCAGGAGGGCGATGAACCCATGCAGGAACATCAGCGCTGGTCACCCACCTGCCCGTACCTGTGCAGAATGGAAGTGGGAAATATACCCTGTCATTCAAGCTATCCCTCACTTGTGTCTCTGGGTGATGAAAAAAAAACAAGTTACGATACGTATGGACCGTATGGTGTCCATGGTGCTTCGGTGAGCAGCTCACCATCAAAAACGCCTAGTTTAGAGACATTGGGACATCATCGGTGTTATGGACGTTGCAAACACAAGAGACTATACTGTTGTATCAGTTGGTATCGTCCTTATCCTAAAATGAGAAAAGCCTGTAAGACGTGTTATGATAATAAAATGATGTAATTCTTAAATTCTTATTTTTGCATGTCCCTCTGTCCTACCCTAACCTTAATTTGAAACTAGCATGGCAGGTAAGTCCATGTCATGATCACACCTGATCGTCAGTCAGTCGTCAGTTGAACTTGGTCCAGGCAAGCGTCAACATGTTGCGCACACTCATTGTGGATTGCCAAGGGTTTAAAATTGGTGACAACAAATTTATATTTAAACAAGTGGCCATGATCGATTGTACCACGTTTTGGATATCGCAAGCTACGGATTTGCTATTTAAACCACCCCGTGCTTTTGATTTGTTGTGTGAAAAAGGCCGTAAACAAACCCAGTGGATTGAAAATCATAGGCAACTAGACTGGAATCAGGGAACCATTTCCTATAAATATTTGGACGTGGTCATGAAAGCACACTTGTCCTCGGCCAATGTGGTATTTGTGAAAGGTAATGAAAAACGTCAATAGTTGCAGCCATTTTTGGCGTCTTACTGCCAATGTATCGACCTCATGGAGTTGGGCTGCCCCTCCCTGCAAACGCTCATGGATACTTGTTCCTGTGGCAACATTACCCATACAGCCCTATCGCATGCGTGGCATCTCTTTCATTGGTTAACCACTCATGCCTGCTGGGAGTTGTTAAACAAAATTATAACTCATGATTTACCTGTGAATGACGCCAGTGAGATTTCTACAAGCGACGTGTGAACATCTACAGCACGTGATACCATGGAGAAAGGCAATGCTACGGACAAAGCCATCGGCAAGTTCTTTGTGTGCAAAAAGAAACTAGACAGTTTTACCAAAGAGGAACTCTTGGCACTCCCCAAGTCGTTCATTTATTATGTGGCCGCCAACGCAGTGAAAGAAATCTGGCAACATGTACCAAAATCATGGACTCAAGACCCTGTGTTGAGTGAATTGCAACCCTGTACGGATTACGATCACCATAAGCAAGTGGCCATGGCAAAAATACCGTCTATGCGTCAGTGTGCGACTTGCCAGCTAGTGAAACTGTATCACGGTCATAAAAGTCCATGTAAAGACTTTGTTGAATCATTCCACGGGTGTCATGGCGAGAAAAATCAACAACAACAACAAACACAAACATCGTCCACAGAGGAGGAGGAGGAAGACCAAACCTTTTTACCATCGATGGAAAAGGATATGCCAGACCTGTACTGGCAATGGCGTCATTGACAAAGTGATTCAATACCTACCTTTCGAAATCCATCTTCCAGGTTATCGTTTTTGCGGCCCTGGAACTCATCTTGAAAAATGTTTACAACGTGGTGATGTACCCATTAATCTTTTGGATCAAGCATGCAAGGAACATGACCTTTCTTATCGCCATAGTCATCCTGGTTTAGGACATGTGGCAGATAAAATGTTATTGAAGAAAGCTAAACAACGTTTCACATCCAGTGATGCCTCAGTGGGTGAAAGGATGGCAGCCCTGATTGTCATGAGTGCTATGAAAGGAAAGTTGATTGAGGAGTGAGGAATTGGGATTTGTTTGTATTCTATTTTCTTTTGTCAATTCACTATGACTATGAAATAAAAACAAAGGTTTGCCAGAGCACGATGTTTTGTTATTTTTAATTTTAAGAAATCGTGATGTTGATGGCCTATGTTTCATTTTACACATTTCACACATGATGAATTCACACACTGCCATTTGTCATTTTGCAATTTACAGATTTAAAAAAAGTTCGTTTCAAGTTTTGCGTTTTTGATGATATGGATTTTTCCAGTTTGTTGATGACACATTTTAAACAATGTCCGTTTGAAGTTTTTGAATTTTCAAATTTCACACATGACCATTTCCAGTTTTTAAAAAAGTCCCTTTTGAGTTTTGCGTTTTTTTTTTTTGGTGATATGGAAACATGGAATTTCCATTTTGCTGTTTTCACATTTTTCCATTTGGTGTATGTCGAATGTTGAGCTTTGACAATGATGTTGATGCAAGTGCTTGACCTTGATAATGCTGCAATGTGTTTATGGGTGTCTGGAGAAACGTCGAGGTCTACGACTACTGCAGGTAAGACTGTTTTTACAAAAATAATGTCTATTGTCTGCCACATTTCAAAGAAAACAAAACTATTGAAAACAAAATGAGCATATAAGTGACCATTTACCCCTCCCCACCCACCCGCCCTACCTCACCGTGTTTGCTCTGGTCAACCATACACACGAGCTTTCTCTCTCTACTCATACATTCACACCTGTCTTTGGGAACAAACACAACCACTTTATTTATTCCCAAAAGCACATTCTCGACATGCACACTCATCCCAAAAGAACTTTTTTTTAGTTTCCCATTTTACCATTTCAAAAAAAGAAAAAAAGCTACTAAAAATCTTACTTATTTCATATTTACAAAAAAACACAACTTTGTACAGCTTAAAAGAATCAAACTATTCACCAATCAAAAAATTTTAAAAAAATAAGGTTGCATATAACTTTTTTTTAAGAGCAAAAGGTCCAAGTGGGTTGCCACTATTTACAAAATCTACTATTTACAATGACAGAAACCAATATTTACAAAATACTAAATCTACAAGTTACATAAAGCTATGTCCCATAAACGATTAAACAATGAAATCACACCTCCTCCTACTTGCGATCATAACCCCAGGGCAGGCTGGTGAGCAGGTCATCAGCCCACACACGCTTGTTATGCATGGAGGCGAGGGTGCGTTTTCTCTGTTCCACAAGATACAAATGATGGTTGCTGGATTGTATCCTGCACTGTGTATGAGACATAGCTTTGCCAGTGCGTAAAACCGCTAAATAGTCATCAACACGTAGCGATTTTACCACTCCCCTACCTACACCTTTTGCTCTTTTGGCTTCCTTATAGTCGAGTGTGCGATAAGCATACATTTTCGAAGCCAAACCTACGAATTCCATCATAATGGAATCACCTCATTCATCTTTTAAAACGCCCATTTCCTTCTTGTTTTTTATGGGTAGCTGAAACACGTTGTCAGCGCTATAGCAAGAGGTGTCGAACCAGTCACTATGTTGCCTCATGACGTCATAGGGGTTGCAGTGGCGAATGTGGTAAATGAATGAGTCCGTGTCCATATACAAAAGAGAAACGTCCTCAAAATGGCGTTTCGCAAACTCATAGTGGAATCGATACATGACCGATTTAGAAAAGTCTAAAATGACTTGACCCAAGTAAATGGGTTTATCCATGGTCATGCTGGTCTTACTCATTTCAATAGTAGCCAAATCCTCATCGATAATTTTGATCGATTTGAAATTTGGCTTGTTAATGTACCGCCGGGAACCCCACTGCCCCTCCCAGACATTCACCAATTTAATGTCACGGTATTTGCGGACATTCTCCATAGACTTGGCATAGATGCAGTTGTTCATTAATTTAAGAAAATTAATTTCAAACTGCTGTGTTGCCATTTGTCGGTGCTCTGTGTTGAGTCGCATGTATGGCTCAAGCCATGCTTTTTGAGCAAAAGAAATACCCCTGTGGATTTTCTTCAACACCAAGCCTTGGGCGAGGCATTGCACCAACATTTGGATATGTAGCACATACCGATTTTTGTTGTAAAGTGTGCCCATGAGTTTTTCAATTTTCACTTTACTGTCAGGGGGAACCATTTGCTCAAGGCAGAATGGGAAATCGGCATGTTCATCATACAAGGATGATGGATATTCAATATCCACTTCTAGCACATATCCACGGCCTGTTTCTTGGCTAGCCATGTTCACATCAAATTCTGACACTTGTTTGTCTGTCAGCCAAGCAAACTTCCCATAGGGCAAAGGCTGACTCATGGCGTAACCGTACAAATTATTCACGTCATAGTACATTAAGTACGATTCTGGTTTGTCTGGTGAATAATCAGGCATGTAGACATTGTTCGCTTCGGCATGGCGCTGGTTAAGTGATACAAAGCCGCCACGAATGTCCTTTTCAAAAAATAGAACCATGTCTACGTCAGTGAGTAAATCCAATTCCACTTGAGTGTATTTTAAAGCGGCATCAAACGAGAGCCCAGGACTCGTATAATAGTGAGCCGGGTCAAGACCGTAAATGTGTTGACACAACTCACGAAATTTTTCAAACACATCAGTGAGCAGCAATACATCCAGTTTTAGGTAATGCAAAGCATATTCACTTAGCGTCTTCATGCCAAACACTCGCCAAACTTGACATGCATGTGCATAGTCTTCATCGGAAACGGTACTGCGTGTTAGTTTCGAGTAAAATTTATCTTGTGGTGGGAGTTTTCTTTGCTTTAACACGTCCCAGCTGTTGCAGAAATCATACGGGAATATACCTTTCCGAATGCACAATTGAAATTGCTCAGGATCATTAAAATGCATTCTAGTATTTTTAATTCCTCTTCATTCAAGCCATTCACAAGGCTGTCTAGCGAGGATGCCATAAACTTAAACGAGCCCTTGTTGACATGGCCCAATTCACGAATCAAGAACTGAATGTCATAATTCGCCAGATTGTGGAAAAAGACACTGATGAAACGAGGAGCTGGAAAGCTCAAGTTGCATTTACTATGCGCAGCTCCACGAAACTCCCCTGTAAAGTGCGAGTGATCACGAACGGTGTCTTCAGCACTGATCAGTGGCTTTTCGCAAATATGGCATGTCGTGGCATGCTCATACTGCTGCTGCTGTTCTGGAGATAGGCTTATGGGTACTGGTTGGTCCAGTAATTCCTGTACATCATGAGCCAACTTGACAAGTTCATCCAAGAACCATTTGGCACAATCTGGCCCCTGACGGTATTTGTAAACGGATTGCGTGGGATCATAGGCACACATCACATTAAATCCTATGGCAAAAGGTTCATGTTTTTGAATGGGTGTGGTTGAGCTTATGGTGGGATCTGGTTCACATCCCGCCATGGGTGTAGTGAGAGCTTCGAAATCTGCATATACCACATAGGGGACAGTGTCACGCTTGTGAATGTCCTTAAACTTTAACACAGTCTTGTCCCCTTGTGGCAATATCAGTCTCACCGCTTCCTGAGAAACGCAATCTACCCTATGACGTTCCAAAAGCGTAGGGGTTTTAAAATATTGCAAGCATCGATCACAAATATGTTTCTTATGTTGATCATTGGACATTTGACTGCTTAGCAATGTACTCAGGCTTTTAATGAGGCAATAGTGATTCACTTCTCCGTAAGACAGATATAAAAGATGAATGTGGTGTCGTTTCGGTTCTTTTGTGGCATAAAGAGGACCCACAATCTCATCAAGGCCATACACCATGAACGAAAAGTCCTGGTTGTCTTGTTCAAACCTATGGATCACGGTTAAGTCCATAGGGAACGATACTCGAGTTAAATTTAAAGTTTGTTTTAATTCTTCAAACTTGGCCTTGTACTTTCCTGGTCGACAACTGTCACGTTGTGCTGGTTGCAAAAACGCAGCCACAGACCACAGAAAGCAATCATCATCAACATTTTCAATATTCACCACAGCCTTTTTCGAAGCTATTGCTGGTGGTGTTTCAATAAAGCTAGACCCAGCATTCAACGGGTTGAATTGACAAATGTTGATTTGCAAATGATGAATTTTGTCTAACGCTAAACCACTGGGTCCTTGTTGCAGTTTATCAAATTTTGATAGCAAGGCATTTATCACGTTGGATTGATACCACTCGTTCAGATTATCGGCTATCAAAACTCTTGCATTTTACTGCCAATATAAAATGTTTTTTTATGCTCACCGTCCTTGTTATTATAGATGAAATCGCACACGAGTTGTGTATTGACCTTTAAAGCCGTATGCAACCTTTGCGCTGTACAAATTTGTTCTTTAAAAATTTCGAAACATGATTCCACAAATTCTCTTGGGATTAAACTCTCCCTAACATTGACCACGTGGCCAGAGCAAACGCGTGACTTGAAACAAGACTCGAGAGGCTCCCAAGTTAATGTATCAGTAGCAGTGGAAAAAGACATGGTTTTTATAAAAGAAACAATCTCACCACAGTTTTCAGCCGTAGACTGCCTGGTAAGCAATAGCTCCAAACACACACGTTCTCGTTTTTTTCAGAAGTGGTCAAGCGTTTTCCAACACACACTAAAAATAAATAAAATAATCCACCATGATTATATCCATTCCAAATAGCATTTATCATGAACAAAAATAAATAAAATCAAATCAAACAGGTTATATATATAATTTTATAAAATCTTACGTGGGTTTTGTAAATAACTTGTTTTTTCTGCCTTGTCTTGTAGGTTTGTGTGAAATGGTTTGCCTCTCTCTGTCTCTCTCTTGTCCACAACAACAGGTATATAGGTTATCTAAAACAAACAAAATAAAAAACAGTCCATAAATCAAATGGTAAACCAATAATCATTTAAACATTCATTAGCATTAAAATAAACTAAACAGTGTTAATCTCGCACTTACCTCAAATATATAATGTATCCAATATAGTCACCAACTGCGGTTGAGCACTCGAATGCAATCACTTTTATACGCAGACGACGCAGCCTATGTTTACACTGCAAAGCTTAGAACAGTAATGACTGACTGTGTGTCATAACATGATCAACACTCTAATACCCCCTGCCCTCCTCTCCTCGCCCAGCCCCTCGCCCTGTGTCCCTCTTACGATAGCTGTTAACATTGCTCTTGCCTTGCAATTGGCTATGGCAATGGTAGGGGGAGGAGTCATACTCGCTTACTGCATTATTTCTCTGACGTCGTTGTGATATTGTTCGACCTTCAACTCACCTCTACGTCACTGTACTTTTCCATTGGCCTGTTGTCTGCTCTGGCCACATTCCTGAAACGCGATAACATGTCACATCCTGTCACCCAGCCAGCCAAGCTTCTGGCAGGCCTCTCGAGCAGATATTCTGTTTTTTTTTCATTCTGGCTGCTAGTCTCATTCGCCTCATAGCATTATGAATTTTATTTGGTTACTGGTCAGTGTTTACTAACCTATTTTAAAGATCACCATAATGGTTTTTCGAAATATTCACCTTCATTGGTTCGTCATAAGAAAATATCGAAAAGCGACACCTCGTTTGGCCATACATCGCCCCCTCGAAATAGCCATTTCCTGTATTCACCATGGTCAGTCATAGCATCGTTGAAACACGCGCCAAGCGCTACCGGCTCTCTGTCTACACTCTTTATAAAATAAAAAACATGCCTAGTTTTTTTGCCCTAGAGACTTGAAATCTATTTTCTTGGTAGAGGGGGTAGGGACCTATCAATAATGTCAAACAAACTTTTTTGTATAATTCCTAGTTTCCAAAATATAGGATTTTCAAAATTTCAGTGTTTTCAAAAAATGTAAAAAAATATTTTTTATTATAAAAATATAAAGAAAATAAAGGCCATTCGTTTCAACTATGGCACAACGTTCTATCAGGTTTCGTTTTCAAACCATCGCCTACGTTCAAAAAAAAATATTTTACAGTGTCCATAGCAAAGAGGCGTCAGCCCGAGTCCTTGGACCCCTCGTACACGCCTCTAGCATGATTGGTTCGCGAGATATAGCAAAAAGTCTAAAATCACGTTTTTTGCCCCGAAAAACCCATGTTTCCAGCATTTTACCTTTTCGGCACCGACATTCCCGTAAAGAGCGCAACGAGACGAAAAAACGAATCCAAGCACGCCCTCCTAGCATGACTCCTTCCATTCCAAGGTCGCAGGGGCTCACCACTTGCTAAGTGAGACAGCTCTGTCACTACCACACTACTACAGGTTTTCATTCTAGAGACTTGAAATTTATTTTGGGGGTAGAGGGGGTAGGGACCATTGATTTACGTCAAACAGTTTTTTTTTGTAGAGTTCCTAGTTTCCAAAATATAGGATTTTCAAAATTCGAGTGTTATAAAAAAAACAAAAAAAGTAAAAAAGTTTTATTATAGAAAATAAAGGTCATAAAGACCATTCGTTTGAGCCATGGCACAACGTTCTATCCTGTTTGGTTTTCAAACTATCGCCTATTTTCGAAAACAAAAAATTCAAAAAAAAATCAAAAATATAACTAGTGGTCCATAGGAGAGAGGACGTCAGCTCGAGTCCAACGATATGTCGCATGCCCATGGTTTCATGAAATATACATAATAGTTTAGCGTAGCCGAGTGGCTCGTGTCACTATTTAGAACTCCTACAACTCCACTAGTCCCGATGCATTGAGCTGACCCATTTCTGTGTGGAAATGACTTCAAGCCTAGCTGACACTATTTTGAATCGACGACGAATTACTGGCACCATAAGTTCGTAACATGTGGGCCGCATTATTTCAAAGTGAACCTAATGTACTGTAACCGATATCGCATGGTTTTAAGAGCTCTGGCAACGTCGCATAGCAGGAGTAAGAAAGCAAGCGGAAGTAACCTGAGGTTGATGTTTTTACGTCATGGAAATAGTCGACAGCATGACTAGGCGAAAGTTCCAGAAGCGTAGAGGGCGCTGATGAGCTCCAGGAAAAGTCAAGGTGGAAAGGTCACGTCGGAGAAGCGGGTCACTTTATATTGCATCGCCGTATTGTGCCCAATTCTAGGAATGGGTATTCCAAGATTCAGACACCTAGGTATCAAGGGAAAGGCTACAGCCGCTTTTGAAAGTTGAGATATTTTAATATCGCGCTCCTTTCCTTCTAGATTGAAATGGAAACTTTATGCAGCCAAGAAGATGTTAAGTGACGTGGCAAATAGTAGCAGAGGTCGAGACTATTTGGTGATTAAATACTTAGCCATGGAGTAGAGACTTGATACTTGGATCAGATTACTGGCACGGCCAAACTTAGTCTCAAGTGCATCAGACCAGAGACACCGGAGATATGAGGGTTTACAGATTTCAGCGTGATCCAGCGTGGAGCCGACCGTTTTGTATAAAAGCCGCTCGGCCCAAGCATAAGCAGCTCACTTCAAACCAAGCTCTTGTAGGACAAGGTGCTGCTGCTACATCGAACCAAGGCACATGGTTGCCGAATCTACGCAGAAGATATCTTTGAATTGTGATAGTCACAAAAGTGCTACGATACGTGGGGAACGTAGTAAGTTTCCGGTAGAGGGAATCACTAAGGTGATTGTTATTTTCTACGGACATTGGTGAAACACTTTGTTTCTATATGGACATATGCTAGACTTTGTCTAGATATTATTCTGTCACAGTCCAGTAACAATAATTCAATACTTGGATATGTTAATCCAACTTGTCAGTTTCACAAATTGTAACTAAATAACCACTCAGATCTTTCAGTAGATTGAAGGCCAGTTTATCACGGTGTTGTTCATTAGCCGACAGGGGGAAACTATATGTTGCTTCGCGCATGATAGATGGTGTGAAGCCATGCCCAAGGAACGATCTTCAGAACAGCCGTTGATTGTTTTAGGCTATCAGTGTTTTCCTGTACTGAAAAGATTACCGTGAGTTATGTTACAACTGACGCTTTTGAGAAGAGATCATTTGGATCTGACCCCATTTAAGCAAACTGCTATGGATTTAATTGAAGTCAATATTAAAGTGGATCAGCAGTTACTTCAAACTTCAATAAATATTTCCACTCTGTCGTGCTAGACAGATTGTGGGTATATAATGGCGGCCGATACAAGGATTAGACGTGCGTGTCCAATAGGGCATGTATCTGGATAAATCTGGTACAGACCAGGTTCACTACGCTTCAAGACAAACAAGAAATGTAAGCCACATTTGACTTTTATATTATGCCTAGCTAATTGGAACAAACTCATTTTCTGCAGATGACCAACACATTTATTTTTCTTCGTATTTAAATCTTGCATTGATTTACGCAAGACACATTAGGGTTATTCTGAGTATTTTCAGCACTCAGAACAGTTTAGGATCGATGACCGAGCATACCGAGCATTTATTTGAATGTTCATTTTGTTTGAGAATCACGGTAATCAGCCGATATAACTGTAGAAGTTAATATTTATTTTTGTTGAGGAATGGATATTTTGTCCATATTCGAAGAGTCGAAAATGTGGTTTTTTCACATAAGGAAATAATAATTAAACATATTTAAGGAAATAATAACAATAATAATCCAATAATAATAATAATAATTTTCATAATTTTTCTAAATAATTATTGGATCTTACATTTTCTAATAATCACATTCATTGAGAGAGAGCTTAAGGATTACTTTAATCATTCCTAGTTTGGAACGGGTGATTTTCCGAAAGCTAGTGGATAGCGCAAGCCCGTATTCCACCAACATTATAGTTCTGGTTGAACAGTTAATATTTGCATTGAGCAAAGTATATTTTTCAGATAACACGGAAAGGCATGAAACAGGAAGCCAATGATATTTGTATCAATTAGGATTGTTTTTGTGTTTATATAAAACCATGACGTAGGCACACATTCGAAAGTGAAATAGAGAATATCACAAGTGTGGTAACTTCACGGTTTGAACTGAATGGTGAAATAAAATAAACTTGTAAGTTTATAGATCTTCCAGTTTTGATAACAAGCAGAGGCTTGATTTATTGTATAAATTTTGTGAAGAAAATTTATGTGTGTGGAGTAGTTGAAATGCCATTCCCAGGTGCGCATGTTTAAGTCGCAGGAATGAGGAGGTTTTTTTTTTTGAGCATCAATCAAATAGCAGGTTCGATGGCTCAGGTTTATAGGAGGAGTATTGGAACCACACATTTCGTCGAATGAATGACCAAACCATCAGTAATTATTTCAAACTTGTTTACGTATTCCATTAATACTTTGGATTTGCTAGAACCCTGTTTTGTCATGATAAAATTTTATTCTTCTTCAGAGGAAGACCTTTGCCGTTGTTGTTGGGATATTGTGTTCTTACACAAATAATTGAATGGGCCACTGCCAATTTAAAAAAAATCTGTATCCACGAATTACTTAAAGGATGTTTTCAATCCTATTGTCCTGAACTAAATGAATTTATTATAAAGCTACAATTCTTATTTCCGCATTCTGTTCAAGAATTGCAAGTTGTGAAAGTTACTAAAATAGCAACAAATATAAATATTTTTCTTAATAATAATTCCAAGTGGAAAATCGAATAGTTGAATGGTTCAACAATTTTTTATAATCAAGCTGATGATTCAGAAATCATATTTCTTTGAAATTTGAAGTTCATAATCAAGTCACTTCTCGGAATGTTTAATTTTGGAAGAATAATAAATGTTGTTGTGCTTCGCACAGTTCTTCGATGCTATGCTCAAGGGTCAAATACTTTTCAGATGTTGTTATTAATATGTGTACTTAATTAGTGTTGGGTCAAAGATAATATTTTTGACAATATTTTTTGAAACTGGAAAAATAAGTGGAAGTTAAAAAATTCTATAAACAATTATAAACAGTGAGAATTTCTACGAGTGTTAATATCATGTTAGAAATTCAACCAGTGAACTACAATATTTCCAGTAAAGACAATTAAATTTGAACTGGATATCATCGTAAATAATTGATATAATTTTGGAACACAGTCTACAGGACTGATAATCAGACTTGTGTCTCCAAGGACAATTGTTCAATGTGTTGGAAAATTTCTGTACATTGTGTAAATAGTAGTGTGTGCCGTCGCACTGGAATGATGTTACCTTGAGCATCATTTTGCAGTCAATTTTAAAATTTAGAATAAAATGAGATAATTTTACATGTTGTGTTATGCCCAGTTGAATCTCCTTCTATCCTTATTGTTGCATTGAGCCAAAAATCAGTAAAGCATTTTTTATTTTTATTTTTACTTTGATGTTGTTTTTTCTGCGATTAGCTTTAACCCATCTGGCGCCACGGGACATTTTGACTCTCGTGCTGACTGATTCTTGGTAAAATGCACATGTGGTCGTGCGGACTCCGGTCTAAACGGGCACATAAAATAAGATAGAGAGAGAAAATCGCTTCGAACGTGGGGCCCGAGTTAGACACGGTCAATCGCATGCCGATTTCAATTGTGATAATTTTTTGTAGATATTTTGGGAGTTGAGAGATGTCTGATTTGGATGAATAAATTAGTAGGAAACCCAATTAGTGGGGAAAATTAAAAATTAACTGGGTTAATAATTAGAATGGGTTTGATTATTTTGATAATGGCTTAACCATTAGGGCGTCAAGTAAATTCAGTAGTAAACGTTCGATGACTGGACATACGCATTAGTAGAATCCAGGTGGAGGATATTTGAGGACTTGCATATTTTTCTTGTGATATTGTGGTAAATTTAATTCGTAAAAGTAGAAAAGATTTTTTTCCATCGCGTCGACATTAGGACAAATCTCATTTTATTACAGTGTTCCAATTAGCTATTCATATTTCTTGTTCTAGTTATAATCTTGTGTCTGCCAACATGTATACCCCTAAGTTTTGACTAATACTGAAAATTATGGAAGAGATGATGAGGATGATGAGGGGTTTGGAAGAGAGTTCCAAAGAAGCTGGACTGCGCGTAGCAGCCATCATGAAAGAAAATACAGAGGCTTTGGAAAAGAAACTTAAAGAAAATTCCGATATGTTAGAAAGCAGGTTAAAAGATAACTTAAAAGATAGTTTAAAGAGTAAATTTAATTCTATGGAAAATAAATTTAAAGAGAATTCCGAAATCTTGAAAATGTCACTTGAGGGTAAAATGACTAAATTATGCGAAAAAACACATGAGCTCGAAACTTCATTAGCTACTAACGCAAGTTTAATGGACGATAAATTTCGCGATGCCGATCTAAGATCCCAAAGCTTAGAAAGTGGTCTTAGGAAAGTTGGTGAAGACATGGTCAACCTAGAAGTCAGAGTGAAGAAAGAGAGCAATGAGATGGCAACTCTAGTTGTTCAACGTTTGACAGACCAATTCAAAGAACTCGTAGTGGGAGAAATAAGAGAAGGTGTGATTAATGAATTACAAACTGAAATTAAAACCACAGTTATCGATGAGATTAAAAACACACTCAAGCTGGAGAACCAAGATGGAGTCAAGGAGATTAGAGAATCTTTGTCATCCCATATTCAAGTAATTTCCAAAGATATTCAAGCGACTCAGAAGGACCTATCAGATATGACAGGGTCATTGAAGAGTCACGAGGCTGTTATGAACCAGATATCCACTGATGTCAAGGAGAACTATAAGGAAACAGAAGAAATAAAGAAGGAAACCGAAGGAATTAGAAAAAAGGCCGAAGAAAACCATAAGGCAATTGAGGCTATGAAAACCCAAGTTAAGGACGAGAAACAGGCTGACCATCTGTTGAAAATGCCAAGTATAAGAGGAGAAGAACAGATACAGGTAAACCTAGGAGCAGCTAGAGGAAATGATAGTCAAAGACAGGATGAGGCCAGGACAGTGTTTCAATCCAACCCCATAACTGTATTCAAGAATGTGGAGGATAAGCCTTCTAAATTTTCAGGGCGAGATTCTGTGACACCCGTAGAATTCTTGAGAGAAGCAGGTGATTACCTTAAAGATTCCAAAATCCCTAAGGAAAGACAAATCCGAGTGATAGGGAAATTTTTGGAAGGGCCCGCACTTCTCTGGTTTAGAGCATTCAGGTCCACTCTCACCAATTTTGAGGAGTTTTCCCGTGGGTTATTGAAAAAGTTTTGGTCCCCGGAAACCCAACAGCAAGTCAGAGCAGAATTATATTCGAAGAGATTTTCGACGTCACAACCTACTCGATACTCTTCGTACTTTTCTGGACAGCTTTCTAAACTTCAACATTTAGATCCGCCGATGCCAGATAATGAATTAATTACTGCATTAATACGTCAGTTTCCAGCAGAAGTCCAAAGAACTTTGATCGCTGCTGACATTTATAATATGGAGCAATTTGACAAGGTATTGCAGAAACTTGATCACACGAACGCTCAATTCTTCCATCAGAAGGGAGGAAAGAATGGCAACGCTGTGTACACTGTTTATTCCCAAACACCTTGAGAGATTCGAGAGGGGCGAGAAGAGAAAACGCCGAGGGAAGAGCCTGATAAAAGAGGATGGAATCAGAACACTAATAGATACAGTTACAACCCTTATGCGAGACTAAAGGGTGGATATCGATATGACAATCGATGGAGAGAGCCAAGGAATAATCAAGGAAGATACCAGGAAAGAAGGTACTATGGTAGAAACAATAACTACAATAACAGAGGGAATGAGAACACTCGTCAGTCCAATGAAGAGTTCAATAAGGAGACGAGGAAGATCTTGGAAGAAAGACACCAAGAAAACTCGCAGTTCATGGAACAGAAGTCCAATGAACCAGGTCGATCGGGAACACAGCAATCCCGGGGGAATGAAAAAAAAACTTCGAATTCACAGTAGGAGATCGAATTTTAAACATTTTCACTTCCAGGATGATTAAATGGCAAACAGAGGATGATGACTTAATTCAACATAATGACGAACGGAAAGAAATGGGTACAAGAATTAAACTGCCAATCATATCATGCGAAGTATTCGGCATGCCTGTCGATACTTTAATTGATACTGGGGCTATGCTTTGTCTTGTGAGCGAGAAGCTTTATATTCTGTGCAAGCTCAAAGAGAATTTAGAAGAGATTCCAGTATCAGGAATTAAAATCCAAGGAATGATACCCAACAAAATATCGCTGTGTTAAACACAATTATACTTATGTGTTACTATTGAAGGACATGATTTCCGACATGTGTTTGTAGTAATGATGGACATGGCTTTTGACATGATCTTGGGAGCGGATTTCATCCAGAAATATCGAGCCGTGATAGACATGAAGACAGAGGCGGTCAGATTCCAGTATACCGAAGAGATAAACTTCGAGGGAAAGGAAGAGGAAGACATCGAGTGAGACGCTCAATGGTCTCTGATTTTTCGGGAAGCTGAAGGAAAAGAAGTCTATACTGAGAAGGGGTCCCCAGAGCTAGGGAAACTTTTGGAAGAGTACCATGATATTTTTGATATTAAACCTGGTGAAATTAAAGATTTTGAATATCGAATTCTTGTAACTGATGATGCACCTTTCCATGCTAAATTGTATCCGGTAGCGGAAAAGCATCGAGAAAAGGTAAAAGTGCTTATCAAAGAGATGGAAGGTAACAATGTGATTGAAAAGTACACTACCTCTTATGTCAATCCATTAGCAGTAGTGTCTAAGCCGGATGGAAGTCTGAGACTGTGTTTAGACGCGCGAAATTTGAATTCAAGATTACTGCCAGAGTATGACAGACCACCAATCATTAGGGAACTGTTAAGAAAATTCCAGGGCAAGATCTGGTTCTCTAACATTGATCTCACTTCGTCCTACCACCACATTAGGCTTAGTGAAGATTCCAAAAAGTTTACAGGGTTTATGTTTGACCAACATACATTTGTATTCCGCCGTCTACCATTTGGGATCAAAACATCTGGATCTGTTTTGATCAGAGCACTGGAACAAAATTTGAGTCCTGAAGTAAAAGAGATAGCGATTCGTTACATAGACGATATCCTAATCGCATCTGAGACTAAGGAGGAACATTTGATACATCTTCAGATGTTATTCGCAGATTTAAGAAAAGCGAACTTTAAAGTAAACCTTCGAAAATGTCAGTTCTTTCAGAAAGAAATAAAATTTTTGGGCCATATTTTAGATGGTGAAGGATACCGTCCCAATGAGACAAAGATACAAGCGATTGCGAATTTCCCTAGACCTACTAGGGTGAAGAATGTCCGCAGTTTTCTCGGAACATGCCAATTCTTTTCAGGGCATTGTCCAAGCTTCACCATGACAGTTGCTCCCTTGCAGGAATTATTAAAAAAGGGAAACAAATGGAAATGGAATGAAGATTGCGAAAAATCATTTTAAGATGCCAAGAGGTTATTGGTAAACAGTGAGAAATTAGGGTATCCTAACTTCACCAAGAATTTCATCATAGAATCCGATGCATCCACCGTAGGGATTGGAGCTATTCTTCTTCAAGAAGATGACGATCACAGGAGATATTACCTGGCTTTCATAAGCAGGAAACTTCGTCCATCAGAAAGGAACTATTACACCACAGAGTTAGAAGCCCTTGCTGTAATCTTCGCGTTGGAGTCTCGGAAGAAAATGTTAATTGGACATTCAGTAATCGTGAGGACTGATCACCATGCATTGGAGTTTATCTTAAGAACAAACTTTGCCAGTGATAGAATAACTAGATGGTCACTTTTTATTCAAAAATTCAACCTAGTTATCGAACACACTCCTGGAAAGTTGAACATTGGGGCCGATTTATTGAGTAGAGCAGTGGAGTCTACATCCAAGGTTTTTCAAGTTAACCTGACATATGAGGATGAGGATACCTTAAGAAGGTTAAGATTGTTACATTTATCCCAGAGGAGAGACCGACGTCTTAGAAACATTTTTCGTTTTCTACAGGGAGATGTGGATCCCAATGACGATGATTTCGTGGCAACTGAAAGAATTTCAAGAGATTATTTGATGTTAGATGGTCTAGTCTACAGGTTTGCAGACCCCGACCATGCGAAGCTGAGGGTAGTGGTACCTCCACGAATGCAAACACCCATTATTTGGATGGCGCATCGAATTGCAGGTCATGCTGGAGTAGATAAGACAGTCAACTTGATACAAGAGAAATTTTCATGGGAGCGAATGCGACAAACTGTCAGGAACACTATTCGCGAGTGCGACTTATGCCAAAGGAGTAAATATAATTCTAAATTATTGAGAGAATTACCAAGGCCTATTATGCCTTCTAAGCCTTGTGAAATCTTTGCGACTGATCTTTATGGGCCTATCCCAAAGTCTAAAAGAGGTAACCGATATATTCTGGTGACCATAGATGTTTTCAGCAAATACACTTTGTTACACCCAATTCAGAAGGCAAACGCAAAATATTGTGCGAAGAGAATTAGAGACAGCGTAATTCCGGAAGCAGGCAAACCGGAATTCCTTTTATCAGATCACGGACCCCAATTTACATCTTTGGAATTCAGGGCCGTCATGAATAATCTTGGGATTAGACAATTGCTTTGTTCTATCAGACATCCTGAAAGCAATCCAGCAGAACGCGTGATGGCTGAAATATCTAAATTTTGCCACCTCTATTGTCCAAATGAGCATTGGAAATGGATGGATGTTCTCTCTTTAGCATCTGAATCCATCAACTCTACGATTCATGAGAGTACTGGACAGATTCCCATGTTGCTTCATCATGGAATTAAACCAACAAGATTATGGGATCGAATCATCTCTATTCCACCCGAGATTGAACCTAGTCGTCAGAGGAGGGAGGCTCTAGCTTTAGACAAGTTGAGGAGCCAAGCTGAGAAAAGAGAGCGCAGAGTGAGAGGAAAGCGTTTTCGCAGACCCTTGCGCGTAGGAACTCTTGTTTTACTAAAAAAAACTACACCCTCCGACATGCAAAATCGAGTGTACTCGAAATTTGCAAGCCTTTACGATGGACCCTATCGTGTTGTGGAAGTAAACAACAATGGAGGCTATAAAATCGCCAATACACGAACTGGTAACATCGTGGGAATTTATAATGCAGCGAATTTGAAGATTTATTATTCAAGAACCAGATGATTTAATGAGTAGATAGGAAAAATAAAAAAAATTCAATTTTTATTTTTTGCTAGCTATGGGGTGGATGAGCCCAATTCAAGGAATGGGTATTCCAAGATTCAGACACCTAGGTATCAAGGGAAAGGCTACAGCCGCTTTTGAAAGTTGAGATATTTGAATATCGCGCTCCTTTCCTTCTAGATTGAAATGGAAACTTTATGCAGCCATGAAGATGTTAAGTGACGTGGCAAATAGTAGCAGAGGTCGAGACTATTTGGTGATTAAATACTTAGCCATGGAGTAGAGACTTGATACTTGGATCAGATTACTGGCACGGCCAAATGAAAGAGGATGCACTTAGTCTCCAGTGCATCAGACCAGAGACACCGGAGATATGAGGATTTACAGATTTCAGCGTGATCCAGCGTGGAGCCGACCGTTTTGTATAAAAGCCGCTCGGCACAAGCATAAGCAGCTCACTTCAAACCAAGCTCTTGTAGGACAAGGTGCTGCTGCTACATCGAGCCAAGGCACATGGTTGCCGAATCTACGCAGAAGATATCTTTGAATTGTGATAGTCACAAAAGTGCTACGATACGTGGGGAACGTAGTAAGTTTCCGGTAGAGGGAATCACTAAGGTGATTGTTATTTTCTACGGACATTGGTGAAACACTTTGTTTCTATATGGACATATGCTAGACTTTGTCTAGATATTATTCTGTCACAGTCCAGTAACAATAATTCAATACTTGGATATGTTAATCCAACTTGTCAGTTTCACAAATTGTAACTAAATAACCACTCAGATCTTTCAGTATATTGAAGGCCAGTCTATCACGGTGTTGTTCATTAGCCGACAAAGGGAAACTATATGTTGCTTCGTGCATGATAGATGGTGTGAAGCCATGCCCAGGGAACGATCTTCAGAACAGCCGTTGATTGTTTTAGACTATCAGTGTTTTCCTGTACTGAAAAGATTACCGTGAGTTATGTTACAACTGACGCTTTTGAGAAGACATCACTTGGATTTGACCCCATTTAAGCAAACTGCTATGGATTTAATTGAAGTCAATATTAAAGTGGATCAGCAGTTACTTCAAACTTCAATAAATATTTCCACTCTGTCGTGCTAGACGGATTGTGGGTATATAATGCTGGCCGATACAAGGATTAGACGTGCTTGTCCAATAGGGCATGTATCTGGATAAATCCTGTACAGACCAGGTTCACTACGCTTCAAGACCAACGAGAAATGTAAGCCACATTTGACTTTTATATTATGCCTAGCTAATTGGAACAAACTCATTTTCTGCAGATGACCAACACATTTATTTTTCTTCGTATTTAAATCTTGCATTGATTTACGCAAGACACATTAGGGTTATTCTGAGTATTTTCAGCACTCAGAACAGTTTAGGATCGATGACCGAGCATACCGAGCATTTATTTGAATGTTCATTTTGTTTGAGAATCACGGTAATCAGCCGATATAACTGTAGAAGTTAATATTTATTTTTGTTGAGGAATGGATATTTTGTCCATATTCGAAGAGTCGAACATGTGGTTTTTTCACATAAGGAAATAATAATTAAACATATTTAAGGAAATAATATCAATAATAATCCAATAATAATAATAATGAAATGAAAATCCACAGCCTGCTTCCAGTCTCCGACCGGGTCAGGAATGGAATGAATGAAGCCCCCATCTAGCGGCGAGGATATGAACTGTGCCGGCTGCCGAGGCCCGACGCACTCCTCTGGGGCAATGATTAATTGAATGACAGATGAAATGAAATGGTAGTGGAGAGTGTTGCTGGAATGAAATTTTGACAGGGAAAACCGGAGTACCCGGAGAAAAACCTGTCTGCCTCCGTTTTGTCCAGCACATATCTCACATGGAGTGACCGGGATTTGAACCACGGACCCAGCGGTGAGAGGCCGGCGTGCTGCCGCCTAAGCCACGGAGGCTTCAATAATAATAATAATTTTCATAATTTTTCTAAATAATTATTGGATCTTACATTTTCTAATAATCACATTCGTTGAGAGAGAGCTTAAGGATTAGTTTAATCATTCCTAGTTTGGAACGGGTGATTTTTCGAAAGCTAGTGGATAGCGCAAGCCCGTATTCCACCAACATTATAGTTCTGGTTGAACAGTTAATATTTGCATTGAGCAAAGTATATTTTTCAGATAACACGGAAAGGCATGAAACAGGAAGCCAATGATATTTGTATCAATTAGGATTTTTTTTGTGTTTATATAAAATCATGACGTAGGCACACATTCGAAAGTGAAATAGAGAATATCACAAGTGTGGTAACTTCACGGTTTGAACTGAATGGTGAAATAAAATAAACTTGTAAGTTTATAGATCTTCCAGTTTTGATAACAAGCAGAGGCTTGATTTATTGTATAAATTTTGTGAAGAAAATGTATGTGTGTGGAGTAGTTGAAATGCCATTCCCAGGTGCGCATGTTTAAGTCGCAGGAATGAGGAGTTTTTTTTTTTTTGAGCATCAATCAAATAGCAGGTTCGATGGCTCAGGTTTATAGGAGGAGTATTGGAACCACACATTTCGTCGAATGAATGACCAAACCATCAGTAATTATTTCAAACTTGTTTACGTATTCCATTAATACTTTGGATTTGCTAGAACCCTGTTTTGTCATGATAAAATTTTATTCTTCTTCAGAGGAAGACCTTTGCCGTTGTTGTTGGGATATTGTGTTCTTACACAAATAATTGAATGGGCCACTGCCAATTTAAAAAAAATCTGTATCCACGAATTACTTAAAGGATGTTTTCAATCCTATTGTCAAGAACTAAATGAATTTATTATAAAGCTACAATTCTTATTTCCGCATTCTGTTCAAGAATTGCAAGTTGTGAAAGTTACTAAAATAGCAACAAATATAAATATTTTTCTTAATAATAATTCCAAGTGGAAAATCGAATAGTTGAATGGTTCAACAATTTTTTATGATCAAGCTGATGATTCAGAAATCATATTTCTTTGAAATTCGAAGTTCATAATCAAGTCACTTCTCGAAATGTTTAATTTTGGAAGAATAATAAATTTTGTTGTGCTTCGCACAGTTCTTCGATGCTATGCTCAAGGGTCAAATACTTTTCAGATGTTGTTATTAATATGTGTACTTAATTAGTGTTGGGTCAAAGATAATATTTTTGACAATATTTTTTGAAACTGGAAAAATAAGTGGAAGTTAAAAAATTTTATAAACAATTATAAACAGTGAGAATTTCTACGAGTGTTAATATCATGTTAGAAATTCAACCAGTGAACTTCAATATTTCCAGTAAAGACAATTAAATTTGAACTGGATATCATCGTAAATAATTGATATAATTTTGGAACACAGTCTACAGGACTGACAATCAGACTTGTGTCTCCAAGGACAATTGTTCAATGTGTTGGAAAATTTCTGTACATTGTGTAAATAGTAGTGTGTGCCGTCGCACTGGAATGATGTTGCCGTGAGCATCATTTTGCAGTCAATTTTAAAATTTAGAATAAAATGAGATAATTTTACATGTAGTGTTATGCCCAGTTGAATCTCCTTCTATCCTTATTGTTGCATTGAGCCAAAAATCAGTAAAGCATTGCGCCCCGGGATATTTTGACTCTCGTGCTGACTGATTCTTGGTAAAATGCATATGTGGTCTTGCGGACTCCGGTCTAAACGGGCACAGTAAAACGAAGTTCACTTTCTTTTGTGTCGCCGTACGCCGAAGTTCACTTTCTTTTGTGTCGCCGCACGCTGAAGTTCCAAACAAGTGTGTAGTAGCAGTCGTACCGTGGCCGCTTGGAACCAGTGCGGTATTCCGACAGTTTTTGGGACATAGCTGCAAGGCTCAGTATTATTTCTTGCGTGGACAGCTCTGTATTAACGAATACTAAAGCCGAATGTGGCGAGGTGATATTATAACGCAGATCATAATGCATTATGTTGTGGGACACTAGTCATTAGTACGACGAAGTGCGAGCAGACACACGTGGTGTCTCAAGCTTTACTAGGTACGGGGCTGTATGGGCCGTGCGCGATATAATTGACACCCAGAACATATGAACGAAGCGATGTGCTTTTGTTTGACGAGCAGACAAATGAGTATCCAGGGTCAGTGATCTATGAGAGATAAACTGAGTGTAGTCCAAATATAGAGCGACATTCAAGGCCAAGGACGGACGTAATCTCTTATGAGTGCATGCTGGTGTAGATGCGTACGATATAACCTGTGCCGTTATAGAGTTATTATCACGGCCATAAGTCGATATTACTTGGCATATTCGACATGAAGATTGCAGCGATGTATTGGACGGGCATAAAGGCTATCAGTACAGACCAGTGCGAGTTTTGTGTCAAGAACTTTACGAGCGAAGAGATGACAAGCTAAGTCTAGAAATGTGGAAGCTGTTACGATGACGTGGAAACGAAGGCGAGCCAGGACCATGGACACCCCGAGGGTCGCGAGCTGGATCCAGGATGAGAGGGGAGGATGTTCAATGGGAAGAACGTGGACCCAAACCCCCAGGAAACGTGTCAGCGGAACCATGACTGAGGTGGTCGAAAGGTACTGAAAACCATGTTAATTCTTAAGTAGTGGTTAACGAGTAGTGGATACTAAGATTTGGACAGATGGGCTTAAATCGAAATAGAAGTTAATCAAAAAGATAAAATGCGATAAAATGACAAGATTATTAGGATAGTAAATTTTAAGTTTTATTTTGAGAGATTAATGCAGTCATATTTAGGGTTTAAAAATAAAATATATGGATGCTTTAAAATATAACCTGAGTACAGGGTTCTTTCAGCGTGTTACGTCGCTGTGTTCTTTGAATTGGTGCAACCTGGATGACAATTTATGGTTTGAACAGGCTTAAATTACAGGGGATTCATTTACACTTAATGGGCCACTTTTTGTGCGCACATCATGATATTTCCACTAAACACTCACACGTCAATGAGGTTTCCCTTTACATGCTAACATGAGGAGGTGCGTTTGGTAGGTGACTGATACAAGGTTGTGTAAATAATGATACTGCATTGAAAAAATAGCAGGGTTGCCTAATACGAAGTTATGATGAAACTAAAGGTTCTCGCTATAGCGAGGTGATTAAAATAAATGATTATAATTAATGTTACGTGATAGGTTCAAGTATATGAAATTTTGAGGCAATTGTCAGTTGAAAATAATACAGATAGGCAGAGGCCATCTACTTAAATGTTTATGGTGTATTTATGAATATGTGAAGAGCATGCAGTGATTAACAAATAAATAAATAAATATCTGGAATCATAAAGATGTTACAATGTAAAGTAATAAATGTAAAAGCCAACAACTAGTCATTTTTCTGAGTGAGGCACAGCTGAACGAAAACCAGTACAAATAATAATGAAAGTATTTAATCCATGAATAAAAGGTCTGAAAATAAATTCTTTAACGCCAGTGACATCCATATATATTTTTTTTTCTATTTTGGTGATTACATTTAGTTAGAAGTAGATCGAATGAGGCAACAAATTATTTTCTTTGAATATTTTCTCAGATTTATGCGCCTGCTCATTTATGGACTATTCAACGGAGAGGTGACATAGCATTTTGAATTAATGGTTGTAATACTAGGGTGATATAGCTCTGATCTCCGTAAGTTATTTTGTATCCAAAGATTAGGACGCCCGGAGATTTTTGTTCTCATTAATTTGAATTTTGCTTCTGCGTCATTTATTTATTTGCACATCAAGAGTAATTTTGAGAAGTCTCCGAGCGAAGGTAGGCTTCTGTGTTTGATTTTATGTATTTAGTGGTGTGGTTCTGTAATAAATGGTGGATGAGTTTTATTTTAACAGCGGAGTTTTTTGTCATTCTTGTTCGTTGTCATACTTGTGTGTCCACCGGATCAATTTTGAGATTTTACCCCAGTTGTACCCATCATTATAAAGACCCCAGGATTGCTTGAATCTCGTTCCCGACATAGTTTTTTTAAGGCCAAAATTGATTCGGACATTCAAGATTTTTTTTTCTTTTCGAGATGTACCGAATTCTGGGTGAGGGTTGACGTGTGTGTCGGACCACCCAATCCAAACCCAGGTTATCGGGCACAACAAGATGGCGCCCACTGTGTAATGGCCTCGAACTGGGAATATCGTACCACGCAGTGGTATAGCCGACATTTTGAACTCGAAAAAATTGGAACACCAGAGGAGAGTGACAAGATGGTGAGCGGCCATGTGGCACAAATGGAATGGAGAGAAAACCAATTGAGTGCTGGTACCCCATTTTATTGTGCGATATGTCTGTCAGTCTGTTAAAGTTCACTTTGTAGGATTTTTGTGTGTGTTTGAATGACATAGAACGAAGCGATTCAGTAACGTTAGATCGCTGTGTTTAAGCGATACCATCCACATTTATTATTTCCACATGATATTAGATTTCGATTCCACTGCCAAATTGAAGTAACCACTAGTCTTTAGTCTAAGTTAGTCACTAGTTTTAACAGCTTCCATGTTTATTTGTTGTGAAATATGGGAGAATTTGATGAAATTAAGGGATTGATGGGACAGCTAGGAGAGAAGCTCAAGGAGTTAGCTAAAAGTCAAAAGAATATGGAGGAAGTTTTGAAGACTCAATGGAAAGACTATGAAGGTGGTATGAACACTAATCTAGATGGGTTGGATAGACAGTTGATTAAGATGCAGGAAGGAATAAATACTAAGTTTGAAGGTCTAGACACTCAATTGAAAGGTTTCAACACAAAATTGAAAGATTTAGACACTAAATTTGAAGGTTTAGACACCCAATTTAAAGGTTTCGACACCAAATTCAAAGATTTAGACACTAAATTCGAAGGTTTTGTAAAAAATCTTGGAATACAGTCAGGGGATTTGCAAGGAGGATTGGAATTATTTAGGGAGCACCAATTCGATATGAAACAGTACATGGAGAAGGCTCAAGCCGAAATGACGGATTTAAAAGAACAAATTAAGAGGGATAAGGTCGAAATTGATAGTAATATGGGGACACAGTTGAAATCATTGGAGAAACCCGTTCAAGAGAAAATGGATCGAAGCGTAGAGGCATTGACCGCCAAGATGGAAGAAAGGGATAAAGCAATCAACGCAGAGGTCTTAGTGTTAAAGGAAGAGGCGAAAGCAGTACAGCAGAGATTAGCGAAAGATACCAGGAGCATGACCGATAAAATGTCTGAATTCACCATGGAGCAGGAATGCAAGATGGACAGTCTTAGGAGTCAGATGGGGGAAATGAAATTAGAGTTAAACGACGAAATTAAAACACAGATTGCAACAGCGGTTTCGACAGTACAAGATAAAATGTGTATTACTCACGGAGAACAGTTAAAGAGAATTGTTGAATTAGAAGGAAAGATGGTAGAAGCAAAATCGATAGATGAAAACAAGGAACCAAGTCCGACAGGAACAACATTCACACCATTCAGTTACAGCTCAACTCAACCGATTACCATCATTAGGAATCAGGAGGACCGCCCAAAAAATTTTCAAATTTGACTGGCATTACACCCATAGAATTCTTGCGGGACCTGAAGGAATACATGGATGAACATAGGGTTCCTAAAGAGAGAGAAATGAGGGTAATAGAAAGAGCTCTTGAAGGCCAACCGCTAAACTGGATGCGAGCTTTTAGGAATCAGTTTAGAGGGTACGATGACTTTGCGAACGCTTTCCTGAAGAGATTTTGGTCCTCAGAAGATCAACAAAGTACAAGGGCTGAATTATACTCAAAGAAACACGCGACTACCAGGCCAACACAATACGCTGGGTATTTCACGAATCAGGTAGCCAGGCTACAATTTTTGGATCCACCGTTGGAGGAGCAGGATTTGGTGCATGCCATAATACAGCAATATCCGGTAGAAGTCCAGCGTGTATTAATTGCATCGGGTGCAAATAGACTCGAGGTGTGTGACGAGATTTTGAGGAAACTAGACCACACGAGCAAGATGACGGAACCTCGTAGTCCAAGGACAGAACAGAGAGAGGCAAATATGGTGGTAATGGATCGTATGGCGCAGACGGAACCTCAGCGAAGTTATGGAAGGAACGATAGAGATGGAAGGGATGAAGGAAATGGCTTAAACAGATACAGCAATCAAGGAAAGCCATATGACCGGAGGCCATATTATCAGGATAGAAGTGGACGATTTAATCAGAGGGACTACGGAAGGTCAGGATATAGAGGGAGAGAATCGTGGTCACGTGATCGGAGACCATTCAATAACTACCCAAGATATGGGAATCAAGAAAGGCAAAATTATAGGCCATCATTAGAAGAACGTCACCAAGAAAGCCAGAGATACATTGAACAATTAATGGAAAAGGAACAAGAAGAAGAATCTCAGGCAAAACAGCATGAGGAATCGAAACCAGGCACCAGTGGAGTCAAATCAGGAAAGAGAAGCTGAGAGGAAGAAAATGCCGAGTTTGAACAGGGATTCACAGGCAGTAATAACGATTTTTTGCCCATTAATAATGATTTACGCCCAGATGACATGACAGTCCAAATTCAAGCCATTCACAGCATTACTGATGATAGGAGATATGAAGACCAAGACGAAGAAGAAAGTAGAATGAGTGAAGAATGGATTGAACTACCGTTTCAGGAGGAGAATACCACAGAAGATGCAACTGAGAGAGTTATAGGCAAATTCAACGCAGCTATCCTTAATGGTACCACAAGAGAGAGTAAGCATGCGATATGGAGAACTTATTGAAGAAGTGGATTGTTAACCCAACAGAATAATAATAATCCAGATGTTTCACGCTTATTATTATTCCTGGTTGAGGGGGATTTGTAACCGATAACGCATGGTTTTAAGAGCTCTGGCAACGTCGCATAGCAGGAGTAAGAAAGCAAGCGGAAGTAACCTGAGGTTGATGTTTTTACGTCATGGACATAGTCGACAGCATGACTAGGCGAAGGTTCCAGAGGCGTAGAGGGCGCTGATGAGCTCCAGGAAAAGTCAAGGTGGAAAGGTCACGTCGGAGAAGTGGGTCACTTTATTTTGCATCGCCGTACAACGAAGTTCACTTTCTTTTGTGTCGCCGTACGCCGAAGTTCACTTTCTTTTGTGTCGCCGCACGCTGAAGTTCCAAACAAGTGTGTAGTAGCAGTCGTACCGTGGCCGCTTGGAACCAGTGCGGTATTCCGACAGTTTTTGGGACATAGCTGAAAGGCTCAGTATTATTTCTTGCGTGGACAGCTTTGTATTAACGAATACTAAAGCCGAATGTGGCGAGGTGATATTATAACGCAGATCATAATGCATTATGTTGTGGGACACTAGTCATTAGTCCGACGAAGTGCGAGCAGACACACGTGGTGTCTCAAGCTTTACTAGGTACGGGACTGTATGGGCCGTGCGCGATATAATTGACGCCCAGAACATATGAACGAAGCGATGTGCTTTTGTTTGACGAGCAGACAAATGAGTATCCAGGGTCAGTGAACTATGAGAGATAAACTGAGTGTAGTCCAAATATAGAGCGACATTCAAGGCCAAGGACGGACGTAATCTCTTATGAGTGCATGCTGGTGTAGATGCGTACGATATAACCTGTGCCGTTATAGAGTTATTATCACGGCCATAAGTCGATATTACTTGGCATATTCGACATGAAGATTGCAGCGATGTATTGGACGGGCATAAAGGCTATCAGTACAGACCAGTGCGAGTTTTGTGTCAAGAACTTTACGAGCGAAGAGATGACAAGCTAAGTCTAGAAATGTGGAAGCTGTTACGATGACGTGGAAACGAAGGCGAGCCAGGACCATGGACACCCCGAGGGTCGCGAGCTGGATCCAGGATGAGAGGGGAGGATGTTCAATGGGAAGAACGTGGACCCAAACCCCCAGGAAACGTGTCAGCGGAACCAAGACTGAGGTGGTCGAAAGGTACTGAAAACCATGTTAATTCTTAAGTAGTGGTTAACGAGTAGTGGATACTAAGATTTGGACAGATGGGCTTAAATCGAAATAGAAGTTAATCAAAAAGATAAAATGCGATAAAATGACAAGATTATTAGGATAGTAAATTTTAAGTTTTATTTTGAGAGATTAATGCAGTCATATTTAGGGTTTAAAAATAAAATATATGGATGCTTTAAAATATAACCTGAGTACAGGGTTCTTTCAGCGTGTTACGTCGCTGTGTTCTTTGAATTGGTGCAACCTGGATGACAATTTATGTTTTGAACAGGCTTAAATTACAGGGGATTCATTTACACTTAATGGGCCACTTTTTGTGCGCACATCATGATATTTACACTAAACACTCACACGTCACTGAGGTTTCCCTTTACATGCTAACATGAGGAGATGCGTTTGGTAGGTGACTGATACAAGGTTGTGTAAATAATGATACTGCATTGATAAAATAGCAGGGTTGCCTAATACGAAGTTATGATGAAACTAAAGGTTCTCGCTATAGCGAGGTGATTAAAATAAATGATTATAATTAATGTTACGTGATAGGTTCAAGTATATGAAATTTTGAGGCAATTGTCAGTTGAAAATAATACAGATAGGCAGAGGCCATCTACTTAAATGTTTATGGTGTATTTATGAATATGTGAAGAGCATGCAGTGATTAACAAATAAATAAATAAATATCTGGAATCATAAAGATGTTACAATGTAAAGTAATAAATGTAAACGCCAACAACTAGTCATTTTTATGAGTGAGGCACAGCTGAACGAAAACCAGTGAAAATAATAATGAAAGTATTTAATCCATGAATAAAAGGTCTGAAAATAAATTCTTTAACGCCAGTGACATCCATATATTTTTTTTTCTATTTTGGTGATCACATTTAGTTAGAAGGAGATCGAATGAGGCAACAAATTATTTTCTTTGAATATTTTCTCAGATTTATGCACCTGCTCATTTATGGACTATTCAACGGAGAGGTGACATAGCATTTTGAAGTAATGGTTGTAATACTAGGGTGATATAGCTCTGATCTCCGTAAGTTATTTTGTATCCAAAGATTAGGACGCCCGGAGATTTTTGTCCTCATTAATTTGAATTTTGCTTCTGCGACATTTATTTATTTGCACATCAAGAGTAATTTTGAGAAGTCTCCGAGCGAAGGTAGGCTTCTGTGTTTGATTTTATGTATTTAGTGGTGTGGTTCTGTAATAAATGGTGGATGAGTTTTATTTTAACAGCGGAGTTTTTTGTCATTCTTGTTCGTTGTCATACTTGAGTGTCCACCGGATCAATTTTGAGATTTTACCCCAGTTGTACCCATCATTATAAAGACCCCGGGATTGCTTGAATCTCGTTCCCGACATAGTTTTTTTAAGGCCAAAATTGATTTGGACATTCAAGATTTTTTTTTCTTTTCGAGTTGTACCGAATTCTGGGTGAGGGTTGACGTGTGTGTCGGGCCACCCAATCCAAAGCCAGGTTATCGGGCACAGTACATTCACTAGATGAAAATTAAGAGCAAATAACTTCTAAATTTGTGTAAGAAGGTTTTAATAATAACAATATTGAGTGTTGTGAATATTTCTTTATGTGATTGCACCTGATATGTCCCTGTGTTCTGTAATACATTAGTGTTGTAATCAGATATTGTTTTTAGAGCAAGGTTGCTATAATAGCGTTTGAAGTACATTTTGAATACGGACGCTTTTTGCCGTATTGTTGCTTTAAGACAGGATTTATCTAGTCAATGTAAACGTTAAATGTAAATTCGGAAGTGGTGCCATCATAGCTTAGGCCGTTGTTTGCAATTGATGTTAATATAATTCTGTTTATCTAATTCTGATTGTAATTGCTTAGGGACGATCTTACGTGCCACATTCCAAGCTTTGTTGTTGTTGTTGTTGTTTCGATTTCTTGTATTAGAGGACTGTCGAGCGGGCTAACTTAGACTTCAATTAGGGCCTCATTACTTTTTTGCTTTTGTTTATTACCTTTGTGGACTAGCCGTTTTCAAATCCTCCGTCTTAGGATAGGGGTTTGAGTTCTCTGAATAAATGACTGACAAATTTTACCTAAGTCTGATTGTGTCTATTCCTTAGCTTTGTGTTTGAGGGTGTGCTTCTTTGGGCGTCTTTGACTTATTTCCTTATGAAGGACCTGATCCCTAGGGACCACGGAGTCTTGTGCCGGCGCTAGCCCTAAATAAGTGCCTCCGATCCTCTCAGGTCATGGGTTCGAAGGATGGGGTTGTCCGGAATACCATCTGTCGGTTGGTGGTACACTGGCAATCACCTCTGACGGGCACATTACATACAAATCCTACAAGAAAGTATTGGAGGACGAGATTCTCGGAATCTCGAGGGTGAACGGTTAATAAAGTTGGCGCCAGTATCTAACTAGTAGTACCACCGTAGTTAATTATTAAATGAAGAAATCGATAATTTCTATAAAAGGAACAGGCAAACTAAACAGTGCCTGCTAGTATTTAGTCAGCAAATGACAACAAATATAAAAATGTCCAAACAATTAAATAAAATCACTCACTTCAAAAATAAAAGCTCAAACACGAAATAAGAATATTAACTTCGCTTGGAAGCAAAATATACCGAGAATTCCGGCAATATGACATCACTTTGTCTTCATTAAGGAGTAAAAATAATCTTTGTTTATAGACGCCTCATCTATCAAAATCTTAAAAACCATCAACTACTTGTTGATCATTCTGTACATACTATCATTGACTAAAACTGTAGAGCGGTTGCCTCTAATTACATTTCCTTCCCTAATTTATACTTAAACTCCTTAATTCCTAATCCTACAATTTCTATATATTAGTTAATATCTTTAAATCCAACACCAATAATTGTTACATTTAAATATTAAATATTTACATTGATATTTAATTTTTTATCACTGTCCGAACGATACTTCTTCACTCTACGATCATATATGTATCACATTAACTTTCACATTATTCTCGTATGATCGCTTTTTAAGCTTGTCAAATTCAATGAACTTTGTAACAAACAATAAAGGCAATTACAGTTCCTTATAACTCTTTATCTTGATAAATTACGATATAAATGACATTATATCAGACTATCTTCTTGGCTCTACAATTATCATTAAATAATGGGCTTACATAAGTAGTTAAGCAACACCGTTCTTACCCAACTTACCAAGTTGTGAGCCCCTGGCGGGCTTGGGAAGGAAGGAGTGGTGGTAGGAGGGCGTGCTTGGTGTCATTTTTCGTGGCGTTTTCCTCTTTAAGTTGATGGATGTTTTGAGAATGTGTGAAACGGGTTTTTGTGGTAAAACCATGTTTTTTACATTGTTGGTGATATTTTGGGAAGGGGTGGTGGTAGCAGGGCGTGCTTGGTGTCATTTGTTTTGGGCGCGTTGTCCCCTTCAAGATGATGAATGTGTTGAGAATGAGGAAAACATATGTTGGGGTAAGAACATGTTTGTTCCATTTTCAGTGATATTTAGGGGAAGGGTGGTTGGATTTAGATGCGCGTGGTTTGTTTTCAGGATGTTGTCCTCTTTCGCATGATGTATGAGGAGGGGAAAAATTTTTGAGAATGAGGGAAACAGAACGGTTTCTTTGTGGGAAAAAATGATTTTTTGAGTTTTTTATGTTTGCTGACGTTTGGTGAAAAGATGTTTGAGTATGTGTGGAATGTGTCCATAGAATTTGTTTGATAACCAGTGCAACTGTTTTGCTTGCATGGGCTTAACATTCGCCCGGCGTACAAGTGTTGGACCTAAGAAAAACGAGCAGAGTGGGGCATTGAACCAGGGGTCCTTACAGTGACACTCAAGCATGCTAGCCGCTACACTATGAGGGCTGAGAAAATGTGTTGATGTCCTGTCTGCATGTCTATACCATGGTGGTGAGGAACAAAACGCGTTAGGTGTTTTGACACGGGTGTATACACGTGAGGGGGTGGGAACCCCTGTGTTTTATTAGTATTATCTATATACAGTATATAAAGCTCAATGTTTGTCTGTCTGTCTGTCTGACTGTCTGTTATTTATACAAATCTACACCATTCCAACGATCTGAACCAAAATTTGTATACTTACCCTTTGGAACCCTGCGGGTAACCCTGTCTACTTTAAATTTCGGCCAGACCACTCCATTCCCTGCATTTAGGCCCTTTGGCAAAAATCTGTACCGTTTAAACCCATCTGAACCAAATTTTACATACATACCCTTTGGAACCCGACGAGTAACACTGTCTGCTTGAAATTTAGGACAGACCACTCCATTCCCTGTGTTTAGGCCTTTGGCACAAATCCGCACCGTTTCACCGATCTGAACCAAAATGTGTATAGTTATCCTTTAGAACCCGACGAGTAACACTGTCGACTTTAAATTTCAGACAGACCACTCCATTCCCTGCATTTAGGCCCTTTGGCACAAATCTACACCGTTTCATCGATCTGAACCAAATTGTGCACATACTTACCCTTTGGAACCCAACGAATAACACTGACTACTCGAAATTTCGGACAGACCACTCCATTCCCTGCATTTGGCCCTTTGGCACAAATCTACACAGTTCCACCGATCTGAACAAAAATGTGTTTACTTACCCCTTGGAAACCTGCGTGTAGCACTGTCTACTTTAAATTTCGGACAGACCACTCCATTCCATGCATTCAGGCCCTTTGGCACAAATCTACACCGTTTCACCGATCTTTGCAATCCGACGAGTAACACTGTGCTTGAAATTTCGGACAGACCACTCTATTCCCTGCAGTTAGGCCCATTGACACAAATCTACAGAGTTTCACCGACCAGAACGAAAATTTGTATACTTACCGGTATCCTTTGGAACCCTGCGGGTAACACTGTCCACTTTAAATTTCAGACAGACCACTCCAATCCCTGCATTTAGGCCCTTTGGCATAAATCTACACCGTTTCACCGATCTGAAATCAAAATGTGCATACTTACCCTCTGGAACCCGACGAATAACACTGTCTGCTTGATATTTCGGAGAGACCACTCCATTCTCTGCTTTTAGGCCCTTTGGAACAAATCTACACCGTTTCACCGATCTGAAGCAAATTTTACATACCTACCCTTTGGAACACGACGAGTAACACTGTCCGCTTGAAATTTCGGACAGACCAGTCCATTCCCTGCATTAAGGCTCGTTGGCACAATTCTGCACCTCTCACCGATCTGAACCAAATTTTATAGACGTACTCTTTGGAACCCGACGAGTAACACTGTCTGCTTGAAATTTCGGACAGACCACTTCATTCCCTTCATTAAGGCCTTTTGGCACAAATCTACACCGTTTCACCGATCTGAACAAAATTTTACATACTTCCCCTTTGGAACCCGACGAGTAACAGTGTCTACGTGATATTTCCTGCATTTGGGCCCTTTAGCACAAATCTAAAGCGTTTCACCTAATTGCACCGAATTTTACATACATACTCTTTGAAACCCTGCTGGCAACACTGTCCACTTGATATTTTGGACAACTCCCTCCATTCCCTGCATTTAGAATAACAGACAATGGAACTTGAAAACCACGTTTTAAGGCCCTAGAACCATTCATGTCCGTACTAGTGTAACTGTAAGAATATATTATTAAGTCCATTATTGGCTGGCAATGTGAGCTGCATCACGTCACCCCTGCCAGTGTTCTGGTGCAGAATAGCGAAAATAGGTACACCTTGCGCTGCTTATAAATTGCAGTCTCGGGGAGTAATTAGTGCAAAAAGATTTCTTAGGCCCCTTAAAACAGTTATCATCATGAAAATATTATGGCTCTGTATAAGTGCGATAGTGTTTGTGCAGTACACTGAGGTTATCAGCTGAAATAAGCGTTGGTGTTTTCAAATTTACTTTCATTTATTCCGATCCTTATCCTTGAGAGCAATGTGGTGATAAATGATATTATTGCTACCTCCGGAGCTCGGGACAGCCGAAGAATTCCAAAGTGTTCTGCATATTTTCCTACGGCGCTATGCGACAAAAGACGAAACTATTGGTCTCTACTTTTCTAACAGCCAATGAGTTATAGACCCTTTTTATTTCACGTACTCCTCTTTCGAATCATATTTTTCAATTCGTTTGTCTATTACATGTGGCAGTACTCTAGTTAGTAAATAGCCGTTTCCGTATTCATTATTATCAATATCATTAGAAGAAAGTGACCTGAATATTACGTCTATTATACTGTTCTTCTTATCACCCGCACTACCCCCACCACAAAAAGTTTTATTTTTAAAATATTTTTCTGTTAGTTTAAGTATCATGTGCCAGTTCTGTAGTAGTATTCATTATCATCCATAAAACAAATAAATCCACCTGACGAAGCTGGGCACTACTGCTAGTTATTAATATTAATATGTGTAAGATGGCGTATGAAAATTGGACATTGAGGCAGCAGTGAATATAAAGTCTGGCTGGCGATGTGATATCTGCTGCCATCACTGCTTGTGTATGTGTGTTATCTGTTTACCCTCTCTGTCTGTCTCTCTCTGCGGTTCATTGCAGGCGGATTGGCCAGTGCACGCATGTTAAGGCGTGGCTATTTCAGTCTGGTGCTTACTCTTCTTCCCACGCAGAGATGATAACAGCAGTGTGGTTATCATGAAAGGAGGGAGCTATTGCATACGTCACAGCTGGCCGCCATAATGAATTAGAGACAAGTACAATATTTTGCCTCTAGGGTTGGAGCGGCAAGTTTGTAAAGTAATCATTGGGGAAAGGGTTTAGGATAAAGGTAAATAAAAAGAGACACGGGTTTTATTACAGAAAATCTTGTTTATTAATCCAAGAATTATATGTATTAGGAAATCCAAGCCATTTCACAGAATAGCGGCTGCCTTGGGTTTTCAGATTTTTTTCGATAAGGAAATGATGGGGGTATGAAGTTTTTTGTAATTCCTGAAGGTGAAAAGCTCCTTGAATTGTCTCTCCTGATTGATCTTCTAGCAGATAGGTGGCTGAATGTCCCATCTTCAATTGACGGATTTTAAAAATTTCACATGTCCAATTCGGAAAAAAGCTTATGTCGAAGACAGATTTATGTTCACTGATACGAACATGGTCTCCGGATTTGAGGTGGTGGCGTTTAGGGTCAGCAGTTTTTATAGGCTTAGACAGTTTGTCCAGCCTAGGAATATTTTTGGTTACCAGTCGCGGCTTGGTTCCAATAGTTCTATGCTTTGTATTATTATACTGTGTCACCAACTGTTGGACAAGATGTGTCCATTGATAGCTGCCTGTTGAGGTAAACTCTCTCCACATATGGTTTTTCAACGTGCGTTTAAATCTTTCAACAACACTGGTTTTTAAATTTCTAAATGTAGAATAGTGATGGATATTTAAAGATTTGAGAAAGCTGGAGAAATCATTGTTGAAAAATTATTTCCCCGGATCTGTTTGCAACAGATGGGGTTTCCGTTTTGAGCATGAAATAATACTTTTAAAGGCCTTGATGACTAGAAGTCCTGTTTTATTTTTGACAGGTTCAACAAAAGCCATTTTAGAATACACATCAATCACGATCAACATTTAGCGTACACTATCGTTAACGCTAGCATAAGGTAGCATCTCAACCAAATCGGCTTGCCACAATCCATCCACACCTTTTGGAATGACAGGTCAGCGTTCATATAAGCGACGGGCAGGTTTATGCAGTCCATGTGCGATGGCCAGCTTGATGGAGGAGGAAGGTTTATATAATGATTTGGGCTTGGCGAAGTTGTTGTTCAATTTGGTGGATTTCAGATCGTGCCCGCTTTGTAAGCGTTCTACTAACTGATTTGGATTATTGCAATAAGATATATCAACTAGTGGCTTTATTTTTTTAAACATAACTCCAGACGCAGAGACTGTACGCTTACTAAATTTTTTTGCAATGATGGATGTATATTTTTAGATATATTGGCATTCATTTTCTGAGAGGGGTTTTACTGTCTTTTGTGGGCATGGGTTTCCAATAAAATGGATTTATATTTGTCACGATCCTCCATCGTATAATCGTCTGAAGATGGTGTTTGGAAAAATAACAGCATTAAGAGATCTGGCGTTAATTTATAGTTTATTTTTGTAATAATGACACTAGCACCAGTAAATTTAATAGATGAATCACCAATTTTAAAACCATTATCTTGATAGCGGACACCATACGTCTTATCTGCCTTTCCAGAAAAGAACTCTGTCAGATTGGGTTCCAGCTTTGATCCATAATTATTTTAAGTGTTTTAATTCAGCATTATATTGAGGCGTGGATAAGAGTTGTGGCAATGGTGCTTTCATGGAAGTAGAGGGTGTTTCAACAATGACAGATTTTGTTTTTAAAAACTGTTGAAGGGGTGTCGATGTTTCAGGAGAAAACACAGCATCGCTTTCACTTCCACTTTGATCCTCTTCACTATAATCTGATGATGATTTTACCAGTGGTGGAAGGGTTTGTGTTGATTTTGAACTTGTCAAGGCTCTTGTCTGAGAGGCAGCAGCGTTGTTGTTGTTGCTATCATGCTTATGAACAGGTAACGGAACATGGATTAACAAGGGCATATGACTGGTGTTCTTTAGACGTTTTAATTCACGAAATTTACATTGAATATTGTTTTGTGACTGGATAATACGTTGTTTTATTTGAACATGTTTTGTGTACCCTATGGGCGTCTCCATGGAATATGGAAACATCATCCTTTTTAAAGAGAAATAAAATGACCGAAGCCCAGGCGGTATCGTCCTTGACACAGTTCATTTTGTTTATTAATCACCAAACATGCACGCTGTTGAGTGTTCCAACATATTGCACACAATTGTGTGAAAGCTGGATAGGACATATCAGGATTAACGTGATCATTATAAATATGAGGTAAGTTTTTTTCATCTTTTCGAAAGAGTACAATCAGATTAGCATTATTTCGAATCAACTGTTTTGGAATGTTTGAATAGTTTTGTGTGAGATATAAACAATCCACTTGTTTATGTCGCCCCAAACTAAAATACTCTTGAATAATAGTTTGCCGTTGAGTAGCGACTTCGTCAAAAATAATAAGAGAATCTGGTTGAATACTCTCTGGTTGAATAACATATTCAGATGTTGTAAATTTAAAATAGCCCATGGATTCTTTATTTAATGATGACATAATTGGCTCCAGATAGATGTAGAGAGGTTGGTACCACGATTTAGCAAAAATATAAATAGGCTATTTTGAAATCGTATGCCATGGGGCACAGTAATGATGCTAAGCAAGACATTGGTCTTTATACAGCCAGAAGGTCCGACAGTAATACATCGAATAGTGGATGGAAATAGTGTCCCATTGCGTTTTTGTTGGCACACTAACAGCGATAGCCCTGAAACCAAATCAGTGACAGGCAAGGCGTCTGGTTGTTTTATCAATTCCGTGGTTACTACTACTGAGTTTTTTATGAGTGTACCAGGTTTATATATATATATATATACAGAACCAACCTCTAGGACAGGATAGTACATTAATATAACCATGGATATCATTGGGCGAGCCATAGTCACTATGGGCACGGCTGCTTCCTTCCGAAAACAGCATAGAGACGTGGCTACAAAAACGTATGTCGATCGCAAAGTGCAAAGTTTATACAGCATGGTTCCGAGATTAACAGCGAATGTGTATTTTGCGAATCATACCCGCATTATTCACGTACATGAACCTGAAGAAGACGACGATGTTTGCACAAAATGGTACCTCACATGGCAAATGAAAAGGCTTTATTCATTTGTACCATGCATATTTTTAGTTTACCTTAGCAATCAAAGACCTGTGAATGACATGAACCATTCATCACGGAAAAATGTCAACCTTACATATGTGATTTCATCGGGTTTAAGACGATATAGATTACACTATGATGGAACTATTCATATTTTGCAATCTATGCCGGATGAGAAACATTTACAAGTAGAAATAAACAGTCATAGGCAGTTTGTACACATCCATCAAATAGTGAAAGCAGGTGATGAATTATCATTTCATCTCATTCTTACGTTGGATGAAAAGCAAGCAGGAAAAACCGTCAATGATTTCCCGCTTTATATAGAACTCGAATATACAGCGATGAAATAATCATCCACATGTTAGTTGTTATTAAATCTTTGCTGTGAGAGGTTGATTATTATTATTACCATGGTGAAACAATGATACTCGGAAATTTAAAAAAAACTCTGGAAAACGAGGTTTGCAGGCTACTCGCCATGTGATAAAACAAAAAAATAAAAAGGTTGCTATTGAATAAGCGATACAGGTTGTACGATTACCTACTGCTCAAAAAAATCCGTACCATGGAGCAGTGATAAAGAAAAAAGGTGGACGAGTGATTCCTACCCCTCAACGTGGAGGATTTTTACCAACCCTTTTTGCTGGTCTTGCAGCCCTGGGTCCGCTTTTGGGGTGATGGGGTGCGAGCGCTGTGGACAAAACGATAAAATCAGTACAACAGGGGAAGCAACAATTGAAAGAGAGTCAACGACACAATGAAACGATGGAAGCCATTGCTATAGAGGCTAGAAACGCAAATAATTTAAAGCCAGCCTTCTATAAACAGGGACTTGGTATTTACATATCACCAGATAAATAAAAAATAACCACAGCCATAACAAGACATGCCCTGACCCACGAACAAGTCAAAAGCTATGACAAACAACTAAAACATTACCATTTTCGAGGCGTGTTTATGCGCAACCAATTACCGCCGCGACCATGGAAACAGGAATGTGCCATCATTAATCTAGATGATCACCAAGGACCGGGAACCCATTATGTAGCCTATGTGAAAGAGGGTTCCACCGTGTGCTACTTTGACAGTTTCGGGAATCCCCCTCCGCCCATGGAATTCTACAAGTACTTTGGAAACCGCTCAATGATATACTATGATGTGAAACGTCAGCAAACGTTCAACACGCAAAAGTGCGGGCGTTTGGGTTTAATTTTTTTATATAAGATGCAACGATAAAAGACGGGTGTCATCATTATGAATGTGAAAGGCAATGATGATGGAAACGGGCCTGAAGTTCCTTAGATTTCTTTCCACCCATTGAATTGGAAGTCTACGAATCGTATGAGCTGGGATTAATCTCTCTGGAAAGTTACAACAGAATTTATAATGTACAACAAGATATCAATAACAAATTTTATTTTGATAATATTTTGTTGACCCTACCACCTGGAGGTTATACGATAGACGATATTCATGAAGCCATACTGTGGGTCTGATAAAACAATTTATTGTGAAGCCTTTTGCGGATGGGACACACAAATTTGAACTTACAGGAATTGCCATTACCCGTCGGTGTAGTATTTTATCCCCGTTTAAAATTGACTTTGAATTACAACCAGATTCTATCGGCCCTTTACTGGGAATTGAACCACAAGTGTTGGAGCCCAACAAAACCCATCATTCGGAATATCAAGTAAAATTCATTGAAGATCATCATGTGTCTGTCACATGCAATGATATTAGAGATGTGTTTACGAATCAAGATCAATGTCATTCCCTGTATGATTTTATAGTGACTTCACCTTGTGGCTATATTATTCGTGAAAACCCTTCTGTGGTTCGTTATCACCCTGTGAGTGTGAGTGATATTAGTAATAATACTTTACGGTTAGTGAATAAAAAGCAACAACTGATTGCTCTTGATGTATACACACCAGTCACCTACAAGTTGGTTTTAAAGTCGATATGAAATTTATCTATAAAGCAAACAATACCGTCTACGAGGGCTGTTAGTTGTCGACCGTGTATGACAACGTTAACGCAAGTAAACTAACAACGATTACAAAACCTTGGTTATAGGTTAAAAAAACAACATGAACAAGAGCATGTTACAAGTGTTAAATCCCGTACAGGTGGAAGATGGGGTAGTAAGAATTGACATGCATTCGTATCACCCCCAGGACTAAATAACAATGACGAAATTCAATGTGTTACCAACAATCAAGATATTGACACCCTACCCCATGAAAGTGTTATTCAAATTGAGGGTAGATTGATGAAAGCAGATGGAAAGACTCCCTCCTCTTCCACATTTGGCTAATCATGCTCTTGCTTTTCTGTTTTCTGAAGTGCGTTATGTGATTAATGATATCGTGATGGACATGTGTCGAAATGTTGGTATGACAAGTCTTATGAAATTATACCCGTCGTATAGTGAGGAGGAATGTAAAACGCTTTCTATGGCAGTTTGGTGTGCCAACGCCAGCGATGACTGATTATTTCATATGGTTGGCACCTTTAGAGGGTTTTTGCCATTAAAATTACTACTAGGCTTTGCTGAAGATCATAAGCGTATTGTTTTAAATGCAAGACAAAGTTTGTATGATGAAGTCGTGGATTCAAATATTCAACTGCTTCATTTAATATGGAAAGTTCCCCATGTGACTCTGTCTGACCGTAAAAAGCTACCACAGTCTTGACCAATAGCACTCAGACCATCCATTGTAGTCTATAAGCAAAAAGAGCGTAACTATTACACTCTAGTCTCAAAGTTATTACAACAACAACTATAACTTTGCCCAATCATTAAAGTAAGCAGAGTGTTGCCTTTTATTTTATATCGTTGTTTTTTAAGCCATAGCCTTTAATGCCTAGTAGTGTATAGCGTATTTGATAAATCGACGAAGATACGGTGTACGCGATAAATATTGAATAATCTTTTTCAGCCAGTTTTTCTGCGTTTCATCATCCACATGGCGTGAATACAAGTACTCTTCTAAAAGCCAATCATCCTGAATAAGAAAAATTGACTTGCGGTGGTTATAACATCCATTAATAGCGCTAAGTGAATTTCTATCCATGGCCCTTTCATCATAAAAGAATCATTTTTAACACTGGAAGAAGCAACAACTATCTTTGCTGTACATAGATCATGGTGTCTGCAATATGCTCATTAGCACGGCGGTACATACCCATGTATTCTAAAAAAATTGAAATGATTTTTGAAAGTTATTTTAAACTATTTAAAATTTAATTTAAATTCCATGTGTTAAACATAGGTCTAGTTTCAAATTTTAAATAGTGTGATAGGGTGATACCGTTGGTCAAAGGTTCAATAAAATGTGATTGGTTCATACAAAAAGGTTGCTAGTTGAATGAGTTGAAGAGTGATTTAATTAGCAATGGTAACTTTTTCATTAGACAAATTGATTAAAACATGTTTATATTGGCATGGCACAATAACTTGTCTATCGGCTACCGATGTAGCACAAAACAGTAGTCATTCCTACTGTCGGTGTTTAGTTTCAAAATATGGTAAATAGTTAACGGGACCAAACCTCCATCGTTTTTAATCAAACATATTTGCCTTCTGACATCGATAAAATCTAAAACGAGACCATCGTTTAAAGATTTATTAACACCTAACATTGTTTTTGTATTGGCATAACAAGCAGTTGTTTATGTTGTAACGTAAGTAAATGATCTTGAACTTCAGAGCAAGCTTGATGCATATTTTTTTCTAAAACATAAAAAAAGAAAACGTAAAGTTATTATTAGTATTATTATTTCTCATCTACACATTTTATTTTTATCATGAGGGCCTATAATTTATGGCATGAACCTACCTGTCATGTTTACAAAAACGTAGACATATTGATAATGGTCGCATGACCATGGCATCACCTTTTGGTAAAACATATGTCAAACCACAAGACTATCATTCCATTGCGTGTAGCCTACTTCAAAAATATGTAATTAATTTTGTTGGTTAACAACTAAAACGTAAATTTGGAAATTATTTGGCAGCATATGCTTTAATAAGATTAAACGATGGTCACCTTCAAGATTGTTTGGAGGTAAATTCATCCCCCTGCTCTGAATAGGAATTAGCATATAATCCCCCTGTTGGACAAGTCGTATATTATGACCATTCCTTTCTGCGAATGCGCACTGCATACTGTTAAATTAAAAATATAGTATCAAACAGATACTATTGTCAGTATGACCATGCTGTAGCAGGCACATCAAGGAAAGGTTAACACAACTTAATTCAATAAACCATTTCTATACAAAAGAAAAAAATAGTACAGTGTGTGAATAAAAATTAGCCATGTGAAAATAAAGGAAAGAAAAAATTAGCCAATTGTTTTAAAAGTAGGGTGTGCTAACTCAAGCCGAATGGAAAACAACAACAACAATTACTTGTTGTTTGTTTCAGGTGTCATTCTATGAGGTGAATATTGATTCATAGGTGACGCAAGGGAGAGATGACTACACGCATGTTCACGGTAGCTGGTAGTACCTTCATCAGCAGGGAATTTGTAAAAATGGAAGCAAACCATACTGGATGTTATGGGAAAATAAACATTGAACAAAGGTTTGGTACACATGTTACACCAAAAATCAGGGAAATAATCTTAGTCTGCCAATTTGACAATGATTTCTTCGTCATTCCATACCATGATTTGTAAATAACTTCTGCAGATGAATTATTTTGAAAACCAAACTTTATCATACAGGTTTTACTATAATGATGACCTGGATCGTTCAACATTTCAACACGTTCAATAATGTTGTCGTAATAACTAGAATCGACTCGTACATCGATGTTTTATATTCTGAAGGGTAAGTGACTCTTTTTCGATTAAGGTAGACCATGGTGGAATATTCATTAAACGTAGTATGTTTTGTCATCTTCATGATTGGTCATCATTCAATCTCTAAAGTATAAGTTTAATTTCTACTAGGTGAGTAAAAAAATAAAAAACTGTCCCCTAACTCAAAGGTACATATAAAATGAAAATTAAGCGGAAGAAAAAAATGCAACTAGAAAATAAAATGTAATTCTGTCTGTTGGCTTAACGTGTAGGCGAGCATCATTAAATGAATGATCTTCAAAAAATTTGTCATGTAACACACGAGTACTGTCATACTCATGTATTGCTTTACAATACTTGAGTACGACACAATTCCTGTGTGGATATGAATGTGGCAGGCCTACTAAGTCATGTGAGCAGTAAGGGTAGCTGTTTGCTCTAGCGTGTGGCCTACTAAGCCACATGAATAGTAAGGGTGGCTGGTTGCTCTAGCGTGAGGCCTATTAAGCCACATGAATAGTGAGGGCAGCTGGTTGCTCTAGCGTGAGGCCTACTAAATCACATCAACCGTAAGGATGGCTTGTTGCTCTAGCGTGAGGCTTATTAAGCCACATGAATAGTGAGGGCGGGCGGTTGCTCTAGCGTGAGGCCTACTAAGCTACATCAATAGTAAGGATGGATGGTTTCCTCTGTTTTTTTCATTGTTGATACTTGCTCTGCCTTTCCTAACAGCCAACATTTTACTCTAGCCTGTGTCAACTGACCAATGTAAAAGGTAGTGCATTCATCTTTTATGGATCAACAAGCAAATATATACATATATACACATATATATACGTATACACAGTTACCTATTTACATACATATATACCCACATGCATACACAGTGACATACACAATGCATACGCATTAAAATTATACGATACGCTACAATTTTCTTCTTAACCAAAACACCGAGATCACATCACGCGCTTTATACAAATAAACAGAAACAAATGCTTGACTTGTTGTACACAACACCAATTACTTGTTGTCATTGACTGCGTCAATGGTAGCCAAAAGGAAAGATTGTCATCATATCCTGACTCCACTCCCGTTTATTGTCCAACAAAGCAAGCGTGTGCTTTCGCTGTTTCAATAAAAATAAATCGAGGTTTTTAGATAGGATTCTAAACTGTTGGTCAGAAGGACATGCAAATAATCTTCAACACAAAGACGTTTAACCACATGTTGTCTGATGCCTTTGGCTCGCTTGGATTGGGTTTGATCCATTAACCTAAAACTATACATCTTGGGTGCCAAGCCAACAAACTCTGTCATTATGGTGTCAGAGCATTCATCTGTCATTAAACCAATGTCCTTATTGTTTTTAATGGGAATATTAAATACATTATCCTTACTGAAGGAAGAAGTGTCAAAGTAATCACTATGTTCCTACATAACAACAAACGGGTTACAGTCACGGATATGGTAAATGAAGCCATTCGTGTCTGAATATAACAGAGAGACGTTGCCAAATCGTTGCTTTGCAACGCCATAGTGAAATTGGTACATGTGTAATTTTGAAAAGTCCAGAATGACTTGCCCCAAATAGATAGGTTTATTCATAACGACTTTGGTTTTTGGCAATTCAATGGTGACCAAGTTGATATGAATAATTTTCAAAGATTTGAAATTTGGCTTTGTAACATTCTTTTCAGCCCCTTAGCGCCCTTCCCAGGTATCCACCAATTTAATGTCCCGATACTGCCTTACGTTTTCAAGACTCTTTCCATAAATGCAGTAGTTCATGAGTCTAAAAGTAATAATTTCAAACTACTGAGTGCACATTCTCTGTGGGAGGTGTTCTAACCCATGTACCGTTTCAACCACGGTTTCTGTGCAAAGCAGATACTTGTATGATTTTTTTTTAGGTTAAGCCCTGAGCTAAACATTCCACTAACATGTCAATGTGTAACACATAGCGATTTTTATCATTCAATGTCCCCATTAATTTTTCCAGTTTGATTTTACAGTGAGGAGGCACCATTTCCTCTAAACAAAAAGGGAAATCGCTATATTGCTCTCTGAGACAGGAGGGATAGGATAAATCTATCTCTAAAATAAAATCCATGTCTTTCTGCACAGCTGCAGTGTGGACATTGAAATTTTCTAGTTGTTCCTCAGAAAGCCAGGCAAAGTATTTATAAGGCAGAGGTTTACTCTAGCATGACCATACAAATTATTCACATCATAATACATGAGATAGGAGACAGGCTCTTCAGGACAATAAGAAGGCATGTATGGATTATTCGCCTTTGCATACCGCTGGTTTAGCGATACAAAGCCCCCGCGGATTCCCATTTCATTCATCAATACCATGTCAGGAACCGTTAATAAATCAAGCTCAATATTCGCGTATTTTAGGGCGGCATCCCAAGACAGGCCTGGACTGGTATAATATTGGACGGGGTCCAGGCTATATATGGTATGGCATAATTGACGGAAACTTTCAAATACGTCCGTCAACCAAAGTACATCTAGTTTTAGGTAATGCATGGCATATGTTAATGTTAATATTAAACGCTCTCCACACATGGCAAGCATGAGCGTACTCTTCATCAGATATTGTGCTTTGTGTGAGCTGAGAAAAGAACTTCTGTTGGGAAGGTAAACATGTCTCTTAAAGCACATCCCAGCTTTGCTCATGATCATATGGAAATAATCCTTAACGAACACACAATTTAAACTGCAGTGTATTGGTAAAATGCGATTGCGTATATTTCAACTCGTTTTCATTTAAGGTAAGAAAAAGCTGCCTATCTCGCCCATGTTAAATCTGCGAATTTTTGGTACACTTTATTCAAAATCTGTTTGGGCTAGCCAATTGAAACTTTCAGGGATTACTGTTTGGATCATTATCTGCAATAATAAGAAGGATTATTGACAAAAATAAAATACTTTTTCCAATATGAATTTTTCTTTAAGGTACTATATTTTAATCCAAAATATTGTCGAAAAATATTTATATTTCATTTTGTATATTATTTCAAGGGATATCCCTTCTTATTACTGTTCATTAGGATGATGTTGATACATTTTAAAAGAAATATGGACCTATCTTTATTAGTTTTCTTACAAATGGTACCAAAGTAGTGAAAAAAGTTTAACTGAGAAAAATGAGGTTGAAATTTTTCATTACATTTTGTTACCTCGGACAATTCTTAGAACATTCCTGCCCCATAACATGCATCATTTCGTCCATCACTGGTTATTTTGCTTCTCCTACTTCCTTTAGCTTTTCAATAAATAAATAAATGAACAAATAAAAAAGGAAGGAAGGAAGCTTATAGTTTAACGTGACCGTTAATCTCGAGACCATGAGCCACGGGACCTCCTTTTTACGTGGAATCTGAACCACAGGACATCCATTTCACTTCGAAAATCTCACATGCAATGACCGGGAATCGAACCCGGACCGCCTTGGTGAGAGGCATACAGCTAGACCGCTGAGCCACCACGCCCCCCAAATGAACAAATAAATAAGTAAACAAATAAAAAATGACTAAATAAAAACAATGTAAATAAATAAAAAATGAAATGCGTTTTTCAACATTTCTGTTTGCAAATAAGTGGTCATGTTTCCCTCTGCAAATCAACGATTCAATTATTAATAATTGAGGCAGATTACCTTGCTGTTCCGCCCCTTAAACAACATTTCTTCAATTGGTCGGTGCAAAATCATAGTGATTATAATAATATGACGATGTTCTGTAGCCACTAGTAGCATAAACAATGCAGGAAGTTGTCATTGTTACCAACACAAAGTATGTGCTCAATACAGCAGAGAGGAAGTGAGATCAGAAATCTATCTATAATAGTTCAGACGTTATACGCTCAAACATAAATCTCTGTAAAAGTGGGCGTTGTAGTTCATGGTGCAGCATAGTCATTTATATCTTATAAAATGATCATTTTTCATATTTTTTTTGACTTTTTTGACAAATTCCTGTTCTCTATATTGTATATAACTAAAAACGCCCAATTTTTTCTTTCTTTTTTCGCCCCTAGACGGGTCTTCCATACCTTAAGCCAATGACTATGTTGTCCAGTGAAGATGACATATATTTAAACGAGTCTAGAAAGCGAATGCACATTTTCCCACTCCACCATGGAAGCGAGGTGAAGCTTTCATGATTTTTTGGTAATATACTGAAGGTGCCTTTATCTAAATTCGCGAACTCCTTAATAATAAAGTGATGGTCGTATCTGCTCAAATTGTGAAAGAACACCGGGAGAAATCGAGGGGCATGGTAATTCAGACTGCACAGGCTATGTGCTGCCCCTCTAAACAACCCTGTGAAGTGGCAATGGTGGTTCACTTTTTGGTTTCTGACAAATATGACGTGTCGTGGCTTGTTCATATTCTTTGCGCTGTAAACCATTTCAATGTATAGGTACAGGGTTGTCCAATAACCTTTGTACCTCCTCAGCTAAAGCCACCATTTGCTTAAGAAACCACTGTGCTCGATTTGTATCTTGATATCTATGATATACTGAGAATTTGACTTATCAAAATTGCACACCACATGATAACATGACAGGTTCATGTTTTTGGACTTCATAGGTTTATCTTGTTTGGGGGGGTTGGTTCGCAACCTTGGATGGGGACAGTTAATACCTCAAAATCAGCGTACACAACAAATGGCACTATCTTCTGCTTATGTTTGGCTTTAAATATCAGAACTCTGTCATTCCCTTTTGGCAAAACCTGCCTTACCACTGGGTGCGTTCCACAGTCCTCCATATGTCGTTCCAAGAGTTCAGGAGTTCCAAAATACTGTAGGCAGCGATCGCAATTATGTTTTGAATGCCTGTCCTTGGACAGTTGGCTGCCTACAAGGTTACTCAAATTCTCAATCCAAGAATAGGGATTTTTATTCCCATCAGATAAAAACAACAAATGAATATGTTGTTGTTTTGGCTCTTTTATGGCGTGTAATGGACCCACAATATTGGTCCCTTCAACAGAATTGCTTCGGTGTTGCAATAAAGCTGGATTCTGCGTTTAGCGGGGTGTATTTGCAAATATTGATTTGCAAATGGTAACTACCCTCTAAGGCCAAACCACTAGGCCCCTCTTGCAAATTCTCAAATTTATTTGGAGCGACTTTACAGCATATTGCTCATACCATTTTTCTAAATTATCTGATAACGAGCAATTCCCGCATTTTAGTACAAAGATTAAACTCATGTCTTTCTTCTATGTTATTTTTGATCAATATAATTCGTACAGTAGTTCAAAATTTATTTTCACGACGTGATGGCATCTCAAATCTTTCTCACTTTCATTCTTAAAAATACTAAGACAGGATTCTATAAACTGGTTAGGAGACAGAAAATGATTGACGTTCGCAATTCGGCCTGAGCAGACGCGACTCTTAAAATAATTGAGCAACGGTTGCCACACTAAATTTTTACTGGTAGATATGCTTATTATTAATCATTGTATTCCAACAGCAGTTTAGCAGATGTATCACACACGTGTACACACAAACACACGCACACTTCAGCAGTACAGTACAGTAGCAGTAGCAGCAGTTGATCATCCAGCCTTGGGAACAGCAGTCAGCCACCAAGTATGTTTTCCAAACTATGAGTCTGTAAAGCAAACCAACAAAACCATTCATTAGTTATGTATATATATGTACAATACAGTATACAGACTTTTTTTTTTTCAATCAAGGCACTCATTCATTCTTTACCGTCTTCCATGGCACTCTATAAAAGGGTTGAGGACAAGAACTCTATGGCTATATCAAGGTTAAAATAGGTTAAACACACACATGGTCTTGGAAAAACATAGGTTGGTAAAACACACTCAGGAATAGCGAAGTCAGTAGAAAAAAAACATCCATAGCTTACCTTTTAGTATCAGCAACAGTGGTTTAGTGGACAAGTTGATTGCCTCTCTCTCTCCTTCTAAGCAATGTTATTCTCAAGACACACGATAGCAGCACTAGACGATTAACAGATGATCCTGCAACCTTGGGCACAACAGTCATCAGTCAATCACCACGTTTTTTTCCAAATTATTCGTCTGTAAATCAGGCCAACAAAACCATTCATTAGTAATGTATATACACAATACAGTAAACACTTTGTTTTCAATCAACAAGAACACACTCATTCATTCTTTACCGTCTTTGATGGCACTTTATAAAAGGGATGGGGACAAGAACTCTAGGGGTAGATTAAGGTTAAAATAGGTTAAACACACACATTGTCTTGGAAAAACATTGGTTGGTAAAACACACTCAGGAATAGCAAACTCAGGAGAAAAAAGAACATTCATAGCTTAAATTTTAATATCAGCAACAGTGGTTTAGTGGACAAATTGATTGCCTCACTCTCTCTCTCTCTCTCCCTCTAAGCAACGTTAAACTCACCAATTTCTACAACAAATAAATAAATACCGTATGTAAATCAATCCCCATCAAATAAATACCATTCATCCAGAAAAAACATAGAATTTCGTATGGTACTCACTCACCTTTCAAATCAATAGTCAAGCTGCTTGTTTTTAAGCCAACGCAAACTTTCACCATCATTCACCAGGTTCAAGAACATAAATAAATAAATAAATAAATAAATAAATAAATAAATAAATACCATAAGTCAATCATTCACCATTAAATAAATAACTAAATACCATTAAACCATCAATAATATATATATATATATATGACAATAACAATAACATACCTTGTCACTAGTTAACCTGTTTCCTTTTTTTAATTATCGTCACTGAGCCGCGAACACTTCCTTCACCATAAAATGACAACACAAGAGTAATGGATGTCTCTTCATCTGCCAGATCATATATTAATCCATTAGTTGTATATTAAATCTTTCACCAGAGTAGGGCTAGTGGGGGGGGGGGGTGTAAGGTGTCTAGTCAGATCTTTCTTACAGCTCGGACAGTCTCCTCAAGATGAAATCTGCATGCGAATAACCTTGAGCATGTCCGCAGGTTACCTGTGTCTGCATGACAACGCATCCTGTTCATGCAGGTGTCATCTGCGTGTAGGCTGTCCCATTACCACATTCCGTTAAGGGTAAAGCCACCTTTCCCAAGGCTAAGACATAAGAGTATCATCTGACACTCCTTTATCAGCAATGATAACACACATACACAAGCAGTGCGAGACCATCTTCATAGCTACCTAGCCAGACTTTATATTCACTGCAAGGCATGCTGCCCAATGTTCATACACCACCCTACTCATGGATTCCTATTAATATTAATAATAATACTAATAAAACGTGTATACGTGTATACACCCGTTTCAAAACACATAACGCGTTTTGTTCCTCACCACCATGGTAAAAACATGCAGACAGTACATCAATACTGATTCTCAGTCCTCGTAGTGTAGCGGCTAGCATGCTTGATTGTCACCGTATACACCCGGGTTCGATTCCCCACTCTGCTCGTTTTTCCGCGGTCCAACACTTGTACGCCGGGCCAATGTTACGCCTCTACAAGCAACACAGTTTCACAGGTTATCAGACAAATTCTATAAACACATTCACCCACACTCAAATATCCTATCATCAAACGTCAGTAAACATTTAAAAAAGTCAAAAAATATTTTTTTTCCACAAAGAAACCTTTCCGTTTCCCTCATTTTCAAACATTCTACCCCTCTTTATACATCATGCGAAAGAGGACAACACCCTGAAAACAACCCTAAGACGCGCATCTAAATCCAAACACCCCTCCCCCAAATATCACCGAAAATATAAAAAAACATGTTTTTACCCCAAAATATGTTTCCCTCATTCTCAGCAAATGCATCATCTTAAAGAGGACAACAGTAGGGGAGTGAGGCCGATTCTAACGCACCCATTTTATTTATACCCGACTGTACATGTTAAATAATTAATATCTCTCGAACGCATGGTCCGATTTTGACAATTGAGGTGTCGTTGGACTCGAGCTGACGTCCTCTTTCCTATGGACCACTCGTTATATTTTTGAACAATTATTTGAAAATTTCTGTTTTCGAAAGTAGGTGATAGTTTGAAAACCAAACAAGATAGAATGTTGTGCCATGGCTCAAACGAACGGTCTCTATGTCCTTTAATTTTATAATAAAACTTTTTTATTTTTAATGTTCTTTTTGAAAACAGTCCAATTTTGAAATTCCTATATTTCGGAAACTAGGAACTTAACAAAAAAAGTTTGTTTGACCCCCTTTACCCCCAAAATAAATTTCAAGTCTCTAGGATAAAAACTGTGCAGTAGTGGGGTAACACCGATTCTGCTTAACCCCCTACTTTCATAAAAACTTGGGGGGCCTGGTGGCTCAGCGGTCAAGCTGTAGGCCTCTCACCAAGGCGGACCGGGTTCGATTCCTGGTCAATGCATGTGAGATTTTCGATGTGAAATGCCATGTCCTGTTGTTCGGATTCCACGTAAAACGGAGGTCCCGTGGCTTATGATCGCGAGATTAACGGTCACGTTAAACTACAAGCGTCCTTTTCATAAAAACTTGGGCGATATCTCCGGAACGCGTGGTCGGATTTTAACAAGCGGGGTTTTGTTGGCGTTGGGATGACGTTCTCTTGGCTAAGAATGTGTGTAGGCATTTTTAAAAAACATTTTTGAAAATATTTGTTTATTGGATTGGCGCTATTTTGGAAACGGTGAATTTTGGAAAAAAGTTTGTTTGACGTTAATGAAATGTGGGTATGCCCCCTAGGTGGGCAGCACGTTTCAAGGGTGTAGGAGGAAAAAAATGATAGCCTACTTTCTCGCGAACATTGGCGATAATTGGCGAATGGATGGTCGGATTTTAACGAATGAGGTGTTGTTGGACTCGAGCTGACGGGCGCTTTGCTCTGGACCATGTATTATATTTTTTAAATTTTTAAAAGGAAAGTTTTGATTTAAAAAGTAGACTATAGTTTGAAAACGAAACTTAATAGAACGTTGTTCAATAGTTCAAACAAATGGTCTCTATGACCTTTATTTTTTATAATAATACTTTTTTTATTTTTGAGATTTTTTTTTAAATACTGAAATTTTGAATTTTACTATTTTGGAAACTAACAAGTTTACAAATAAGTTTGTTTGACATAAATGTAAGATCCCTACCCCCTCTACCATGAAAATAAATGTTAAGTCTCTAGGACAAAAAAGTCTCCATTTAAAAAATTAATAAAAGAGTGTGTGTAGACAGAGAGCCGGTAGCGCTTGACACATGTTACAACGAGGCTATGACTGACCATGGTGGATACAGGAAATGGCTATTTCGACGGGGCGATGTATGGCAAAACGAGGGGTCGCTTTTCGATATTTTTTTCCTATGACGAATGAATGAAGGCGAATATTTTGAAATGTGAAAAGCATGCTATGATTTTTTACCCCTGAAGGGGGTCTTGAACGTTTTAGTTAAAGGTGATGAGCGAGATTGCTCTCTGACACAAGAGACGGTTGTAGGATATGACCAAGTGATTTTTGGACGTTGGTGATCTCGGTGACCGTGCCCGGAAGAAATGAATTGCTATTTTGGTGGGATGGCGGGAGCAGCTTAAGGCGGTCGGATTTGTGACATTTCCTATGACGGATGGAGGCGAATATTTGAAAATGTGTTAAGTGTGCTAGGAATTTTTTAACCCTGAAGGGGATCTTTAACATGCTAGTAAACGGTAATAAGCGAGACTGCTGTCTGGCACAGTAAATGGTTTTCAGAATATGGAAACCTATAACATTTGCTCGACCAAGTCATGTGCAAGTACGCAAAGAGCCAAAACGGTAAGGTCATTGGCATGAAATGTTATAAACTAAATATCGAACTGGGTAAAGTCATGTGTTTTAGGGTGAAAGTATGCGGTTAACATGATCATGTATTGAGGATGGCCGCTTGCTAGTAATTATTATTACAGTAAAATGTTTAATAATAATAATAATAATAATAAGACACACATGTTTTCAATGCTAACACACACACAGTCTTGCTCACTGGAGACTGAATATTGTACCTAGCCAGAGGACTTGTGAGAGAGACTGCTGATAAGACAAAGATGTCTACGTCAGCAGGAAGTGTGATATCAGCTTATTTGCCTCGTGGTGGCTAGCAGGTGTGCTGTTTAAGCAGAGACCGCCATTTTGGTTCTGAGACAATAGGACTACCGATGTATAAGGGGTAGCCATTTTGGTTCCTTATAAAAAACATGAAACTAGTATAAGGTACGCGAATCTTATCGCGTTTGAGGAATGTGGGGAGGCGTGGGAACACGTGTGAGAGAGACAACATTTCAAGGTCAAAACGCTGAGAAAATGCAACTCTCTCTGTTGCTAGGCTAACTGATAACGATTGCGTTAGTGATGCACTTGCCATTTTAGCAAACGGACGTATACAGAAGAGCTCTGAACTGAACTTTGGAATAAAAAATCCTTTTATTTTTTGGTAAGTACCTATGAATGATTATTTTAATAATGAAATGCTAATGAACCTTAAATTTGTAGTTATTGATCAGGTAATTAATGATTTTTATTTATTTATTTATTTGTTTACAGATAACCGGTATACATTACATGTCTGAGATACAAGAAACCATTGCGGTTTTAGGGCCCACTAGAAGGAATCAGTAACAAGCCAGTGCAAGCGAAGGTGAGATTATTTTTTTAAACTAACTTGTTTCATTTTTGTTTGTTTGATATTATTTTATTTTATTTTATGAAATGCATGTATTAACCTGAATTCAGGTATTTATAGCGATTTATTTTATTTATTTTTAGAAACTTGGAAAGAAAAGCCTTACCGCCGTAGCAGTTGCTGAAAACCCAAGACGCAGTAGAGTGCAACCATTGTTTCCAGGCAGTGAACTACCGAAAACTCAGGTAAGTCTAACTTAAAAATGCTATTCCATTTTACCACTAATGAAAAACCATAGTCAAAAAAAATTCATTACCTATACATGACTGGTACAATGATTGCTTTCTTGATTAATGACTATGTATTGGCAACCGATACAAAACCATATTGGTTGTTTACCGAGAGTGTACAAGGCCATATTGGATTTAAAAGAAATAAATTTATGGGTGGTTCCCTATGGACTCAACAAATATCTACAGGTTTGAACAAAATAATCTGAACAAACTGACATGACATTCATTTTCGTTTATACAGTGTGGTCCGCCAGCCCCTTATTTTTTTGGAGGAAGGCAACCCAACTAACGCGTATATCACAGTAATCCTAAAAACATTAGTACCTGCTCCTTTACGTCCATTGTACAACTTTACCGTTGAGTACATCCTCGCGAATATAGTAGAAATCAATAGTGACAGTGTTCTTTCAATGACCTCAAATATAATGCATCATTGAAACGATCAGAGCTCCGAATAACACTATCTTACGTTTGGACAGGAAGTGTCTACGAATAGATTCAATACGTGCCAGCAATACAGTATGGTTCTCGGTAGCTATGGTGGCTCAATCAAGAATTGCTAGAGTAGCGTCAACGAAGTCTCATTGTAGTAGGTTCGAACCTTGAACTAGTAGGCCTACATTTTTTTTGCTTAATGCCGCTTACTGTGGATGTATTATGGACGCATATCTATCTGTTCCAACGAGTGATTTTTTATTTGGTCCTCAAAAGGACCGTACTTATCCGATGGTACGCAGCCAGATTGGAAGAGGACATAATGATCTGTAGAACGAAAGCAAGGTATCCTGTATATTCAAGGTAGCAAGTGTTCGAAATTTTGACCACCTTGGTTTAAAGAAAAACTCCGACTCACTCCGAAGACCCACATAACAAATAGATTTGTTATGTGAGTAGGCTCACGAATAAATACGTCAGACCGAAACTATAATTTCTTTCAACGGCGTCTGTGCGAAAAGCGCTTGCTATACACTTACAGTAATAGTTAGTACCGACAGTAGTGGCTACGCGGGCTAAAAGCGCAGCGTTAGGTCAAGGGGCCAAGCTCTCTGCTGACTCGGTAGACGCGTGGGTTCGAGCCCCACCGTCGGCTGTCCTTGAAATGGTTTTCCGTGGTTTCCCATTTTCAACACCAGGCAAATGCTGGGACAGTACCTTCTGACAGGCCACGGCCGCTTCCTTCCACATCCTTGCCCAGTTTCATTCATCTTCATCCATTCCATCTCTCATCCCGACGCGCAGGTCGCCCACGGGCGTCGACTTGAAAGACCTGCACTCGGCCTCTCAGGAGGCTACACGACAAAAAAAAGTAATAGTTAGTTAGTGAGGTTTTAAGGAAGGAAAGTAAGGAAGCTTGTAGTTTAACGTGACCGATAATCTTGAGATCATGAGCCACGGGACCTCCTTTTAACGTGGAATCCAAACCACAGGACATGACATTTCACTTCGAAAATCTCACATGCATTGACCGGGAATCGAACCCGGACCCCCTTCGTGAGAGGCATTCAGCTAGACCACTGAAAGATGTTTTAAGGGGCGGAACTACGAGGTCATCTGCCCCACACATACAGTAAATACAGATAATTATAACATTATTCGTTTTACGTCCCTTTTAACAGCTCTGGCTTTTAGATACTCCGGGGTACCGGAATTTTGCTCCGAAGGGGGTCTGCAACGTGCCAGTAAATCTACTGACACGGCTCTCTTGCATTTGCGCACCCTCAAATGCCAGCTGACTGCGCCAGGATACGAACCTGCAACCTTGGGCACAGCAAGCGAGAACGTTACCGCTGAGCCCCGCAGCAAGGCAGTAAATACAGAACGTGTCATATTATTATAAATATTGAACTATTAAAATTCTAATTATCACGAATAGAGTCGCCTCCCTTGCGTTGTAGTCAGCGGGATTAGCTGCCACCCCGGACGTCCTGGGTTCGATTCCCGGCTCTGCCACGAAATTTGAAAAGTGGTATGAGGACTGGGACAGGGTCTACTCAGCCTCGGGTGGTCCAAATGAGTAGAGGGGGTTCGATTCCCACCTCAGCCATCCTCAAAGTGGTTTTCCGTGGTTTCCCACTTCGCCTTCGGGCAAATGCCCGGATGTTACCTTCTGTACGGCCACGGTCGCCTCCTTCCCTCTTCCTTACCTATCCCTCCCGATCTTCCCCTCACTTGTCATCCCTCAAGAGGACCCTGTTCGCATTGCAGGTGAGGCCGCCTGGGCGAGGTGCTGATCCCACTTCCCCAGTTGTATCCCCCAGACGAGATGTTTCAAGCTCCAGGACACTGCATGTAGAGGCGGTAATGAAATGATTCCTCGCTGAGTTCGTGGGAAAACCTACCTGGAGGGTAAAATCGACTAAAAAATAATAATTATAACGAATAGTATCCATCCATGGTTTTGAACAGTATTTAGGGAAAATAACCATTTCTATGAGACAAGAAAATAACTTTCCTTTTCGTCTTCGTAGATAATGTGAACAAAACCAAGTTGAAATCTTGCTGTACGAGGTTGGGAGTGTATAACAAAATAGTTAAAAAGAATTTTAAAAATCTGCCGTTGGATAGTCTTGAACCCGGGATCTTCGAAAGAGCGAGCGGGCGGAATAACACTTGCACACATTTCCAACATACTCTGGAGGTTTTTGTTGCGAGTATCGTAAATATTCAATTATTACAGTTAGATCTTAAATATTAATTGGAATGCATTCATTCCGTACCTGGCATGTTTTCTAATTTACTTGAAGCGAGTTTCGCGCCCGCTTTGCGTTAATAAGGCGAAAGAACTGCAAATAATGCCCTCAAACGACAGCCCTTCGATTTTATTTCATACAACTTAGCGTACAAAATACTAGCGTGTGATACACAAGCAGGTGTACTGGCGAAGAGAACAGAATCATACAGGATTTTGTACGAGCGATCACAGCAGTTTCCTTGCCAGCGAGTGTCGTGGGAAACGGGCCTAAAGATATGCTAAGACTTGTTGTTAAAATTTAATAACAAAACAAGATGTTCGGCAAAGAACGTATAGCCTACTTTCACCTAAATGCATGGGTATTGTTATAACTCTTTGTCCTTTTCAAGGAGTATAATCGAATGTTGGTTGTAGTAGCTTCTTGAAATACAACGTGGTATATGGATATTAAACATGAATATGATGTGCCCGTTGTTAGTGCTACCTCTGAAAAAAAATATCATTCAATTCGGTTTCACCGTGTTTGAATTGATATGGGGAATCGATTTGCACACATACATGGCAGCCATCCACAAATTATTGGGCTGATGACCTTTTGGTTTGGACAAAAGATTTTTTCACACATAAAGGTAAAATGTTGAAAAATTTGGTAGAGATCAGATGATTAGGTTGGTCGTAATTTGATTTAAGCTTTTAAAGTTTTGGTGGCCGCCATTCCGTTTCCGTCAAGATGGCGGCGATATAAAACATGACACTGAGGTGGCCTTTGCTAGTGTACCTCTGTACCAAACTTCGTTCCATTCGGTTTCACCGTGTTTGAAAAGATAGGGGGAAACGATTTGCACACATACATGGCCGCTATACGCACAGTATTGGCCTGATGACCTTGTAGTGTGGTCAAAAGATTCTCTATACATAAAGGTATATTGTTGCAAAATTTGATAGAGATCAGATTATTAGGTTGGTCGTAATTTGATTCAAGCTTTTAACATTAGGATGGCCGCCATTACGTTTTCGTCAAGATGGCGGCGATATAAAACATGACACTGGAGTGCCCTTTGCTAGTGCTACCTCTGTACCAAATTTCGTTCAATTAGGTTTCACCGTGTTTGAATTGATAGGGGAAATCAATTAGCACACATACATGGCCGCCATCTGCAAACTAATGGGCTGATGACCTTGTAGTTCACTCAAACGACGCTCGCCATACAAGTATATCTTCTTGCAAAATTTGGTAGAGATCAGATGATTAAGTTAGTCGTAATTTGATTTAAGCTTTGAACATTTGGGTGGCCACCATTACGTTTGCGTCAAGATGGTGGCAATATAAAACATGACACCGAGGTGTTCTACGCTAGTGCTACCTCTGCACCAAATTCCTTTCAATTCGGTTTCACCGTGTTTGAATTGATAGGGGGAATCGATTTGCACACATACATCGCCGCCATATGCAAACTGTTGGGCTGATGATCTTGTAGTTTGGTCAAAATATGCTTCCAACATAAAGGCATGTTGTTGCAATATTTGGTAGAGATCAGATTATTAGGTTGGTCGTAATTTATTTAAGCTTTTAACATTAGGGAGGCCGCCATTACGTTTTCGTCAAGATGGCGGCGATATAAAACATGACACTGAGGTGCCCTTTGCTAGTTCTACCTCTGTACCAAATTTCGTTCAATTCGGTTTCACCGTGTTCGAATTGATAGGGGGAGGGGGCAGACATTCAGAGTACACACACTCACACACACACAGACACACAGTCACACACACAGACACACAGTCACACACACACAGACAGACACACAATTTTTGGCCTGTGTAGATCTCATAAGTCTACTTTCATTTTTTGCAAAAATCGAAAGTATGCTAATAATGGAAATTTCTAAGGAATACGTATACTTCGATGCAAGCACTGGCGATCAGAATATCCTTCGATATGTTGTTGTTTTGTTTCATTTGAGGGGCTAGAACATCGCGGTTATTTAGCCCCGTTTACTCGGGTGTGTGTGTAGAATTTTTCTGATAACCTGAGTTATTGCGGGCTTGTAATGATGTATATATTTGCAATTAAGGATTGGGAAGGAGGCGGCCGTGGCCTTGAGATTGAATCCGTCCCGGAATTTGCCCGGAGTAGAAGTGGGAAACCACAATTTCCAGGGTGGCTGAGGTGGGAATCGAACCCACTGCTTCTCATATTTGCTTCAAGAGGCTACGTGTACCCAATTTCAGCCCTCAGGCAAGTTTTACATTTCTTGGCAGAGCTGGTAATCGAACCCGGACCTCCGGAGCAACACTTCGATATGTTATGTTAATATTCATGTCAGTTTTTTAATTTTCAGCCATTACAGGTCATTTGGCATAACGTACCAAATCGATCGTATTCTCTTCATAAATCATCAAAATTCAACGTACTCTTCACAAAAATACGTCTTAGGCAATAAATGTGGCATGTAGTTACATCCCGGTCGCCTCCGTAGCATAGCGGTCAGCATGATTAGCTGCCGCCCCGGAAGTTCTGGGTTCGATTCCCGGCTCTGCCACGAAATTTGAAAAGTGGTATGAGGACTGGAACGGGGTGTACTCAGCCTCGGGTGGTCCAAATGAGTAGAGGGGGTTCGATTCCCACCTCAGCCATCCTCGAAGTGGTTTTCAGTGGTTTCCCACTTCGTCTTCGGGCAAATGCCGGGATGGTACCTTCTGTAAGGCCACGGCCGCCTCCTTCCCTCTTCCTAGCCTATCCATCCCAGTCCTCCATCCCTTCCCATCCCTCATGAGGCCCCTGTTCGCTTTGCAGGTGAGGCTGCCTGGGCGAAGTGCTGATCACACCTCCCCAGTTGTATCCATCACGACCAGATGTTCCAAGCTCCAGGACACTGCCCATAGAGGCGGTAGTGGTGAGTTCCCTCGCTGAGTCCGTGGGAACCACCAACCTAGAGGGTAAATTGACTAAATAAAAAAAAGTTACATCCCGACTAAAATGGAATGTGGGCTTTCGTTCAAAAAGGTATGATTACTACTGGATTCGAAGCAGCATTCTACCCGGTAGCGCCCACCACGTACGGTCAGGCTTTAACCCTCTCAGCCACCAACACATGGTAGATACCGCACGCTAGACGTGCTGTTGTTACTGTAGCCCTCCCACCTCAAACGTTTAAGTCGATCTCAAAGTCTTCAATCGTGGTTTATGGTGTTGATTTAACTTCCTACTATTACAGATCACGTGGCGTAAGCTATTAATTCGATCGTATTACGTGTATGCGTGTTATTTCAAGGAGCAGTAAGTCATATGTTAGTAGAATGGGCCATAGTATTTGGCGGGGAAAAGTTTAAGGTCGGTTTTTCTTTGCTAGACCCATGAACCAATTACATTGCTGTCACACAGTCAGAGCGCAGAGCAATATCGACCATCGAGAGAAATGCGATGTTAGTAGGGTTTCATAAAACTAAATAATAAGGGGCGGGTGGACCACACTGTATATTGGGTAAAGGGGGATGTAAATGACTTAAGCTTTATAAAAAGAAAATAAGTGCATGGGTTACTGTTAGTGCCAACATACAGTTTATTTTTAATGGTGTTTTGATATATTAATGTCAATTAACGTTAAAGTTTAATTACAATCATTGATTGATTGATTGATTGATTGAGTGATGGGTTATTTTGTTTGTTTTTAGGTGAGGTCATGCCCCATTAACGTAGTGAACAGACAGTGAACAAGCATACATTATGCTTTAAAGTTCTCTGTGCTCTTGTGCAACGTTAATAAATTGCAATAAAAAAGTTTCATTATAACACATGGCGTTAGTACCAAATACAACAAGTGAGCAAGTTGGTTTACCACGTGGGTTAAACTTAAAATCAGAACATGATCGTTGGTTAGCATTTGAATCCTGGCCTGTAGGCTTTTTGTCGACACATAAACTTGCAAAAGCATATTTGCTCCCACTTTTGCTCTCACATTTGCTCCCACTTTTTGCTACCATACTTGCTCCTACTTTTCTTTGCTCTCATATTTGCTCCCACTTTTGCTTACACATTTTGCTCCAACTTTTTGCTCACACTTTTCTTTTTGCTCTCACATTTGCATCCATATATGCTCGCACATTAAGCTATTGTTCTTATTACCAAGTTGTCTTTACTAGAGCTTAGTCTATGCTTGACAGTTGACATGGAAGTATCAGTGACTAGGTATGGTAAGCCTTATGCATACTATAAAGGATATTCATATATTCTGAAACGAATCAATAAAAATGGAACTGTTATTTGGCGTTGTTCAAAACAACGTTCAAAACAATGTCGCGGTGAGCTAAAAAGTAAAAATAGTGAGGTTTTAAGTGTCAGTAATCATCAATGTAGTTTACTGCATGAAACACTATCGTTGTCAACAGAAAATCATAAAAATGCTAAAAAGCGAGTGCAAGAAAACAATATTGCTGCTCACAATAGTTCATCGTTCAAAAAAACCTTAACAATGTCAAACGCCACGCAAACTCTACATGAGGACACTGTAGAGGAAGAGGAACAGGGAGATTTGACTGGTTTTAGTAATGTTGAGGATAATTATAGTGATTATAATAATAGTGATATAGATCATGCTGCTTATGATTATGACAGTGATAATGATCCGAAACAAGACAATAACGTTTTCATGTCTATTGTTCACCGTGGAAGAAAAAAGATCTACAACAAGCTTTGTTCTTAAAACTATAACACACTATCGTAAAGGCAAAGACTTGTATTAAGTGTGCATTTTATTGTCATAATCATGTATACTCTGCAACGTTAAATATTTTGACTTCTGTAGAAAATAAAACAACATTGTACCATTATTTTCATTTATTTACAAACTTAATATACATTTTTTGGTTTCATGATAATATTTTTTAGGACAATACTAAACACTAAAACATTATTATTCTATACACATAATTTTCTTTCAGTCCATTGTCATGACTTATATCTTCCATTATTATTTGACCTTTGGTTTTTTTTAAATTAAAACGAATCATGCACCTATTGTTTTTAAAACCTTCATAAATTAAGTGTACAGGTTGTACAGCATTATTGACTTCATCGAAAACACTCTCCGACATATGATTAAACCGTGTAGGCAGAAATGTCTCAAAGTTTTCACATACACAAAGTACACGATCACCATATGCTGTTTTCAATTTCCGAATCTTGATAATGCGAAATGGAATATGCGTTGGCAATTAGCTGAGCTTCTTTGTCTCTAAGCCACATGCTTGACCCACAGCATTCAAAACATTCATTGTAGTAGTCTATAAACAAAAGAAAAGCATATCTATTACACTCTAAAACAGCTTTAATAATATTGTGCAATTAGGGATTTTGCATAATGCATGGCTAATAAATTATACTAGTTATGCAAGAAATGCCCTAACTGTAGCAGATACTAATTTCTGCATATAGCACAAGTGTTAAGTTCTAATGCACACTAGACACATGATATCAAGTGTCCACAAGGCAAAAATACAACTCCTAGTTCATCTTGATAAAAAAAAACATAATTGTTGGTCACACTTTTGTATTTGTTGGTCAAACAAGTCTTTTGTTTTCAGCTTCATATATTTGCTCCGCGTGTTCTAACTCTAAAGGCACTTTTATCTCTTGTGTCGCAATCACGTTTTCTTTACGAATAGTGTTCACAAATTCCTGACCTTTAAGCAACACCATGTATCTACAGTTAGGTAACCAACTAGCGTGTTGCACAAAAGGGTCATCAGTCATTTGCCAATCCTTTAAAGCAAATCCACAATAAAAACATATTGTTTTATCCCCTTCACCAGTATAAAAATCCAGCTTCACTTAGCTGTTTTGTAATGTGTTTTAATATTAATGGCCAAACATTTTTATAAGATTCTAAACGTTTTTCAACAGAGCTGTACTCTGCGTGTGCTAGTGCTTTAGTCTTGCAAACTCCCAATTTTTCAAAAGCACATGCCAATTCCTCACTGTCTATGGCATATGGACCACATATATCGACACTACAGTTGTTGGCTGGTAATACATCATTATTATTATTTATTTTTGATTCAGCAACGTAAGTAGCGGCCAATGGCCTTGTGGTTCGGTAAAATGAATACATGGGTAGGTTACCCACTTGTTTTCCAAGCATGAAAGGACAACAAGGAGACCATCGCAAATGGTCTCTAAAGGGATCATCCCCTTCTTCCCAGTGTGAAAGTTCAATTCGCCAAAACACACAGCGCACCACATCTTCTCGGTTCAAGTACAAAAAAAAACGGCTTTTGCAAGTTTATGTGTCGACAAAAAACCTACAGGCCAGGATTCAAATGTTAACCAACGATCATGTTCTGATTTTAAATTTAACCCACGTGGTAAACCAATTTGCTCACTTGTTGTATTTGGTACTAACGCCATGTGTTATAATGAAACTTTTTTATTGCAAGTTATTAACGTTGCGCAAGAGCACAGAGTACTTTAAAGCATAATGTACGCTTGTTCACTGTCTGTTCACTACGTTAATGGCGCATGACCACACCTAAAAACAAACAAAATAACCCATCACTCAATCAATCAATCAATAATTGTAATCTAACTTTAACGTTAATTGACATTAATATATCAAAACACCATTAAAAATAAACTGTATGTTGGCACTAACAGTAACCCGTGCACTTATTTTCTTTTTATAAAGCTTTAGTCATATACATTTACATCTCCCTTTACCCAATGTATAAACAAAAATGAATGTCATGTCAATTTGTTCAGATTATCTTGTTCAAACCTGTACATATTTGTTGAGGCCATAGGGAACCACCCATAAATTAAATTAATTTTTTTAAATCCAATATGGCCTTGTACACTCTCGGTAAACAACCAATATGGTTTTGTATCGGTTGCCAATACATAGTCATTAATCAAGAAAGCAATCATTGTACCAGACATGTACAGGTAATGAATATTTTTTTGTCTATGGTTTTTCATTGGTGGTAAAATGGAATAGCATTTTTAAGATAGACTTACCTGAGTTTTCAATAGTTAACTGCCTGGAAACAATGGTTGCACTCTACTGCGTCTTGGGTTTTCAGCAACTGCTACGGCGGTAAGGCTTTTCTTTCCAAGTTTCTAAAAATAAATAAAATAAACCGATATAAATACCTAAATTCAGGTTAATACATGCATTTCATAAAATAAAATAAAATAATATCAAACAAACAAAAATGAAACAAGTTAGTTTAAAAAAATTATCTCACCTTCGCTTGCACTGGCTTGTTACTGATTCCTTCTAGTGGGCCCTAAAACCGCAATGGTTTCTTGTATCTCAGACATGTAATGTATACCGGTTATCTGTAAACAAATAAATAAATAAATAAAAATCATTAATTACCTGATCAATAACTACAAATTTAAGGTTCATTACCATTTCATTATTAAAATAATCATTCATAGGTACTTACCAAAAAATTAAAGGATTTTTCTTCCAAGGTTCAGTTCAGAGCTCTACTGTATACGTCCGTTTGCTAAAATGGCAAGTGCATCACTGACGCAATCGTTATCAGTTAGCCTAGCAACAAAGAGAGTTGCATTTTCTCAGCGTTTTGACCTTGAAATGTTGTCTCTCTCACACGTGTTCCCACGCCTCCCCACATTCCTCAAACGCGATAAGATTCGCGTACCTTATACCAGTTTCATGTTTTTAATAAGGAACCAAAAAGGCTGCCTCTTATACATCGGTAGTCCTACTGTCTCAGAACCAAAATGGCGGTCTCTGCTTAAACAGCACACCTGCTAGCCACCACGAGGCAAGTAAGCTGATATCACACTTCCTGCTGACGTAGACATTTTTGTCTTATCAGCAGTCACTCTCACAAGTCCTCTGGCTAGGTACAATATTCAGTCTCCAGTGAGCAGGACTGTGTGTGTGTGTTAGCATTGAAAACATGTGTGTCTTATTATTATTATTATTATTATTATTATCTAATATTTCACTGTAATAATAATTACTAGCAAGCGACCATCCTCAATACATGATCATGTTAACCACATACTTTCACCCTAAAACACATGACATTACCCAGTTCAATATTTAGTTTATAACATTTCAGGCTAATGACCTTACCGTTTTGGCACTTAGCGTACATGCACATGACTTGGTCGAGCAAATGTTATAGGTTTCCATATTCTAAAACCATTTACTGTGCCAGACAGCAGTCTCGCTTATTACCGTTTACTAGCATGTTAAAGATCCCCTTCAGGGTTAAAAATTCCTAGCACACTCAACACATTTTCAAATATTCGCCTCCATCCGTCATAGGAAATGTCACAAAACCAACCGTCTTAAGCTGCCCCCGCCATCCCACCAAAATAGCAATTCATTTCTTCCGGGCACGGTCACCGAGATCGTCTACGTCTAAGAATCACTTGGTCATATCCTACAACCATCTGTTGTGTCAGAGAGCAATCTCGCTCATCACCGTTAACTAAAACGTTAAAGATCCCCTTCAGGGGTAAAAAAATCTTAGCATGCTTGTCACATTTCAAAATATTCGCCTTCATTCATTCGTCATAGGAAAATATATCGAAAAGCGACCCCTCGTTTTGCCAAACATCGCCCCGTCGAAATAGCCATTTCCTGTATTGTGCCCTTTTAGCAAGAAATATGCAAATCACAGTATGCCGGCAATGCTCAAATCGGGATTTTCGGGGTTTTGGTATGTTCTCCCACTCTGTGACTTACACATTTTGGATTAAATAGAGGATACACTTCCAAAAATAAAAACAAAATCAACTCCTATTATAAAGCATTTAATTTACCAAAATATATGGCGCTACAAACAAATAAAACAAATAAACTACTGACCAATCCTTCTAACTTGTTCAAAGTGAACAAGGAATACATAAAATCAAACAAATGTTATATCAAAATACATGGTTTCCTTCAAACCAACAAACTCATAATTCCTTTTACTTCCATAAAGTATCCCTTTTAAAGTTCAGTACAATCACGTGCTCCAATGGCTCGATACATTCCAATATGAACGGTGTCATTCTTTTACACACCTCAATATCTATTTTATGAGTTTCTTATAATCAAAACAATATATAATCGTAATAATGTACATGTTATTCCTTTACTTTAATTTTTGGGCATTCCACAATGTTCTTACGTTACCACCCCTCTCAAGTTAACAAATTCACTACAGTGATTGGGAACATACTTGTATACTCCAGAGTTACAGAAGACTACTTGAACAAAGTCAAAAATTATGATCACTCCCGAAATCTAATTGTCCTCCTTGAACTCGTGAAATCCTACATCAATACAACATTACATTAGGGATTTTTATTTATTTGTCTTAAAAGACCATTATCACATAAGAAAGCTACGATCTGAACTGGCAAGCGGTACTTTCATCTACAAGAACCTCGGTTCGAATCCCGGGTCATTAACAACTTCTAAACACTCACGGTGTATTATTACTTCTCACAGACGGTCCTCTCTTACCTACCACACTTACAATGACGAGGGGTCGGACCGTAACCACTCGGCTTGATTTATTGCCCGGGAGGGAGGCCCTCAGTATCGCCCACACGGGACCGCTATACTCATGCTTTAAAACAACTATTTCTCAAACACAGTTCTTTGAACAAGACCTGGCGTTTCTTTCATTTATTTTAACAACATTATTAAGGTTCATAGACCACTTGCGTAACCTTGGCATTTATTAATTATGAAGTGTCATCATTGATGGGTAAGAATAATTCAATACAACAACAATATTTAGGGGCTTTACACAAACGAACCTTGGTTCGATTCTTCCACTGCCTGGGGAACTACATCCATACTGGAGGACTTTAATTCGCGGCTTAGGGTGACCTCGGTCTAACCTGCGCTCATCAATACAATAAATTCACGCCCTTTAGACAATGCCTCGTGATCCACATCACTTTATGGAGGACTTTATCATAGCTCAATTACCGCAATCAACTGTCCCTCATAATTAATTTACCAAGTGCATTTAGATTCAACGCCTTCCTAGCGTGACAATATACTTTAATGCACTACATGGCGCTATACATTACTTTGAGGCCAAGCGTCTTCCAAAGAACGGATAAATTCAACATCAACAATTGATCTATATCTCAATTTTTATATTAATCCTCTCCCGTGACAATAATCGCTATACTTTAAGAACATGTATTTACACCATGTCTTTATACTTTTACTAGAGCTCAAAAGCTATTACTTTCATATAATTCAACTTAATCTTCATTTATATAGTTATTATTATTATTATTATTATTACGCTTGCTTTTATAACATTTATCAAATACGCTGATATTTTATCTCATACATTTCCTCTAAAGGATTTGTTCATTTCACATAATTATTTTATAATTTCTCAATTTTTATTTGTTCAGACCGCGCTCTTATTCTGTTATTTGTTGTTCAAAAACATCCCTATTTCTCAAACTCCGGTGGATTGTACACAAACACTTCCCAACACAAAACATAATGAAAATGGTTACTCACATGTTCAGATCGGTCCATGACCGTACTTTCCAACGATGTTTCATTTCGCCCACAATTTGTGATTAAACCATCTTGCACAAATTCATTTCATACACTGACATATCTTGACACACATATAACTCATATACATTAAACACTGGTAACATTTTAAAATACACTTGTGTATTCTTCTATGGTACACAATAAAATCACTGAAACATTACAATTTAACACAATTTTTATATATTTACACTACACAGATTCTAATCACTAAGGCTTTTATTAGGCCTTTCACACGTGATTTCTTGACTCCCCGTCTCCAAGGGTGAAACTAGTAAATGTCGGCTTCCTATCTGACCAGAATGTGAAAGTCTCGAACAATCTACCTCCTCCCTGGAATAGTACCCCTTCAATTCCGGTTTCCTGACGATCAGCTATTATTATTATTAGCTCGAATTGCTTCTTTCTAGACCCTATTGGTTGGTCTAGCGAAAGTCTGTCTTGTCCACGGTCCCCCAGATAATCTATCGGTGACCTATTATTTCTAACATCTAATACTCCTCGTAACTTAGTGCTTTTTATAGTTCGTTTGTTTCCTTGAAACAATGTCTAGAATTTACTTCTCCTTTCTGATTATTCTGTTCTCGAATTCCTATCTTTTCAGAATACAATGCGAACCTTATTCTGTCCGACCCTGATCGGGTTCTTTAAAGTTGATAGAATGTTTATCTCGCTGTTATGGTACTTCAAAAACGTTACGATACTTTCGGTCGTCTAATTGAACTGTATTTTGAAGACCTATCGCCTGTGCTCTAAGTTCGCAGCCTGCTTTGACTATAATTACTGAACTTTTCACTGTAAGATTGATACTGGCGGAACTAGATCCTGTATTTAGGATTTTCCTAATTCTCCACACGGCGATAATAATACTTATCGGCCACTCCTTACGGGTGCACGTTGGTTGTCGATACAGCGACGCCCTCAGGCTGTCGGATACTGTCTATACGATGTGATACAGCGTCTCCCCTCAAGGAATGCTTGTAGACTGCATGATTGGCTTGGTTCTGCCAGGACCTTTATACTCTTTGGCTACAAAAAGATAAAATCCACGCCTTTTCCAGAACCAACTTCTGAAGTAATGGTCGCACACATATAAAAATTATATCTCTGGAAAGCTTGTTTTCTAAACGTAAAATGACCTCTCTGCACATGAAAATCGATCGTGCAGGTCTGAGATATTAAATAAAATTTGGTCCTGAGCTGTGTGGGTGTTACAGTTGATTTTTAATTCCCAACTCCTTGGGTCTCGGGAAACCCCCAATGACATATGGCCACGTTTGCACTTCTCTCCTGGGCAATTATTAAACCCTTTTTCTCCACACAAAAATCTCTATTCCGAAATGATTCACAATGCTGTATTTCTTTAGTTAATTTTATTCCTGCAAATGGGTTAAATCTAATTATTCTTCTTCTGGCACAGCTGCGCGGTTGCCATTTTACTGCAAGGTAAGGGCGATTTCCGAAACACGCTCTTTGTCACTCGCTCGGAAAATTCCTCTTTTTCTATTTATATTCGTGACTGGCTCCTTATCGATGCGTCAGGCATGATCCCATTTCCTGGCCACCTGGCTTCAGTTTATTTCACAACGTTATGCTAGCCTTCTTGTATAAAATCTTTCTATGTTCCTCTGAAGACTGTATATTTCCTTCCTTCCTTTTACAAAAATACATGGATTTGACCCCTTGAACCAATGGTACATGGGTTCAGTATCCACCATGGTCAGTCATAGCCTCGTTGTAACATGTGTCAAGCGCTACCAGCTCTCTGTCTACAAACACTCTTTTATTTAAAAAAAATTAATGCACAGTTTTTTGTCCTAGAGACTTGACATTTATTTTCATGGTAGAGGGGGTAGGGATCTTTCATTTATGTCAAACAAACTTATTTGTAAACTTGTTAGTTTCCAAAATAGTAAAAATTCAAAATTTCAGTGTTTTCAAAAAAATCTCAAAAATAAAAAAGTTTTATTATAAAAAATAAAAGTCATAGTTACTATTTGTTTGAACTATTGAACAACGTTCTATTAAGTTTCGTTTTCAAACTATAGTCTACTTTTAAAATCAAAAATTATCTTTAAAAAATTTTAAAAATATAATACATGGTCCAGAGCAAAGCGCCCGTCAGCTCGAGTCCAACAACACCTCATTCGTTAAAATCCGACTATCCATTCGCCAATTATCGCCAATGTTCGCGAGAAAGTCGGCTATCTTTTTTCCCTCCTACTGTGCCCAACTCTAGGAATGGGTATTCCAAGATTCAGACACCTAGATATCAAGGGAAAGGCTGTAGCCGCTTTTGAAAATTGAGATATTTGAATGTCGCGCTACATTGCTTCTCGAAGCAATTGGAAAGAATTTACCGATACTTGCTTGTCAAGTGACGTAGCGAGAAATAGCAGAGGTAGAGGCTATTTATTGATTAAATAGTTAACTATGGAGTAGAGACTTGAGACTGGGATCAGATTACTGACACGGCCAAATGAAAGATAATGCAATTAGTATCAAGTAAATCGGACCAGGGATACCGGAGATATGAGGATTTCCAGATTTCAGCGTGATGACGCGTGACCCTGACAGTTTTGAATAAAAGCCGGCTGGCCGAAGCATCGATAGCTCATTTCAACACAAGCACTTGCCGAGCAAGTTGCTGCGACGCTGAGCCAAGGCACATGGTTGCCGGATCTACGCAGAAGTTCTTTTCAAAGTCGTGATGGTCACGAAAGTGCTGCGCTACGAGGTGGAACTTAGTAAGTTTACGGCGAGGAGAATCACTGAGGTGATTGATTTTCTACAGACTTTGGTGGAAATATTTATATTTCTACATGGACATATGCTAGACTTTGTCTAGAATTAGTATTTTGTCACAGTCCAGTAATAACGTAATACTTGGATATTTAAATCCATTTCAGTCAGTTTTCATATTTGTAACTAGTTAACCACTTCGATCTATCAGTACACTGAAGACTAGTCTATAACGGTGGCGTTCATTAGTCTACGCAAGGGAAACTACAAGTTGCTTAGCGCATGGTAGATGGTGATAAATCATGCCCAGGGAACGATCTTCAGAACAGCTGTTGATTGCTTAGACTGTCAGTGTTTTTCTTGTACTGATAAGATTACCGTGAGTTATGTTACAACTGACATATCTAAGAAGAGATCACTTAGATCTGACCCTATTTAAACAAACTGTTGTGGCTTTGATAGAAGCCCATATTAAAATGGAACAACAGTTAATTCAAACGTCGAAAGATACTACCACTATGTCTGACTAGACGAATTGTGGGTATATAATGGCGGCCGATACAAGGATTATACGTGCTTGTCCAATGGGGCATGTCTATGGATAAATCTGGTACAGACCAGGTTTACTACACTTCAAGACCATCAAGAAATGTAAGCCACATTTGAATTATATTATGCCTAGCTAATTGGAACAAACTATTTTTCTGCAGATGACCAACACATTTTTTTCTTCGTATTTAAATCTTGCAATGATTTACGCAAGACTTGTTAGAGTTATTCTGAGGATTTTCAACACTCAGAACAGTTTAGGATCGATGACCGAGCATAACGAAGATTTATTTGAATATTTCATATTTTAGGGAAACCACGGAGAACCGTCGATGTAAAGGTTGAGTTGAATTATTTTTGTTGAGGAATGGATATTTTTTCCATATTCGAAGATTCGAACATGCGGATTCTCACATAATGAGATGATAACTAAACACATTTAAACTGATACAACTAATAAATAATAATAGTAATAATAATCCACTAATAATAATAATAATAATTTTTATAATTTTTCTAAATAATTCTTGGATATTATATTTTATAATAATCATATGTATTGAGAAAGAGCCTATGAAGTAGTTTAATCATTTCTAGTCTGGAACAGGAGATTTTCCGAAGGAGAGTGGTTATCGCAAGCCCGCATTCAACCAACATGTCAGTTCTGGTTGAACAATTGGTATTTGCAATGAGCAAAGTATATTTTTCAGATAACACGGAGAGGCATGAAACGGGAAGCAATTGATATTTGTATCAAATAGGATATTTTTGTATTTATATAAAATCATGACGTAAATACACTCGAAAGTGAAATAAAGATTTTCATAAGTATGGTAAATTCACGGGTTGAACTGAATGGTAAAATAAAATAAACTTGTAAGTTTATTAATCTTCCAGTGTTGATAACAAGCAGAGGCTTGATTTATTGTATAAATTTTGGGAAGAAAATTTATGTGTGGAGTAGTTGAAATGCCATTCCCAGGTGCGCATGTTTAAGTCGCAGGAATGAAGAGGTTTTTTCGAGCATCAATCAAATAGCAGGTTCGATGGCTCAGGTTTATAGTAGGAGTATTGGAACTACACATTTCGTCGGATGAATGACCCGAAGGTTATTTCTTGAAACCATCAGTTCTTATTTCAACCTTGTTTACGAATTCCATTTAGACTTTGATTTTCCTAGAACCCGGATTTGTCATGATAGTAGTTTATTCTTCTTCAGAGGAAGACCTTTGCCGTTGTTGTTGTAATATTGTGTTCTTACACAAATAGTAGAATGGGCCACTGCCAATTAAAAATAATTATTTAACCACGAATAATTTGAAGGATATTTTCAATCCTAGTGCCATGAACTAAATGAATTTATTATGAAGCTACAATTCTTATTTCCGCATTCTGTCGAAGAATTGCAAGTTGTGAAAGTTACTAAAAATGGCCATAAATATAAATATTTTTTTAATAATGATTCCAAGTGGAAATTTGAATAGTTGAATGGTTCAACAATTTAGTGATCAAGTTAATGATTCAGAAATCATGTATTTTGTTAGGAACTTGAAGTTCATAATCGAGTCACTTCTCGAATGTTTAATGTCAGAAGGACAATTAATTGTTGTTGTGCTTCGCACAGTTCTTCGATGCTATGCTCAAGGTCAAATACTTTTCAGATGTTATTAATATGTGTAAATAATGTGTGTTGATTCAATGATAATAATATTTTTCGACGATATATTTTTGAAACTGGAAAAATAAGTGAAAGTTTAAAATTCTATGAACATTTATTCTACGAGTGTTAATATCATGTAAATATTCAAACAGTGATCTACGATATTTCCAGTAGAGACAATTAACTTTGAACTGGAATTAATCATTAATAATTTTGGAACACAGTCTACAGGACTATTAATCAGACTTGTGTTTCCAAAAAAGATTGTCAAATGTGTTTGGAAAATTTCTGTATATTGTGTAAATAAGAGTGTGGATCGCCACACGTGGATGATGCTGCTTTGAGCATCTTTGCAGTCAGTTTTAACTTCAAAATAAACTGAGATAATTTTACCAGATGTGTTATACCCAATTAAATCTCCTTCTATCCTTATTGTTGCATTGAGCCAAAAATCAGTAAAGCATTTTTTTTATTTGATGTCGTTTTTGCGATTAGCTTTAACCCATCTGGCGCTCCGGGATATTTTGACTCTCGTGCTGACTGATTATTGGTAAAATGCATATGTGGTCGTGCGGACTCCGGTCAAAACGGGCACACTACATCCTTGAAACTTGCTGCCCACCTAGAGGGCATACCCACATTTCATTAACGCCAAACAAACTTTTTTTCCAAAATTTACCGTTTCCAAAATAGCGCCAATCCAATAAACAAAAAATTTCAAAAATGTTTTTTAAAAATGCCTACACACATTCTTAGCCAAGAGAACGTCATCCCAACGCCAACAATACCTCGCTCGTTAAAATCCGACCACGCGTTCGGGAGTTATCGCCAAAGTTTATATGAAAGTAGGGGGTTAAGCAGAATCGGTGTTACCCCACTACTGCCCAGTTTTTATCCCAGAGACTTGTAATTTATTTTGGGGGTAAAGGGGGTAGGGACCATTCATTTACGTCAAACAAACTTTTTTGCTAAGTTCCTAGTTTCCAAAATATAGGAATTTCAAAATTGGACTGTTTTGAAAAAAAACAAAAAAAATAAAAAAAGTTTTATTATGAAAATAAAGGACATAGAGACCGTTCGTTTGAGCCATGGCACAGCATTCTATCATGTTTGGTTTTCAAACTATCACCTACTTTCAAAAAAAAATATAACGAGTGGAAATATGTAACTAGTTAAACAAAGGAAGGAAGAGTCAGCTCGAGTCCAGCGACACCTCATTTGTCAAAATAGGACCATGCGTTCGAGAGATATGAATTACTTTAACATGTACAGTCGGGTATAAATAAAATGGGTGCGTTAGAATCGGCCTCGCTCCCCTACTGACAACGCGCCCAAAACAATGACACCAAGCTACCCCTCCTACCACCACCCCTTCCCAAAATAGCACCCAAAATGTAAAAAAATGGTTTTACCCCTAAAACCCGTTTCACACATTCTCAAAACATTCATCATCTTACAGAGGAAAACGCAACGAAAACAATGACACCACGCACGCCCTCCTACCACCACTCATTCCATGCCAAGCCCGCCAGGAGCTCACAACTTGCTAAGTTGGGTAGGACCGATGTTACTTAATACTCGTTGGGCATGGTGGCGCAGTGGTCTAGCTCTCACCAAGGTGGACTGGGTTCGATTCCCGGTCATTGCACGTGAGATTTTCGAAGTGAAATGCCATGTCCTGTAGTTCAGATTCCACGTAAAAAGGAGGTCCCGTGGCTCATAATCATAAGATTCACGGTCACGTAAAACTACAATCTTCCTTCCTTCCTTCCTTCCTTCCTTTGCTTAACTAGTTACATATTCTTTTCCACATCTATATTCATTGTTTACATGTTATATCGCTTTCATCCGACAACACTGTCGTTAATACCATGTCTATATCGCTGTCAATTATTATATCCGCTGTAATATTCATATTTATTGCTTCAAAACAGGTCTTACATGGCGTTACACAACACGCATAAATTCTCCTACTAGCATTCCTTTCTTCTTAAACTTAAATATCGCACGGAATTCAAATACCTCTACGTATCACACTCGTTTACGTAACTTCCTTACTCTTACTTAATTCCACAATAATCCTTCTATCGATTATACAACATTATACATTTCCTCGTGCTCGAATTATCACTGACTTGTTATATTACCTCCCTCATAATGCTTGTTAAAATATGATACCTTCAATACAATTTATTAGCAATTCATTTCCACTCAACATGTCCAGTATGACATTCCAATATCTTTATTTAAAGTACCAACTATTTCGCTTGTTCAATTTTAAGATAATTGTCTGAATATAAATATAAATATAAATATGATATAATATAAATATGATATTAATAACAAAAAGTTCCAGCCTTGGAGGCTGGATTTAGACAGCTCCTTAACCCGGTCCATGAGGCAATTATAATTGGCTACATGGATAATTCTTGCCAGGCGCGTCCACGTCGCGGGGGTGGGCAACGGTACTGTAATATACCATGGAACTACAGTACCGGCTAAGTTCTGGTGAGGACCCAGTCCTATGGGGTATAACATAGGCCCCGTGCACAGGGTTGCGTGCGAAGACCTCAACGGAATCTGCAGCGGAGAAGATGGACTTCGGAACGGTGGAGATTGCGGAAGAGGCAAACCAGTACTCAGGGAATAGTATGAGTACAACATCAATCGGCAGCGTCTGTTTCCCAGGTTAGGGGCGGCTGCAAAGGCGTCTGTTTCCCATGTTAGGGGCGGCCTGTATAATAGCTGGCAGTAGCTTCATAAAATGCCTTTGGGAGTGGCGACCCCATCGTAATAATAGCCTAAAATGGAAATGGCACTTAAAATGATTCGGAGAAGGTTAGGGCGTACCCTGCAGGCGACGCGCAGTTCTTTTGGTACTGGGGGAACTGTGAGAAATGGGCGACCAGTAACCGAAATGAAAGTGGGAATCATGAATGTCATGACCCTGACAGGCAAGGTGGAGGAGGTGGTAGACTTCATGGAGAGGGAGAATGTTGGATTGATGGGGCTGAGTGAAGTGAAATGGAAAGGTAAAGGAAGGAAGAAATTGAGGAAAGGATATACATTATACTGGAGTGGTGGCCAAGAGGCATATTAATGGCGTGGGACTGATAACCTCGAAACAACTGGAGGAGTATGTTGAAGTGGTCGAGTGTGTGAGTGACAGAATAATGAAAATTAGATTAAAGATGAAAAATGACGTGATGGACTTCATACAAGTGTATGCACCACAGACTGGAAACAGAGAAGAAGATTGAAGTATTCATGGAGGATGTAGAAAGAGTAATTTCAGATGTAGAAGTGGTGATCATGGGAGATATGAATGCACAAGTCGGAAACGAGAGACAAGGAAAGGAAGAACTCATTGGACCATATGGATATGGGAAAAAGAACCGGGAAGGAGAGGAACTTGTAAACTTTTGTGAAAGGAGTGGGCTGATAGTGGGTAATTCATGGTTTCGGAAGAAAAACAGCAGGAAAATTACGAGATATGGTTGGGGCGATAGAAGAACAAAATCAGTAATTGACTACTTTCTGGTGGAAAGGACTAATCGCGGAAAGCTGATAGATGTGACAGCTTTACCAGGAGAAGCATTTGATGGGGACCATAGAGCTGTGGTGGCAAAATTTAGATGGGAAAAATTGGAAAACCATAAGGAGATCAGAGAAAGTAAAATAAAAGTATGGAAATTGAAAGACAAAACTGTACAGGAAGATTTTCAGGAGAGATTGAAGCAACAAATCCCAGTTACTGAAGTGGAAAACATAGAAGAGGAACGGTCCCACTTTAAAAAGGCATTTGTTGGTGCAGCAGAGAGTGCTTATGGTAGGACGTCAACAAGAGTGAAAGAGAAGGAGACACCGTGGTGGAATGAGGAAGTGAGGAAAGCAGTGAAAGAAAAGAAGTCTGCATGGAAAGAATGGAACCGAGATCAAACAGAAGAAAGCAAAAGGAAGTATCACGACAGCAAACGGAGGTGTAAGAAAGTGGTAGGAGAAGAAAAGAAGAAAAGCTGGGAAGAATTTACACGAAGAATGGAAACAGATGTAAGTGGCAGTAAGAGGATGCTGTATGGGCTTCTAAGAAGTAAGAGGAAAGAAAGAGTTACTACAAAGCTAGTGAAAAAGGAAGATGGAGAGTTGTTAACACACCCAGAAGAGATAAAGGGACGATGGAAGGAGTATTTCGATAAGCTATTGAATGTGAGCAATTGTACTGGTGAGATGGAAGTGACACAACCTGACGACTCTATAACAGAAGATGATATAACAATGCTGGAGGTGGATTTAGCAGTACAGAAAATGAAGATGGGAAAAGCAACAGGGGTGGATGAAATCAGTGTAGAAATGATAAAGGCTGCTGGACCTGTTGGTATGCAATGGTTGTATCGACTGCAAAAGTGTGTGTGGAAACGGAAATGTGTACCAGAAGACTGGGAGAAAGGGCTAATAATACCAGTGTTTAAGAAGGGGGACAAGAAGGTGTGTGATAACTATAGAGGGATCACCCTCATATCACAGATAGTAAAAATACTGGAAAGGATATTAGAAAGAAGAATGAGAAAAAAAGGTGGAAGGAGAGTTGCAAGAGGAACAGTATGGCTTCAGGAGTGGAAGATCCACAGTGGACCCAATCTTTAACTTGAGGCAGTTGATGGAAAAGAACTGGGAATATGGAGAGGATTTGATCATGACTTTCATAGATCTAGAAAAGGCATATGATAGTGTCCCCAGAGAGAAGGTATGGGAAACCATGGTTAAGAAGAGACTGGGAAGAGAAATGTTGGAAATGGCGCAAGGAATGTACAACAACTGTGTTAGCAGGGTACTGACCCCAGTTGGAAAGACAGATTGGTTTAGGAACAAGACTGGACTAAAACAGGGGAGTGTGCTGTCACCTCTCTTGTTCATAATGGTGATGGATGAAATTGTAAAGGAAACAAAGGAAGCATATGGACATAAAGAAATGAAGTTACTGTTATTTGCAGATGATATTGTGGTCTGGAGAAGGAACACCGAAGAAGTGCAAAAACAACTAGATGCACTGAACGAAAATATTCAGAAGTACGGCCTGAAAATCAGTATAGAGAAAAGCAAGACCATGGTGATGACAAGAGGGGAAAGACAAGGAAAGGGCACTGTGAAAATTGGAAGTCAGAGTTTGGAAATTGTGGACACGTTCAAATACCTAGGAAGTGAATTGATGCAAACTGGTAGGTTGGACATGGAGATTGGCAGGAGGGTACAGCAGAGCAATGCATTCTATCAAAGTGTAAGAAAACTTGTTTGGGATAAGGAAGTACCAAGGAAAAGCAAGGAGGTAATGTATAAAGTGCACTATGTTCCCATATTAACTTATGCAGCTGAGACTTGGACCCTGCCAAGCAGGCAAGAGAGTAGAATCCAAGCCAGTGAAATGAAATTCCTAAGAAGTATGATAGGAAAGACAAGGAAAGACAGAGTGAGGAATGAAGATGTTAGGAAGGAAGTTGGGATGGAAAAACTAAATGAGCGAATTGAGATGAAAAAACTAAGGTGGTTTGGACATGTAAAGAGGATGGAGGAAAAAAGAATACCAAGACAGATGCTGCAGGCGAAGTGCAAGGGTAAGAGAGCAAGAGGAAGACCTAGAACAAGGTGGATTGATTCAGTGAAGAACAGCGTAAGAAAAAGAAATCTGGACTGGGACAAGATCGTGGAAGAAGAATGGTGGAAGGAAAGAGGAAAGTGGAGAAGTGCCATAAATACCCCGACACGGCAGGAGCTGGATAAGGGGAAATGATGATGATGATGATGATGAGGTTCATTTTCTCTCCATTCAATGTTACATTATATGGATATTAATTCATTTCATTTATATTACTTATAATTACAAATAAGCGTCGATGCATTCCAATTACATTCTGTATTCCTTTTACATATCGCTAGTTTAGCGTTGCCAAGAGCTCTGCTCTGCATAACTAACTATAATTCCTCTCATCATGACTTTAATACCAACAATGCATTGCTTCATTCAAGTTTAAAATATTGACGTTTAACATGAAACCAAATCAATATTAACTTAAATCCAAAGATTTAAATAAATATCATGATAAAATATCATAATATATTTATTTATAAAATATTACGAAACAATTATTAAAAATAATTGTTGAAAAATATTCTGAAATATTCCACATACCGTACACTTAGATACGGATTCGCATAAGAAACAAAGAACTAAACAATACCAAAAATGCATCTAAGACTGACAATTACGCTACGTCAAAATCGAAAAACGATGACGTTTAAAATACATTAAAGTAAAATTACTGGAACAAAAATTTACGAAATTGAACTATCCAACATTAAATATCGTCAAATAGCTTTTAAAAAGTGGTAAGGTGAAATATTCACACTACTGTCAAAACATGCTAAGAAATATAATTCAGATCGCTGTATCTACGTTTTTCATAACCTCGATCTTTGTTGAACGCTGGAACGGTGCACAGCTTCGGCTCTCGTTTGACAAACAGCTGATCCAACCTGCTGGTGAGCGAGCATGCGGCCCACAGCTGATTCTCGTACTCCGCTGCGTCCGGCTTTCCTCTGCTTGAAGTTGCTCTCTTGACCCCTCCTGCATATGAATCTGGTATCTCTCGTTCGCTTCTTGAACCAGATGGTTCTGTTGTTCATTCTTCATTCGTCTCCTCGGTCGACGTTCTCTGGTAGATTGTAGATAATCGTCGTAATATTAATGAAATTTCCATGATAGAGTCGGAAATTCATTTCTTTGATATTTCTGTAGTGATTGTAGTGGATTGTAGATGTTGCAATTCCACTGTACCATCTTGAGTGTTCCTCGCCGCTTTAAGTTACTCCGGGAATCCACATATTGTAGTAGGCTAGTCATCCTGTAGATGCTTAGTGTGATATAGCTACTGCTGTCAAGAAGTTCACAATAAACATCCTCGTCGACTCAAATTGAATAACCATTGGAAAATATTTCGAAATTGCTGTAGTAATTGTTTCAATGATCTATTTACGCCAGAGAAATATCGTCGCTTATTTTTCCAAAAACTCTTGCAGTTGGCGAATTTTCATTAAGCTTCACTGTAGATTGTTTTAGTATTCATGAACTTTCTTTCACTTATCTCAAATGTGTATTTCACTTCGACGTAACAATCATTTATAATCGTGGCTCATTTATATTGTTGATTCACCGTAGCCTCTTCTCATCTTGGCCGAAGTTGGTGGCGGACCTCCCGTTAACCCAACTCCGCTCTCCTCGCACTATAATATTCTTCAGCGTCGCACGTCTGCTCACGTTCACTGCTCTTGACAGAAGACGCTGGTTGAAAACGTTTCTCTCCCCTTTTTATCAATGTACAATGGCGTCATTGTCATAAATTGGTGGCGAACAATGAAGGTTCACTTCATAATCAAATATCTCCAATATCTGCTTTCAACTCAACATTCCAATCTTTCCGATATATTCCTTTTCAATTCTCATTATTTTTCTGTACTCTAATTACTTTTAAATGTACTCCAAAGTAATTAAGATATAATTGCACGTCATCAATTATTAATATTCCCATTGGCTGAAATCCTGTCACCTGACTCCTTTGGTAACAAGTTCGGCCTCGGGTCGTGTGCATAGGCACGTGCCGACTCGTGCTCGCTTACCCCACGTGACTGGTCAAAAATTGGTTCCTCCTAACAAGTGTTCACTGTAAAACTTTATATTGTCATAATTCCAGCTCGACCAAAATCTCATTTATAACCATTACAAAATATTCATTTACAAAACTCTTCCTTTCTTTGCACATGAATGAGCCGATGTAATTTTACAATGCTACTACGTAGCTTGCTTGCTTGCTTTACTGATTGATTGTTTGTGAAGCGGGTAGTCTATCCATTCCCTTTAAAAAAAAAAATACAATTGTCACGCGCATCCGGTTCGATCCTCGCGTCGTGACTTTCGATGGGCTTTATAGATACGGGTTCAGTACATTCACGATTTATCACACATGTGAGTGATTTATGGCTGTGATTTAGTTGTGAATTTTCAAAAAATGACCTTTTCTGACGATTTTTATGATTAAAGCGAACACAAAAGGTATGTTTACAAGGAAAACGAAGCAAAGTAGCATTTTACAGTGAAAATAAAAAAATTGAAAAAAGAAATAAGCATTATATTTGTTTTGAAGATGTGGGCTGCAATTGCAAAAGAATGCTAGAAAGGGGCATTGATAGGCTGCGAAATGCTTATTATTCTCTTACAAGAGTGTGCGACCCGCAGCAACTGCGTTATTGTTTACAGTTTCTTTTGCAGGTAAACAAGTGATCTGAAAAGTAAATAATAATGGGCGAATTAAGAATGGTTAGTTTCTAATTGTTTTTCAACGGAACCCGCCCATTCCCGGTCATGTTCACACAGTAAGTGAGGTGGGGTAAAACTAAATTTCAAGAAAACACTAATGAGAGTGTATTTCTACACTTCTAAGAAGTTGAGAACTACTCCAGCTCGGTCTACTTGATGGTTGCTAAGTGCTCAGTTCACTCTCAGCGTGATTAGGAGGAATCGTGATATGAATTTTTTGCGTCTCGGGCTATCGTATTCAAGAAACAATGTTTTGTGACAAGTGGTACTATTATATTTATGTGCAAATATTGTAATACAAGAGTTGAGTGGAAAAGGCGCGTTTCATGTGAAAAGCACAGTCAACTAAACGGCATTTGATCGTGTTCAGCTATTTAGTGCACAGGATTCTGCTGCATAAAGACAGTGCAATATTGAAGAAAGTATTTAAGCACAGAACAAAACGAAAGAAGAGAAATTCGAGTTCGTAACGGACACAACGAAAATGTTTCTAAATGTAAGTTTTGTAATTAGTAGGGTTTGTGATGCTCGTCAGTTAATTCCGAGTGGAAATAATAAAATAATAGTTATTTTAGGCAAATATGCCCCTAGGAAAAGTGGCTCATCCTGCAGTGAGGACATGGAGGAGGAAGTATGTAGCAGGGTCTGAAGCTCGTCCCACTGCAAGCTGGACGAGGCAAGAATAAGTAACAAAATGCGCCGTGGAAATGAACACCAATATTATTGAAGATCTTACAGACAAACCAGTCATCATGTGATTAAACGACCGATTCTAATGGCAACTGAGTATTCACGGTCTATATTCGAACTATAGAAGGGAAATCAGTTCAGAGACTTCATCTTGGTTCGTGTTCATATCAAAAAGCAGCTAATGACACAAAAAGTGTTTCCTATTCCTGTTATAACGAGATGGTCAAGTTGGCTTCATTCCATTGAATGTGTGTTTGAGTATTGTGCCCGTCAGACGAGATTGCCGGGGTGCCACCCACCGTAGATGGCATTCCAGACACCCCCATCTTCCAAACACCCACCTTGAGAGGATCGGATGTACTTCCTTAGGCCAGCTCCGGCACTAGACCAATAACCCAGGGTATCGGGCTGTAACGGTGGAAATGGCCATAGACATGCCCAAAGAAGTACACCCTAAACACAAAGCTAGCAAATAAAAAGATCCAGACTTAAGTCAAATTTCGTATCAATTTATTCAATAGAAGACAAATCCTACTTCGGAGGGTTGGAAATTGGCTAGTCCATAAAGCTAATAAAAATGAAAGAAATAAATAATCATGTCTGAATTGAAGTTAAATTAATCCCTCTCGAATGTCCTTCTAACAAAAATCGAAACAACGACAACAACAAAGCTTGGAATGTGGCACGCATATGAAATCCCTACTCAAATACACGAAAATTTGTTAATAATACGAATAGTGCCATTAATAGAATTTACCGCAATAAAAAGGAATTAATCGTCGATTTGCCACAAGAATAGATTTACATTTAATAACACCAATAATTATACTCTAAGTTACGTTGGTACCACTTCCGTATTTAATCAATTACATTATAATCATTTAGCTAAATCCTAATTTACATGCAACCTCGGTGAGAAGCGCTCGCAACAAAAATTAATCAAAAGCAATAATAGCAACCATGTCCTATTTTGACATGAACAAGCAAATCGTAACTAGTACAACAATAGCACAGGAAATAAGGATTCACACACACAAAATATAAAACACTCAATATTATTGTTCATAAACCTACGTACACTAATTAAAATGCTGTTTGCATCGAATCGTCATCTGAAGCTTGTATTTACGTTGGTAAGAGCGCAGTAAGAACTGCGACTAACATCGCGTAAATCACAGCGGCCCACAAGTTACAAACTAAAGGGTGCCAGTGATTTTTTCGTTGCGAACGTGTCAGCTATCCAAAAGTAGAATCATTACCATCCAGAAATGGTCAGCTCAATGCGTCGGTCAACAATAAAATATAAGCTCAAAATTTAGATTAGCAACAAATTAGTTAACAACATTTTAGACCATCGGTTTATGACAATTAGGTTTCATGATTAAGTTTCAGTTTATTCCGTCGTTTAGGTTCCTCGCTGTATTATTTAAATCCTAGTTGGCCTTCACGACACATGCTGAATACCACTGCAAGTCCTTCCTGAAGAGATCCTCACAGAAAACAAACCATGTGACTATCACACCATAGTCAGCATAATAACATGGGCTATAAAAAGCTCCAAACAGGTGGCTCTCCAAGCACGCAAGACACCTCGGTTCAATGTGATCAAAAAGGGATCATCATCACCGGAAGAATACCTATACTGGTTGACGACGGTCAAACTCTTACCCTTCAACGTGTCTCTCCACGGACACAACAATAACATCAACTGCTAACTTTGTGACATAACCGTCAACCTATGAAATACCAGCTATCAGCTGTGTCCTATATTTATACCGTGGCTTTAGCATTGAGACAAAGATTCCTTCTGGAACGTGTAGTCGAGTTTCATTTATTATTGTCGCAACCTTGAATTTAACAGGTCCTGCTAATCTTGGTTCACATGTGATACTGTTCACGCGAAGCCCGTGTTTCTACAAAATCAGAATACACTTCACATTATTTCTAGCTCACTAAAGACAGTCCTATCTGTGGCTCTTTAACAAATATACGGAGGTTCACATGTCCTTCACTTATATCCTTACAATTAAATTCAGCTCTTATCAAAAATGAAAGTTTAAAACCAAACAATATAAAACTACAGAGATCACAACTCTCTCTATGAGCTTTGACATTCGAAGACATTCATATACTCCCCTCTGGTTCAATATGAGAGTATCACTCATCTCCACAACCATTTACAAACTTTCTATTATATCGTAGAAAACGTGGGTGTCGACACAAATTAACCATAAAGTGACAACACTAACACTTCCTTGTGTTGTTCAAACTGATAAGATGATGCTTACAAAGCATTGCACAGAATTTCTAAAACCAACTGTAATCATTCTCATATATTCCAACCTAGAATGATGTGGCTTCTGAGCTGCACATGAATGACAAATAAATCCTTCATGAAGGTGGTGGCTGAGACTTAACTCCACGAAATGATACGCCCAATTAGTAAACAGAGAAATGGTGTATCAACACTTGAACTGGGATGCCTCTGCCATCCTCAAAATGTGTACAAGTGTACAATTCTGCTCCTACTGGCTGAAGAAACAATACTCATAGAGTTATGAGGACTTAGTGGGTGATCATCAGTTATGGGGTAGGGCGTAGCCATTAATGTACCAGGCATAGTGATGCCACAGGGTGTCTGACAATCTAAACTATGACCAGGCTGTCCAAAGCTAAAAAGAAACATGTCCATAAAGCTAATAAAAATGAAAGAAATAAATAATAATGTCAGAATTGAAGTTAAATTAATCCCTCTCGAATGTCCTTTTAACAAAAATCGAAACAACAACAACAACAAAGCTTGGAATGTGGCACGCATATGAAATCCCTACTCAAATACACGAAAATTTGTTAATAATACGAATAGTGCCATTAATAGAATGTACCGCAATAAAAAGGAATTAATCGTCGATTTGCCACAAGAATAGATTTACATTTAATAGCACCAATAATTATACTCTAAGTTACGTTGGTACCACTTCCGTATTTAATCAATTACATTATAATCATTTAGCTAAATCCTAATTTACATGCAACCTCGGTGAGAAGCGCTCGCAACAAAAATTAATCAAAAGCTATAATAGCAACCATGTCCTATTTTGACATGAACAAGCAAATCGTAACTAGTACAACAATAGCACAGGAAATAAGGATTCACACACACAAAAAATAAAACACTCAATATTATTATTCATAAACCTACGTACACTAATTAAAATGCTGTTTGCATCGAATCGTCATCTGAAGCTTGTATTTACGTTGGTAAGAGCGCAGTAAGAACTGCGACTAACATCGCGTAAATCACAGCGGCCCACAAGTTACAAACTAAAGGGTGCCAGTGATTTTTTCGTTGCGAACGTGTCAGCTATCCAAAAGTAGAATCATTACCATCCAGAAATGGTCAGCTCAATGCGTCGGTCAACAATAAAATATAAGCTCAAAATTTAGATTAGCAACAAATTAGTTAACAACATTTTAGACCATCGGTTTATGACAATTAGGTTTCATGATTAAGTTTCAGTTTATTCCGTCGTTTAGGTTCCTCGCTGTATTATTTAAATCCTAGTTGGCCTTCACGACACATGCTGAATACCACTGCAAGTCCTTTCTGAAGAGATCCTCACAGAAAACAAACCATGTGACTATCACACCATAGTCAGCATAATAACATGGGCTATAAAAAGCTCCAAACAGGTGGCTCTCCAAGCACGCAAGACACCTCGGTTCAATGTGATCAAAAAGGGATCATCATCACCGGAAGAATACCTATACTGGTTGACGGCGGTCAAACTCTTACCCTTCAACGTGTCTCTCCACGGACACAACAAAAACATCAACTGCTAACTTTGTGACATAACCGTCAACCTATGAAATACCAGCTATCAGCTGTGTCCTATATTTATACCGTGGCTTTAGCATTGAGACAAAGATTCCTTCTGGAACGTGTAGTCGAGTTTCATTTATTATTGTCGCAACCTTGAATTTAACAGGTCCTGCTAATCTTGGTTCACATGTGATACTGTTCACGCGAAGCCCGTGTTTCTACAAAATCAGAATACACTTCACATTATTTCTAGCTCACTAAAGACAGTCCTATCTGTGGCTCTTTAACAAATATACGGAGGTTCACATGTCCTTCACTTATATCCTTACAATTAAATTCAGCTCTTATCAAAAATGAAAGTTTAAAACCAAACAATATAAAACTACAGAGATCACAACTCTCTCTATGAGCTTTGACATTCGAAGACATTCATATACTCCCCTCTGGTTCAATATGAGAGTATCACTCATCTCCACAACCATTTACAAACTTTCTATTATATCGTAGAAAACGTGGGTGTCGACACAAATTAACCATAAAGTGACAACACTAACACTTCCTTGTGTTGTTCAAACTGATAAGATGATGCTTACAAAGCATTGCACAGAATTTCTAAAACCAACTGTAATCATTCTCATATATTCCAACCTAGAATGATGTGGCTTCTGAGCTGCACATGAATGACAAATAAATCCTTCATGAAGGTGGTGGCTGAGACTTAACTCCACGAAATGATACGCCCAATTAGTAAACAGAGAAATGGCGTATCAACACTTGAACTGGGATGCCTCTGCCATCCTCAAAATGTGTACAATTCTGCTCCTACTGGCTGAAGAAACAATACTCATAGAGTTATGAGGACTTAGTGGGTGATCCTCAGTTATGGGGTAGGGCGTAGTCATTAATGTACCAGGCATAGTGATGCCACAGGGTGTCTGACAATCTAAACTATGACCAGGCTGTCCAAAGCTAAAGAGAAACATGAATTAACAATCACAGTAAGTCGAAGCCGTGCCTAATGGTTGCTATTGGAGTACGGTTTTAAATCTAGTCTACTGAAGCAATAAACTGAACAGTTAAAGAAATACAGGACTCATATACTTGAAGAGCTGGACCTTATTTTTAACCTGGGATTTAGGAGTTATCATCTCCATGGTATTTGGTTTTATCCTCGTCCACCCTTATAAATCCTGCGTTTCCTCTTCCTCCTCATTGTTAGGTCTTTACCCCCAACATCCCCCTCACGGGATGTTTCACTCCATTTTGTACCGCATGTTAGTAAGGATGAAACCTGTCGTCCACGTGGCAATTCAGTTGATCCATGTTAATTCGTAGTGGGTCAAATTTTATCACAGAGCTTATGCTGCGTTATACTGGTTCTCTGACAAGGCACTGGCTCTACACTTTCCTGCAGACTAGAAAAATTTCCCTTTATGTCTGCCACTGGCGTTACGAACACCCGGGTGGTGTTCCATTCACTGAAGTTAATACTATAGCCAACACAATCGTCGGTATCTTTCACTGTAAATTATGACAGAAACTGTTTCTGTTGAGTCCATAAATCAGTGTAGGTCGAAATGAAATTATGCAGTACTTACGAGACCTTCGTAATAGATTTTTCCACACCTCGAGGCGCGATCACGCTGAAAATAGCACGATGCTGTAGCACGAAATATACCACGTGCTGGTGAAAAATAAAATTTTCTCAATAATTGTGCCTTCTCCGCACGTCAACTTGCCAACACGGCGTAAAACAGTAATTGTAGCACAGTTTGAACAATATTGCTCGCACCCAAGTTCACTTATGTCATGGATTCACAATCTTCATAGGGAACTCTCCCCCAGACACACGTCTGCACCACAGTCAAGCAGACATGGAAGTTCTTTTTTGGTTAGTGTGTCGTCACATCGGACGATGTCCCGAGCTCTAGAAGGAACATAATGAGTCGTTTAGCGACTATTCAACCCTCGTTCGCATATCTGCGAGAAAAATACCAATCCAGGGTTTTAATACCTCATAAAGCCACCATGGCGTGGTAAAATACGCAGAATTACAACTGATTAATTAAAAAAATACCAAAAATGGAAATATAGTTGCTTGCTTCCAGGAATATCATTGGAATGCAGTACCAAAGTCAAAATAAAGATGTGAGTTAGCTCAAAGTTTCCGGAGTGCGTTCTGTATATCAGTGGCGTATGAAAATTATGTTTCCTTAGACGTAATCACCAACATGAGCTCTTACGGGCTCAGTATTTTGAAGCAATTGTAGAATTTTTCTATTAGTTCAATTCACTATCACCTCAGTTTCAAAACATAGCTGAGGAATATCTTTGTAATCCATTTAGATGTAACATTTTGAAAATCCAGGCTTCCTTTGTTGCTTTGAATTGCAACTTGATTACAAAACCCATTTTAGAACTTCAGACACGTAAGAAACTTGTAGCACTCTTATTAATATCACGAATTGAGTCTCTAAAAATCAAATGTGAACTAATACAGTGTAGCCAGTTTGATGATTTGACACTTATAAAACTAGATTCAATGGTGTTAAATGATGAACGAAATATTGAAATATTTAAAGCATTAGATTATATTTTTGAACCAACAAAATTGCTTTTCGAGGTAGGGGTGAATAATTTTGATAAACTTAAAGCAATGTTCAGTAAATTATCAGAGTTTGTAAGTGTTGGTGAACAATGTGATTCACTTTTAGTTTATGTGGATTTATGCAAATTAGCTAAGTGCGTCTTCCGTGGTAAATCTGAGTTTATAATATGATTGATATATTGGAAGAATTAAAACCTAGAGGTGATGCACTTAAAAATTTGTTGATAAATGTATGCGGTCGTTGTGGTTACCTCTTTCAAACGCAGGTAGTGAACGGGTTTCTTTTACAGTACAATCATGTAGTTTCAGATATGAGAAGAAGTATGAAACAACAATATCTTGTCACTTGTATGTAGATGTTTGATGAATGAATATAAATGAGAGATAGTTTTGTATCCAAATTAGTTTTACACTACACTGTTTTAAAATATATAACAGAACATCACTGATTTCCGAAGATAAATTCATTATTTACTATTCTAAGCTTTATTTTCCCATATACCAGGTAAGACAGCCGCGCCTTATTTTTTAGTTTTCGGCCACACTTCCAACGTCTGATGCCAATATGGTCGACAGTTCCCCGTTTATAGCCAAGCCACAATGACCCTAAACGGCTTTAGAAGATTTATGACGACATGGAAGCAAGATCTTTACAAAAACATGTGTGCGACAAGTGATAATTCAAAGCATCGAACTGTCATACGGACATGTGCAATGATCAAGCCGATGATACTGTTTCAGTTGGATACGAAATTGACGCTAGGTACGGTGGCTTGCTGATAAAAACGTGAATGAACCTTCGAAGCGGAAAGCAGTATCACATTTCATGCGCTTTCAGGCTAGCTGAAGGGACAAGTGGCCGTGGAGCAATGGACTAAGTGCGTAGAAGATAATCGTCCTGTTTTTGGGAGCTGGGTTCAAATCTCACATTATATATAAGTATATGGCATTAAAATGATCACGAAACTTTCAAGAAATTACTGCCTTTCTTCCAACCATAATCACGATATTTCAAAAACATTTCACAAATTCTCCTAAACATTAACACCAAGAAGACCGGTCCTCTTTATGGCTTAGGGGCCGATAACCTCGATGTTAGGCCCCTTAAAACAACAATTATCATCATCATCATCATCTTTATGGCTTCTGAATTCAGCATTTCGATTTAGTACATATTGCGTTTTTGTAACCTGTTTTCGAAGGGTATTTACGCCCCTGATATAAGTCAGATGGAAGCTATTTAATGTTTGTTTACGCGGCAATTTATTCAGCCAAGATAATTTTCATTTAACTTATTATTAATATTAGTATTATTATTATTATTATTATTAATGTTTTTGGAGCTTTTTCTTTAAAGATTATAACTATACAGAAAGGTTTTCGATTTTATAGAAAACACTATCAAGCGGATTATTCCGATCGACATTATCACAGTAAATTATTTGATCGCGGAGATTTTCGAATTTTATTCAGTTAAGGACTTATGGAGAGAGAGATGAGTCATCGGGAATTCGGCTACAGGAATAATCTTGTCGTGAAGCGATGATGCAAGCGAGGAACATTTACAACTGGCTGTTTCAAGAAAAGGCGAATTGGAGTGGAACGGAAAATTTACAGACTGCAAAGAACTTAATGACGGGAGTCTCGCGTGGGGTCACAGCCAATCAGAGGAGACCGGACTACAGGGAGGTGGTACACTGGAGGGGAACGGCCGGTGAGTGCGTATAGTGAGCGCGCGCAGTGAAGAGGGACCATTAATATTGTAAAACTTGTCCGAGGCGGACGCTCGTTTCGTAGGTTCCGTTGTGTTCGGACCGTAACTTGAACATTGTATTTTTGCATAGTCTACGGACTTCGTACTCGTGTTCGATGGCGAACATTTCAGTACTGCTACTCTCAACTGAAAAATTAGTCATGAGAAATACGCGAGCTCTTGTGAACAGGGAGTCAGCGTAGGTGGCTAACGGATTTTGGATCCACCCTATCAAGCATTTAACTTCATCATTTTAACACCGATCTCCGCAAGAAACGAAGAAGATGGCAACGTCCAATAGGCTGATGGAAGCTCTCTTGATTCATCACGTACGAGGGAAATGCTACTGCTATGTCCAATGGTAAGCGCGACTGACGCAGAACTACGTAATCTCTCTCTTTTCATGGTCTCAGAATCAGAATTTCAGTAACTTCTTAGGTTGGAAATAATAGTAAATTCAATAATTCATCCGTCTCCAACGTCACGTAATTTAAAATCGTTATGCTCCATTTTAAATTATTATCATTATTAAAATTTGCCACTACTTGTTTTTATATATAATGAATTCATTTCTTATACTATGCAATCTTTGCTTTCAGTAGGTAGCATTAGATATAGACCTAATTCCTTCTCCGGATACAATTGTTAGTTGGGTTAATGATCCAATCATACCACGGTCTGAGTGTCAAGATTCTTAAATGTTTTCTGCCCGAGCTAGGTGTTTATAAATATAAATTTAGATTTCAACGTAGTGTTGAGGTCTTGGCGCCCATTAATACAACTTATCTTAGTCAGAATAAACGTTAATTTGTCACCCAACAGTGGGGACACTAGTGAAACAGTTACACTTGCCCGCAAAACGTGGGACTTGTTGTGGTTTAGCATCACTCACCGCCGTAGAAGTGTTACATTGTGCGCTCAACGTGGAGCAAAAGCATTACATTTGTCGGCGTCAACGTGGGACCGAAAACCTAATAACATTTGTGGAAGGAGAAGGGTATATATTTATGTGCCTGTATTTTGGGGGTCTTTTATTTGTCGGTGTGTATCAGCATGGGTAGTGTTGAGGAAGAGATGAAGTTGCGTAGTGGTCACCAGTTGGACAGTGAAGATACGAGCAGTATGGCTAGTCTTGAGAATGAAAGCAGCACAGCGATGTCGGAGGTAATTCCCGATACTGAGGGGGGTAATCATAACAGTCAAGCAGGGTTAAAGAGTTTGCTTCTTCAGTTTATGCAACAAATAAAATAAGTACAGACGCTTTAAATGCTAAACTTGAACAAAATAATGCTAAACTTGAACAAAACAGTAGGGAAAATAAAGAGAGTAATAGGGAGCTGAGCGATAGTTTAAATGCTAAACTTGAACAAAACAGTAGGGAAATTAAAGAGAGTACAGAGGCTTTAAACGTTAAATTGGAACAGAGCAGTAAGGAAGTGAGGAATAAATTAAATGAGAAATTTGAAGATAAAAATCTAAAATTAGATAAGAAATTTGAGCATATTAGAGGAGAAATCAGAGGGGTGATGGAAGAAAAAGCTAAAGAGATTATTGCAGATGTAGACAGAAAATTAGGAAAAGTACAGGAGGAGCTGGAATGTAGAATCAGTACACAGGCTGAAAATTTATAAGGACTAGTGCAACTTGAAACACAGCAGGTCAAAAAGCAATTGGGGGGGGGGGGGGGGGAGAAATTGATAAAATTCAGGCAGCAACTAAGGAGGTTAAAGAACAGCTGGGGGGTAGAATTGATAAAGTACATGCAGAAATAATTACTGAAGTGAATGATTTAAAGCAGAAGAATAATCAAAGTATTAGAAAGATTGAGGAGAAACAGGCTAAATTAAGTGATAAAGTGGAAGCATCGGAAGGAAGCATTAGGTTAACTGTAACTAACATTGAAAGAAAATCTGAGGAGAAAATAGCTGAATTAGAACAAAAACTGAAAGCTACAATTAGGCAGGAAAATAATCAGAGTAGGCCAGTTTATATGAATAGCACACACAGGGAGATAGAGTTAGGGAAATTCAGCAATCGACAGGGGTGTCCCATGGAATTTATGATCGCTATAGAAAACAAATTCAAGGAGAGGTTGGAAGATGGTAGTAATGAGTGGAGTCAGGTAGTTGAGATTTTAGAGCAGGCGTTTGTACGGGAGACGAGGAACTGGTTTGCTGTCTATAGAGACAATTTAGTGGACATTTCGGATTTCAAAGTCAAGTTCTGTGAAAAGTTTTGGAATGAGGTAATTCAGTCTCAGCATCGTGAGGGAATTGTGTGTGGGAAATATAACCCGAAAGGAAGTTACACTATGACAGAATACTTTGTAGGACAGGTATTGACGTGTAAATATCTGGATGGTTTGAGGGAGGAGAGTGATGTAGTCAGGCTATTACTAAGACATTTTCCATATAGAATCAAAGAAGCTGCCTGTATCCAAAATGTTGAATCTATTTCGCAAGTGGAAAATCTATTAAGTACATTCGATGCTCTGGGAAGAGGTGGTTACGAGGAGAATTTCAGTAGGAACCAGGGGAACCATAATAATAGGCCTAATGAGAATAGGAATCAGGATGTTCAGGGGAACAGTGGCGAAGGAGCCAATATCCAAAATAGGGGGAACCAAAATCATAATAACAACCAGCAAAATCAGTACAGAGGAAATGGATATGGTACGCAGTACCAAGGTAGAAATAATGATTTCAGGGGAAATCAAGGCCGAAATAATGATTACAGGGGTAACCAAGGGAGGAATTATAATAATAATAATTATAACCAGAACAGGGGTCAAGGAAGGGATCAGCCCAATGGTAATAACGAACAGAGAGATACCGTTAACACAGCCCAGAACAACCAGACCAGTGCAGTAGTGAGTAGTACTACGCCAAGCGGTAGCGGTACTTTAAACACGAACCAGGCTGCGATGTAAGGTCAGAATCTCAGTCTGTAACGTGCCCGGTCCATACGCTTATACAGGAACCCTATGACCTAAATGTAAGAAGTGAATTATTACGTGAACTAAATGATGAAGGTATTATTCAGGAGGTGGCTAGTAAGAGCCCCATTGTTAAACTTAACGTGTCCGAGGCGTACACGGATGTTTTAATTGATAGTGGTTGCATGAAGAGTTGCATAAGTAGTGCATTTTACGATAAAATGAAAGGAACTGGAATAAATTTTGAGGAGATAAGAATTAAAAGCACCTTTGTTATTACAGCTGTTGGGAAGAGGTCTAAAGTAATTTCTAAGCAAGTTTAGTATACATTAAAATTAATAATCATGTAGAAAAGCAGATTTTTCTTGTAATTCTAAATTTAGTATTCAGTGTTATTTTGGGTTCAGATTGGCTAAGTAGAGTGTCTGGTAACTTATGTTATGAGGTAGGAAGTTTGAAATTTAAATCGGATGATTCTGAATTAGAAGTAGCGTTCAACGACAATGTTCAGAGAAGTAGTGTTTTAGGAGTGATTTGTACTTTGAATGAGATATCGCCAGCCGTAGAGCGGGATTCTCCAAGTTTTGTGGGCAGTGTGATTACGAACGGTAGTCTAGAGGACTCGTTACGTGATGCTGCATTTCAGGCTAATATAGAGGAAGAACAGTGTGTTCTGCTCTATGATGTGTTATTGTGTAATAGGAGCGTTTTTGAGGATCGCATTGGTAAGGCCAATTGCTATACGCATTCGTTGAACGTTATTGATAGATCAGTATTCACAGGACATAGATATCCTGTACCTTTTGCTTATCAGAGTGCAGTTGAGGCACAAATTAACCAGATGCTTGAAGATGGCATTATTGAGCAATCCAACAGTCCATATGTTAATTCTTTGATCACCGTGCCGAAGGGAGATGGCACAGTCCGTATTTGTTTAGACGCTCGTTTAGTTAACAGTAGAATCAGTTCAGTCCAGCTGAAGTCCATGTCTATAGAGGAGTTGATGCAGACATTTGAGGGTAAGAAGTATTTCACTTGTGTAGAATTGAGTTCCAGTTTCTGGCAAGTGCCACTTATGTATGAAGATAGACCATTTACAGCTTTTAGTCATAAATATAACCTGCATCAATTTTGTATAACACCTTATGGTTTAAAGAGTAGTCAGCTGCTTTAATCAGAGCATTAAACATCGCATTAGGTGATGACACAGGAGAGTTTGTAACCATTTATATTGATGATATGGCAATTAGTTCATGCAGTTTTGAGGAGCATCTACGTCATTTAGATATTGTTTTTCAGAAGTTAGATCAGGCAGGGTTCACTTTGAAACTGTCTAAGTCGTCATTCTGTCAGTCAGAAGTGACATTTTTAGGTCATAGAGTGTCGAGTAGAGGTGTAACACCAGAGGAAAGTAGGGTTAATAAAATACTTAATGCAGAGGTGCCACAGAATGTTAAACAGTTGAAAACATACCTGGGAATTTGCAACTTTTTCAGAAGGTTCGTTCTTAAATATTCAGGGTTAGTAGAACCATTCAGGGAATTGCTTAAAAGTGGTAATCGGTGGAGATGGGAGCCCAAGCATGATCAGGCTTTTAGAGCGCTGAAGGAAGGTTTCGAGAAGGCTGTAGTGCTGAAATATCCTTTGAAAGATAAGGAATATGTGGTTATGACGGATGCTTTGCATATAGATATTGCTGGGGTATTGTGTCAGAGAGATGAAGAGGGCAATCTGTGCATTATATCTTTAGCCTCGCGAGGACTTACTGCAGCAGAGAAAAGATACACTATTACTGAGTTAGAGCTTTTAGGTATTGTTTTCAGTTTAGGGAAATTTAGAATGTATTTAGTAGAGGGGAAAATTGAGATCCATACAGATCACCATGCATTACTGTATATGAGGACTTGTAAACTCAGTTCTTACAAGAGTTAGTAGATGGATTCTTGCACTGCAGGAATACGAATTCACAGTTAAATATATTAAAGGTAAAGATAACATTCTTGCAGATATGCTATCAAAGGACACTAATTTATGTAGGGATTATCCTGTCGTCAAAGCAGAGGACGGTATTTTATTATGTGCATGTGTGGACAGTAGCAACAGGGCATCGTTACAGACACTGAGAAACATGTTAGTAAAGCAACGTGATGACGTTCATTTAAGGGAGCCACTTGCAAGGTTGAAGCAGGTGACACAGAAACATTTATAGTTTCCAAACGTATTGGTAAAACAGCATATGTGCTGGAGGATGGTAAGGAAAACAGATTATACGGGACGTAAAATATACATAGTCTACGAAAATATGTGTCTTAAAGTGGGTGTGTTTAGCTGGCGAGCCAGCCTGTCAAATGAGTAAGGGAGGTATTTGGTGCGTGGGAGATCTGGTCTTCCAGGCAGGCGTATCAGGGGCACAAAGGGGGTAGAATATAAGTAATTGAGAGTTTTAAGGTACATGGAAATATGACGGGATTGTCGGCTGCTGTTGGTAGCGCTGGTGAATTCCCATTTGTCTCCAAGAGATGGATGAGCGCTTGTACAGGGCATGTTTGCTTAAGGCGTCCACGAGACAAAAGATGGGCCACCAGAATGCGAGACAGTCCTTCATGAAACTCATACATAACAGCACACGTGATTTCTGTTTACGGCCTCGCCATGTAAGATCTGTATGTGTCAATTTAAGGTAAATAGTACATAGGTATTATTTGAGGGTGGTGGCAACTAGGTCAGGATCGTGGAGAACTGGTCTGGGTTGTGCGCTGATGAAGGTGTGAGGCATGGTGGGTGATGAACTAGTATTAAGTAGAATATGGTCGAAGGGAACTCAGTAAGACAGGGCAATTACGGCACAGAAATATTTGGTGTTATATGTAATGCGCACGTACTGTTTTTTTTTCAGAAGTCAATAGTAATTTTATCTAATACACAGAGAGATTAAGTATTATGGTCACGATGCGCAGCCACAATAGTGTGATCGTGTGCTCGTGTGATCAGTGAAATTAAGTTACACCAGAAGAAAGCGACAACCATTGATATCAGGAAGTTCTGTGGTGGTATATGTAACAGAACACCTTTGATGCGTGTGAAGTGACATCATGTATACACAGTGCTCACACATTATTTATGTATATCTTTCCTAACATAGAGATATTTGAGAGGCGGAAATATCCGTGGAACATTTATTGGAATGAAAAAACATTGGACTGATTGCCTAGGGCAATCCAACATTACAACAGACTTTCACGCAAAGTGCGTGAAGAAAATTGATGATGATGATAATTGTTGTTTTAAGGGGCCTAACATCCAGGTTATCGGCCCATGTGAAGAAAATTATGAGGGTATATATATATATGTGTAATTTAGGGTGATTTAATTTGTGTAATATGTATTTTGGATGGGAATTTTATGAACGTGTCTGGGATAATCAAATGAAGTACCGTGGTCACGGTAAATCACTTGATGATCCGAGGCGAAATGTAACCTTTTTTCGAAGGGTATTTACGCCACTGACATAAGTCAGATGGAAGCTATTTAATGTTTGTTTACGCGGCAACTTACTCAGCCAAGGTAATTTTCATTTAACTTATTATTATTATTAATGTTTTTTGGAGCTTTTTCTTTAAGGGGATACGGAATGGGAATTTTTTCAAAAATTAGTCATTTTTATTTTTTATTTTTTATTAATATTTAATATGTCCACTTTAAAATGCTGTCTGAATTAAGATGATATTATAACTACAAGTGTGTTTTTTAATAGTTTAGATCATGATGTACTCTTGATTTCTGCTGGAAGTAAACATGGCCAGCTCTTTAGGTATCTTCTCTGGCTAAATTTTCAAATATACCGCCTTTAGGGAATAAGTTTGTACTTTGGCCACCTCTGTAGTGTGCATCATGTGCATCGTGAGATTCATTTGTTTCTTACTTTGTTTATAGTCTGGATGGTTTCCATGTAAACAGTGCATCACCCTTGTATGATTATCAGTGATTAGTCTGTGGTATTGTATTTACGAATCCCTCAAAAATACCTAAGCATACTGGTAAAGTGTTCAAGAGACGTACTAATTGGCAGAAGAAACGTACAATTAATTTGAAATTGTTAGAAGATACACTATCTCCATCAACAATACCTCCACATGTTCCTGTAACAAATAACCTCAGCATAGGCCTACAATCAACACCTGTACAAAATATTATTTGCTAGCCTGAAAGTGCCTCACAGAAGAAACTCAGTGGTGAGGAGGAAAAATATGAAGACCTATCAAAAGGGAATGAGAGTTGTGAAATTGTAGATATGTGTATATTATCAGAAGTGATTCAAAATAATACAATTTGTAAAAAGTGTGCTAAAGGGGGCGTGTCTCTGAGGGTGAATACACATGTTGGTCTTGCAGCAGAGTTTGAATTAGTTTGTAAATATTGTGCACACAGTGTGAAGTTCTTCAATTCTTCATCAGTTACTGTAAGTACCAAAGCAAAATTCACTGCATTGTATAGTGTAAATATTAGGTTAGTGTATGGCCTCCGTGCAGTTGGGTGTCGAACAGCTGATGCTATGTTGCGTATTGACTTATAAAGACTAAGCTGAAAATACTATTAAAATACTAGCTCAGAAGGCCAGAAAGGAACAGAGAGGTGCCGAGAAGAGATTACAAGATAAATTTGAAGAAGATCTAGAGAGTCCAAGCTACGGGCCTGGCATGCATTAGGGTTAAAACTTTGAAGCCTGTTTCCCGTAAATCTATTTTTATCAGCCAATTTTGAAGGTAAAAACTTCAAATTTGCATCACTTCTTTATACATACCTATTACAACTACTGAAACAACATTTTTTAATTTGCATGTCTTTTTGTATTTTGGGGGCCAAAATATTTCTTAAAAATACCATAAAAACATGTTCCATAAAAAAATGTTTTCTCCTTCTTAAGTATGTACTCATAAAAATTTTGCTTGTTTCAGTAGAAATCAAACACACCCAGCGTTAACCTGTAAAAATTCAAGTGTCTAAGTTTAGTGGAATCAGAGAAAATGTTCCTTATATACAGCACATTTTATTATTGTAAGCATAGGGCATTCCGTATCCCCTTAATGATTATAACAATACAGATAGGTTTTCGATTTTATAGAAAACACTATCAAGCGGATTATTCCGATCGACATTATCACAGTAAATTATTTGATCGCGGCGATTTTCGAATTTTATTCAGTTAAGGGCTTATGGAGAGAGAGAGAGATGAGTCATCGGGAATTCGGCTACAGGAATAATCTTGTCGTGAAGCCATGATGCAACCGAGGAACATTTACAACTGGCAGTTTCAAGAAAAGGCGAATTGGAGTGGAACGGAAAATTTACATACTGCAAAGAACTTAATGACGGGAGTCTCGCGTGGGGTCACAGCCAATCAGAAGAGACCGGACCACAGGGAGGTGGTACACTGGAGGGGAACGGCCGGCGAGTGCATATTGTTGTACCCCTAGGGTACGCTATACCATCCCTTAAGGAAAATATACAAATTCCTAAAACTAGAGACTTCTGATATAAAATTCTAATAAAATACCACATACAAAATTACATGAAGAACACAAGTACCACATTCAGGAAGTCAGGTAGGCCCATGTCAAAGGCAACGACCTGAAAGAGGTGCACGACTCGCGAGGAATGTAAGAATTCGCCGAGCGTGCACACCAAAGTTATAAAAACCATAAAGGTCAAGTGCTGGGATCATTAATTACTCAGTCCTCTGTCAGTGCAACGACGTGCCGTACCGCTGCTGTCTTCAGGTCGGGTAAGTGTCTTAGTGATCTACACTCTAACCACTACACTACACACTCCCCTCCCCCTGTGCTTGGACTGTATTTTATTTATTATTATCTACTAGTTTGAACTGCTAGCTCTTTTAGTGTATCTCTCAATAGAGATACCCATTAAAACTCTAATTAACAGAAGCCACTGGTCTTACTCTTTTATTTATTTAGTCAGTAGGTTCCTACCCTAATGGATTCCAGTTAGGTAGGACTTAGAAATAGCCTTAGTGTTTATTTGCTTAATCACTACTCTTGATCAGCAAGTGTCCTTGATACGTGCCGACCACAGCGAACTCACTACTTGCTCGCGTGCTCATAGCTCTCTGCAGACCGCGTGGCGCCGGCCTCGCGCTTTGGCTTACAACTTAATAGCTCTTACCAACTACCCCTTTACCTAGAACTACCCCGTCAAACAGCACATTGGGGAGTTCTCCTGGCTGATCACATAATCGATCTCCTTTCATAAAACACTCCCTACCTCTTACAACTTCGCCAAGCTACAACCCCAATTTAAATTAATTTCATCCCCTAGATTTAGTATTTGTACTGGCATCCCTCACAGATACCATACAAATGGTGGAGGCAAGGGTACCGCGACGTTGATTTAAAGCAACGTCAAAGGGAGTTCAATCAACGAATTTCCGCGGAAAAGATCCCTAAACCTCGTGCTAAGCCAAGCAAACGCCACCCAAAATTGGGAAAAATTTTTGAGATCAGGGTCCACTTAAATTTATAAACCCACCCAAACCCGCCCTAATTGAGATACTTTTAGTAACGCTACCCCTATCAAATAATTAGTCAATTGAGACCCCACATTTGCTACGCCCATACAATAGATAATTCATATAGGGGCATATTAGATAATTGCCCATACATATCGATCCCCAATACCTTAGAAAATACTAACATAATGTTTAATACACATTCCAGGCCCCTTAGAAACACCAGAGAAATAACCAACTTTATCGTGATTCAATACATTATATTAATAGTCACTAACAATGCCATGAGGATAAAGGCCGAGGATCCCTCGCTAGACGGACCCAAAGTTAAAATTACAACAGGGGTTCATTGGAAGCAACTCCATGGTCAAACTATATACCAGGGTAGTATCCCTATCACATACAATGTACCCATACCTCAACGACACATCCCCCTTCCTCCGGTTATGGAAGAAAACGAACTTAAGTCCCAATTGCCGTTGACCAATCAATACAAACAGACGAATATAACGCCGAGGATAACGAAAATTCTAATAATACACCACCCCCAAGACGGAAAACGAAAAGAGAATTAAAATTCATTGGTAACTTCCTACAGTATTGCTGCGGGGTCGCTACCAGTGAAGACACTAAGACCTTACATATGACGGAGCAGCAGATGGCAGTTTACGTTAACAGGCTTAGCGACATGATTCACGCTAACCACCGGGATTTAACATCCACAACAATTAAACTTAATAATTGGACACATACATTGCACACAGCTATCGGGGCGATAACACAGCAAATTGCCATATTAACCAACGTTACACAGAATAATGAAGACGCACAAAAGGTTTTGTTCGCCTCTACGGCCCACATGGCCATAGGCAACGCCATCGCCATATACAACACAATGATGTATAATCAACGCCAGCATGACAAAATTCTATGCAAACAGCGGCGCATTCTGGCAAATACAATACCTACAAATACTCTTCGAGGGGATTTGTTAACACTGGCCGCCAAATTACACCAACGCGGATACCAACTGGCCACTACGGTGGAACACATTAGTTGGTATTATACAAAACCAATGTGCACGTGTATCTACTATGCCAATAGTCTACATATAAAAATTAACATACCTATTATTGATAGGCATGCACAATGGGAGCTATTTCAGTACATCCCTATACCATATAAATGGCTAGATTCTACCTGCACACTAACACACGAGCCGACGTTAATATCCGTTAACGCTCGAGATATCCGTGTCCTGACGGGAAATACATTACAAAATTGCATAGCCCCCATTAATGCACTATGTTACATACCACGATTCCAGGAAATGGCAACTATTCAGCCAGCCTGTGTCATTCATTTATATCGGAACGCACCCACCAGCCAAATTCTCGAATCGTGTGCTTATAAATGTGATAGAGGGATCCAACGAGCACTAATCACCCAAATCGACATAGACACATTTATTATTACCAATCCTACTTCACAAATGAATATACAGTGCGAAAATAAGCACATGAACTTATTACACCCACTCACAGTTGTGCCACCAGGAGCTATAGAAGTCCACCTACCCTGCGATTGCCAACTCACGGACAGAGGTGATATTCTTATCCCACACAATTTTCCCTGCGATGTAAAAATCACGCAGGAGCTTGCTATTACACATACTTTGCCCGCTACATGGACACAGCAAGTACCCCTACAGGTACATAATTTGGGCAATTATCATGAACAGACAACACTATATGACAATATTACGGCCATACTAAATGCCAATTGGTCAACGATTATCCCCACATTCACGGTTACAGACACCCCGTTTAAACACCATGACCGGCCTCTACAAATCCCACAGGCACCCGTATCTTGGTACAATATGGACGCCTCCACTACAACTACAGTTGCGTGGAACGGCGCCATTACCATAATAATAATTTACATGTTGGCGAAGCAAATAGCGCTCGCTAGGGCGATCCAGCGAATGACCCCTAATAGGATACCTTAGAATACATACAGTAAACACGAGAATGACGGAGCAAGCCAGGATAGTTACCCGGACATACGCCAATAAAGGGCAGCGTTTCCGTCAGAGCCAGGCATAATTAATTACAGTAAACTTACTCATATATCCACATGACCCAAGGGAAGCGATCATTATATATAATATACCTAAAGTAATCAACACATATATTCCCGTAATGCCCATTCCTCTTAGGAAGGGGACGGCCGTGGCCATGCCACAACCCTAGCTTAACATGGGAAACGAGCCACAGGTAGACACAGTCACTGTAACACGTAATAGCATTGCGATCCCAAAGCTTCCATTAGGCCCTAGGACGTTAGCGCCCATATCGGCTGGCAATAGTCCTAAGGAACGCCGAAAAGCCATACTAGTTCATCGCATAGTTCCGGCCACACTACCCAAAATAGAGGGTAGAATCCATAAACCTCAGATTACCCTTCTCCAAACGCCTCGCAAGGAGAATGCATCCCTTGAGTGGATACCAGGGGCGAAAGCCGCTTTGGCAATCCGAGGGAGACGAAACTATTATTTGAGATAGCTCAGCAATAAAATAAATACCCAAATAAAGAGCACATTATTTCTAAACAATTAAAAGTACACTTTCCTATAGTATCAGATAAAAAAGACTAAGTAATAGCCTAACGAATGGCATAAATTGCTTTTCTAGCCCATTTTTCTTTACCACACAGCATTTAGGTGTAGGTAAAAGATAAGAGATGTCGAGGTACATTCCACTCGCAGCAGTCCCACATAGGCTAGATATAATTTTACCAGTCCCCACAGCCATTAGAAATAAGAGCATTTCACCACCATTCATAGGGAAATAAATAACATATTTCCCCCCAAATGATTTGAACCCAGGGATAGATAAAATATAACAAGCGCCCTATGCGATAGGACATTTAATAGCTATGATAATAACTAGCAATATCTGGTAATCTCCAATACTGCATGACAAGGGATTAATTATAAGATGCATGTTTAGCGTAAGAGATATAATAAGACATACCAGGTTATATTACATGTGTACTATATTATGTTAAATTGATGAATTTTGTTAACACAAACTAGCTACAAATAGCGCATGGCTAGACACATATTCAATACTACTTAGGCCCTACATTTTCCCATAGGTCCCCATAGCTCAAATACGCCATACAAGCCTTGGCAAGGGCGCCAAGTAGAATGTGGCATATAGTCACCACACTCAGAGACAGGAGTCACCACCAAGTTTTAGTTAGTCATACAACATAACTCGACTTTCGGCCTAAAAATCCCCATAGGACATAATGACAGAGTAAGGTTGATAATAATCATACATTTATAATATGATAGGTGCACGAAAATTTTCATAGACAATACATGGTAGATAGAATATTACACATGTCGTATACAGCGTGCAGCAAGCGAGGTCACGACTCTGCCGTAGCAGGCGGAAGTAACAAGACACGGAGCGCGCGGTCAGCGAAACACTCGCAGTCCATAGCAACAGGGATTTACGCAAAGTCACGTAAAAATGCCACACTCACACATGGCCGTGCGAAGCATGGGGTCATTTACCCATATGTGGGCCATATGGCAGACAATAGCAGGATTTCTTCATTATAGGGAAATGCCTAGACACTTTATATAAATAAAAATTAATAATGGCGCACATTTTTATAAAACTACTCGCATTTAAATTCACATACATACATAATCGCAAAAATTAAGTGAGCGAGCAAAGATCTCATTACCTATCGTAAGGAAATGTAAAATAACGGACCCTGGTCCTATAAACATACAATATCAGAACACAGTTCGATTACCATAATATAAAACTTCATTATTTACACATAGGCTACATCCCGATAGATATTATAAATAATAGCGACTCTATAAATTTCCAATAACGATATAGGAAAGAACAACTCCATAGATAATGAACACCTATAAGGGATTAACACACATTTTTTTTTCTTGAATAATTTAGAAACTGCACGGATTCCTACAGTTACCCCATATTAAGAAGGGATAACAGGCCGATACACTATAGGGCCACAGAATAGACTAACAAAATAACACATAGGACCTAATATACTATATAACGATACATTAATACGATTTCTCTAACAAACGCCCTTACAATCGTAATAGCGAAAATACATACAGTACAATAACACAGGTTAGCCGCAGTGCATAAACACGATAAACACAGATTGGCGGCATTTGTGGGAGCAAACGTAATACTTCTACACTCGTGCAGATGAACGACATGTCCCACACGGTTAAATGTAGACACACAATAACACAGGTTAGCGAATTCCACTGCAAAGGCAGAGTAACACTTGCAACAATATATAGCAAGCATTGATATCATTACGCTCAGTATTGCGACAATACACAGGTAGATTATTAATACCACAACCAATAGGAAGTGACAAAATAACACAGGTTGTTAGAATATCACAGTGAACACCATATACAGTTCCGATAAACACACAAGTAGGAAACACGGGGAAAGGAGTTGACTAATACTTACGCGTAGTACAAATAATCCAATACACTATAATCCACAAGAGGTTTTTAATCATAAATGTTAATTTGCCGCACACAGACTTCTTGCTAAGGCAGTCTCCACACACACACTGAATCATGATCTGCAAACAAGGCGGCTGTATGCGTATACAGATTAACGACACCGGAGACGATAGTAGACCGCGACTCACGTGGTGAACACAGCGCTTCCGGCGTTAACACAGAATATGTTCCACATTTTTTTTACCCACATAGGGGATCTTTTTAGATAGCTCTGCTTTCTAGATTAAAGTGGATTTAACCACCAAATAACGTCATATAAGACAGACATAATGAACAGTTTTCATACAAAGCACAATATTCTCACTTAGCCAACGATTAGGGAAATCATTTGAAGTACGATTACAAGTAACAATCATCACATTAAATAGCCTACGACAGATCGGACGACTAGTTAATCTAGGCGATTGGGGTATTCCTCTAACGGTCTAAATAGTTTCTCATCTATCATCCAAACGCCAAGTACAAACTGTTCGTAATTGTCTACTTAATGACGAAACGATAGTCATCATCTTAACAAAATTAACTCAGCATTTCCATAACAGCCACAAGGCTCATTAAGGACCACAAATCCTTGCAGAGATCCCCTCTAGTTTGCATATACACAATAGAGCAACAGGTAACAGTACAATCGTCGGTTGGCCAAAATAATTTCCATAATTTCCTTTTGAGGCAACGTGGTACGACATGGCACATACAGATGTATGTCCATTAGTAACACAATAACGACATGGCCCATAGATGTCCTACAGTAGACCTCAGGCGTTCCATAAGTCCAAAGCAGGTGTATGCCTACCTTCCTAGGTCAAAACACTGAAGGATAGATATCAGCCATGAGTGTACAGATGTAAATATATTCGGCAATAAATAAGTTACATGGTCCATAGCTATTCTACGTTATCTCACGGCGTACTTTTAAGTCCAGAGCAGGTGTTTGCCTACCCTCCGGGGATAACGATAAGGAATAAGTATCGAGCATAAACATAATCATGCCGGATTTTATAGATAATATTTAGTAAAGGCCCGAGGATTATCTTTAACATATAACAAGTAAATATACACTTGATTACACAAACAAGAATATACAGAATACGGAATACACTATCCTTAGACAAATACATCCGGTTAGGAAGATACAATGCGTAATTTTCACTGCTATATAGCAGAACACCCGATAAAGGTAGCCCATTATATTCCCCCACGAACAATCTACCATGCGGAACGCAATATTAGCTGTGCATACACATATTGCTACACCCCGCCGTATTTTTCATTTTCAAGGAGTGGAGAGTGCAAACCACTGATACACTTTCCTACACAATTTTACATAGAATTGTTACAGCCATAGGAATGCGACATATGCTCCAAACATGTAAAAACACAATCCAGAATACTACATATATTTTCCTGGAGTAGAAAGTGAAAACCACTGACACACTTTTCTCCACATTATTATAGATAATTTTTATACCCATAGGTGCGACATATGATTACGAACATACAAAATACACTCCAGCATACCACATGTATACTAGATAGTAAACACATTACTAATATACATGGCACGTATCACATTTCGATACGATATAATGACAAAATAGTCCCATTAGGATTTAGCCAAAGGAGGACATACATAGATTCCCAGAATACAGATGAATAGCTAATGACCTTTGCCCAGGGTGTACAACACGCCAGCTATACTGTGCCCAACTCTAGGAATGGGTATTCCAAGTTTCAGACACCTAGATATCAAGGGAAAGGCTGTAGCCGCGTTTGAAAGTTCAGATATTTGAATATCGCGCTACATTGCTTCGAGAAGCATTTAGAAGAATTTTACCGATAGTTGGATGTCAAGTGACGTAGCGAGTAATAGCAGAGGTGGAGGCTATTTATTGATTAAATAGTTAACTACGGAGCAGAGACTTGAGACTGGGATCAGATTACTGGCACGGCCAAATGAAAGAGAACGCAATTAGTATCAAGTAAATCGGACCAGGGATTCAAGAGATATGAGGATTTCCAGATATCAGGCGATGACGCGTGACCCTGACCGTTTTGAATAAAAGCCAGCTGGAGCAGGCATGGTTAGCTCATTCTAACACAAGCACTTGGCAAGCAAGTTGCGTCTACGCTGAGCCAAGGCACATGGTTGCCGAATCTACGCAGAAGTTCTTTTCAAATCGTGATAGTCACGAGAAGTGCTGCGCAAACGAGTTGGAACTTAGTAAGTTTCTGGTGAGGAGAATCACTGAGGTGATTGATTTCTACAGACATTGGTGGAAATATTTATATTTCTAAAAGGACATATGCTATACTTTGTCTAGAAAATAGTATTTTGTCACAGTCCAGTAGTAACTTAATACTTGGATGTTTAAATCCATTTCAAGTCAGTTTTCATTTTTGTAACTTGTTAACCACTTCGATCTGTCAGTACATTGAAGACTAGTCTATAACGGTGGCGTTCATTAGTCTACGCAAGGGAAACTGCAGGTTGTCTAGCGCATGGCAGATGGTGATATACAAACCATGCCCAGGGAACGATCTTCAGAACAGCCGTTAATTGCTTAGACTGTCAATGTTTTTCTTGTACTGATGAGATTACAGTGAGTTATGTTACAACTGACATATTTAAGAAGAGATCACTTAGATCTGACCCTATTTAAACAAACTGTCATGGCTTTGATAGAAGCCCATATTAAAATGGAACCACAGTTTATTCAAACGTCGAAAGATACTACCACTATGTCTGACTAGACGATTTGTGGGTCTACAATGGCGGCCGATACAAGGATTATACGTGCTTGTCCGATAGGGCATGTCTATGGATAAATCTGGTACAGACCAGGTTTACTACACTTCAAGACCATCAAGAAATGTAAGCCACATTTGAATTATAGTATGCCTAGCTAATTGGAACAAACTATTTTTCTGCAGATGACCAACACATTTTTTTCGTCGTATTTAAAGCTTGCAATGATTTACGCAAGACTTATTAGAGTTATTCTGAGCATTTTCAGCACTCAGAACAGTTTAGGATCGATGACCGAGCATTTCGAGCATTTATTTGAATTTTTCATATTTTTGGGAAATCACGGTAATCAGCCGATGTAACTGTCAAAGTTAAATTTATTTTTGTTAAGGAATGGATATTTTTTCCATATTCGAAGGTTCGAACATGTGGATTCTCACATAATGAGATGATAATTAAACACATTTAAAATAATACAAATAATAATAATAATAATAATCCACTAATAATAATAATAATTTTCATAATTTTTCTAAATAATTCTTGGATATTATATTTTATAATAATCATATGTATTGAGAAAGAGCCTATGAAGTAGTTTAATCATTTCTACTTTGGAACAGGAGATTTTCCGAAGGAGAGTGGTTAGCGCAAGCCCGCATTCAACCAACATTTCAGTTCTGGTTGAACAGTTGACATTTGCAATGAATAAAGTATATGTTTCAGATAACACGGAGAGGCATGAAACGGGAAGCAAATGATATTTGTATCAAATAGGATATTTTTGTATTTATATAAAATCATGACGTAAATACACCTCGAAAGTGAAATAAAGCTTTTCATAAGTATGGTAAATTCACGGGTTGAACTGAATGGTAAAATAAAATAAACTTGTAAGTTTATTAATCTTCCAGTGTTGATAACAAACAGAGGCTTGATTTATTGTATAAATTTTGGGAAGATAATTTATGTGTGTGGAGTAGTTGAAATGCCATTCCCAGGTGCGCATGTTAAGTCGCAGGAATGAAGGTTTTTTCGAGCATCAATCAAATAGCAGGTTCGATGGCTCAGGTTTATAGTAGGAGTATTGGAGCCACACATTTCGTCGTATGAATAACCCGAAGGTTATTTCTTTGAAACCATCAGTTCTTATTTCAACCTTGTTTACGAATTCCATTTAGACTTTGATTTTGCTAGAACCCGGATTTGTCATGATAATAGTTTATTCTTCTACAGAGGAAGACCTTTGCCGTTGTTGTTGTAATATTGTGTTCTTACACGAATAATAGAATGGGCCACTGCCAATTTAAAATAATTCTTTAACCACGAATAATTTGAAGGATATTTTCAATCCTAGTGCCATGAACTAAATGAATTCATTATAAAACTACAATTCTTATTTCCGCATTCTGTCGAAGAATTGCAAGTTGTAAAAATTGCTAAAAATGGCCATGAATATAAATATTTTTTCATAATGATTCCAAGTGGATAATTGAATAGTTGAATGGTTCAACCATTTATTGATCAAGTTGATGATTCAGAAATCATGTATTTTGTTTGGAACTTGAAGTTCATAATCGAGTCACTTCTCGAATGTTTAATGTCAGAAGAACAATTAATTGTTGTTGTGCTTCGCACAGTTCTTCAATGCTATGCTCAATGGTCAAATACTTTTCAGATGTTATTAATATGTGTTAATAATTTGTGTTGCTTCAATGATGATAATATTTTCGACGATATATTTTCGAAAACTGGAAAACAAGTGAAAGTCTAAGAATTCTATAAACATTTATTCTACGAGTGTTAATATCATGTAAATAGTCAAACAGTGATCTACGTTATTTCCAGTATGGACAATTAATTTTGAACTGGAATTTAATATTAATAATTTTGGAACACAGTCCACAGGACTATTAATCGGACTTGTGTTTCCAAAAAGATTGTCAAATGTGTTTGGAAAATTTCTGTATATTGTGTGTAAATAAGAGTGTGGATCGCCACACGTGGGTGATGCTGCTTTGAGCATCTTTGCAGTCAGATTTTAACTTTAAAATAAACTGAGATAATTTTACCAGATGTATTTCTCCCAATTAAATCTCCTTCTATCCTTATTGTTGCATTGAGCCAAAAATCAGTAAAGCATTTTTTTCATTTGATGTCGTTTTTGCGATTTGCTTTAACCCATCTGGTGCTCCGGGATATTTTGACTCTCGTGCTGACTGATTATTGGTAAAATGCATATGTGGTCGTGCGGACTCCGGTCTAAACGGGCACATAAAATAAGATAGAGAGAGAAATGGCTTCGAACGTGGGTCCCGATTTAGACATGGTCAATCGCATGCCGATTTGAAATTGTGATAATTTTTATAGAAATATTTTGGGAGTTGAGAGATGTCTGGTTTGGATGAATAAATTAGTAGGAAACCCAATTAGTGGGGAAACTTAAAAATTTAACTTGGTTAATAATTAGAATGGGTTTGATTATTTTTGATAATGGCTTAACCATTAGGGCGTCAAGTAAATTCAGTAGTAAACGTTCGATGACTGGACATACACATTATTAGAATCCAGGTGGAGGATATTTGAGAACTTGCATATTTTTCTTGTGATATTGTGGTAAATGTAATTCGTAAAAGTAGAGACTTTTGTTTTTCCATCACGTCGATATTAGGACAAATCTCATTTTATTATAGTGTTCCAATTAGCTATTCATATTTCTTGTTCTAGTTATAAGCTTGTGTTTGCCACTGTTGTATACCCCTAAGTTTTGAATAATAATTGAAATTATGGAAGAAATGATGAGAATGATGAGGAGTTTGGAGGAGAGTTCAAAAGAGGCTGGACTGCGTGTAGCCGCTATTATGAAAGAAAATACAGAGGCTTTAGAAAAGAAACTTAAAGAAAATTCTGATTCTTTAGAAAGTAAACTTAAAGAAAATTCTGATTCGTTAGAAAATAAACTTAAAGAAAGTTTAAATGAGAAACTTAAAGAAAATTCTGATTCTTTAGAAAATAAACTTAAAGAAAATTTGAATGATAAACTTAGAGAAAATTCTGATTCTTTGGAAAATAAACTTAGAGAAAGTTCTGATTCTTTAAAAGGTAACTTGAAAGAAAGTTTAGAGGATAAACTCAAGGAAAATTCCGATTTGTTAGAGAGCAGGTTAAAAGATAACTTAAAGGAAAATTTAAATAGTAAATTTAATTCAATGGAAAGTAAATTTAAAGAAAATTCTGAAATTTTGAAAATGACACTTGAAAGTAAAATGAATAAATTATGCGATAAAACACATGAGCTCGAAACTTCATTAGCTACTAACGCAAGTTTAATGGACGAAAAATTTCGCGATGCCGATCTTCGATCCCAAAGCTTAGCTGATAGGATAGAACATGGCCTTAGGAAAGTTGGTGAAGACATGGTCAACCTGGAAGTCAGAGTGAAGAAGGAGAGTAACGAGATGGGAATTCTAGTTGTTCAACGTTTAACGGAACAATTTAAAGAACTTGTCATGGGAGAAATAAGAGAAGGTGTGATTAGTGAATTGCAAACTGAAATTAAAACCACAGTTGTCAATGAAATTAAAGACACACTCAAGTTGGAGAACCAAGAGGGAATCAAGGAGATTAGGGAATCTTTGTCATCCCATATTGAAGTAATTGCCAAAGATATCCAAGCAACTCAGAAGGACATATCAGATATGACAGGGTCATTGAAAAGTCATGAGGCTGTTATGAACCAGATATCCACTGATGTTAAAGAAAATTGTAAAGAAACTGAAGCAATTAAGAAGATGGCAGAAGAAAACCAGAAGGAACTTGAGGCTATGAAAACTCAAATCAAGGATGAGAAACAGTCTGATCATCTGTTGAAAATGCCAAATGTAAGGGGAAAGGAACAGATACAGATAAATCTAGGAGGAGCTAGAGAGACTGAAAGACAGGATGAGGTCAGGACAGTATTTCAATCCAACCCCATAACTGTATTTAAGAATATAGAAGATAAGCCTTCTAAATTTTCAGGGCGAGATTCTGTAACACCCGTGGAATTTTTGAGAGAAGCAGGTGATTACCTGAAAGATTCTAAGATCCCTAAAGAAAGACAGATCCGAGTGATAGGGAAGTTCTTGGAAGGTCCTGCACTTCTGTGGTTCAGAGCATTTAGATCCACTCTAACCACTTTTGAGGAGTTTTCTCGTGGGCTATTGAAAAAGTTTTGGTCCCCGGAAACCCAACAGCAAGTTAGAGCAGAGTTATATTCGAAGAGATTCTCGACGTCACAACCTACTCGATACTCTACGTACTTTTCTGGACAGCTGTCTAAACTTCAACATTTAGATCCGCCGATGCCAGATAACGAGTTGATTACTGCATTGATACGTCAGTTTTCAGCAGACGTCCAGAGGACTTTGATCGCAGCTGATATCTACAATATGGAAAAATTTGATGAAGTATTACAGAAGCTGGATCATACAAACGCTCAATTCTTCCATCAGAAGGGAGTAAAGAATAACAACGCTGTGTATGCTGTTATGGCTGATAGTTATTCTCAGACACCTCGAGAGATTCGAGAGGAGCGAGAAGAGAAAACGCCGAGGGAAGATCCAAATAAGAGAGGATGGAACCAGTACAGTAACAGATACAGTTACAAACCATATGCAAGACCGGATGGTGGTAATCGATACAATACTCGATGGAGAAGACCACGAGACAGTCAAGGAAGGTACCAGGAAAGAAGATCCTACGGTAGAAGCAACTACAACAACAGAGGGAATGTAGATACTCGTCAGTCCAATGAGGAGTTTAACAAGGAGACGAGGAAAAATTTGGAAGCAAGACACCAAGATAACTTGCAATTTTTGGAGCAGAGGCCCAATGATCCAGGTCCATCGGGAACACAACAATCCCGGGGGAATGGTAATGAAAAAAAAAACTTCGAATTCACAGTAGAAGATAGAATTTTGAATACTTTCACTTCCAGAATTATTAAATGGCAAGCAGAGGATGATGATTTAATTCAACAGAATGACGAACGAAAAGAAATGGGTACCAGAATTAGAATGCCAATCATATCATGCGAAGTATTTGGTATGCCTGTCGATACTTTGATCGATACTGGGGCTATGCTTTGTCTGGTGAGTGAGAAGCTTTATATTCTGTGGAAGCTCAAGGAGAATTTAGAGGAGATTCCAGTATCAGGAATTAAGATCCTAGGAATAATACCCAATAAAATATCTCTGTGCAAAACACAATTATACTTATGTATTAAGATTGGAGGACATGATTTCCGACATGTATTTGTTGTAATGAAGGACATGGCTTTTGACATGATATTGGGAGCAGATTTCATTCAGAAATATCAAGCAGTGATAGATATGAAGACAGAGACGATTAAATTCAAGAATACCGAAGAGATAAACTTCGAGGGAAAAGAAGAAGAAGACATCGAGGGAGATGCTCAATGGTCTCTGATTTTTCATGAAGCTATGAAGTAGCCAATACACGAACTGGTAACATCGTGGGAACTTATAATGCATCGAATTTGAAGATATATTATTCAAGAACCAGATGATTTAATGTGTAGATAGGAAAAATAAAAAAATTTCAATTTTTATTTTTTGCTAGGTGTGGGGTGGATGTGCCCAACTCTAGGAATGGGTATTCCAAGTTTCAGACACTTAGATATCAAGGGAAAGGCTGTAGCCGCGTTTGAAAGTTCAGATATTTGAATATCGCGCTACATTGCTTCGAGAAGCATTTAGAAGAATTTTACCGATAGTTGGATGTCAAGTGACGTAGCGAGTAATAGCAGAGGTGGAGGCTATTTATTGATTAAATAGTTAACTACGGAGCAGAGACTTGAGACTGGGATCAGATTACTGGCACGGCCAAATGAAAGAGAACGCAATTAGTATCAAGTAAATCGGACCAGGGATTCAAGAGATATGAGGATTTCCAGATATCAGGCGATGACGCGTGACCCTGACCGTTTTGAATAAAAGCCAGCTGGAGCAGGCATGGTTAGCTCATTCTAACACAAGCACTTGGCAAGCAAGTTGCGTCTACGCTGAGCCAAGGCACATGGTTGCCGAATCTACGCAGTTCTTTTCAAATCGTGATAGTCACGAGAAGTGCTGCGCAAACGAGTTGGAACTTAGTAAGTTTCTGGTGAGGAGAATCACTGAGGTGATTGATTTCTACAGACATTGGTGGAAATATTTATATTTCTAAAAGGACATATGCTATACTTTGTCTAGAAAATAGTATTTTGTCACAGTCCAGTAGTAACTTAATACTTGGATGTTTAAATCCATTTCAAGTCAGTTTTCATTTTTGTAACTTGTTAACCACTTCGATCTGTCAGTACATTGAAGACTAATCTATAACGGTGGCGTTCATTAGTCTACGCAAGGGAAACTGCAGGTTGTCTAGCGCATGGCAGATGGTGATATACAAACCATGCCCAGGGAACGATCTTCAGAACAGCCGTTAATTGCTTAGACTGTCAATGTTTTTCTTGTACTGATGAGATTACAGTGAGTTATGTTACAACTGACATATTTAAGAAGAGATCACTTAGATCTGACCCTATTTAAACAAACTGTTATGGCTTTGATAGAAGCCCATATTAAAATGGAACCACAGTTTATTCAAACGTCGAAAGATACTACCACTATGTCTGACTAGACGATTTGTGGGTCTACAATGGCGGCCGATACAAGGATTATACGTGCTTGTCCGATAGGGCATGTCTATGGATAAATCTGGTACAGACCAGGTTTACTACACTTCAAGACCATCAAGAAATGTAAGCCACATTTGAATTATATTATGCCTAGCTAATTGGAACAAACTATTTTTCTGCAGATGACCAACACATTTTTTTCGTCGTATTTAAAGCTTGCAATGATTTACGCAAGACTTATTAGAGTTATTCTGAGCATTTTCAGCACTCAGAACAGTTTAGGATCGATGACCGAGCATTTCGAGCATTTATTTGAATTTTTCATATTTTTGGGAAATCACGGTAATCAGCCGATGTAACTGTCAAAGTTAAATTTATTTTTGTTAAGGAATGGATATTTTTTCCATATTCGAAGGTTCGAACATGTGGATTCTCACATAATGAGATGATAATTAAACACATTTAAAATAATACAAATAATAATAATAATAATAATAATCCACTAATAATAATAATAATTTTCATAATTTTTCTAAATAATTCTTGGATATTATATTTTATAATAATCATATGTATTGAGAAAGAGCCTATGAAGTAGTTTAATCATTTCTACTTTGGAACAGGAGATTTTCCGAAGGAGAGTGGTTAGCGCAAGCCCGCATTCAACCAACATTTCAGTTCTGGTTGAACAGTTGACATTTGCAATGAATCAAGTATATGTTTCAGATAACACGGAGAGGCATGAAACGGGAAGCAAATGATATTTGTATCAAATAGGATATTTTTGTATTTATATAAAATCATGACGTAAATACACCTCGAAAGTGAAATAAAGCTTTTCATAAGTATGGTAAATTCACGGGTTGAACTGAATGGTAAAATAAAATAAACTTGTAAGTTTATTAATCTTCCAGTGTTGATAACAAACAGAGGCTTGATTTATTGTATAAATTTTGGGAAGATAATTTATGTGTGTGGAGTAGTTGAAATGCCATTCCCAGGTGCGCATGTTAAGTCGCAGGAATGAAGGTTTTTTCGAGCATCAATCAAATAGCAGGTTCGATGGCTCAGGTTTATAGTAGGAGTATTGGAGCCACACATTTCGTCGTATGAATAACCCGAAGGTTATTTCTTTGAAACCATCAGTTCTTATTTCAACCTTGTTTACGAATTCCATTTAGACTTTGATTTTGCTAGAACCCGGATTTGTCATGATAATAGTTTATTCTTCTACAGAGGAAGACCTTTGCCGTTGTTGTTGTAATATTGTGTTCTTACACGAATAATAGAATGGGCCACTGCCAATTTAAAATAATTCTTTAACCACGAATAATTTGAAGGATATTTTCAATCCTAGTGCCATGAACTAAATGAATTCATTATAAAACTACAATTCTTATTTCCGCATTCTGTCGAAGAATTGCAAGTTGTAAAAATTGCTAAAAATGGCCATGAATATAAATATTTTTTCATAATGATTCCAAGTGGATAATTGAATAGTTGAATGGTTCAACCATTTATTGATCAAGTTGATGATTCAGAAATCATGTATTTTGTTTGGAACTTGAAGTTCATAATCGAGTCACTTCTCGAATGTTTAATGTCAGAAGAACAATTAATTGTTGTTGTGCTTCGCACAGTTCTTCAATGCTATGCTCAATGGTCAAATACTTTTCAGATGTTATTAATATGTGTTAATAATTTGTGTTGCTTCAATGATGATAATATTTTCGACGATATATTTTCGAAAACTGGAAAACAAGTGAAAGTCTAAGAATTCTATAAACATTTATTCTACGAGTGTTAATATCATGTAAATAGTCAAACAGTGATCTACGTTATTTCCAGTATGGACAATTAATTTTGAACTGGAATTAAATATTAATAATTTTGGAACACAGTCCACAGGACTATTAATCGGACTTGTGTTTCCAAAAAGATTGTCAAATGTGTTTGGAAAATTTCTGTATATTGTGTGTAAATAAGAGTGTGGATCGCCACACGTGGGTGATGCTGCTTTGAGCATCTTTGCAGTCAGATTTTAACTTTAAAATAAACTGAGATAATTTTACCAGATGTGTTTCTCCCAATTAAATCTCCTTCTATCCTTATTGTTGCATTGAGCCAAAAATCAGTAAAGCATTTTTTTCATTTGATGTCGTTTTTGCGATTTGCTTTAACCCATCTGGCGCTCCGGGATATTTTGACTCTCGTGCTGACTGATTATTGGTAAAATGCATATGTGGTCGTGCGGACTCCGGTCTAAACGGGCACAATACAGTCCAAACCGCGGGTAAACAATATATTAAATGCGTAACACGTGCGTTTGACAGTTCCTTCGCGGAGCGATAACAAAGCCTTAATGGTCCCAACCCACTCTCGTCGCTCGCATCCAATCAGAGTACGGACATGATAAACACGACCTGCTCCAGCCGGACAGCCAATTACAGGCTACAGGTCACGCCTCACACTGACGACAGGTGATATCTCACATACACAAGCGTTATCTACGAACACGCCTCCCACGAGATAGATCACTTGCAAACGGCCATAATGGATTTAAGTCGCATAGTGCGCGCCAAATTTAAACGGCACTAGATGACAGACAGGTAGTTATTACAATATAATTCAAACAATAGGGTAACCAAATGATTTTATTTTAGTTTACCCCTATCATCCCTCAACCCTTTACGCCGGGATAACATATTTAACGGCCAGAAACCAATATTCTCGGGGATATTTACACCGCGCCGCGCTTTACAATAAATACGCCACATTTTATATCCTAGCGAACTTTTGATACATTTTTGCCCTCAGATACAATCTTATCTAAACACGCCAGCAAATATAGAACAATATGAACATATATCCGTCACCAAATAGGTAGATAAATCCACTTTCCCATTAGGAGGTTTTAAGTTATTTTATTTTGGAATACGGCGATATTATTTAAAACATTATCTTTCAGAGTTAGACCGACAGAGTTGTTCCAGGTGACAGCATGTCCATATAACCACCATACATTGCCCCCCTTTTGAAACCCATAATTAAAAATCCACACTTAGGTATATTTATGGACATAGTTTAATAGATAGATGGCATTTATATATACCATTATTCCAGTTCAGAGGATGGCAATAAATACTTACGTATACCCCCCATTTTCATAGGGTGGATAGCGTGTTATATTTTTTTGCAGCGATCAACCCCATCAGAGGAGGGAATTACGACACATATAATGCGCTGCAATATAGCCTGGTTTAAGATACCTATACATAGGATCTCTAATAAAAATCCATAGACAATATCAATAAATGAAATCTATAGCCAATAGCTCTAGATAATATATCTAGACAGCACACCTAGATACAATTTATACACGGCATCTCTAGACAGTAGATCTAGACGGAGTTTATAGCAAATACCTATCAGCAATAGCTCTAGATAGTATACCTAGATAATACCACTAGACAATACCTCTAGTTAAGGAACCCTACTATATATAATAATAATAGATGACCAGTTTTTTTTAAGATAGACTTTATAGCCTATAAGTCTAATAAATATCATACGAGCGTAAAAAGCAGTCACATATTATTATGGCGATAGGTGCCATATATTACCCATAGTATGTCCATGCCACAGAGCACATTTACCTCCCATGATACACATTAAACAATATACAAATAACACAGATACACTTCTTCCCCTATCCATGCGAGGCAGTATGGTTATTATGCAAATACCAGGGTGTATACCATGCCTTATCGCTCATGGTTGGATGTTAATGAACACTCGGAACCTTAAAGCTAACAGCTAGCATTCCAGGCATAACCCTCTAACACAAGTGCATGCAATGATACATTTTTTTCACCAATATTTTCACCCTGCATGTTAACTAAAAGCATACAATGCTAATCCACATCCTTCAGCACGGTCACTAACAACCAAGACTGAATACCCAGATCCTACACGCGCGCAGTGAAGAGGGGACCATTGACATTGTAAAACTTGTCCGAGGTGGACGCTCGTTTCGTAGGTTCCGTTGTGTTCGGACCGTAACTTGAACATTGTATTTTTGCATAGTCTACGGACTTCGTACTCGTGTTCGATGGCGAACATTTCAGTACTGCTACTCTCAACTGACAAATTAGTCATGAGAAATACGCGAGCTCTTGTGAACAGGAAGTCAGCGTAGGTAGCTAACGGATTTTGGATCCACCACTATCAAGCATTTAACTTCATCATTTTAACACCGATCTCCGCAAGAAACGAAGAAAATGGCGACGTCCAAGAGGCTGAGTGAAGCTCTCTTGATTCATCACGTACGAGGGAAATGCTACTGCTATTTCCAATGGTAAGCGCGACTTACGCAGAACTACGTAATCTCTCTCTTTTCATGGTCTCAGAATCAGAATTTCAGTAACTTCTTAGGTTGGAATTAATAGTAAATTCAATAATTCATCCGTCTGCAACGTCACGTAATTTTCCAGTGGTAAAATTAAAATCGTTATTCTCCATTTTAAATTATTATTATCATTATTAAAATTTGCCACTACTTTTTTTTTTAATATATAATAAATTCATTTCTTATACTATACTATGTAGCATTAGATATAGACCTAATTCCTTCTCCGGATACAATTGTTAGTTGGGTTAATGATCCAATCATACCACGGTCTGAGTGTCAAGATTCTTAAATGTGTTCTGCCCGAGCTAGGTGTTTATAAATATAAATTTAGATTTCAACATAGTGTTGAGGTCTTGGCGCCCATTAATACAACTTATCTTAGTCAGAATAAACTTTAATTTGTCACCCAACAGTGGGGACACTAGTGAATCAGTTACACTTGCCCGCGAAACGTGGGACTTGATGTGGTTTAGCATCACTCACCCCAGTAGAAGCGTTACATTGTGCGCTCAACGGGGAGCAAAAGCGTTACATTTTGTAGCAATTGTATTGAAGGTGCAATATTACAAACACCAATTAGGAATGGAATAATAGAATTTAATCACGATTTATTGTTTGTCATATAATTTACATAAAGACGGAAGAAGGTGGCAGGGCCGTGAGGAACATGCACACATACTCAGAAAGAAAAGAGGAACATGACGCATATCATTGGAAAACTCCAAGCACAGTCAGCCCAAAACAGAGGTTATCTTTTAGCAGGGAATACATATTTTGTTGTTGCTGCTGCTGTCGTCATCGACGTCTTTTACGAAGGAATATGGTACCATTTTTAAAGAAAAGTAAATCGTTTTTCATAAAACCTAAATAGCATATTTACTTAGCAGAAAGCATAGAGTTTTGCGTTTCAATCTTAATTCACATTTTATCGTTAATTCAAAATTGCTAAACTCCACTCATAGAGGTCATAAAACTGACGATCTATGCAGTGATGAGTTTTGGATCGCATCCATTGCCAACGCTGGAACCTTAATATCTACACAGACCCCGTAAGGAGGTACCAAACCTTGAGCAGTGCAGTCCGTTTCCCAACTACCGTACCAACGTTTTAATCATTAATATCTATAAAAGTTAGAAACGTGAAATCAATTCTGTTATCCATAACTTTGAGTTAAGTTTGAACTCCACAAGCGAGACAGGTACATTTATTTTTTAAACAAGATGTTCTGCAAAGAATACATAGCCTACCTTTATGGAAAGTCGTTATTTAATTTGTATTTAATTTTTATTTAGGCCTACTATTCTTATTGTGCATCGCGATGAGTACAATTATGCCAGTGTAGGGTCGACACCTTTACAGAAGGTGATGCCAACTAAAGAAAATGAGGTTTTCCTAAGAACCTTGTGAGGCCTTTGGGATATTAAGGATACTGGTATCTGGAAATAAATTACAATAGTTACTACTTTCGTTACATTGACACATGTAAAACAAATGTAATACTTCGTTAGTTAGGTAAGATACATTTAAAGTAAATCCTCTCTGTTTTTAACTCCGCATGTTCGATGTGATCTCTCGATGCTGGTTCCAGGGCTCCTGAAAATCGTATGTGGATAATGAGAAGATTTAAATGTTGTATACATATCCTGATACACCGGCCTTTCGAGTTAGAATATTAACATAGAAAATATATTACATTGTTTAGGTGATTCTCATAATTCTCATGGGGCTTCATTATTTAATCATACAGTATATGTATCGTCATCGGCACAAAATATGAGCGACCCCTGGAAGGTTTAGTTGCTCGCAACACGTACTTGTGAGATGCTAGGACATACAACATGGCGTTCCGAGTTACGTTCTACTTCGTTGTCCCTATACGGCCATAGGATTTGGCTACTTACGCCTCTCGACTTGGGACAAGATATATCTGTACAGTAGCCACATTAGCCGTTATGTATGCACTGAATTTTGTCCGGTGGCTGCGTTATAGTTTTGTAAAGTGTCTCCACATGTGCAGTCTCTGTCAGACTAGGCAGTGGTCGTCCGTGCTATATCCTAAGTTTCGCCGCTCGCCCTGGTGTCAAGAGTTCGATTCTCGGTAGGGTGAAAATTTATATGCGTATTCTTATTATTACGCCAACGTATGTCACGAATGACGTAATTTCTTTTGTTTTATCGTGCCATTATTTTCAGCTAAACGACGTATTTGTGGCCCTGAAAAGGACCGGTGAATAGCCCTCTCAGTAAGAGAACCACGCACCACCGTTGTGCACCACCTCTTCCAGGCATATGGCCATAGAATCGACGTGGACAGAAACCATGGCCTACGTTATAATACAAGGCCTGGCACCAGACAACAATACGAATGATGGCTCACACTTGTTCCGCATTTTGCCGCTAGGTTTGCTTTCTGGCGCCCTTATTCGTATCGTTTGCATTACGTAAAATGTGAGTTGTACCTTTGTATTTGACTGATGAATCGTTTCGCATTACTTTTTAAGGGCTGTAGACTATTTTTTGACAAATATTTAGGTGGGTGCTAAGTGGTCTTTATGAGCAAGACGTAGTAAAATGCAAGTTTTATTCCAGTGAACTATAGTAAACACCTTAGTTTAAATTAACGAAATATTTTTGTAGAGTAACTTACGAGCAAATTGTAGTGTTGATAAAAAAAATGGTGCATTGTAGCGTGCCGTGTTGTATATCTCTTGAAGTTAAAGGCAATGAATACGTTCTCATTTAACGATGACATACGGAGACAATTGTTCTGTTTCACGTCAGGGGGGAAATCCAGGGTCCTCGTGGTCACCAAAAGAGTCATCTACAATTTGTAGCAAGCATTTCAAGGATTCTAATTATAGACTACTGGGTAGATTATAGGCTAGGAAATAACCCACCCACCAAGGGAAGATGATTAAGAGAAGGAAGTAGATTTGGGATTGGAAAAGAAGGATAGAAAAATAGGAGGAGAGCCCCACAAAATTAATAAGCTTCACTTTAAACACACTTAAAGGCGATTGCCACAGAAATTCAGTGCTCGGATACCTAAAGTGGGTACGAGCTTGGTCTAAGCTAACGGGAGCCGCAGCTAGGACTTGGGCAGTTTGCCAGAGAGAGCCTGTAGTGTATTTCCTCCCAAGCACGAATGAAAGTACTATAGGGAAGGGTGATGGTCTGACAAGACTGAGAGCAAACGATTTATTGTATATGAACGAGGGCATAAACCTAGGAAGAGCTAGGAAGGCCAGGATCCTGCCTAACTGTAGTATCAGAGAAATGATGAATCCAAAAACAAATATTTAATTTATTTGACAACTCCAAGAAGTTTGAGGAAGTTAACAATTATGCAATATAATTTTAATAAACATAGTTCATTTGAACTTTTTAACAAATAGGGTCGCAGACCTCTCAACATTAAACAGTTGCTCCAGGCAATTGACAATTTATAAGGTTTCAAACCTTACATGTTTCTAAAATCTTTATAAGATTTAAACCAATAAACAATGAAATAATTAAAGCTTGAACGTGAATTGGAGTACAAAAAGTGTACCTTAAGAATTTCTTTAGAGAATGTTCTAGAGAAAATGACAATTTTGAAAATGACGATAATAACAACGTGAAAAATAAGATAGAAGTTCCTACAACTTCTTATATTTATACAGAATTAATATATGAGAATTATACAAAGGAGGACAGGTCACTTACTGTGAAACCTGGAGAAAGTGAAAAGGAAGTTTCTAGACTTCCTATGTTTAATTAGGAATCACGAGCAAAATGGGGCAGTTTCCATTTCGTGAAACCTGAACATGACTCTCTCAAGAGTTTAAGGAATTGTTTTTCCTGATTATAGGAAAAGAACAATGTGATTTAAAACTTGTATCACACAAGCAATTATGCAGAATTTAATTAATGTTAAACTAGCAAAGTTGGAAGGGCACTTCGTGAGTAACACCTTATAGACAGTGACAATTTTATAAATAATGGTTGTTAGTAGAAGGTTAAGGAAAGATCATTGGGATATAGGATCAATGTTCATGGCCGTATTTAATATAACCGGACGATCGCGACGCGGTAGATACGTGGAGCAAGCACTGATTATCACTATAGTCTGTAAAGATTGATGTAAAGTTCACTATAGAAACACTAAAGTTCATAAAAAAGAAAGTTATTGCAATTATGGAAAGAACTGATTGCACTATATAGGTGAGAGTCTATTTCTTGAAAAAATTGTGATTTACAATTAAATGCGCCATAGAATGTTCCAGAGGTTCCAGCGGTGGAAGAAAGTTAGCTATTACAAAAATTTGTAAGGAAGATTCCTCATTTTAAATATCATTGTCACAAGTGCGTAAACAATACTTGACGGCAAGACTCACAGATAGAGTACAAGATCTAGAAGGTTCCAGAACGACCTTAGCAGAAAAATGGGGTTGAGAAAATCCAACGGAGGAACTGGCTTTATAATTATAGACAGCGGGTATTAGATAATATCCCACGTAGCGAGAGTATTTCTCTTTGAATAGCTTAAGAAAAGCTCTTTTTTAGTAAGGTTGGCTCATACAAGCAAAAGCTCAACATGGCAAATTCCACGAGGAATGATATTTGCCCCAAAGTAAATAATTTCACACTGTCTATAAATTATAATTAAAAGCACGTGGAAGTTAAAACCATGAAGATGAGGTTAAAACTTTTAAAAAGGTACTTATCTTGATTTCATGTTGAAGTCGAAGATTTCGATGATGATTACTTAGCCAACATGGCGTAGAAGAGGGTGTGCCTCTTGGTTTGAGGAGACTAGCTCGAGCGGAGCTTTGACTGATCGAGTCAACTGCAGACTGAGAAGTGAGACCTGCTCAACGGAGCACGGAGAGACCACGGAAGGGGAAAAGAGTGGGGGGTAGGAGACAAAAGGAGAACATATAAGCATTGCCAACTTAAATACAACAAATTGATCTCTTGCTGATCTGGTCTTCAAGGAGTTAACAGATGATACTAGCGCAGCATGGTGAGTAAAGAAGTGGACGTAGTCCTCTTGCTCAAGGAGAAAATAGCTGACGATGGTAACAGGATCTGGTGGCCAAATGGATAAGTAAGTCCTCTAGCACCAGGAAGAGTTGAGGAGCTTCAGAGATTCGCTGCAAGGTGACGCTAGGTGGGTCACAGAAGTTATATATCTGAAACATACTTATGAAGACGTAAGAGATTTGCCCAACAAGGAGAAAACAGAAGATCACTGTTGGTGTTTGGCAAAGAGGAAGGAAGAAATGAACATGCAAGGAGCAGTAGACATTATATCTCAGGTACCGTGTATTCAAAGAATACACCAACTACTACAAAGAGAACGCTCTTACTGAACGCATTTCCGACGGGTTTGAGGTCTACCCCGAACAAATAAATAGACATATGCGCAAATGAGTATGTGTTGATAGAGACAACCACATAAACAATAAGTGAAAATGTTCAGGTGATTTAAATATTACGGAAGACTGTTGTGATGAACGAATTGTGGAAAACTATGATCAAGCACTTGTTAGTGTAGCAACGCAATGTTCTACAATAAAGCCAACTCATGGGCAGTCAACAAAATTAAAATTAAAAAGGGCACTAAGAAAATATGCAGTGCATAGAACTACAATTAAATCATTGAATCGCAGGTTGATTTTATTAGAACAAAACTTACATTCACTGCAACGTCAGGGCAAACTCGAGGTTCAAATATCGAAGCTCACCAGTGAATCGGATCGTGGGGACTTGAAAGCCAATTTCCTACTGGAACAAATTCAAACTATCACGAAACGAAAGTGTATCCTAAATACAATGAAACAATCAAAATATTTAATAAATCACCATCCATTTACCGCGTACTGAGAGATATAAATATTTTACAACTTCCTCATCTACGAACACTGAAAACTTGTAAGGGGCATATAACGTCACTGTTCCTCGCATTAAATCAACAATAACTACCTACAGTGGGAACACGAACAGAGAGGCGGATGTCACGTCACTTGAAAAAGCTAGTTTGACACTGAATCACGATAATGAGAAGGTTGATTCATTAATCATTAATGAAATGGCCATAATGTTTAGACTAGTGTACGACAGGAATTTAGACATGTTTCTTGGCATTAGTGATATTGAGAAAGATGCAATTGGAATCGAACATAAATTGGCCAAAAAATTATAATGCATACTAGTAGTGGTCTAGGGATTGTTCTACGTCACCCGACGCCCAGCGTCGCGGGCTGTCCATGTCAAATTAGCGAATATCTTGCGAACCAATAATCAGATTTGGACGTGTGAGATGTAAAGTTACTCGGAGCGGAGTCCCCTTTCATATGGCCTACTCATTTTGCCAAAAATACCCAAAACTAAAAGGTCTTCGCCTTTTTAATATCTCGCTAACCGATGATCGGATTCGGATACGAGAGGTGTCAAATTACTCGACATGACACCCTCTCTTTTTCTATGGTTCGTTCTTTTACCGAAAATACCCAAAACTGAAAGGTCATTAACTTTTTAATATCTCGCTAACCAATGATCGTATTTGGACACGCCAGGTGTCAAATTATTCGCCATGACCCCGTCTCTTTTCCTATGGCCCTCCTATTTGACTTAAAATACCCAAAACTAAAGGGTCAACGGCTTTCTAATAGTTTGCTAACCAATACTTGGATTTGGACACGTGGGGTGTCAAATTACTTGCGTTGATGCCCCTTTTCCCATGGCCTACTCATTTACCAAAAATACCTAAAACTGCAAGGTCATTGACCTGAAATTTTATAAACTAACAATCGGATTTGGACACGCGAGGTTTCATACGACTTAGGGTGACGCTTCCTTTCCCATTTGCACGTGTAAGGTGTCATAGGACTCAGCATGATCCCCTTTTTTCCTATGGTACACTCATTTACTCAAAATACCCAAAACTGAAAGGTCATTGATATTCCACCTCCCTTATTAACTTTGGAACCTGACAATTTAGGAAGACGTGTTAGAACTTGAATTGCTCGCTATGACGCCCTATTTTTACTATGGACCATGGATATTTTACAATTTGCCCAAAAGGCTTAACGACATGTCAGCGGGCCATTATTTTCCACACGACGGTACCTTGTTGAGCCACGGGACTAGGGGCAAACCTGTGGCGGTTTTGTCACGTGACTAGGGACAGGCCTGCGGCGATTTTTTTTTAAATAATTATTTTATTAGTTAATTATAGATTAATTATTATAATTATTGTTAGGTGATGATGGATGGATTGATGGCGAGCTAGTATTTAGGTGGGAAGAATGGTGGAAAGAATAGTTTTAATGAATGAATAATAACTGCTAAGTATGGAATATCTATATATTTAAAACACTAAGGTGTTTTTTGTTACCACGAGATTTTGAAAACGACTTAACCGATTGGATTCGTAAAGCATTCTAACGAAAACTCTTGGCATACAGATTTGCAGGTTGTCTTTAAAAGGAAAATATATGTTACGGTATATTTTTAAATGATTAAAGTAACATGTAATATTTGTGGCGACTGCGCGTGCGCACAATGGCGTTCATTCACGAGAGATTTTTTTTTATTTAGTCAATTTACCCTCTAGGTTGGTGGTTCCCACTGACTCAGCGAGGGACCTCACCACTACCGCCTCTATGGGCAGTGTCCTGGAGCCTGGAACATCTGGTCGGGATGGATACAACTGGGAAGGTGTGATCAGCACTTCGCCCAGGCGGCCTCACCTGCAAAGCGAACAGGGGCCTCATGAGGGATGGGATGGAAGATTGGGATGAATAGGCGAGGAAGAAGGAAGGAGGCGGCCGTGGCCTTACATTAGGTACCATCCCGGCATTTTCCCGAAGATGAAGTGGGAAACCACGGAAAACCACTTCCAGGATGGCTGAGGTGGGAATCGAACCCCCTCTACTCATTTGGACCACCTGAGGCTGAGTAGACCCCGTTCCAGTCCTCATACCACTTTTCAAATTTCGTGGCAGAGTCGGGAATCTAACCCAGGACCTCCGGGGCGGCAGCTAACCATGCTGACCGCTACGCTACGGAAGCGACCATACACTTTTACATTATTAAATAAATAGATGGCCACAATCGCTTTCCCCATGAGAGACAATTGGCGAACATAATTCATTTGATGGTCTTGGACATCGTGGTCATTCAGCTCCGTCTACTTTGGTGTGTATGTGTAAAATTTTCTCTGCTAACCTGTGTTATTGTGATGGTTGTATTAATGTGTGCATTTGTAATTAAAGTGGGGAATGGGGAATTGACGACATGGGCTTTAAGTTAGGAACTATCCCGGTATTTACCTGCAGTGGAAGTGGCAACCACGGAAAACCACAACCCAGTTTGTTGAGACGGGAATCGAACCTTGCTCTTCTTAGTTTTGCGTCAAGAGTGCGCCCCGTTCCAGCCCTCAGACCAGAATTAAATTTCTTGGCAAAGCAGGGATCGAAGCCGGAATCCGGGGCGATATCTCAGAATGTAGACTTAAGTTTGGGCTTCCCTGTGTTATACGATTTTTGACAAGCACTGAACATATAATTCTAAAACTCCCTCCATTACGGTGGCTATCGAAGTGAGTCTATGCTCATTCCAGTAGTTGGCGAAGTATGGTCCCTTGCTTAATTTACTGTCATGGAAACACAAAGGATAGTACCTACAACAGGTGATGGAAATTGCTTATTTAGAGCAGTTTTGTACTGTTTATTTCAAAATGAAGAACGTCATCCTGAGCTGTGTTTGCAAGCAATATTGGCGATCAGTATCATCGCATTCTCATCAGCAACCAACTTGAGAATGGAAGTATCTGAACTTCATTGTATAAGTGAATAGTATTGTTTATTGAATATTTATTTAGGTCGCCTCCGTAGCGTAGCGGTCAGCATGGTTAGCTGCCACCCCGGAGGTCCTGGGTTCGATTCCCGGCTCTGCCACGAAATTTGAAAAGTGGTGTGAGGACTGGAATGGGGTCTACTTAGCCTCGGGTGGCCAAAATGAGTAGAGGGAGTTCGATTACCACCTTAGCCATCCTCGAAGTGGTTTTCCGTGGTTTCCCACTTCGTCTTCGGGCAAATGCCGGGATAGTTCCTACTGTAAGGCCACGGCCGCCTCCTTCCAATGTTCCTTGCCTAACCGTCCCACTCTTCCCATCCCTTCATCAGGCCCCCTGTTCGCTTTGCAGGTGAGGCCGCCTGGGCGTAGTGTTGGTCACACACCCCAGTTGTATCCCTGACTCAGAGTCTCAAGCTCCAGGACACTGCCCTCAGTGGCGGTAGAGGTGGGATCCCTCGCTTAGTCTGTGGGAAAAGCCAACTCTGGAGGGTAAAACGATAGCGTTGCAAGCGAATATTTCTTTGGAGTACGTAACAGTCTAACCACGCTGTTCATTTTGGCAATAAAAGTATTAATTGCCATTTAATATTTGGCGGCTGCGTTGATGCAGGTCACTATAGTGTTATTGAATATGGCGTTAATTTGGGGAGAAATGCTACTATAAATAAACCCATTTGACGAAAAAGAACATTAGCCGCAAAATAGTGGGAAATCGGAGAAAAATACGAAGCCACTTTTAAAATCTAATATAAATATGCCATTCCAGAAACAATTCCAGGTATTATGCCGTGCAGTGTAGTGTCCTTGACGAACAAATGTAAACATTGTTCTGCACTGTATTTCTGTAGTGAGAAATCTACGCTTTGTTACTTTGACCTTTGCTGTTGTAATGGTAAAATTGATCTGACTAAATATAAAATATTTGACAGGCTGCAACATTTTCTTTACTGGAAATTATATCTCAAGGAATTTAAGAGAGAATAATCGGCAGTACAACAAATGCTATGTCCTTCGTTTCATTTGGTGCCAAAGTTACTGTGCCACATGCATACGGTCCATATTGTTTTAAAATGTAGGCCTATGGAATTGCACATCATCGCATTTCTTCGTTACACACACCCCAAAATTATAAGCGACGGTTCTTGCGGCCAGTTGTATATATTAGACTCCTCAGAATTCTTGAATTCCTTGGAATTAAGGGATTTGCCACCACATACTCCAAATGCTTGAAATCTGAATGTTTCCTAAGGGCTCCTAAATGCAACCATATTAATTATAAGAAATATGTACGAAAATTGCTTGAATTTGTAAATAATAAGTGCAGCTAAAATTAGGCAGAGAGGTCTAATCCTTCGACTTGATTTAACACCATCCGATAAAACAATCATTTCTTTTAAGAGGCAACATTTTCCAATTCGCTTGGCATACCTTATCACAATCAATACAGCTCAAGGGGAAACTGTGGAACGTATAGGTCTTAATTTACCTCATCAAGTTTACAATCATGGCCAGCAGTATGTTGCAATGTCGAGAGTGCAATCTTTTGACTCCCTTAAAGTTTCAACAGTGCCAAAAAATAATCGTACAAAGAATGTATTTAAGAAAATTCTTCAGTAAATATTTTCGTCATGTTTTGACGGGCTTCAACTAGTATAATATTTATTTTACTACGCACGGCCATGGATGTAGCGACACGCGGGAATAGCTCAAGGTGACGCAAACGCTTAAACACGAATAAAAATCTTGTTTTGAGGAAGCTAGAGAGATAACGTTGACAACCGGTAAGTATTTATTATTTATTTAACATGCTCGGCTAGAGAGGTTGGTTAAGAGCTAATTATTTAATATTTATTACACACGGCTATCTAGATAGAAAGATGATTACACTATACGTTTACACTAATTTTTTAGGCCTTGAGTGCCCTTGCGATAAGAATTGTATGACCAGATCCGAGTTAGCTGTGAGCTAACACTTTGGCGAGTATGCTTGTTTTAACCAGTGGATAGGGTTCTAGAGAGCGGCCCGCTATTTTGGTACATATACAACAGATACTTAGGCCTATATAGAAACTGAGTGACCATCATGGTTTTTTTTTACAAAAAACGAGACATTATACCAGGGACGAATAGGATAGCCATGTAGAGCTTACCAAAACGCCGTTGTGTAACGGTAAATGCTAGTCAACAGGCGCTGACTAATTACTATACACATAAACAAGTTTACCACAAATTAGTGAATATTCAATTAATTTTCCTAAAATTATTTTAAGATGCCCTCAACCCTCAATTAAGCACAAAGTTCACGGGACTGCCACGATACGTAACACACCCAAGTACACAGGGCTAATAGCCATGATATTGAAATACCTTAACTAGACGGTTATATCAACTTTGATATTGCAAACCCCATATTTGATTTATGTGCACCCAAGTACACGGGACTAATGATTTATACATTATTATAAAACAAAATTGATTTACTTACCATTTGTTTTTTACGAGCTAGCCATTGGGAAAGGGTATCCAGACGTAAAAAACACACAATACATAGACTTTTATCGCACCTTATTGGCAAACGTTAATAATAAACAATGAAAGCGGTTTAGTAACATGCAGGTCGCTTCGTGGTGGAGACAGTATGAACAAGCTGATCTAGCAGAAAGACATATCTCTAGTTACCATGATGCAAGAATATGCTTGCATTACGTCACAGTCGCAATTCTTAAATTCTCGCTTTTATCTTAACGAAGCGCACTCGACCGTTATAGGTAAAACTAAAAAGTGTCCTTAAAGTGTTCTTGAAACGATACCTTTTGACAGGCCACGGCAGCCTCTTTTCCAATTCTATTTCTTTGTATAGTGTCTAACACTCTAGACTCTAGCACTGGACGCCTTGGTTTAATTGTTGGCTTAGACAAGAAATGTATTTTTGGACTTAGAACAGTAACGATGTATACTTAGTTTTGTGCGACAGTACAAAAAAGAAAAGACGCTGCAACCGTTGATCCAGCTTTGTTCCAGGACCGCAGTATCGGAAACCAGGTAAGTGCATTTCAAAGGGTAGTATCTGAATCACTTTGTCAATGACTCCACAACCAGTACAGGTTTGGCAACTCTTTTTCGGTCGATGGTAAATAGTTTTGATCTTTCCCCGCTATTGAGGATGTTGCTGTTGCTTTTTTCTAGCCATCGCACTCGTGGAATGAAGAAGCACAGTCTTTGTTCAATGTTTTATGACCAAGGTAGAGTTTCACAAGCTGACAGGTTCGACACTATTGTACCGATGGTATTTTAGCGATGGCCACTTGCTTATGGTGCTCGTAGTTATCACAGGGTTGCAATTCACTTAACACAGGGTCTTGAGTCCATGTTGTCGGCACATGTTGCCAGATTTCCTTAACAGCATTTAAAGCCACATAAAAATTAAATGATTTTGGCAAGGCATTTAATTCCTCTTTCGTGAAACTGTTTAGTTTCATTTTGCACACACACAAAAAATGTCCCAATCGCCTACTCATTAGCATTATTGTCCAATTCCAACATTGACGACACAGACATGATGCTCTCTAGACGGTGTAACACTCACTAGTGATAATCCCACTGCTGCCAGGAACAAGTAATACCTTGTTCATGACGTCACGGCATGCATTCCTTGTTAGCCAATCAAAGAGATTCCATACATAGAAAACGGCTCAATGTTTTTCATTATAAGTCCTCTTTCTTGAAAAGGCGTATGTAGTAAAGGTCAGCTCAAATCCATAAGATCCGCACATTCACACGTTGGAGGCAGAAACGGGCGAAGCCATTAGCGTTTTTCGGTTCCTTTGACAAATACAATATTAGCCATGGATAGATGTGCATTTAATATCATGGCCAGGTGTTTATAGGGAACTCGCAGTAATGACTGGCTTCGCCCGGTGGATTTATTTGAATGAATACTACTACAGAACTGGCATATGATACTTAAACTAACAGAAAAAAAAATATTTTACAAATTTTAATTTTGTGGTGGTGGTGGTGGTGGTATAATGGACGTAACATTCAGGTCTATTTCCCGTAATGATAATGATAATCATAATAATGAATAGGGAATCGGCTATTTACTAACTACAGTACTGACACATGTAATTTACAAACGAATCGAAAAATATGATTAGAAGGAGGAGTAAGTGAAATAAAAGACACTGCTTAGGGCCTATATCTCATTGTCTGTTGGATAAGTACAGACCAATCGTGTCATCTTTTGTCGCATAGCGCCGTTGGAAAATAATCAAGCACTTTGGAAAACTTCAGCTGTCCCGAGCTCCTGAGGTAGAAATAGTGTCATATTGCGCTGAATAATAAGGATCGGAATAAATGAAAGTAAATTTGAAAGCACTAACGCTTATTGAAGCTGATAACCTCAATGTACTGCACCAACACCATCGCACTTATACAGAGGCATAATATTTTCATGATGATAACTGTTTTAAGGGACCTAAGAAATATTTTTGCACTAATTCCTCCCATGACTGCAATTTATAAGCAGGGCAAGATGTAACTATTTTCACAATTCTGCACCAGAGCACGGGTAGGGGCGGCGTGATGCCGCCCACATTGCCAGCCAACAATAGACTTATTAAAATACATTCTTACAGTTACACAACTACGGACTTGAATGGTTCTAGGGCCTTTAAACGTGGTTTTCAAGTTCCTATTGTCTGTTACTCTAAATGTAGAGAATGGAGACAGTTGTCCGAAATATCAAGTGGACGGTGTTACCAGCAGAGTTTCAAAGGGTAAGTATGCAAAATTCGGTGCAATAGGGTTACGCGGTGTAGATTGGTGCTAAAGGGCCTAAAGTCTGGGAATGGAGTGGTCTGTCGGAAATTTAAAATGGACAGTGTTACCCGCAGGGTTAAAGGGTTGGTATACAAAATTTGGTTTAGATCGGTGAAACAGTGTAGATTTGTGCTAAAGGACCTAAATGCAGGGAATGTAGTGGTGTGTCCGAAATTTGAAGAGGACAGTGTTACCCGGAGGGTTCCAAAGGGTAAGTATACAAACGTTGGTTCATATCGGTGAAAAGGTGTAGATTTGTGCCAAAGGGCCTAAATGCAGGGAAGGGAGTGGTCTGTCCGAAATTGAAAGTGGACGGGGTTCCAAAGGGTAAGTGAAATGGTGTAGGTTTGTATAAATAACAGACAGACAGACATAAAAACTGACAAACATTGAGCTTTATATATATATATATATATATAGATGGTTCCCTCGTCCCATTGCAATCCTAAATGACTTTGTATCCACTGGGTCTGTCTTTGGTCTTTAACCGACTGAAACTCTAGAGGAAATGGTGGTTTAAACACAAAATGCGTAAGTTTAGGTGACCAATGTGTTGTGCAATCAATAATGGCCACCTCTTGAAACATAAACTTGTTTTTGTTGACCTTAAAGCCTTAGGTATCCACCACCAGTGTACGTGACATGTTTACTCTTGTCTGGACCAAGACCAACTGACTAATCACTACTGAGGTTTAGAAATTACTTTTACTCGAATCACATTCTAGTAAAAATCATGACTACTATACACTAATACCACTTTTCTACCACTTTTCTCTCACTTTTGCTCTTACTTTAAACTGCACATACTACAAACTATCATTCTTATTAGGAAGTTAACTTGACTATAAATTGGTTTATGCTTAACAGTTGATATTGTTACGTCTTCAGGGGTGTAGCTGAGGATTTGGTAAGGGGTTGTGGAAATGACTGAAGGACGCAACGTGTGTCTAAACTGTACTGGGGGAAGCGATGCGTCAGCTGGACCTGGAGGTCGAGCACTGTCCTTGATCGCGTGTATGAGTAATGAAATGCTGACCTAATGTTTACAGCAGTCTGGCCGGCAAGCAAGTCAGTACGACAGCTTGACGCAGTGGGAAGAGGACTCGCTTATAGCGAATTAGGAGTTCCAGGTTCGGAAAGTCGTCTTAAAGAATGCAATGAGGCTATCTAGGTGTGTGTGAATGAGTTTAATTCCACAAATAATGGGAAGTGTAGGCGTGCTGCAAATCTTCGAGTGACACAAATAAACGAAGTGTAAAAGAGTGATGTAGGATGAATACAATTAAGCAGAGGTTCGGAGATTGACAGGAATGATTAAGGAAAACCTTGAGCTCACTCACTTGAAGTGGACGTCGCGAAGCAGCCGGACTGCGATACCTCGGACAACAGATAATTGGTTTTCTCGGGGAGTCCTATTTATTGTCATTGCCCGTATTACGTCAGCTAACTCGGCAGTATGCGTTGTTTGTAGCGTTCCACTTAGGTATTTGTGTTAGGTGAGGCAATGGTTACCTCATGTGTAGGAGTTAGCTGGCTAGGCGTGGAGAGTTTTTGTTGCTTTGATTTGGGGACTGTAGCCTGAAGAGGGGTTGAAAGAGTTGATTGCACCCTACAGGGCTCAGGGCGTACTAGGACGTCCTCCCGAATGAATGATTGTCCTCAATCATGGTGTAAGCCGTGGTGTGTAGGTGTTCCTTCTTCTTATTATTTTTCTGTCCTTCTTTTTCAGTCCTCGGTGTATGTGTGGGCGTGTAGATGATGTTTTGAGTGTGCTCAGATTTAAGGTGGGGTTTGGGGGGGGGGGGGGTACAAAGTTTTTGTTGTAATTATTTATTTATTTATTTATTTATTTATTTATTTATTGAGCAATATGAAGGAACACAGGCACCAGCCCAAATACATTCCTTCTTGACATTATCTGATTAAACAACAACATGTATCAGTGAAAAATAGAGAAAACAGATTACACAAATTACACAAATGAAGAACAGAAGATAAATACTACGAAGGAGATCGTGAAAATATAAACTATAAAATGAAAACAAAACTGTACAAAGTAGAAAAAAGAATATACAAAAATAAAGGAGAAAAGAGTACCCAGTATTCAAGGATCAGCTGCTATTACTTGTTTATTGAATAAGTTAGCGCCAGCGAATAAATCTAATTGAACATCAATTGAATTATAAAATGATAATATTTTAACTAAAGGCGAATTAGAATGGTGAACACTTTTAGATCTTGGGATGTGAAAGAGTGCTTGCTGCCGAGATCTTACTTGTGGTACATGAAAAGTGTTGAATTGAAATAATTCTTGGCATTCAATTTTTCCAGTTAAAATTTTCCTCAGCAGTTGCAAAGAACTTAACGACTTTCTACTTTTCAAAGACATGAAATTGAACAAATTTCGTAAAAACTGAGTCGAAGTGTCAAATGGACAAAATATTTGAACGTCTTATAATAAATGTATCTTAGAAATTTATTTTGCACAATCTCAATGTGATGAATTTGATCTTTATAAAAGGGATCCCAGATTACTGCCGAATATTCTAACTTGCTTCGAACTAAACTTTCATACAACTTAACAATTACTCCAGTTTTAGTAAATAATTTGGAGTTTCTAATGACAAAACCAACCATCTTGTTGGCCGAACTAATTATATTTGCAATATGGCTATTAAAGGTTAATTTGCTGTCATAAATAATTCCTAAATCATTTATCGACGGTACAATTTCGAGTGCTGTTTCTTCAATACAATATTTAGGATTTATATACTCATTCTTCCTTGTAAATACCATAACTTTACATTTTTTACATTAAGGACTAAATTATTACTAACACACCAAGCTACAATATTATTAACATCCCTCTGAAGGTTATTCTCATCTCTCAAGTTGTATATGGTCTTATATAGCTTTACATCGTCAGCAAACAATAAGCAGTCAGAGTAACATAGAATATTAGGCAAATCATTAACCAAAATTAGAAATAGAAGAGGCCCAAGATTAGATCTTTGTGGGACACCAGAAGAACTAACAAAATTACATGAAATTTCACTTCTGAAACAAACAAATTGCTGTCTAAATTTTAAGTAGGAGCATAACAATTGAAGTAATGGTTTAGCAACTCCAAACTGGTACAGCTTTGTCACCAGAATTTTAATGGACTACTTTGTCGAAGGCCTTTTCTAAATCCATGTATATCGCGTCAGTTCTTCTATTGGTATCTAATGCATTGTAAACCTTTTGAGTAAAACCCAGCAAATTTGTAATAACTGATCTGCCGGGCATAAAGCCATGCTGATATTTGAGAGCTCAACCTTAATATGATTGTAAATCTTAGAATATAAAATGTGCTCATATACTTTTGCTATAGCATTTATCACTGAGTTCGATATCATTTCAGAGTTGCCTCCCTTTAGGATTGGAATAATTCTAGACATTTTCCACTTTTCAGGAAAGCTTGACGTCTTTAAAGAAAGATTAATGATGAAGGCCAACTGAGAAACCAATAAGTCCACACAGCCCTTGATTATGTATGGTGGTATGCGATCAGGCCCACAGGATTTCTTAGGCTTTAATTTTCTATTTATAGTTGTTCTTACTTCATCCACCGTTATGTGAGTCACGTTCAGCATATCAACCCTGGGAAAAACAGGAAATTCATTCAAAGACAATTATGATCCGCGTTATAAATAAAATTCGTTTTGATATATACTGAAGAGAAATATTCAGCAAACCCATCTGCAATACTCCAAGCTGTATAATGATTTCCGTTTAGTATAAATGTGTAGTCGCGTGTATGTGATTCCCACTTGCTTTTAACATACGTCCAAAACGGACTAATGTTATTCTTAACTCCATTTTCTAGACTGTGAATGTAAACAGCATAAGCCATTCGTAATTTTGTTTTTAGTTCCGATCTAAGCTAACTAAATCTTTCATCATAATATTTCGAAAAACGTATTTTTGCAGCACACTTCTTCTTAATTTTTATGGATTGGATAATATCTCGTGAGAACCATACTGGGTATTTGGATTTTCGAATGAATTTCTGCTTAGGTACACAATTTTCAAAACATTTGTAGAGCGAAGAATAGAAGAAATCAACAGCATGATCAAGCTCCTTAAATGTGTACAGTATACTGCAGTCTAAATCTCGTATGTTGCAATAGAGTCTCAAAAAATCAGCCTTTTTGAAGTTTTAATATTCAAGATTAATTCTAGGAAGCAATGGAACCTTCTTAATAGGTGGTATTGCTAAATAAAGTGCAGGGTGATGTAAGTCTTCAGGTACCAACGGGAATTCGTCGTGCTTCAAATCAATTTGAATATTACCTAAAACCAAATCCAATGACTTGAAATTAGAATTTTGAATATTGTTGCGCGATGTTAATCCAAGATACGAGATGAACTGGTTTAAACAACGACAGACCGTGGACCCTTCATTAAAATTATAACCGGCGTTGCTAATTTCAGGTACGTTGAAATCGCCCACAATCAGGCTGTCAGATGTTATAAGACTATCAACCTTTTCAATGTAATTAAAGTATCCTTCATATACAGAGAGTTTAGAGGAGGGGGTAATGTAAACAACATGTATGAATAATTTACGAGTATGACCCTGAATGTAAAGAGTTAAGGATTCTCATTGTTGTTCATTATAGATAGAACATAATTTGGATTTAAACCCCTTTTTGACTGCTACGGCTACTCCTCCACCTCTAGACTTCCCAGATATAAACATATCCCTATCATTTCTGAACAATACATAACGATCATCGCATAACTCACTATCCATAATATCCTGACCCAAGAAACTCTCTGTTAATACAATTATATCATAATGACAACAAAGTAGATTTTTAAGAAACACGTCACTTTTTGTCCTAAGGCCCCCAACATTTTGATAATAAATGGACAATTCATTTACAGACATTAGTATACAATAAAAATACAGTGAATAAAAAACTGATATAACTAAATATAAATCAATAATGCATACCAAAGTATTAAGAGGAGCCAACGAACAATTAAATACATTTCTGTGCCAGTACATCGAAATCACAACTTACTCAGGTCCTCATTAGTACTGATGACATGAATTGGACTCCCTTCTAATTTCCTAATCATGATCTTTCCGCTTCTACTAACCCAAAGGTATGTATAGCTCTTTTCCCGCTGCAGTTGCTTAGCCTTTGCAAATAACACTCTCCTAGCTGGGGCAAGTGATTGATTAATATATATTGGGTTGGAAGTTGACATAACAAGGTGTGTTGTAGATAGGGTCCGCTTAACCTTTCGTTTGGCAAGAAATTGCTCCTTGTGGGTCCTTCTAACAAATTTAACAATAATTCCTGAAGTAGGACGATTGTTAGCCTTTTTCAGACGATGACAGGCATCAATCATGTCCTCCTTCAAATCTAAATCTAAAGCCTTGCCTATATTAATTACAGTCTGTACGGCATCTTCATTAGGGAACTGTGGTACACCAAATATTTCCACAGTGTTTGATCTTGAATATTGCTCAAGGCCATCACACGTCGATGCAAGATTATTTGCTACACTCGTCAGACGTCTGTTTTCTGATACTAAATTGTCTATGATAGTTTGTTGCCTATCAATAATTTCCTGCTGTTTACTGATAGGTTAACTGTTGTTGTTGTTTGAGTCTTCAGGCTTTTGACTGGTTTGATGCAGCTCTCCATGCCTCCCTGTCCTGAGCTAATCGTTTCATCTCTACATAGCTACCACACCCTACATCCGAGGCAATCTGTTTAACATATTCTAACCTTGGTCTACCCCTACAGTTCTTGTCCTCGACCCTTCCTTCCATAACTAAGCTTGCTATTCCTGGGTGTCTTAGTATGTGTCCTACCAACCTATCTCTTCTCTTCATTAGCAGTCGCCAGAAACATCTCTCCTCTCCCACTCGTCTTAATACCTCTTTGTTTGTAACCCTATCTACCCATCTGATCTTCATCATTCTCCTGTAACACCACATTTCAAATGCTTCAATTCTCCTCTTTTCTGCTGCACCAATAGTCCAAGTTTCACTTCCATAGAGTGCCACGCTCCAGACAAAGGCTTTCAAAAATGACTTCCTAATACCTAAATCTATATTCGATGTCAGCAGATTCCTTTTTTGTAGAAATGCTTTTCTTGCCTGAGCCAACCTACTTTTTATATCCTCTTTGCTTCGTCCATCACTGGTTATTCTGCTTCCTAAGTAACAGAAATCTCCTACTTCCTTCAGCTTTTCACCTGCCAATTTGATCTCTATAGAGGTTTGTGATTTATTTCGGCTGCATTCCAGTATTTTTGTTTTACATTTATTAATTTTCATCATGAATTCTTTCCGTAATACGGAGTCTATACCATTCAAAAACTCATTCAAATCCTCAGGCTTGTTGGCCAAGATGACGATGTCATCAGCAAATCTCAGAGTTGAAATTATTTCTCCTTGAATCTTCACTCCCACTTTAAATTTTTCTCTAATTTCCTTCATTGCTTGTTCAATGTAAAGATTGAAAAGTATGGGTGATAAGTTGCAGCCTTGCCTTACACCTTTCTGAATACCAGCTTCTCTCTCATGTCCTTCAACTCGAATGACTGCTGTCTGGCTTCTGTATAGATTGTATATCACCCTCCTATCCCTGTACTTTATTCCAATCGATTTCAAAATGTCAAACAATTTAGTCCAATCAACGTTATCAAAAGCCTTTTCTAAGTCTACAAAAGCCATGAACGTTCTCTTATCTTTCCTTATTCTACCTTCCAAAATCAGCCTAAGACTTAGTACAGCTTCCCTTTTTGACTTTTAAAGTCGGACATTTTTCCGTATTGACAGAATGTAATAATAAACAAAGTTTATATGGTTCCGCCTAGTCAATACATTGTTTTATTAGAGGTTTTATCGTGACATAATCACTTGTCTTTGCGTATGTTGGGACATGTTTCGGTGTCTAGTGACATTGACACCATCATCAGCCTATGGTTATTGGCAACACTCAATGACATTAAAATAATAATTAAAACAACACACACATGACTAAAATAACACTTTAAAAAGTTTTTAAAACACTGTCATATTGAAAGTTCAATAAAAAGTCTTAAAAAAGGCTTGCTGCACTGTTTTGGTTTCCAATGTCCTGCTTCCGATAAAAACCTCCAATATCCAGCAAGAGGTGACCAAACATAACTGGAAAAGAAAATCCCTGTGTGAACTATGATAAATATTAAAACCGAAAAAGTGGAAAGCTAAACAAAGAAAAAGTGGAAAAATATATAAAAAAGGAGTGTGGTGAACTTACGGTGTAGCTGTGGCAGCGAGAAATCGGGCCGTGCTGAGGCATACGGAGACTGTGCAGTACTGATATGGAATAGCTTGGGGGAAGCGGGCGAGGCTTCAGTCGAGAGGGGCGGGGGGAGGGTAAGGATACTGGCAATTTTGGAGGACAGGTGCGGGATGGGGATAGAGGGGCGGGATAGGGGCATGGGGTTAAGGGGTGGAAAGAGCGGATTTGTAGGTCCTCGATTAAATGATAAAATTAAGGTGGTTTGTATTTAACTCTGTAATTAGTTAAGGTCTCAAAGAGTACATTATTATTTTCAAAGTTGATCTCATTGATATTGGTTAGGGGGTCTGTTCTTTGGGCAAAATCTATTTCGATTTCTTCCAATATGTTCATTGTGGTACCTTTCTTAGCAAGATGCAGGATGCTCATGTCTTTGTTGATGTCAGTGAATTCATGTTTACTGTCCTTCATGTGGTTGGCCATAGCGGAAAATTTATTGTATTTTAGAGCGTTAAAATGTTCACCATATCTTGTAGCAAATGACCTACCGGTTTGTCCATAATAATTAGCTTCGCATTTGGTGCATTTCAATTTGTATATGCCAGATTTACTAAACTTGTTCGTGTGGTTCAGTTTGTTGGTGTTAAATAAAATATCTTTATTTGTATTAGTTGTTTTGTAGGCTATTTTTAGACCGCGTTTCTTAAAGATATTGGAAATGCTGTAAGATTTGTTGTTAAAGTACGTGAAGACTGCGTACTTGGGTTGCTCTTTTTGTTCTGGCGTTAGGTGGGTGACCGGTTTGTTTTTAATTTTATTAATGATGTTGTTAACTATCTGTGGTGCGAATCCGTTTATTTTAGCAACTTGCTTAATGATTTTTAGCTCTTCGTTTAGGCTTGCTTGGTCTAGAGGAAGGGAGAAGGCTCTGTTGATCATGCTCAGAAATGCGGCTTTCTTTTGATTACCTGGGTGATTAGAGTCCTGCCTTATAGTTGTGTGTGTTTGGGTTGGCTTTCTGAAAATTTTGTATGTTAATCTATTATTAATCCGACTGACTGTGATGTCAAGAAAGTTTATTTTATTTTAAAAGTCAAAAAGTGTACGAAGCAAGCCAAGCTAACTGCGCCAAAAGAGCGCGTTACAAATATAAAGACCTCAAAGTCAAATTGGCCAGCACCATCAAGGACATTGGTTTTCTAAAGAAATGCCGAGAACACAACATAACCCCTTCACACTTCAAGGCTTACCAGAAAAAGGGCGCATTAAACAAGTACGAAGTTAGAACGCAAAGAATAATCAACAGCAGGGTTTTCCAAAGAGAAATTAAATTCCTATACATCAAGAAAAACAACCTTAATAATAAGTTATACCGTACGCATCTAGAAGCCGCAAACCTATCCAGCAAAAAAGACTGGGATGAATATTCTCTCACAGTTAATCAAATTCTTTTCAAGAAAATCAACAAAAAAGTGTTGTCATTGGATAACAAATTTAGGAATTTACAATTCGTACAGAATAAAACCAGAAAAATCAGGGAATCTAAGGAACAGTTTATCAACCAACAGCATACCAAAGGACAATTTTCTCCACCCGTCAAAAATCTATCAAGCGTCAATTTCGACCGTCAAGAACTCGAAATACTAGGCAGGGGACCAAAACATAACTGGGAAGTTGAAATTAACGATAAGACACTTACAAATTTAGTAGCGGAAACAGAAACTGCTATACGAAGACTCCCAATTGACAAGCAGAAGGAGGTTAGATTCACGGCAAATAAAGAAATCCAAAAAATAATCAGCACCAATACTAACCAGAAACCGAACCTAAATCATCTTAAAAAATTAAAAAGAAAAATCAATAGTAACGATATAATTGTCACAAAAGCGGACAAAGGGAACACGGTCGTGCTGATGGATAGGGAGGCATATGTTAATAACACCTATGACTTCCTTAAAAACTCTAAATTTGATGAAGTCAAAAAAGACCCCACCCAGTCCATACAAAGAAAATTGAAAAGCATTCTGAAAAACTCTATGTTTATCTTTAGCGATAAACAAACAAATAATCTAATCAACATGAACCCGGGATTACCCACCTTGAGAGCCCTCCCCAAGATACATAAAGAAGGTACACCCATAAGACCCGTAATCAATTTTAGAAACAGCCCTCTCTACAGAACCGCTAAATTTTGCCAACAATTTCTTGAAAAACATTACACCTACAAAGCCAACAAATCCCTGAAGAACACACTCCATTTCTGCGATGAAACAATGAAACTTAAATTAATGAGCAAACACTCCTTACACAGTGTAGATGTGAAGGACATGTATACAAACATTCCCATCAAACCTTCGCTCAAGGTCATTGAACAAAACCTGTCTAGCAGTAGCTCGTTATCGAAAGTAGAAATCAGTGAATTTATGACACTACTTGAGTTCACACTTATAAATAATTTTTTCACCTTTAATAATAAAATCTTCAAGCAAAAAGAGGGAATGTCAATGGGCTCCCCGCTCTCTGGCATAGTAGCCAATATATACTTAGATCACCTAGAGCATGAGGAAATCATAAACAAAATTGATGGGATATTTTTTTGGGCAAGATACGTGGACGATGTATTTGTAATATTAGATGAGACGACCCTGAACATAGAAGGATTGGTACACAAATTAAATAGTCTGGATAAAAATATACAATTCACGGCAGAATCAGCGGTAAACAATAAAATAAACTTTCTTGACATCACAGTCAGTCGGATTAATAATAGATTAACATACAAAATTTTCAGAAAGCCAACCCAAACACACACAACTATAAGGCAGGACTCTAATCACCCAGGTAATCAAAAGAAAGCCGCATTTCTGAGCATGATCAACAGAGCCTTCTCCCTTCCTCTAGACCAAGCAAGCCTAAACGAAGAGCTAAAAATCATTAAGCAAGTTGCTAAAATAAACGGATTCGCACCACAGATAGTTAACAACATCATTAATAAAATTAAAAACAAACCGGTCACCCACCTAACGCCAGAACAAAAAGAGCAACCCAAGTACGCAGTCTTCACGTACTTTAACAACAAATCTTACAGCATTTCCAATATCTTTAAGAAACGCGGTCTAAAAATAGCCTACAAAACAACTAATACAAATAAAGATATTTTATTTAACACCAACAAACTGAACCACACGAACAAGTTTAGTAAATCTGGCATATACAAATTGAAATGCACCAAATGCGAAGCTAATTATTATGGACAAACCGGTAGGTCATTTGCTACAAGATATGGTGAACATTTTAACGCTCTAAAATACAATAAATTTTCCGCTATGGCCAACCACATGAAGGACAGTAAACATGAATTCACTGACATCAACAAAGACATGAGCATCCTGCATCTTGCTAAGAAAGGTACCACAATGAACATATTGGAAGAAATCGAAATAGATTTTGCCCAAAGAACAGACCCCCTAACCAATATCAATGAGATCAACTTTGAAAATAATAATGTACTCTTTGAGACCTTAACTAATTACAGAGTTAAATACAAACCACCTTAATTTTATCATTTAATCGAGGACCTACAAATCCGCTCTTTCCACCCCTTAACCCCATGCCCCTATCCCGCCCCTCTATCCCCATCCCGCACCTGTCCTCCAAAATTGCCAGTATCCTTACCCTCCCCCCGCCCCTCTCGACTGAAGCCTCGCCCGCTTCCCCCAAGCTATTCCATATCAGTACTGCACAGTCTCCGTATGCCTCAGCACGGCCCGATTTCTCGCTGCCACAGCTACACCGTAAGTTCACCACACTCCTTTTTTATATATTTTTCCACTTTTTCTTTGTTTAGCTTTCCACTTATTCGGTTTTAATATTTATCATAGTTCACACAGGGATTTTCTTTTCCAGTTATGTTTGGTCACCTCTTGCTGGATATTGGAGGTTTTTATCGGAAGCAGGACATTGGAAACCAAAACAGTGCAGCAAGCCTTTTTTAAGACTTTTTATTGAACTTTCAATATGACAGTGTTTTAAAAACTTTTTAAAGTGTTATTTTAGTCATGTGTGTGTTGTTTTAATTATTATTTTAATGTCATTGAGTGTTGCCAATAACCATAGGCTGATGATGGTGTCAATGTCACTAGACACCGAAACATGTCCCAACATACGCAAAGACAAGTGATTATGTCACGATAAAACCTCTAATAAAACAATGTATTGACTAGGCGGAACCATATAAACTTTGTTTATTATTACAGCTTCCCTTGTTCCTACATTTCTCCTGAAACCAAACTGGTCTTCACCCAACTCCGTTTCTATCTGGCTCTCAATCCTCTTGTAAATTATTCTAGACAGGATCTTTGAAGCATGAGTAATCAAGCTGATTGTACGGTAATCTTCACATCTGTCAGCTCCCACTTTCTTTGGTATAGGGATGATTACATTCTTCTTGAAATCAGGGGGTACCTCACCTGTCTCATAAATCCTACACACCAAGTGAAATAACCTGATCAGACCTTCCTCTCCTATGCAGCGTAGCAACTCAATCGGTATATCATCTATGCCTGGTGCTTTGTTCCTGCTTAAGTCTTCCAAAGCTCTATCAAATTCTGATCTCAATATTAAATCTCCTTTCGCATCCTCATCAATTTCCTCCTCCCTTTCCATTACATGATTCTCAATCTCCTGTCCCTTATACAAACTCTCTATGTAAGATGGTGTATTGGCTTTCACGGCCGGTGAATCAAAACACAGCAATTCTTCTAGGTTTGTGCCGTGTCTTGTGTGGGGTTTCGCCTAGGACACCAAGCTAGGCTCATCGGCGGGCTCTTGGTGTCCCCGCCCGGCCCCCACAGGAGTGACGAACTGCGCGCCACCTCCCTTTATACAAGGCGCAACTGCACCACTTGACTACGAGAACTAAAAGCTCAAGCAGCCTTAACCTCCCTATGAAGGCTTCCAAAAAGATGGTATATTGGCTTTCACGGCCGGTGAATCAAAAACTCAGCAATTCTTCTAGGTTTGTGCCGTGTCTTGTGTGGGGTTTCGCCTAGGACACCAAGCTAGGCTCATCGGCGGGCTCTTGGTGTCCCCGCCCGGACCCCCACAGGAGTGACGAACTGCGCGCCACCTTCATAGCCTTCATAGGGAGGTTAAGGCTGCTTGAGCTTTTAGTTCTCGTAGTCAAGTGGTGCAGTTGCGCCTTGTATAAAGGGAGGTGGCGCGCAGTTCGTCACTCCTGTGGGGGTCCGGGCGGGGACACCAAGAGCCCGCCGATGAGCCTAGCTTGGTGTCCTAGGCGAAACCCCACACAAGACACGGCACAAACCTAGAAGAATTGCTGAGTTTTGATTCACCGGCCGTGAAAGCCAATATACCATCTTTTTGGAAGCCTTCATAGGGAGGTTAAGGCTGCTTGAGCTTTTAGTTCTCGTAGTCAAGTGGTGCAGCTGCGCCTTGTATAAAGGGAGGTGGCGCGCAGTTCGTCACTCCTGTGGGGGTCCGGGCGGGGACACCAAGAGCCCGCCGATGAGCCTAGCTTGGTGTCCTAGGCGAAACCCCACACAAGACACGGCACAAACCTAGAAGAATTGCTGAGTTTTGATCTCTATGTAAGCTTTCCATCTCTCAACCTTTTCTTCCCTATCTGTTAGAGGCTTTCCATTTGTGTCCTTAATATTACAGCACTTAGTCTTCTTTTCCCCAAAAGTATTCTTAATCCTTCGATAAGCTGTGTCTACTTTTCCTAATTTCAGACAATTTTCTATACCAGCACATTTCTCTTTCAACCATTCTTCTTTCGCTTCCTTGCACTTCTTGTTAACCTCATTTCTCAGACGTCTGTATTCTGCTTTCCCCTTTTCATCTCTTACATTCTTGTGCTTCCGCCTTTCATCCATCAATTCGAGTATATTCTGAGTGATCCACGGTTTTCTACCTATTCTCTCTTTCCTACCAATGTTTTCTTCTGCGGATTTTGTTATTTCATTCCTCAAAAGTGCCCATTCGTCTGCAATTGAAGTTTGTTAACTACTATCATCCAATCTCTCATGACAGATATCAATAGATTTCCCCAGTTGTCTCTCAATGTCAGTAGTAGACTTGCTTACACTGTCCAACTTCTCCTGCATAGATAGTATTAGTTTGTATATTTCACCAACAGATGCCACCACGGACGCTGGCTGGTTTTCACTGTGTAAACTCTCACGCCTCTTACTATAGCACTGTTTACACCTCCATAATTGACTCTGGGATAGCATATACTCTACATCCGCTTCTTTGAGATTCACACATTTGCTGTGAAACCAATTAGTACATTCACTGCACTGAATTTTGGCTGTTACGTCTTGTCTAGGCACTGCCTTTGAACATTCCAAGCAGGTACTCATCGCTACACACTTTGGATATACAGTATCGACTTGAAAGGCAAGGATGTGACAGTGAGGATACCCCTATACTTCAGTTGAATTAGGTTGGTAATACTGGTGTTCTAGTGTTAACATGCACATAACGACTATAAAAACTGCTCAATTTGGCAATTATGTGAATATCTAGCGGTTTACATTATATATTAAATATTCCTGAGTAACTTACTGCACTCGTAGACACATGTTTAAGTCGTTCCACTTAATAATTTACCAGAAACAACTCTATTTACACGGAGCACAAACTGACCCGACCGCCTTACACCGCCTTCAACGTATGTATTATGAATGATGATTAGATGATGTTTACATGGTGTTACGATACAACGCTATGTATATACAATGCCATAAAATATAATACAGTAGTGGCAAATATAAGACAATACGATGGTAAAATTTAAAAATACCGGCCGATACAATAGTAAAAGAAAAACGTACAAGACAATACAATAGTAGAAAAATACAATGAAATACAATAGTGGGCAGTACAATATAATACAATAATATACACTATGATACAATTGTTAGGATGATTGTGAAATGGTGTGAATTTTGCAACGTTTCTTTTTATTGGATGAGGTGAACATGTTATGTTTTAGCCCTTAGCGATGATTACGATTATGAAATATTGGTAGGTAGGCCTACTCTATGCTAACAGGTGACATTGGCTTATATTCCTAGTGACGTCTTAATTCTTATATCTAACTTATGATCTATGGTGACGTCTTATTCCTAACTTATGCTACGGTACCGTTCTATGTCTAGACTTATGCGCCGCGCTATTTTCCTATATCTAGCTTAAAATCTAAACGGCCGTGTTATGCCTAACTTACGAACTACGCTTATGATTTATGCGATCGCCTCTATACCTAAGTTTTTTTGTAAAATTGCTTTCTGTGGATAGACAATTTTTGTGTAACAGTGAGGTACGCCGTTTACAAACAATATGACACCTCTCACTGTTATTTGTGTCGCCGCATTAGTGGCGCTTCTTTTGTGTGAAGATAAAGGAAATGTATTTAGGTGTCTGGTGCAAAGTCCAGTGTTCCACAGCCTCTGGTCATTGTGTTCTTCTTTTCTTCCTGGGGTTCTGTTAGCTGTGGACATGTATATATGTATTGTAGTGTGGCTCCTGGTTTTCTCTTGCAATGTAAATGGTATTAGTTTCTGGTGCTTATGAATGGTGTGTTGGAAAAGAAATCGTACATATGTCAGTGACATAAAAGTATTGATTGTTACTGTTATGTTTACAAATGCTCGGCCGTGTTGCCTTTTGTTGCAACAATATTTGCGTCAATGTATGCGTGAGTGAGTCATCTCGCTCGTGTTTCATGGGGTGGGGTGCACCCTAATCGACGGAAATGTTAACTGTTGTAACATAGTACGTCTTGTTTATATCTGTTGTTTCACGGTGTCTCTTGTGCATTAATTTGCTGTATTTTTACTGGTACGCTAGCAAATTTGAGTAGCGTGTTGGTGAACATTTCATAATGTTTTAATATCTACTTTTGTTTTTTACGGATAGGTGTATTTTACACTAGCGATTTGTATACGAGTGTGGTTTTGCATTTATCTTCATGAGTCAACCTTGGTTTCGGGCATCTCTGATCACAGGCGGTGTATAATCTGTCAACGATTGCATATTATGATTTGTGTCTTAATGTTGGTGTACCGTATTTTTTTGGCTATGCGGCATTCCATTGGAGCATCCCTTAGGGTATCCCGTAGAGCATTCGTTATGAGGAATATTCGGGCTCTTACACGCAGTATAATTGTTTGTGCGCATAGCGTATATACGGCTCGTGTTATTGTGTTGGTGTGGAGCTCTTACGAATTTTTCTTAATACTAATAACTTATTTTCTAAGGTTCGGGTTTAGTATCTGATGTCTGTAGTTCGTCCTTACGACTTTTGTGTATGCGCAATGTCCGGATGTGCACGAATATAGTTTGGCCTCTTCTCCGTCCCTTGGGATGTTGGAGAAAGAAGGGCGTGTTCCTGCATTTTGCTCCCTTACGGGCGCTATCGTGCAGGTGGGCTAATCTTCCGCTGTTGCACCGTCTATTACAGCGTCTGTGTGCAACTTGGTTGATTTCCCAAAATTTTGTTGCACGGGCGCAACCTGGGTGGTCTTCCTGTTTTTGCTAGCTGGCCGAATGGCGTCTTCACATAGCCTGGTCGGTCTCCCAGTGTTTTGGGTTGACTTCCCCGATTTCGCTGGTTGGCTAGTCTACAAGCTTTGTTGGTCTACCCATTTGATCTGTGCCGTGTTAATTTGTACAGTGTAAAATTTTGTCTGATATGTGTGGGTTATTTGTAAATGTTTTAAGTGTATACAGTGTGTCAAGTTTGTGCGTACAGTGCGTGTAGATGTGAATTGTTTGGTATGGGTGCCGCTGGCGTTCGCCCTTCGCCTTGTCCGACAGGTTTAGTGCACTCATAGGTTTCCATTGTGATAAGGGGTGGTGTAAGGCAGTGGGCGGTAAAACTTGTGCTTGGGATGTTTGGCTGCGTGATAGGTACATGTGTTCATTAATAGTGTGTTAGTTGGTACGCTAGTTAGCTTGTTAATAGGGCAATTATTTAGTTATTAGGTTGCTTGTTTAGTTAGTTAGTAGGCTAATTTGTAAGTTAGTGGGTTAATTTGTTGTTTGGTTAGTTGGTTTGTTAGACCTTTTTTTTTTTTTTTTTTTTTTATGGGTTGTATATGCCGGTCACTAACGTCCGTGTCTTCAAATGAAGCGCGTAATACCGCAGTGCTCCGGCAGGCTTCGCTTCGTCGCCTGTCGGGAGCGTCCGTATGTGTTCGTAGTGTGAGTTGATCGTGGCCTCTGGCCGGTGGGTGGGGGAGAGTAGAGTGTTGTCGTGCGTGAGTTGCGCCGCGGTGATAGGGGAAGGAAAAAACATTGCGGGTACTGATGGCTGACCTAAAGCTCGCTGTGTGCGCCTTGCCAGAATGTCGCTTGCGATATTGTGATGGCAGGCTGCGGCCGTCATGTGACGTCACCGTTTGTTTTCTGTTGTGGGTCCCTATGAGCTGGGGTGTTTGACTTGACTGCGTCGCCTGATTGTGTATGAATTGGGGTATGTGATCAAGGATCCCTGTTGGCCTGTGTTATTGTGGTGTCTGATTGTATGGATCATTGATGTAATTGTTCCCTAATGCTGTATTTCTCTTGGCATGTGAAGTTTTGTTGCTAACAGCCGTAACAGGGTATTTGCAATTGTTGGCTCGTGGCTTTCTTTTACATACTTTCTAGTGTTGGGGACGGCTATATTTAGTGTTTAATGCTAATTGTATGTTTGTTGTTGCACGGCACAGTAATGGTGATAGTAATGAAATGACAATGATGGTATTGTTGATAATGATGATAATAATAATAATTATAATGTTATATAACGCCTTTGTCACCGTTATGCGTCAATATAGCTGCTGTGCGTGTTTGGGTAATACCGTTTAGTTTCTTATTCTAAGGTATTACTGTGGTTAGTGGGTAGTTTGCCCTCGCTTTCCTAACTGATTGACAGTGATGTCCCTGAATTTGTATATGCGAGGGTTGTTCCTGTGACTCATGGTATAATTAGGGCACTAGTAGTGTTAATGAATGCTTGTATAGAAGATTTGTAACCTTGCCAGCTTATGGCATCGTCAGTCTCGTGTATTGTTGATTGTTCATTTTTGTAACGTGTTAAATGTGTATTTGTTGCGTTGATGTTCGGGTTAGCTTTGTTGGGCTCGCTCATTGTCAAATGAAGGCTCGCGATTATTTCCTACGACAATGGGTTAGCAGCTTTAATTTGATCCTCTCATTTCCTCTTAATTGGAAATAAATTTCACTAATATTATTCCCATTCAATAAAAATAATTATATCATTTATAATAAAATAAAAACCTATTATTACTAGAAAAATTGTCATAAAAGATAAAAAAGAAAGCTACCCATTTGTATTGTGCTGTGCTTGGGTTTAACACTGTGGGCTTGAGTGTGTATGTACGATTTGTCTGATAACTAGTGTCATTGTGATGTCCGTTTTATTGTCTTTCTCTATGATTGTGTGTGTATCCCTACATGGTGTGAAACAAGGTGTCCGATAACCTTCCCGGGTGTTTGGCTCTGTGGCAAATGTATTCCGTGTTTTAATCCGTATGCTGCGGTGTTTTGAAATAGTGTTTTTTGTTGTTGTTTATGAGTGAGTTTGAGTCTTATAAACCAATTTGTGACAGTTTATTACTTGGCAGTTATTTCCATGGTGATACGCTTATTTTCTGGGCGTTGTGAAGGGTTGATGGGATTCGTACATAAATTACCCTATTCGGGGCAAGAGATATGCTCTCACGCAACCACCAAGGGTGAGTTGGTCCCCTACGTCGGCTACCCTACCTGCGGATAATTGGTAATGACCAAACAATGTCCAACTAGTAGACGCGCCCCACCTAGCTTAAGGGATTTGAAGGGATCCCAGATTGGTACATTAAGGAACTGTCAGCAATTTTCGCTGCACATTTTGGTGGCGTGTTATCTAATTCTGTGAGTATCTATATATTGTTTCTATGTTTTGGAGCCTGCCGTCATATTATCATATGAACTAAGCCTGGTCCTAGTCGTATGGACTTGTATATATGTGTCTGTGTTATTGTTTACGAGCAATCCTATCATTTTAGGTGTGCCCTGTGGCTGAAAGCGTATGTGTATGATAGTGACATGTAGCCATGTGACGTCATCGGGTATGTGTTGCACTTGTTGTTGCTTTCCGTCTACGTGAGGATTGTATGAGTACGCAATGCCTGTGTGATTGTGCCGTGTTTATATTTGCTAATTGCGGCGCACGTGCCACGACCGCTGTGATTGCTGAGTGGGTTAAGTATTCTCCTGCTTGTTTCCGGCTGCGTGTTGCGTAATATGCTGTGTCGGCATTTCTGTAGTGTATTTGTGGAAATTTCTACTGACTACTTGTGTGCATGTTGCAATGTGGTTCTCTTACACTGAATGATATTGGTACAGCCGATATCGGAATGGCTTGAAACTGTGTGATATTTACTGTGTGAATGATTTTCCCTTTTATGCCCTGTCCAGTCTCGTTAGACCATGCTTTGCCGCAGGTCGGATTATGCCCTGTGAGCCTTGTTTCTGTGCGATAGTGGATTTTGCAGTCCTGTGTTTCTTTTGTGTGATGGACGTCTGTAGCTTTTGTATTTTCCTGGTTGCGTGCGGTCATCTTTCCGATGCCTGGGCACGGTTCCATTGGTGTGAAAATATGTATGGCTGTCTATGTATGTATTTAAAGTCGTGTATGTGCTTATGTGCGGCTATGTATATATTTTCTGTGATTGTACGTATGTTTGGAGAACATGCCGCCCGGCTTTGCTGCTGGTTCGAGCACGTTCAATTTGTAAGGGATGGTGCAAATGTATAAAATTATGTATGTTTTGGGGGGATGTGTCGCCACGTTGTTTTCCTGGTCTGAACACTTTCCCTTTGTTTGCAATGTGTGTGTATCTGTATTTTTGCGCAAATGGTCGTTAATGACGTGGAGTTGGTTTCGTTAGAGCCTTCACCCCCTGATTGGGCGGTATATGCCTTGTACATCTTATACTATTAAATTATGGTGCTCTAAAAATAAGGCAGTATTTAATTATATTTGTCCTTAGAACATCCTTTCTGTATTCCTATGGAAAGGAATGTTCTTTGGCGTTAATCTTAAATATATACTGTATATGTTATAATAAGTATGGACGTCACCGTATATTTGGGGCTGTTTATACTCCTCTATTCATGTGCTCTGCTTTTTACCCAAATGGCTGTTCCTAACGTGTTTCCCCGTGTAGTAGGGTGTGTATTCGGACGTCCTGTATCCTTTCTGTGACTCCTAGTGACTAATTATAATGGGTAATATGTCTGGAATTCGTTCAATAACATATGTGATTGGGAATGTTTCCTCCATATATTTTGTCTGATAACCTGTGTTATTATTGTGTGCGTATTGTTAGTGTATGTGGCTTGTACTTTCAATACAAATAGTGTTATTCGTCGGTACACAATTGTGATGCTTTCTGATCACTGGGTAGGGTACAAAATGTACATGTTTACGCTAGGAAATATATTACTGTTAAAATAATGCAGTAAAGTGGTGGGGTGGATTTGTGTTAGGGACGTCACTGTGAAGTAGAGTAGAAATATACCTCTTATTCTAGTCAGTTATAGGACTATAAAGTAAGCTTTATAATGGATGGGGTGAGAATCGTGTCTTTAGGGCTATGGATACTGTTGGGCGCAGTTTTTCCTTTGTATCTTGTGTAACTGTCGATTGTGTGGCTGTGTATTGCACTTATTTATGTGTTTATGTTCATTGTGTATGTTTCGCCCTTTAACGTGTGTCTACCTTTTCAATTCTGTGTGTAATTTGTTCAATTGTGTGTTTCTCGTGTTCAATTATGTGTGTACTGCGTTCAATTGTATGCACCCCCTGTTCGATTGTGTGCGTGTTGGATTTTATTGTCTATTTGTCGTTCTCGGTCGTAATCGTGTTACGTTTAATTGTGTGTTTGCCGTTTATGACCGAGAGTGTATTCGTTGTAACTGTGCGTGCAATATTTAATTGTGTGTTCAATGTGTGCGATTTTGTGTTATCTAAGGTGTGTGTATTTGTCCCCGTACTACCGGTGGACAAACCTGCTGATTCAGAGTGTGGGTGCATAATCCCTGGGTAAATGTGAATGGTTAACTTATAAGTGTGCGCTCTGGGGTGCAAATTATGACTGTGTGAATGTATGTAATTAGTTTATTTGTGTAATGCCCTAGCGCGTTAGTGTAAGTAATGTTTGTGTCAATTGGTGTTGTTCCTAAGTGTGGGTGGGCGGGTATCTTTACTTAGGAACGAGCTGAACCTGTTCTGTCGTCGGTTCAACTCCCGGCGCGATTGCCAAATGTGGCCGCTCGGACCAGTTGTTTTACTAGTAGCCGCATTTGCCCAATTTGTATTTCCCTTAGGGGGTGAGTGTAGCTTGGATAATGGTGTGTAGGGGTAAGTGAACTTTGCTTGGCGTGCGAGGGGAGGTGCTACCACTGAGTTGTTACACTGGTAGGCACTTTTACCAATTTGTGTAGGTGTTCATTGTGTGCGATTTTGTGTCATCTAAGGTGTGGGTATTTGACCCCGTACCACCGGTAGACAAACCTGCTGGTTCTGAGTGTGGGTCCATAATCCCTGTGCAAATGTGAGTGGTTAACTTATAAGTGTGCGCTCTGGGGTGCAAATTATGACTGTGTGGATGTATGTAATTAGTTTATTTGTGTAATGTCCTAGCGCGTCTCTTTACTTAGAAACGAGCCGAACCTGTTCTGTCGTCGGTTCAACTCCCGGCACGATTGCCAAATGTGGCCGCTCGGACCAGTTGTTTTACTGGTGGCCGCATTTGCCCAATTTGTATTTCCCTTAGGGGGTGAGTGTAGCTTGGATAATGGTGAGGGCTTCGCTTGGCTAGTTAGAGGGGATCGATTGAACCTTTTTAAATGGTTCAAACCCAGCGTCTCCACCAATTTGTTACGATCTCAGGGACGTTGCTGGGGATTTGGTAAGGGGTTGTGGAATTGGCTGAAGGACGCAACGTGTGTCTAAACTATACTAGGGAAAGCGATGCGTCAGCGGGAACTGGAGGTCGAGCATTGTCCTTGATCGCGTGTATGAGTAATGAAATGCTGACCTAATGTTTACAGCAGTCTGGCCGGCAAGCAAGTCGGTACGACAGCTTGACGCAGCAGGAAGAGGACTCGCTTATAGCGAATTATGAGTCCAGGGTTCGGAATAAATCGTGATAAAAATGCAATGAAGCAATGTAGGTGTGTGTGAAGGACTTAAATTCCTCAAATAATGGGAAGTGTAGCCGTGCTGGAAATCTTCCAGTGACACAAATAAATGAAGCGTAAAAGAGTGATGTAGGATGATTACAATTAAGCAGAGGTTCGGAGATTGACAGTAATGATTAAGGAAAACCTTAAGCTCACTCGCCTGAAGTGGACGTCACGAAGCTGCCGGACAGTGATACCTCGGGCAACATATAATTGGTCTGCTCGGGGAGTCCTATTTATTGTAATCGGCCGTATTACGTCAGCTGACTCAGCTGTATGCGTTGTTTGTAGCGTTCCACTTAGGAGTTTGTGTTAGGGGAGGCAATGGTTACCTCATGTGTAGGAGTTAGCTAGCTAGGCTTGTGTCGTTGTTGTTGCTTTGATTTGGGAACTGTAGCCTGTAGAGGGGTTGAGTCGATTATGCCCTACAGGGCTCAAGGCGTAACAATATGGAAGTATCAACGACTAGCTATGGTAAGTCATGTGCTTACTGTATATGACACACACATATTGTAAAACGAACGAATAAAAATGGAACTGTAATTTGGTGCTGTTCAAGACAACGTTCAAAACAGTATCGAGGAATGCTTAAGACAAAAGGCTCCAATATACTTACTTCAACCGATCATCATTTTAAATCTCAAAATAATACTCATTTAAATGCTCAAAATACTCTAACCAAGGGTAAAAAGCAAGTCCATGAAAAAATACTGCTGCTCAAGATAGCGCATTGTTTGTTAAAAAGCATTTATTATCTCATCAAAAAGTCATGTTAGGACAGTCGTCAATGCCTAAGAAACCCCTGACACTATCATAGGCAACACAAAATATGCAAAAGGTTGCATTCCAAGAGGAACAAAAAGGATTAGATAGTAATAGTGATGATGATGATGATGGTGATGATGATAATGGTAATGCTCTGTTTACACCTAAAAATTATTTGTCAAATTTGTTACTGGAACAATCCCAGCAAGCTAATCCAGTGGTTTCAGCACTTGCATGCCCGTAAACAGGCTGGTCATACTGGATATGAGGAAGAACTATTGGATATCGAAAATGAGCTTAGTCGTGCCAAAATTATTGTGTAATGGGTCCACGGAAATGCTTCAACTATGTCTTAAGAATACATGTAAAATTTTCTACCACTTTGCTACCACTTTGCTCTCACTTTACTCTTACTTTAAACTGCATATACTATAATATAAAAGCTGACCCTAAATCACGCATTCACTAGAACTGTTGTAACCTTTGTAGTCAGCAAATCAGACTGAAAAGCTAGTTGGTACTATGGAACTTACTATACCAATACAGGTGAACAAAGTGCACTCTATAAAGGCTACTCTTATAAGTATCAACGACAAAATGTGAAAGGAATAACATTCTGGTGATGCTCAAAAGAGAGGTCAAAATATGTCGAGGAGATATGAAAAGTAAAAATTGTGAGGTCTTAAGTGTGAGTGATCATCAATGTGGTGCTCCAGAAAAATCACGGTTGGTGTTGACAAAAATCATCAAAATGCTAAACTGCTAGTACAAGAAAAAGATATTGCTACTCAAGATAGTGCATTGTTTATTGAGCAACATTTAACTCCTCTTCTAAAAGTTACGTTTAATCCATCTTCCACGTCTTAAGAGCCATCAACAGTTTGAAAGGCAACACAGACTATGCAGGAGGTAGTATTGCAAGAAAATCAAAAAGGACTAAATAGTAAGAGTGATCATGATTATAATGGTGATGATGATGAGGATGACGATGAGGTTTTTATACTTATAAACCATTAAAGCTCTCTCTTTTTTCAAAAATATCGGTCATTGCTCGCCGTTGAAAAAATCTACCGCTAGCTTGGTGTTTAAGAAACTATAGCGAACAATGTTAAAAAGAGAAAAGAGAGTTGTAATTTGAATGTAAATATTGTAAATGTACTTAAATTAAATAAATAAAAATATTGTACGGGTATTGTCTGTTTTTCTTAATTGCTATCCCCACGTCCCACTATTAATGCAATTGTTAACCATCAACAGTCTCTGGCTATGTTGAGAAAGAGTGACCTTAAATAATGTACTGTATCTGCGGTTTTGTGTACTCAGTGCCATAATAATACAGTGCTAACAACCAATGTTGAGGTAATTGTTATGCCGGGTAAGGGGTTCGAACCCATATATTTTTAGTATTGCCACACGAAATTAACTATACATCGTTACTGTTCTAAGACCAAAAATAAATGTATTGTCTAAGCCAACAATTAAACCCAGGCCTCTAGTGCTAGAGGCAAGAGTGTTAGCCACTACACAAAGATATAGAATTGGGAAAGAGGCTGCCATAGCCTTTCAAAAGGTATCGTTACAAGAACACTTTAAGGTCACTTTTTAGTTTTACCTATAACGGTTGAGTGCGCCTCGTTAAGATAAAAGCGAGAATTTAAGAATTGCGACTGTGATGTAATGCAAGCATTTTCTTGCTTCATGGTAAATAGAGATAAGTCTTTCTGCTAGATCAGCTTGTCCATACTGTCCCCACCAGAAACAGACCTGCATGTTACTAAACCGCTTTCATTGTTTATTATTAACGTTTGCAAATAAGGTGCGATAAAAATCTGTGTGTTGTGTGGTTTTACGTCCGGATACCCTTTTCCAATGGCCAGCTCGTAAAAAACAAATGGTAAGTAAATCAATTGTGTTATATATCAATGTATAAAACATTAGGCCCGTGCACTTGGGTGCACGTAATTCATAATATGGGGTTTGCAATATCAAAGTTGATATAACCGTCTAGTTAAGGTATTTCAATATCATGGCTATTAGCCCTGTGTACTTGGGTGTGTTACGTATCGTGGCAGTCCCGTGAACTTTATGTTTAATAGAGGGTTGAGGACATCTTAAAATAATTTTAGGAAAATTAATTGAATATTCACTAATTTGTGGTAACCTTGTTTATGTGTATAGTAATTAGTCAGCGCCTGTTGACTAAGCAGTTTTTTATATCAGAGTATTAATCCATGTGTTATTTTCCTCAAATAAGTTTTAATCCGTCATCAAAAATGTTATGTAAGAATAAACTGAATTACAACACAAACACATTATGTTAACACCGAAAAAATAGCAATTGTCGACCGTGTAATTTTTTCGATTAAAAATAAATGTTCCCAATATCGCTTACATCTAAATTGGGATTAAATAGAGTAGTTTATGTTACAAATGATAGTTTATACATTTATTGTGAAAATTAATATAACACAAAAGTAAAAATGATATAAGATAGTCTTTTCGACCTTTAGGAACACAAAATCAAAATGCACAAAAAACCTGCTTAGCAACTCCCATTGTAGCTGTTCTTAAGTAGGCCTTTGCTATCAGTTCTGCTACTTGAAAAACTATTAGAGCTCGGAAAGGATGCATCGCCAGCCAATTTTCAATTTCTTGAGCGTAGTAGGTTTTGAAGACCTTCATGAACGTTTTGTGTAAAGGTACATGAAAAGCTTTCGATGCTTTTAAGAGCCCCATCTCTTTATTCCATACTGCTGTTACCGCCTCCTTCATTTTAACCTTGTCCCATGTCTTTCTATGTGGCATCTGAAAGAAAACGAAATCCAGTTAGAAAGTGTTCATAATATCGCCTAGAACGATATTAGGAACACACTAGTGGGCGATATTGGGAGCTACCTATGTCTCAATGATGGCGGCCTCTAACCTCAGAATCGGATCGCAAACCCCGAAACTAACTACCCCAAAATATAGCCTATAACAGTTACTATCAATGCCTCAAATTATAAAACAACATCACTTGAACCTTATCTATTACACTAAAGGTAATGAAACATGTTTACTAACTCACCGTCCTCGAAAATCAGTAAAAATTCACAGAAAAAAGAAAACGAAACACAGCTGCGTCTGTCTTCCACACACAAGTACCGAAGGAGAGAGCTCCGTAATTCCGGTATTGGTCACTGGCTAGCAGCACTCATCAGGGAGCAACCCTGGTATGCGATATTAGGAACGTAGGCGATATATGGGCCCCCTACCTTAGGCCTAAGCATATGTTGTATATGAACCAAAGTAGCGGGTCGCTCGCTATAACCCTATCCACTGATCAAAACAAGCATAGTCGCCAACTCAGGTCTGGTCATAAAATTCTTATAGCAAGGCCACTCAAGGCCTAAAACAATAGTGGTAACGCTTAGTGTAATCATCTTTCTATCTACATAGCCGTGTGTAATAAATATTAAATAATCAGCTCTTAACCAACCTCTATAGCCGAGCATGTTAAATAAATATCAAATACTTACCGGTTGTCAACGTTATCTCTCTAGCTGCCTCAAAACAAAATTTTTATTCCTTTTTAAGCGGTTGAGTCACCTTGAGCCGTTCCTGCGGGTGCTACATCCATGGCTGTGCGTAGTAAAATAAATATTAAATATTCCATACTTAGCAGTTGGCTATCCATCCATTACAACTATTCTTTCCGCCATTCTTCCCGCCTAAATACTAGCTATTGCCATCAATCCATCCATCATCACCTAATAATAATTATAATAATTAATCGGACATTAACTAATGAAATAATTATTTTAAAAATTCGCCGCAGGCTTGTCCCTAGTCACGTGACAAGAAAACGCCACAGGCTTGCCCCTAGTCCCGTGGCTCAACAAGGTACCGTCGCGTACAAAAACAATGGCCCGCACACTTGTCGTTAAGCCTCTTGGGCAAATTGTAAAATGTCCATGGTCTATAGTAAAAATAGGGCGTCATCGCGAGTAATTCAAGTTCTATCACATCTTTCTAAAGTTACAGGTTCTAACGTTATTAAGGGAGGAGGAATATCAATGACATTTTAATTTTGGGATTTTGAGTAAATGAGTGTAGCATAGGAAAAAAAAGGGGATCATGCTGAGTCCCATGACACCTCACACGTCCAAATCAATTATTAGTTTAAAAAATCTCAGGTCGATGACCTTATAGTTTTGGGTATTTTGGGTAAATGAGTGGGCCATGGTAAACGGAACGTCACCCCGAGTCCTATGACACTTTGCGTGTTCAAATCCGATTATTAGTTCATAAAATCTCAGGTCAATGACCTTGCAGTTTTAGTTATTATGGGTAAATGATTATGCTATAGAAAAAGGTTGGCCATCCTGAGTCCTATGACACCTTAAGCGTCCAAATCCAATTAGTAGTTTATAAAATCTTAGGTCGATGACCTTGCAGTTTTGTTTATTTTGGTTAAATGAGTAGGCCATGGGAAAGGGAGCTTCGTCCCGATTAATTTGACTCCCCACGTGTCCAAATCCAATTATTGGTTAGCAAAATATTAGATAGCCCATGACCTTTTAGTTTTGGATATTTTCGGTAAATCAATGAACCTTGAGAAAAGAGAGGGGGTCATGCCGAGTAATTTGACACCTCGCGTGTCCAAATCCGATCATTGGTTAGCGATATATTAAAAAGCCGATGACATTTCAGTTTGATTATAGGAAAGGGGACTCCGCTCCGAGTAATTTGACACCTCACACGTCCATATCCGATTATTGGTTCGTGAGATATTCGCTAATTTAACATGGACGCCCCGCGACGCCGGGTGTCTGGTGACGCAGAACAATCCCTAGACTCCACTTGGCAGTTGGCAGTAAAAGTGAAAGTTCGTGGTTTTCCCGTGCTCGCAGGTGTGGTGAAATGGAGGCTTATCGCACGAGAATCGGACTGAGTTATGCGAAAGGTAGTCGGGATCGCCGGTGTTTGTGTGTGCGTACGGGACCTAGTAATTTGTGGTTTATAGCCCTAGTGATAGCTGCGTTGTTAGTTATTGGTGGAGTGGAAGTGAATCCTGGCCCTGTTACTTCAAATGTAAATCAGGCTAATGATCCAGTGGCAGTTTTAAAGTGTTCTTCGTGCGGTAAAACATTGAAGAACGGTATTGAGTTTGGACTATGTGAGAAATGGTATCACTTCGGCTGTATTAAAGTCAAGAAGGAGGATTGTGATGTCAGGAATTGGTTTTGTGAAGTATGTGATACGCCGGACTGTTTGAGGGTGCAAATCAAAGCAAGGGATCAAATAATACAGGAACTTAGAAAAAAGCTTCGTGAGTCAGAAGAAACGGTGAAGGATGTGACTGAACGGCTTTCTACTGGGATCAGTGTGGAAGAGGGCGAGCAGGAGCAAACTGGTAACAATGACACACTCATAATCGGTGATGCGATGATTAAGTGGAGCGGGGATATATCAAGGAAAACGGGCAAGAAAGTGATGTGCTATCCGGGAATAAAAATTGACCAGCTCGCCCATCAAGTTGAGAAAGTGCCAATAGAAGATTGTAACGTAGTTAAAGTATTGCTTCTCCATGTTGGGACTAATGACTTAAAGAAGAGGGCTACAGCTGATTATGTTATGGGCCAGCCTTACGAGTTAGGTACGAAAGCCAGAAATAAGTTTAGAAACGCGAAAATTGTGTTGAGTGGCATAGTGCGGCGGGGGGATGTCCCACTATGGCGAGCTAAGGCCGTTAATGCTCGCATGGACTGGGTGTATGCACAACTGGGACTAGCTTATGTGGACGCTGACTGCTGGATCGGGGACCGTGACTTCGCTCGAGATGGACTACATTTGGATCGACGAGGTGCCTACAACCTGGGAAACCTGCACGAGAGGGTCATTGAATCCTGCCGGCATTCGTGAGGAGGAGTTGGACTGGAGGACGGCTGTCGTCACGAGCGGGAGAAGCGATTGCAGAAACGTTGAAATGGAGGTAAGGCTCTACGTTTGCAGCAGGTTAATTGTCAGAGTATAGGGAATAAAATAATAGAATTTTGGAATCTAGTAGAGACATATTCACCGGACGTTGTCATAGCTACTGAATCATGGTTATATGAGGATGTACATAGTTGGGTAGGTTTTTGCTAGGAATTAACCCTACCCCCAAGGGAAGATGAAGAGAAAAGGAAAGGGAAGTGGGTTTCGGAATGAAGAACAAGTGTGGGTAAATAGGACGAGAGTCCAACACTAAGCAAACAAAATAAATTTGAATGAGTTAGTGACGAGTGTCACTGCAAAGCCCGTGAAACACGTAAAGGGGGTATGGACATGGCCGTAGTTAACGGGAAATGCGGCTGGAGCTTGGGCTATTTGCAAGCAAGTGGCTTTTGTGCTTTCCCTTCCCAGCCTATATTTAACTACTATGGGGAAGGGTGGTAGTCTGGCAAGACAAAGAAAAAAGGAGTCAGGTTTAATCGAAGGTTTTGAAAGGCGCAAATAATTTGAATTGGCCGTGATAACATTAATTTTGGGTACTGTTGGATCTCCGTTAGACCAACCAAATACTCCCAGAAAGGGAAGCGATGAAGCAATATGAATGCTTTTAGTAAGGATTTTATTTCTTCTTGATGAGTCGGAAGAATGCCAATTGTTGCACGTAAGATAAGTTGAGCTTGTAACCAGAGGAGTGCCGATTAAAAGTTCAAACCAGAGGAAAACTATGAGTTTGGAAAACAAACCATGAGTTATAGAGAAAATCTCGACGAGAAGGAAGCTTGCTGAGCTAGCTATGCTCACCTCGATGGCTTATTAGAATTAGTTATGAAAACTAAAAAGAGCTTTAAACAAGAATTTGAAATTTCAAGTTAAATGCAACAAGTAGCGAAACTTTAATTACTTTTTTAAGTAATTTTCTTACAGAGACCATAAGCCAAGGAAGAGTTAGGGAAGACAAAGACCTGCCTGATCGTTATTCTCTAGGAATTTATAAAACGAAAAAAATGGAATTTAATTTATTTAACAATACTTACGAGTTGACGTAACAAACTATATAAAGCTGATTGAGATTCCAATTAATAACAATGATCAATTTTAACATACAAAAGTATGAGACTTAATACGAACAAATTGTAAATTCTTTAACGATGTTAAAGGGGATGCAAGTTTAAAACTTGCTTCGAGCATAAATCTGAATAAGATTTTAAAAGTTGTGCTAAAAATAGCAAACTTTAAAGTTTATAACGAGGATTATAAATAATTAAAGCTATGACAGAGAATCAGGTACAATATATGCACTTTGAGAATTCCTATGTGGAAATCTTAAAGTATGAACAAATATTAAATTTGAAATTATAACAAGAAAAAAAAGAATTAAGAAGAGGTTTCTATACCTTCTTGTATTGAAGCAGGGATCACGAGAAAAATGGGGCCAGTTACCCTTTCGTGAAACCTGGAAAAAGGAAAGTTAGAAAACTCACTTGTGAGTAGAAATAATTGAATTCCCTAATAAAAGAGGAAAACAATATGATTTAAGGTGTGTACTAGACACAGATTATACAGAAATTACTATGGAAAACAGTACAAAGATGGGAGGGCACTTCTATAGAGTGTCACCTCATTGAAAAGAACCTTAATTTTACAATTATTATAATATGTTAGAGAGGAGTTTGAGAGGAGGAAATAGGAGGATTAAGAAAACGTCTATGGCCGTATTTATTGCTTTCGTTTGAACGCGTCACGGATGGTTGTTGAATGGGCACTGTTATGCACTGTAGTCCGTTGAAGTTCACTATTGCAACACGGAAAGTTTATCAGACGAAAAGTTATTGCAATTGTGGAGATCACTAGTTGAATTTTAGTTTGAGAAAGTTTATTGCGTTGTGACGTTTATAGATGGTAGTTGAATGCAGCGGACAATTTCCAACGAAGAAAGACAAATTATATGCTGATTAGAAGTATTTTCAACATAAATCCCTCAGTGAGCAACAAGCGTTTCCATATTTAGGTGGAAAGTACTTGACGGTCTAACTTGTAGAAAGATAAATTGATGTAGAAAGTTCTAGCGTTGTGATAACAGTAGAATTGGGCAGAACATCCCGCGGAGGAAAAGAGCTAAGTTTTTATAGACAGTAAGTTTAATAAATCTCCCACGGTGTGAGAAATCATTCCCAATTAATTTGTGCAGGAAGCACTAATTTTCCAAGTTGGAAAGTCAGCTTAGATGGATGGAGCATGACTAGAAAAGTCCCTCGAAGGCGGTTATTATGTTGTTGATAGCAATACCGCATACTGTCTATAAAATCTTATTTAAAAACCATTAAAACCATGTAAAAACTTTTAAGATTAGTACTTAGCTCATTTCTGAAGAGTATGCGATCCAGGCGACCGTTAGCTTAAATCCACATAATGGCGTAGATATTTAAAACATGTCTCACATGAACAGGAGACGAGCCTTAGTAAGGCTCCGACTGTGAGCTTTGAAGACTAACACACAAGTGGGGACCGCACAACGAAGCACAGAGGTAGCAAGGAGGGAAGGGGGTGGGGGAAAAACAAAGGAACATACATATGAAATACCAACTTTAGAAATAAAACTAAAAGTAATCTTCAAGGAGTTGATAGCAGACGTCAATAGCGAAGCCTGGCGAAAGGGCTGTTGTAGAAGTCCTCTTGAGCATGGAGATGTTAGCTGAAGATAGCGGCGACATCTTGTGGCTGGATTGGGAAGGAAGTCCTCTTGAGCATAGAGATGTTGAGGAACTTCTGCAGTTAGCTGCTAGATGCCGCTAGGTTGATCATGGAAGTTATATCTACAACAAACTTTTAAACAGAGTGAACAAGGTGCGCACATAAAAGAAAAGGTAAGAAATCACTGTTGGTGTTTGAGAAAAAAAGGGGAAGAAATAAGTTAAGCAAAGAGCAGCGAAGGCTAACTCTGTCATACCGTGTATTCCAAAGAATACACCAATAGTAATGAAATAATTCAGGGTACCTACGTAATGTACAGAAGAGACCGAGGCAATAGAGGTGGTGGTTTATTTATTTGTTTTCGTAGGGACATCGTAAGTTGCCTAAAATGGGCCAATATGGATCATGAGCTGTTATGTGTAGAAATCTTGGATGAAGCAAAGTTAAAATCTTTTCAGGTGATAGGGGCGTATCGAGCACCAAAGGACAACTTATCGCTACTGGATACTCTTTATGACATTACCTGTACGTGTAAATCTATGCAAAAGAATGTTATCATTGCCGGGGATTTAAATCTTCCAAGTGTGAACTGGTTCGGTGATTCAACTAGCGGTAGCAAAGCTCAACTTGCAGCAAACAAGCTAGTTAGGGAGGAGGTTTTCTCCCAGGTGGTTGATTTCCCCACGAGAGGGAATAATATTTTAGATGTTTATTTAGTACGATCTGTGGCACTGTATATTAGTTGTATGAAAGTTCTTGGAATTAGTGACCACTCCGGTGTTAAACTAAATATTACACACAGTGAAACTCCAATACTAGACTCCGTCGAAGCAGTTACAATAGTTCAGCACAGCAGAGCAGATCAGAGCAAATTTCAGGATTACATGATTGAGTCATTTGTAAGATGGGCATCGGAGGGGCGTCATATAAATATATTGTGTAAAAAATTTCTAAATATCTTAGATCGTGCTATTCAGAAATTCGTGCCGTTTAAATTGCTGAAGCAAAACCCGGATCCGGAATATTACACAAGGGAAATCTGGGGACTCAAAAGGAAATTAAGGAAAGCTTATAACAAACGACACGATAGTTTCGAGCACATGTTAAGTTTAAATTATTATCGAAAGAGCTAGTCCTCAAAAAGAAGGTTGCTAACGATAATTACATGCAAAACTTAATTGGGGGAGGGGGTGATGGGTGGAAAAAATCATAGTTACGTTAGATGGCGGAAGGGAAATTCCAATGATTTGTCTATGATAATGTCCGGAGATGGTGAATTAATTACTGAGAAACAGGCAATTGCTAATGAATTAAATATATGGTATGGTAGTGTGTTTAATGAATGTAATAGCTGTGTGTTGGACCTTAACTATGATTCTGATAGCCCACCTCTCCTAATAAACCAATCGTTGATTCTAGCAACAATTAAAAAGCTACGTAGAAATATATCGAAAGGCCCAGAAAATATTTGTGCAGATGTGCTAAAACTGGGAGGTACAGCCATTGGGCGATACTTGGGGGTGCTGTTTAATGTATCAATTTATAACACACAAATACCCGAAGACTGGAAAAAGGCTACAATAGTTCCAATATTCAAGGGAAGGAACAGATTGGTAATTGGAAACTATAGGTCTGTTAGCCTCACATCCATCATATGTAAACAGATAGAGCACCTTATTTCTGATTACTTAAGGGAACAGTGGGGAAAGTTATCATGGATTAATGGGAAGCAACACGGATTTAGAAGGGTACGCATGTGAGAGCCAAATGTTATCACTCATTCAGGATATTAATGACTCACTTGACAGGGGGGTGCATGTTGACGCTGTAATTATAGATATTGCGAAGGCATTTGATGTCGTCCCACATGACATACTACTCCGTAAATTGGGGGCAACGAAGATTGATAAAAGAGTAATTTTATGGATTCAAGAGTTCTTGACTGGTCACTCGCAAAAGGTTAAAATAGGTAATGTATTCTCGGAGGACATTTTGATAACGTCAGGTGACCCTCAGGGTAGTGTGATTGAGCTCCTGTTATTTCTGGCACTCATTAACGACCTACGAAATGGGATTCAAAGTGACTGCCGATTGTTTGCGGATGATTGTGTAATATACCGACAAATTCAAATAACACAAGACAACGCTCACTTACAAACTGACCTTAACCTAGTTCATAAATGGGCGGTTGACAACAAAATGAAGATAAATACGAGTAAATGTAGACTCATGAGAATAGGAAGAGTGCGAGAGCATGATTTCCAACATAATATTGGCTCGGAATTACTTGTAGAACAAGACTTGTGCAAATACTTGGGCATCCAAGTAAGGAATGATATGAAATGGAGTACTCATGTGGGTTGTGTCGTCTCCAAAGCGTACGAATCACTTCATTTTTAATGCGGGTATTAAAAGGCAGCAGCTCTACCGCAAAAGAATTAGGATATTTGACCCTGGTGAGGCGAATCTTGGAATACGGCTCAGCGGTTTGGGACCCATATTAGGTAGGGCTCATCAATGAGCTGGAGATGGTACAAAGGAAGGCTGCTAGGTTTGTGCTCAACGATTTTAATCCTAGATGTAGTGTAACTCGAATTATAGAAAAACTAGGGTGGGAATCTCTGGAAGATAGAATGACGAAATCCAGACTATACACTATGTTTCGCTTACACTAATCGGCCAGCATGGGGAGAACTAAGCAAACGTCTGGGAAATCCCACCTACCTGAGCAGGGCAGATGATCCACATAGTTTCAAGGTCCAACCACAGCGTACAAATTATGGGAAATATTCTTTCATTAAACGTGGTATTGATAATTGGAATTCATTACCTGCCTCAATCTTAGAGCCTTTCCCTAAACATATTGATGTGTTTAAGAGAAGATTGAAATTTTGTGTAAATACTACGATGTAATTATTATAGTTCCTAAATTGCGAATTGTGTATATTGGGTTTGATGTTATTGTTGGCCATTTTCTGTATTTCTGTGTTTGTACAATTTGCCACCGGGGATTTACCCCCATTTGCCAATATTATATATAATAATTGACACACTGGCAGTAGAATAGGATCAAACTATTTTTTAAAATAAAATAAAGACCTAAACACCAGTAAAAGAAAGTGGAAGGTGTTGAAAGGAACATACCCAGACAGCAACAAGGAATAAACTTAAAGAAATAATTAAGCTTAAGAAATATGAGAACACAGAGGTCACTTTAGACAAAATATATAATTGAAAACTAAAACATTACATGCATACAAAGCAAGAAATTAATATATTAAAGAAAGAAATAATCCTTAAAATACAGTCAATTAATCTTAATAAGGAACAAGGAATCTCATCGATGAGTAGGAAAAGGTTGAATAAATAATTTTAGTTAGCTAAATTAAAGTCAAAGACCAACAGGAAATTACCCCCATGTTAATTGAGAAAATTAATGAATTACCTTCAAACATACGCAAGGTATGTAACGAAAACAGGTTAAGTTCAAATCCGGTCTCAACTCAATTGAAATAAATCAAAGTAGTCTTTTATATTCGCACGATACTCCAAGTACGTCTGATCGCAATGAGTTCCTCAACATCTCTGACTTAGATATCGTCTCGAAAACAAATCACATTGTTTTACAGAAATAACTGAAATGTTAACAATAGCTAGGATCGTCACCAAGCAACAAGTTTACTTAGAATTAAAATAAGTATCATAACCCTCGACACGTTTCACAATACCTATAAGAGGTATTCTACATAGAGACAAGGTGATAAAGGAATAATTATATAAAAAATAAAAGGTATTAGGTTATGAAAGACCTTGCTCTAAGCCAAGATGAAGTCTGAATACTACGCGGATCGTAGATCAGATAAAAAATAAAACAACCATATTTCCCCCAAAAGATTATATAGAATAGATATTAGATAATTGGAAACTATTTCTTAATAAATATGCAAATACATCACCATGCGTACGGCGACAAGACATGTGACTGAAACTAACAGAACGGGCAACAAGAAATAACACAAGTAAAATAGACTACAATACGCCCAAGATAATAATACATAAATTGACAGAAATAAAATAGTTTCCAAGATATCTTACAATATTTACTGACCTGTTCCAACCATCAGAAAAAAAAAATTACACAAAGTAAGTCAAAATATCTCCCATTACATGTCGGAAGTACTTCAGAATCAAGTTGAAGATAATTATATTCCAGGACGGAGGCTAGTTTAGTCTTCAGGGCCCAAATTCGGAGCTGCAAATTTCACATCTTGCTTGTAAAGAAATCTAACAGAATCAATTTCTTCTTCATCATAACAACGGTCACCAAGGAAACAGTCTCTGTTGACTTCGGTAGCCATCGGAGGGAATCGTAGATTAGAGAGTTAAGCGCTCCAAGCGGCAAATCCAGTAGTAGTAGTAGTATTAATATTCTCCGTCAGATGGAAGCATCACACGGGCGACACACGAGTACGACTCGTGCCCAACAGGTGTCGTGACAGATCGTTTTCATCGTAGTAAATGACAAAGTTCTCATTAAGGGAATTAAAACGGGTCAATAATTATAACTACTCACACTGTACTGTCGAACGTTCTCTCATTCTTCTGTAGGCTACTGTTGAACGGCCTGTAATTCTTCTACAGGATAACAGGGTACAGATTTTAAATTATCTCGTTAAAAGGATGAGAGTTTTGGTGCTAACAACTTCATCAACCGTGTCCTGTATGCGATTTCTATTCAGTATCGGCTTCCATTATGTGATTAAGCGGAATCTCTCAATTGACGTTGTAGAACTGCTCTTCAGTCACCTGAGAAATAAGGTAGGTAACAATGACATGATGGGCGTGAGATCATGCCTGCATACCATCGAATCAACACATTGCACAGGCATTATCGCATCTTCTAGAAGTGGAAATGTGGAACTACGGGAGAATGCAGTCGCAACATGTGCCTTGACCAAGTTTCTGAAACCTGAAAGGTCGCGGAAGGTGCAAAACCTAGCCAGTGCTACAGAAACACCCCAGCTTCCGGCACATGTATTGCAGATTAGAGGTTGAAATATGGGGCATGTAGGCTATAAAAACATTATGATTTACATTAACCGTATTTTAGCATTTAAATCTCTTTGTTTTCAGAAAAGCTGGCATCTCTATCTTCCATTTCAATTGCATTAGTCGTGGGTTTTTTGTACAAGTGACAGAAGAGGCTAGTTTAGAGAAAATATCCGCTCCAGCAAGTTCAAATCCATCATTAAGATTAATACATTTTCAAGACATGGGGGGGGGGGGGGGTTTAGGTATCCCAATGTTTCTTTAATATTTATATTGGAAACAATTCCTCACTAAAACAGCCGTAAATTTCATGTCTCAAAAATATTTAGTGTCACATTTCACTAATATTTTAACTAACATACACAATATGTGTGAAGTTATATTGACAATTAACTCTGCGTGTTTCATGTGAAAAATTTATCAGGCCACTTTTAAAGAATATTGGTGTAAACCACACGCAATGACAATATTAGTGCAACGTTTCTTAATCTAAGAAGTAAGTTACTTGACAGGAAGATTCTTAAAGTGAAGTGGAATACAGCCAGGAGTGAGCCATATTAATCATTGTCATTCCATCGTATTACACTTAACGTTGTCATCGAGCGAAGCGACGATAGCCTGATCGCAGACGGATGGCTCAGAAACAAGCCTTGTAATGACACGATAGAAACGGGAGCATCGCTAACCGTCCTTAGGCCGTACATCGCTGTGGGACATCAAGTAAGACTCCTCAGGTAGAGCTAGAGCAGCGCTTTACCAAACATTCCACATAAAAGCAGGACTTCAGTAACTTCCTTCGTGAATATCAAATGTTAGGTAACATGGTCAGAATTGATATTTCAATGTCGTCAGGTTATGACAATGGATGCCATTACTTGTCACATCATCCTATTTTTAAGCAGTGTAGCTCAACAACCAATATTAGAGTTGTATTTGACGCATCTGCAAAAACATCAAGCGATGTATCTCCCAATTACATTCTAATGGTTGGACCCACAGTACAAGAGGTTCTGTACTCCATCATTCTTAGATTCAGAACACATATTTTTGTCTTCATCGCTGATATTGCCAAGATGTATTGACAAGTCAAGGTGCATGTTGGTGACAGGAAGATATAACGGATTATATGTAGATAATCTCTAGTAAGAGTAAAACAGCTTAAAGTTGTCACAACCAAACATTTCCATAGTCATGGAACTATTTTCAAAAGAAGGTAAGTAAACAATATGCAGAAAAAGATCCTTTCAAAAAAGGAGCTATATACCACAGTAAATTACCAAAATATTTAAAATATTTGACTGGAGCTGGATTCAGAACGTATATCTATCCCATAAAGTGTTATATTCCTTAAGTGAATGTTAATGTTGTAAATATTTCAAATTAAATGTGAATATGCTGTGTAATATAATGACGTATACAATTCTTTAAGATCTGCAGGTTCTGGAAATAAAAGTATTGTATGTATTGTATTGTATCGTATTGTATTGTATTTTATTGTATTGTATTGTATTGTATGAATTAACTACCGTAACATATGGTACAGCTGCTGCACCTTTCCTGGCCATGAGATGCCTGCAAAAACTTAGAGGTTGAAGAATCAACGTTTCCTAAAGCAGCACAAGTTCTCCGCAGTGACGTTTATAATGATGACTAGTGGTTGTAATGATATTCAGGATGCTCTGCTTCTCCAGTCTGAAATCATAACGAGGTTGGAGAGTGGCGGCTTCCCTCTCAGAAAATTGTACGCCAACCACCCGGCACTGCTTGTGTCAATCTGTTATGTTCCAAGTCCAGAGTAGCTCCTGAGAAGGGACTGACGCTGCCTAGACTTGAACTGTTCGGAGCATTGTTGCTCGCACAGCTTCTACATTAAACACTGCCAGTATTGTCACTCCAAGTCAGCAAGGTGTTCCTGCGGACAGCCTCTACAATCACTTTTCCTGGATCGCATCTCCTGCTACGCGGTGGAAGACATTTGAGGCCAACAGGGTTTCTTCAATTCATGTACATACACATATAAGGCGGAATGGAGACACGTTCCCACCCATTAAAACCCAGCAGACTTAATATCTAGAGACGTTGCTCCAGGACGACCACTAGCCATGGAACTCTAGTGACACGTCTCATCTTGGTTACCTGAATCTATTGAGTCTTGACCTAAGGAACTTATCTCCCATGTACAAGAAGATGAGATACCTGAATCTCGAGATGCCGCTTCTGCGGTCGTCTTAGTAAGTACCGAGTCGGTTTCGTTCATGCACAAGAGAGCTGTATACACTTGTCGCGCAGATTAAAGCATGCCTCTATTCTCACCCAATGACTGCTTTGTCAAATCACCCAGATGACCCTAGCTATCTTTCACCTGCCAATTTCCTAATTGGTGCTCCTCTTAGCACAATATCCGAACCTGGGTTAACTGGCCTGTCTATGAATAGATTGTCTCGATGACAGTGCAGCAGCAATTGTGAAAACGGTGATAATGTAATACTATTATAGTTCATCATTGATTTGTGGCATTGCTAATTATAGTGTCTTGCATAGATTTAAGCTCTTTCAATTTCTTAATGCTATTTAGTAGGTGGATGTTTATCTAGTTTGTTGTTGTGACTGAACGCATAGCCTATGATAACGTCATCCATCTGAACTGGTGTTGATCAGCTGTCATCTTCACATTTCTGTTGAATCAACTCATTCATCGGCGGGGAGCATGTTCCGTTCCTTTTTACATACCACATCATACTTCAACTTGCTAGATAGCTGCACCTCTCAAGCAGGCTGCGAACATTGATTATTGAGAAGAGTTGGTAACACTGTTGGACGATAGAGGCATGGCGAACTCTTTAATACTAGAGGCAGCATGGCCTGCGAATTTGTGTTTTTTACATTACTGTAAATATATTGTGTCACCGGTTTGACTGGCCGTTCAGAACTTAGTGTTGACCTCTCCTGTGTGTTGTACTTTTGAAATAACATTCTAAGTTGTCTTTAAACTTACAAATAATAATTGCAGCTATTTAATCATAATATCTGCTGTTTTAGAAATGTTTAGTCCTTAGACAAAGTTTTGTATTTAATATTTTACTTTCATTTGTTAAATAAATATCTTGTGTACTGTTAACCCAATTTAGATAGGCTGTTAAATATTTAGTGTTCATGATACTGTCTAATTCTTAAAATGTAATTTTCTGGTTATTACCAAATTAATTTGCTTGAGTCCTGAAGTATCACGTACAGTATGTTACCAACTGTAGAATCAAGAGTAATATTGCAATATTTTCTAACCCCGTTTCCCTTTACTTTTTACTCTTAACTTGCCTAGAGAACTAAACTTTTTAATAGGAATCCAAAAATGTTTTTCAGGACTGAAAATTGCACATTATATGTTTTATGTATTCTGCTCGAAAAGATCTTTCCAGTATATACCGTACGATACTTCATTTTAGGCACTCCGGTGTCCCCTGACCCCAATCAAATTTGAATACGGCATAGAAACCCTATTTAATTTATTTATTTATTCATTCATTCATTCATTTATGTTAAGGACCTTCTCTTACACTTAACCGTGTAATGTGCGACATTAAAATAGCACAAATATTTAAATTGTAATAGCCTAATCCTACTAGTATTGCTACTACTACTACTACTACTGCTACTACTACTACTACTACTACTACTAACAACAACAGTGAAACAAAAATACATACTTACAACTATTATTACTTAACACAATAATAATAATAATAATAAACAAAAGAATACATAATAATAACGGTTAAACGGTTGAAAGATGAATGATGTATGGGAATGTCGAGGCTGGTGCAAGATCGAATGTTTCGAGTATTTTAATGAGGAAAGATCATTAAATTCAATTATTTCAGTTTTGACGAAATGTACCATTTTCACTCAGAAATCGATAAATGGATGACAGAATATGACATTTGTTTCGGTGCCACAGTTTAATGGTAGTCCCCCGGCAGTGGCGTAACTATGGGGAGTGGTTAGAAGGGATTATGCCCCCCTCCTCTGAACTCAACATTTACTGAATGAGAAACAATAGCCAGCAGTTTATTTAGGCCTTTCCAAAAATACACCAATTTTCAGTTGCCATTCTGTTAGTATCCGAGAGTACGTGATAGTAGTATAGAGTCATTTCGTAAAGTGCTGTGTTTAGTTGAATTGCTGTGTTAAGTTAAACATTAGTTGTAAACTGCGGTTTAATAATGCTTATACAATGTTGAAGAAAAGGAAGGGCCAGGTGATTTCGCGAAGAATCCCCGAAAACTGAAGTTTATATTTTAATACCAACTTGTTTACTTTATACTGCGCCCGATAGCGCATGTTCAATTTGGTAATTGTACTCCGAGATAATCTGAAGAAGGCGCACTATCATTGAAACAACACTTAATGCACCCTACTGAAATGTAGACTCTTTGAACTCAGCGGAAAATAATTATTGAGCAAAATTCTGTGATGGAAAATTTATACATGTTTTGGACACCCTGAAAATTATTCTAAGTTAATTGTGAAATTTTGGTGATATTAAAAATATTTATGACATAGCAGAAAGGCGAAATATGGATTTTGCGTGGCACACGAGACTCGATGCCAGTCCCGCCGACTGGATGCAATCACTCCTAGTCTTGCGTCTTGAGAAGACGGACGCGTGCTTTGTGCAAGTGATAATTTTCAAAGTGTTACATCGGAAGCTGACTCTAGTCGAAGAATTATTAAGCATCCCTTCATTGATTGCAGCGGAAACTACCAAAGTTGCAGTAATAAACGTATTAATAACCATATTGGATTTATTTTCGTCCGAACAGTTTAATTGAGAAAACGTGACTGTCAACCGCATGGCGGAGTGTTAACGCACGTTGGCTAAGTACATTTTGTGTGTAATTGAACAGAACAGTGATTTCTAACAACTGTGCAATATTATTATCAAGTGCAACGAATATTCATTTAATCACAGATTCAAGCCATATCAATGTTGTACTCTAAACTGTGACCACGTGTTCAGTATTCGTGTGAGCATATCATACAACTGATATTTAGAATCAGTTGCGGAAAATGTATGGGCAATTTTTCAAACCGCACCCTTAAACTCAGTGTAAATATGAATAAAATAGTGTAACGTTAGAAGCAGTGAAAATCCCCCTCCCATAAATTGGATGAAACATGGAGTCCACTATTTACTGGAGCACAGTGGATGAATACGACCGCTTTATGGGAGGAATGAATATGTGCCAAGTCGCAATGCTGTGGGGGAATCTAATAATGGATCGAAAAACATGAGTCGTGTAAGGTGATATCGGAGACCGATAACCATCTCAAAGCGAGTCTCGAACCACGACATGCAGCGTCCCGTAAGTGAAACAACGTTTCCGTAAATTTATGTACAGGATTGGAACCGTAGATTAATTATAAGTTGGTTTCATAATGCACAATGTAGGCAGGTTCTTATTACTAAGAAGAAGTGTGGAATTGTTTAGTTTCCTACAAAGTTTTACACCCGCCGAGCAGGCAATAGTGTTAAATCGAAGCGAATTATTGCATAGGCAGGCAAGCGAATAGTTGCTTGTCACATTCAAGTAACAAAATAAAACGAGTTTCCAGAGAAGGCCAAGGTTATGAATCTGGTAGGGAGTTGTCAGACCACACAGCTATATGAATATCATCAGGCCCCGGGCTATAAACGGGCATACTGGGCATTTGCCCAGGGCGCCAAATTTTAGGAGGCACCAAAATTTAGGTAACGATAAACGCAGAAAAAGGTTGACCCAACAATCTCAATATTAAAAATAAGTATCACATGGAAATCTTTAGAAAGTAGGATAAAATAACTATAATTTTCGTGAATATAAAATTAAAGTATATATAACATACATTCGTGGTATTTATGTTTAATCATGATTATATTATAATACAATATTGTAATATAATCAGTATTATCTGTAATGAATACTAGTGGTGGCAACAATGTAGGCAGTGATGCACGGTTGACGCTGTTGGCAATACTCATGGATTTACAACTGGCGCATGCGCCGCGTGATCTTGTCAACTTCCTAACCTTATAGTTTTGAAAAAGATGGTATATTGGCTTTCACCGGCCATGAAAGCCAATATACCATCTTTTTGGAAGCCTTCATAGGGAGGTTAAGGCTGCTTGAGCTTTTAGTTCTCGCAGTCAAGTGGTGCAGTTGCACCTAATATAAAGGGAGGTGGCGCGCAGTTCGTCACTCCTGTGGGGGTCCGGGCGGGGACACCAAGAGCCCGCCGATGAGCCAGCTTGGTGTCCTAGGCGAAACCCCACACATGACACGGCACAAACCTAGAAGAATTGCTGAGTTATAATTCACCGGCCGTGAAAGCCAATATACCATCTTTTTGGAAGCCTTCATAGGGAGCTTAAGACTGCTTGAGCTTTTAGTTCTCGCAGTCAAGTGGTGCAGTTGCACCTTATATAAAGGGACGGGGCGCGCAGTTCGTCAGTCCTGTGGGGGTCCGGGCGGGGACACCAAGAGCCCGCCGATGAGCCTGCTTGGTGTCCTAGGCGAAACCCCACACATGACACGGCACAAACCTAGAAGAATTGCTGAGTTATAATTCACCGGCCGTGAAAGCCAATATACCATCTTTTTGGAAGCCTTCATAGGGAGGTTAAGGCTGCTTGAGCTTTTAGTTCTCGCAGTCAAGTGGTGCAGTTGCACCTAATATAAAGGGAGGTGGCGCGCAGTTCGTCACTCCTGTGGGGGTCCGGGCGGGGACACCAAGAGCCCGCCGATGAGCCAGCTTGGTGTCCTAGGCGAAACCCCACACATGACACGGCACAAACCTAGAAGAATTGCTGACTCAAAGTTTTGATTTGAAATGTTTCTGTATATTGTACTTTTAAAATTTAACTTTTGAATTTGTAATCTTTGTTTTTAGTGTGATTAATGTATCAATAAATGGCTACAACATTGTATCAACGACTTACTTTTCTTATTATTTCCTGTGATACAATATTAGTAACGTAGTTGTTTGTAAAAATAAACCTATTATGCTATTTTTATAACACATAAATGAGAAAAAGGGCGCCAGTAGACCATTTGCCCAGGGCGTCTATCACCATAGCCCGGGGCCTGAATATCATGCAACAGTTAACGGAACCTAGAAGGCAGTGACATTTCACAATTATATAATAAGAAAGCCAGGTCCCGTTATTCACGTGTATAAAACAAATCAACTTCTTTTGTACAGTTTTCTTTCGTTATCACGGCTGCAGAGTTGACTAGTATTAAATGAACTGTATAAGACTTGGAAGCAAAGTATTTCTGGTTCGATGTTGAGTAATAAATGAGGTCTCACATAAAACACATGAATAATGCGAGTATTTGGATCAGTTTATTGCGTGCTGTTAGTAGAGCACCTTTTACAGAGTTTAGACATGGTTATGTTTGCCTTAGTGCAGCTGATAGCTGGAAAATAATAAACTTATTTATTTGTGTTTACCACAACGTGTATAAATCAGGAATCCACACTTATTGTAGTCTTGTAACAGTAATAATGAGGTGATGTTCTGAATGATAGAACCCCCATATGTTCCCGGCAACAATGAACTCATATGTCGTGTTGACCGATGGTTATTGGATTGACGAATCCGTGTTATTGTTAAAGACACAGGGTGTCTAAAAGGTTGAGGTGAAACTGAATTTATGAAAGTGAAGTTATGAGATATTTTAGATGGATTCATTGATCATGGTCACACCTGGATACACTGAACGAATTTAATGGTCCGTAAAAATAACAGGAACACTCTGAGGTATAAATAATTATGAATGAAAATTAATAATCAAGTGACAGGATTTTATGATAATAAATCATGCATAAATTATCCCCTTAAGCAAAATAACAACAGAATGCTAAACCTAGTATACTTTGGTGGACCGAATTTAGATTTTGATGAACGTCGTTTCATATTTGATACGCTTTGACACTTTCTGACATTGTAGACGTCGTGATAACAAGGAAGGAAGATTGTTGTTTTACGTGACCGTTAATCGCGCGATCATAAGCCTGATAACAATATTTCACGCATCATATTGGTGGCAACGTGAGTCGTGGTAATTCTTTGATTGCCATTGCAGTTGCAGGCTATCCTTTCTTTCTTTCTTTCTTTCTTTCTTTCTTTCTTTCTTTTCTTTACACATGCACACATATGACAGTTTGTCACAAAGAGTGACAGATCGTGCAGGTAGGATATGCCAAGTGCACGAACCATAGGAGTGCTTACCTGATGTAAACATTTGTGTTGTATTTAGCTTCACTATCTTTTGTTGTTAGAACCATTGTGCATAGCTTTGATTTTATTAGTAATAATCGCCTCTCGTTTATTGTATTTAAACTTCAGATAGGACTAGATCAGACAATTAAAGATAAACGTAATTGTTGGAGATGACACCATCATAGCGTAGACAGTTTTCCCTTGCCAGTAAATGTAAATGAATCCTAGTATTTGTAAACAAGTAAATGTCTTGCTTTGCTTTAAATTCAACGATGTCGTTACCCTCCCGTAGTTATTTTCGATGTAATCGCTTAGGGCTGATCTTACGTGTCAGACTCCTAGTTAGTTTGTTATCGTCTAATATTTTGTATTTACGATCAAACACGGCACAAACTGTAATTTAGATCTACAGTTACTACTTTTTAATCTTTCTTTCAGGGCAGATTAGTTTCGGACTAGCCGTTTTGCACCTCTTATGCTAAGCTAGGGATCTGTTCTGAATAAATCAATTCATTGGGTTTTAACTTAAGACTGGCCTCTTTCTTGCTTAGTTTTTATGCCGATGCATTCCTCTGAGCTGGTTTTGAATAGAACCTCACCAATTCCCGACAACCCCGAGAGCAGACTTTTGTGCTGAACCAGCCTGTGAATGTGTCGTTCCCCATACTTGTGTGTTAGTTGGAGGAAGATCTCGGAAGGGTCATTTGAAACCAGTGGCTCCCCGAAATCCATGTCTAACGGGCACATATAGTATTTCTTGGCACCCAACGTGGAAGCATCGACTTGAGAGTTCGACCTACCATGATTCGTTTTGTTTTTGAGGGTTTTTTCTTTTGATTTTGATAGCAATCCAACAGGTTATTGACGAGCTGAGATTTTGTACTAGTGATTGGAAAGCTACATGGCACTCTTATTCCAGAGTTAAGACCATGAGGCTAGGTGGCATTTGTTGGTGATATTAATTTGAGGATTTGATCTTGCAGCTACCCTAGTCTTGAGTAAATGTAAATTTATTTAATCAGAGGTCCAGCAGTTATCGCTGAATTTATTAAGGAAAGAACAGATTTCCTACTGGTTCCAACCCATATCAATCTCCAATGCATGTTTTGAAATTGTTAGTTCCCCCTATTTTCTCAGTGAATATATTATTGTGTCTGGCCAGGAGACGGCCAAGTTGTTGGCAAACTTGCCAAACTTACTGCAAAATTTGCAAGTGTCCATAGACAATATCAGGGCTGACATAAATAATGTCAGGGCAGATGTGAACAATGTTAGGACTGATGTCAGGACAGATGTGAACAATGTCAGGGCTGACATGGCTGAGGTTAGAGCTGATATGACAGAAAATAGTAATACTGCCAGGGCAGACATGTTACAAACTGGTAATAACATTAGTGCTGATAGTGCGAACTTGAAAACCGAACTAAGGGCGGACATGGTACTACTCAACATTAATGTCAGGGCAGATATGACACAAAATAACACAGAACTCAAAACTAACTTAGCCGATGTTAAAACGGATATCACAACTAGTATTAATACGGTTAGTGATGATTTACGAGCAGACTTGCGTGCTGAACCAGCCCATAAATGTGTCGTTCCCCAGACTTGTGTGTTAGTTGGAGGAGGATCTCGGAAGGATCATTTGAAACCGGTGGCTCCCCGAAATCCTTGTCTAAAGGGCACAATACATAGTCAGTAATCTACTAATCGATGCCGGAAGAGTGAAACTTCTGAATCAAAAGTTTACAGAAACCTTTTAACTTTCACAATAACTTATGCAGCATTATACAGTACCTAGTATATGCTCACTTTAACAACATTCAATCAAACATGTCGTCATATAAACATCGATTCATAGATAAGAGGTTTATTGCTTAGACATAATTATTTTTCTTAGACCCTTTGAACATCGATAGATCCCAGTACAATGTATCAAATGCCATCAAAATTAAACTGGGGGTTTCTCACTGTCGATATCGTATATTTGATTTTATTGAGTTGATTATGTCTCATTATGCCCGAGCCCTCGCCCAGAATGCAATTTGACTTCACTCATCCCCCTCCAGAAGTAATCCCAAGCTATACCACAGGCCCCCGGTGCCCCCCTGCTCCGAATTAATTATCGAGTATTGGTCCAGAATAACTCCAATTTCTTGTTAAGTTAGCAACAAATTTTGTATACAGTGAAATCAATGACAGAATAAGATAAGTAGCATTATTGTGGGTCCAAGGTTGCAGGATCAAATCCTGGCGCAGTCAGTTGGCACTTGAGGGTGCGAGGAAGCCGTGTCAGTGGATATACTGGCACGTTAAAGATTCCCTTCGGAGCAAAAGTCAGGCACCTCGTCGTATCTACATGAAGTTACATGAAGGCCTAAACCAATAGCAATATTATTTATTTAAGCTCTTTAGACCCATAGGATCACATAAAACAAATTATTATCTCCTGCTGTTTTTCTTGGTCTTCTAAAACTCTTCATCGCTTCGCTATGACGAACTCGACGTTCCTCCGTCCATTGTTTCCCCGTTCTCCTTGGTCGATCTTCAGGTGTAACTTCCAAACTGTGTATAGTTTGTCCGAATGTCATCTTATCTTCGGTGTCTGTTAGTGTGATATTGGCACTTCGGAGATCAATTTGGACCTGTGTAACCCAGACTGTTGTCACTTTAAGTTTTCTTAAGTATGTCAGAATTCTCTTCGTTAATAGGTCGTCATTCAGTCTAATGATGTGGCCGTAAATCCTCAGTTGTCGTTTGCAGAAAACTGTCTCGATGTTGGAGTATCTCTCTGTGATTGTGTGCGACTGTAGACAATATCCTTCTGCTGTGAGTTTAGGACCCAAGATTTTCCGGATGATTTTTCTCTCCGCCTTCTTGATGTTTTCGAGATCCCCTTTATAGTTGAGGTTTACTCTCGCTGGCGTAGAGTGTCTCGGGCTTAATAGCAATATTATTATTATTATTATGTTTATTATTATTATTTTGGGGTTCAAACCTCCTTATGTACAATATCCTAAACGTTTTACGTTATATAATTTCTGAATTATGCTTATAAAAGTTTACCAAGCGATATATTAATAAAATTAAGCGTCTTAGTCCTTCCAGTGAAACCTGCACCCATTAATTTTCGAATATGGTATACAAGCCAAATTGTGCTCCAATTTCGTGTTAAATCATCAGCAAATTTCATGTACTTCAAATATACTAACTAGGTACAGTTTGTGGATTCAGTGAATATTACGGTTATCTGCCCACTATAATTGAGATAAAATTGAGATTCAGTGAAGCAATGCTCATGTTAGTTGGTATACGGGGAGATTCTCTATAAAGAACATTTGCTGTCCAAATGGTGACTTTGTCAGATTGAATATAAGGCACACCTGCCATCTTGAAATTAGGAGGGACGTGGTGGTGCAGCAGTCAGGCTATTCGCCTCTCACCAAAGTGGACCGGGTTCGATTCCCGATCAATGCATGTGACATTTTCGAAGTGAAATGCCGTGTCCTGTGGTTCGGATTCCACGTAAAAAGGAGGTCCCGTGGCTCATGATCACAAGATTAACGGTCACGTAAAACTACAATCTTGCTTCCCTTTATCTTAAAATTATAGAATGTAAGAATAAATAGTTCTCCACATTTTAGAGCTACAGCAACGAAAGTTATTTGCAAGGTGGAAACGTATATATGGCTTGGTATGCCTATGGCAAAAGAATAGCGACTCCGCACATTCAAGATGGAGGCGTACTATTAAAATCTTAAAATCTACAATTCATGACGGAATAGCCCAATTAGCATGAAACTTGGTAAGAGAGCAGTATCATATAAAGAGCCTTGCTAGCATTAGCCTCAAGATTATGACCAGGGTTAGGATTTTTAGGTGCAAATTTCAGATGAAAAATGGAAGGGAAAAGGTGCTGAAATAAGGTAAAAAAAAAAGGGCAAAAAGGTGCTGGTTTATTCAACTAATTTTATATTTCCTCTATTCTAGTTTATTGAATTACAAACAAGTACATCAAATCACTCATCAAAAGGAGGAAAGAACATGAAGCTATTGTACTTCAAGATATTAACATCTCTACATTTTTAAAAGTAAGTCTGTTTCTATTAGGAGATATAATATCTTTGTAGATGCTAAAGCTTCTTTCGACATCCACAGAAACCAGTGGGGTACATCTTGTATTCACTCGCCATGGCAACTCGACAGATTTGGCGAATTCCACAATGTCTGGATTCTTCTGAAGACTAGACTCAAGTTTGTGTTTGGCAAAGCCATCCAACTGCTCCCTCACGGAAGTAAAAATATCCCGTTGTCCTTCCTTTTCCAGACCTTGTTCTTCTAATCGTTTACTAACTGCAGTCAGGTACTTGTAACTATGGCCAGAATATAGTTCTGTCTGATATTATGTATTTTCTCCGGTAACAGAAGTTGCTGTGCCTAGGAAATTGAATCTGCGTCGGCTGGATCCAAAGAAAACACAAACTCTCTAACGTTGTCAAAATTCTCACACAACATAGCAGTACACTCAATCCACGATCCCTAGCGAGTAATGACCGGGAAATTTGCAAGGGGCAGGCCAGTGGTATTCCTGTAGGCAACAACACGATTCGGAGCTTTCAGTAGAATCTTCTTCAAGACAGAGATGAATTGATTTGCGATGTCGTATACGTTCCTTATGGATTCACAAACCCTGTGAAGGGCATGAAGCAAGCATGTCACATGCTTCAACTTAGGAAATAACGGTTTCAATTGGTTAACAGCTGAAACCATGTATGGAGCCTGGTCCGTAACCACAAGAAGAACTCTTTCAAACTCGATACCAGTAGGCCAGAGTTTTTGGCCGAAGTCCATAATTGATTGCATTACTGTACTGGCATTGGTTTTCTTCAGCTCATACATTTTTAACAACATTGGCTTAACGTTCTCCCCTGCTAAGGCAAAAACTAAAATGTTCAAAACATATCGATCCATTGAGTCTATGGTTTCATCCACAATAAATCCCACATCGCAATCAGACACTTTCACCTTGATTCTTTGTATGGTTTCTCGGTAAACAGGCTCCATGTAGTTTTTTCTTAAATTACTCTCATCGGGCATTGACATCTTTGTGTATTTTTCAAAGAATCCTTCGAAGGCTGGATGGTTCACCTTATTGAGTCGAATTCCTGTTGGTGTAAGAGCTGCACACAAATCAATGTTAAATTCCCTCAAAATTTGGGATTTTGAAGAACTCTGTTGAAACGCATTTCGTAATTGTGGTTGCCGCGATTTGTTTGCTTGAAGAGTCGTATTCATTTGATGCTTGGAGCTGGAAAGGTGTTGTTTGATGCGATCTCGCCGGTGTTCTACATCTGACAATATTCCTGAATCACAAATAGTACATCGCATAACAGTTCCATCAGTGTCTATGAAATCTTGTTTGAATTCCTGAGCCAGAGCAATAAATCGGGCACTGGACACCTTTGGCATGGTAAAATCTAGTAGTACACTCGTTTAGTAATGTAACTAAGTGCTAACACCAGTTCAATTGCCAACTCAATGCGACTATCACACAACTTACTATTGCGCTCACTCTCTCACTTGCTGTCCACACTCTCTTACAACACAGCGACAATTACCAGAATGTTCTCATTCATGCTGGAACTCTAGTCTCAGTGATTTCTAGTAGCTTCGAGCAGAACCCAGACTCAATTCTAGGAAATACGCGGGTACGGTTGCTGACATCTCTGCGTCACCAGCCTCCGTCTCAAAGCGAACACATTACGTCTCTCACAGTAACAAACTCACATTCACGAACAGCATGCTACTGATTCTGGTGGGATAGAATCACTCATTGCTAATTGCAATTTTGTGGGCTACATTATAGCGATAAAGCGAGAGAAAGAGGTTTTGACGAACACACAATTATTTTCCTTTGTTGGAGGTGTGCTTCCAACCCCCGCGCAGTGTTTACAGAAAGAGGTAGGCTTACTATTCGCACGTACACAGCAAGCTGAGGAGACGTTAATTGAAAGTTAAATATTTTGTATTGATTAGAAATCTTATAGAATAATTTGGAATTGGGATTATGGGCATGTTTTGGGGAAAAGGGGATAAAGGTCCCAAAAAAGGGAAAAAGGTGCGTAAAAATGCCTCTTTTCACAACTAGAAACAAAATTTTTACACCGCGATATCTTTCCGAACAGTTTTAATTTACCCTAAGAAAGAAGTTGCGCTACTAAAAATCCTAACCCTGATTATGACATTTAATATAACATGCAGTCAACATATTGAAAATATAAGTAATTAAAATTAAAATTGTCAACAAACTATCTATTAGAGCTACAATGACGAAACTTTGCAAATATGTTGACTCGTACTCACGGGGAAATGTTAGCGATTTGATAAATTCAAGATGGTGGATGTGCGTGCTATTAAACGTTAAAATCAATTGTCCAACATGCGGGTGTGCAGTTAACATGAAACCTGGCATACTAGGAGAAACATTAAACTGATTTTCCAAGTACTAGTCATAAGACCATCACAATGAATATAGCACTAGGTATAAGACGATTGCAATGAATACAGCGTGCAGCCGCCATCTTGTAAATATATTACTGAGATTAATAACCCATGTAAAACCATCTATTTGAGCTACACATGAGAGGGTTTCTCTGCAAAAGCTACAACAATGATTCCATATGTTCAAGATCGTAGGTGGGCGTACAGTTCCGATGTTAAAGTCAATTTCTCATGACACAATAGTTGAATTAAAACGAAACTTAGTGAACGAGTAGTCTTGCATAAAATGCAACTCTAGCGTTATTCTAATGAATATCAAACTGAATATTTTGCGTATCCGCCGTCTTGAAAATATATTGGTGCACTTTCACCTTTCGGGTGCATGACGTTTATATTTATGCAATGGTCTAAACCTTAAATATAATTCCCCCAACACTATTCTGCTACCCGAGGGGAGATAGGTAGGGCAAGGCGTACACTAGGCAATAACAGAGCAGTAAACTGTAGTTAACCACTTTACGTACAAATGCTCCCGTTTACTAATTTTGTGTTTAACAGAAATATCACATGAATAGAATACAGTAGAGTCCACTAGAAGGAGAGACCAAAAGTAAATACGGGTGAAAAAGAAACTTTAGATTTGGACATACAAGGAACCATCCAAATATCAAAGAGTCAAATACCAAATACCAAAAGCATAAAGTAAGATACGAGCACAACAATGGAACACGAGGACGAGTCGTCCATTAGATTCCCCTAAATGTGAGAACCCTTATCTATACAGGAAAGCTGAGAGGGCCATCATGCCCACGACAAAGCATTATCTAAACGTAAATCATGAACATAATGGAATATACTTTCCCAACTGAAAATCAATATAGAGAAAATTCTACGGGGAATGTGACGGAAGTGACAAATTAGTACGAACACTTATTTGTCTTTCACGAAGCATGTATAACACCCGGACGTATCGTTCCATTTAATTAATAGTGTCTCAGACAAAATAACTACCGGTATCTGATGACTTCAGTTTCAGTGCCACCGATCATAGAATAATAGGCCTTAGAAACTTTGCAGTATGGCTGTTGAAGGGCTGATCCAATTCTAACAAAACTGTGTTCAAGTGAAGAACGCACTATGGTCATCTGAAAGTGTAAGTTTTGTCAACCGTATAATATACATGATAGTAACTTCATGATTTCCTTTTAAAACTCATGACCGGCTGATTCAATTATAATCAAACGTTGTGTGAGTCACTATTGAACAGTGTCACTCAAGGGCGGCTGGTGATATTGTTGCAGCGTTGCACAACTCCCAATAATTTTACAACTAATTCGTCGTTTTTTTTTCTTTAATGTTTTAGTTTTATAGATCTAATGCACTCAAAAATGTGTTTAAATCATCGATATTTCGTTATTACTTATCGTAATGCTTCACACTGTACCTATAAAAGCTGCCGCCTTCAAATCAAACTCCAGGGGGTTAGCTCTCTTGTTGCGACTCCCAAGTAGACAGCGCGGCCGGCAGGGACGAGGCCAAGCTTGTACATGCTTGCTGGCCAGCATGGGTTGTAGGGAGTTGCAGACGAGCTGCCAGCCCCCTGGCAATACTCAGTTCCAAATGGCCCCGTTAGATTGCACCACTCATTGGAAATAACAACACCCTCGATTTCTCTTATCCCGCGAAGGGTAGTTTAGTTAGTTACTGTTGTTTTAAGGGGCGGAACTACGAGGTCATCCACCCCTGAAGGGTAGTTTCTTTCCCACACCACTAGGGAATGCTACACCACCCGCAACAGTACAAATATCGGAATTTCATAGGGAGACATTAGTTGGTTCACACCCAATTATTTTTAGATGTTTTCTCATCATAACTTCATTTAATATGTTTGTCAATTGTTCTGTGAAGCGAGCCTAAGAACGCCACCATTGCTATAAGTACAGTAGATAATTGGCTGAACTATTTTGCGACGTATTGTTGGTGTACTGTAGCGGTTTATGTTTGCTTTTACCACTCTTGTTCTTGCGGGATTTGGGTTGCGATTAGTTCTGTATTTAGTTGATTGAGTATTTTGGTTCCAGGCAGATACATAACCGTGCATTATTATTATTATTATTATTATTGTTTGGTTGATTCACTACTATGCATTCACTACGAAATTTCAGGCTAGAAAAATTCAGCGTTTTGTTAGTTTGCCTTTCGCGCCACTTTCCGATATAGCACCCAGATGTATCATCTGTGCATCTTGTAAGTTAGTATTTTATTTAAACGGAATGTTTAGTTTGAAACATTAATTTGTGGAGTGTAAGTGAAAATTAATAGAGCAAGTAATTTACTAGTTAGACAGCTTTCCCAGCTCCCTGATGACGATAAACTCACAGTAAAAACACTCGGTTGACCATTACCAGTTAAGTATTGTCCAAAATATAAGTATAGGCTACGAGGGCGTTTAAAGGATATATTTAAGGCAATAATAATGAGAGGAGGAGGAACCACAGCGAAAGGATGAAGAAATTTTGGGAGAAGAAAAAAAGACTAACCAACAAATCAGTTGTTTTCCGTGGTCCACAGTAGGCCAAAATCGAAGGAAGAAGAAGAATTGGTTATGTGAATGCGACATTAAAAAAAACTTTATTCTGTTTTCCATGTTTGTTGGTGGAGAATCCGCGTGTACCAAAATAGGAGTTACGGAAATTAATCCCTAAAATAAAGAAACATGAATCTTCAGCTGAGTGGCTTTGGTGCCGTGGTTGGTAGCATGCTGAGCCTCTATGTCCAAGATCGCGGGTTCAAACCCGGCCGAAGTCGTCGTATTTTTAAGAGCGTTAAAAATCCCTCAGTATGCATTCCTTCGGAGGGGAAGTAAAGCCGGCGGTCCCATGTCATAGATTTATGGCATGTTAAAGAATCTTCCACTAATTACACCTGTGTGAAGCTAAATTATAGGTTAAAATTTGAACAACGCTCTTAGGTTCCAACGTTCGTCGCCAGGAGCCGACTGCGGTGGCGTGTAGTAACCAAGTTCTGAACTAGTAGTCGTTTACGGTGGCCTTTGGCGCCAAAAGTAGGAACTGCTTGAAATTCAATGTCTGCAGTCCTCACTTGAATTAAAAACAGATGACACTCACTAATACAGCCATCACAATTAACACCGGTTATCAGACAGATTCTCCACACACCCAAAGTACAGGATATGACCGCGTTGTCGCAGCTCCTAAACTGAGGAACCAACCAATCTTCAGCTGTTTGAAATTGACACTTTTTGGAACTGTTAACGAAGCTGCACAATTGGACAGTGTCTATAGAAGGTAAATTGCGGAATATAACGAAGAAGTTAGGCACAATAGGTATGTGTTAAATATTGTAATAAACTGTATTCGTTTCTGTGGCTCTTTCGAACTGGCCTTGCGTGATCATGATGAAAGTGTAACATCAACAAATCCAGGTGTTTTGAGAGAACTAATTAATTTTAGCGTTGAGTTGGATGCTGTGTTAAAGGTCATTTTGGTAAGGGCAACTGTTTTAAAAGGAACGTCCAAAACAATTCAAAATTAAATTTTACAGATTATGTTGGTGGTTTGCCAAGAAGAAGTATCAAAGCAAATAAAGGAATCGGAAATTTTAGCCATTATAGCAGATGAAACTTGTGATATTTCAAACAAATTTCAGATGGCTGTTGTGTACCGATAAGTTACGTAGTAAGAGGCAAACAAAACATGATGCACACACATTAGCAGCGTGTTTACTGGATTAATTAAAGAAGCAGAAATTGAACGAAACTCCGCAAAAATGAATTGCGCAGACGTATGACAGAGCGCATTTCATGGCTGGTTCCTCTGATGGGGTTCAAGCTATAGTAAAAAAAAAATCCTATCCTTATGCAGAATATGTGCCCGTCTTTGTTAGTAATATCATTTTTCGTAACGTACAAACTTTTCGGTTGCCATGTTTTTATGTTGAGAATGTTTATTATCCTGGAGATAGAGACCCAACCTTAGACAACCTGCTGTGTTTTAAATTCTTCCAATGAACTCAGGCATAGGGCGTAAATACATACATATGATTTTTTATGAATTCTTATAGGAAGAAGCCCAAAAGAGCCATTAAAATTTGTCTATTTGTCGAACGTACAGTTAGTTTGGAAAACCCATGTATTTTAGTTTTATAGAAATGTAGTTTATCTAACGTTAATTGATTTTTGTTACATGTGTAAACTTCCCATATAAAATTGCGACATCAGAAATGTTGGTGCAACACCCAGCTTTATATGCCACCGGCCGCCACTGGTGTCACTGCTAGTGAACGTCTAATAGGGCAGGATGGTTGTAGCCATCTTCCCTTTTGATAGAGTGTTAATAATATGTGTGGGGTACTTCAAACTATCCCCGGCCATAGAGGAAATAGGAAATTAATTAACATGTTATCGACATCTAACAAGTCTAACACGTCACTGAGGGCGAGTCTGCTTCTCTATCTCTTTCTCTCTCCCTCTCACTCACTCTATTGACCTGGGCAACGCAGGAATATTCTCTGGTGATTCTGACCAACTCAATTAATCAAGGTATCTCAAACATTTACAATGAGTACGTTCTACTTCTTCTTCCTTTCCAGGAACTGATATGTACCTCTGTTTCTTTTCATCCACACTAATTTTATTCCTACTGACAGCGAGACTGCTATACAAATGATTGACCCTTTGGACCTCGATCATTGACGGAGCTTAACGGCAGCTGTCAAGCTGGATGCCTAACACCAGGGTGGGCCAGGTTCGATTCCCGCCTCTGCACATACATTTAACTGGTCTGATCATTGGAATGGGATACACTCGGCCTTGTGAGGCATACTGGAAAGAGATGGGTTCGATTACCATCTCAGCCATCCTAGGAGAGGATTTCCGTGGTTCTCACTTCCATTCCAGGCCAGTGCCGAGATGAGGCCATGGCTACTTCCTTCCGAATCATGGTCTCCATTACAAAAACAGGCCCTGCTACGGACACCACAATAACACAGGTTATCAGACATAATCTACACGCCCAAGTACTAAGGCTGATTACTACGATCACCAATCCGCTAAATGAAAACAACAACAATTTGTTTTGACTTTAATTTCAGACTGTTGATATCATCTCCGTCTGAATTTACGTCAAATTAGTGTTAGGAACGATTTTTGAATGGGGGGCGTGGTGGCTCAGCGGTCTAGCTGTATGCCTCTCACCAAGGCGGGCCAGGTTCGATTCCCGGTCAATGCATGTGAGATTTTCGATGTGAAATGCCATGTCCTGTGGTTCGGATTCCACGTAAAATGGAGGTCCCGTGGCTTATGATCGCGGGATTAACGGTCACGTTAAACTACAAGCTTCCTTTTGATTTTTTGAATGGTGATATTGATTCCTCACAGTTGCGGAAAGTAAGTTCCTTACTTCCTAATTGAACGTATGGAGTTAAGTTCATACATTTGATCGAATGAACACAAAGTCAGCACAATTATAAACTTTGGAATAGTATTGGCACTACAGCATCAGATGTTGGAACTTCAGTACGAAGATATTAGACAGCTATTTAGTGACGGGCAGATTTTCCTTTCGTCTTAACAATACTGGCTACTGGCTACCAACAAACTACGGTGAAATATTTCCAGCATGGGTAAATATGCCAGGTTCATGTTTCTTCCTCTTCAGCTCTCCGTCCGAGGATGAAGTAAGGGTGTGGGTTCAGACGCAAGTGAGACGCAAGGGATCACTCCGGTGGCGGGCAACTTCTGCGGGGTGAGCGGTGCAGTGAGAGGATTCGGGACAGGCATGGGTCCAAATGCCTCTCTTACAATGCACCAACATGCCCTCCATGCTCGCATATACAGTACTGCGAATAAACGAACAATCCATGCACTTGTTTGCCCATTTGTTTGAACATGTAGCCTATTATAATTAAATGCAACATTTCAGATCAGAAATATTTCAATGTTATATCGATGAAGTAACAAGGGTGTTTAGAATTGCTCCCTGTGTAACTCAACTGTTATCAGCAGTGAGTTCTGTGGTTTTCCCGCTCAAGACTGTAGTCTTGCGGCGGTAGTATTACATATAAACTTCGTTACACAAAGGAGCTGTGAATGAACTATTAATAAAATCGCCTAAAAGTAGGCCCATTCTTTTCTTTCTTTTTTAACATTCTCCTGCATTGACTATTTCTTACCTTTCAGCTCATGTGACGTTCAAAGACAAGGATCCAATCGAGAAACTTAGTTGCAATTATTATATTTAAAGGCTTGTTTCTACCACGAGGTAATTTTTCTGCCATTATTAGTCCATTATATATCATGCATTCTTATCTGTATCAGTGTTAGAGAGTGTAACTTCACAGAGGAAGAAAGAATCTGGACGTGTATTGTTAAAATCAGTTCCCTTGTCACAATCACAATAACTTGTGTTATTATTACTACTACTACTACCACTACTAATATTAATAATAATAATATATAGCCCAGGCAACATTCCCAAGTTTAATTTGTAGTTAACGATTCATGGCACTGCTATGACAAGTAGCCCACTGGCCTGGTGCACATCACTTGCCCACACAGCACAAAATATATTTAAAGCATCTTTAAGATGTCTTAATGTCTGAAATATCTTAAACTTTTGAATTTGTTTTAAAGGTATTGTTTTGAAGTGTGTTTTCCCAATAGTATAGTATCATTGTGGGGGAGTTTCCCCAAGGGAAACGACGCGTTTCAAACTCGTTACGGATTTGCGTGTAGTGCCTGGAAGAAGGGGACGAGGAAAGTCATGGTGGAAGTATCTGCAGCAGGGACCCGTAACTTAACGAAATGAACGTTATTAACACTGAGTTTTACGTTACGTGGAACCGTTGTGGTTTGGTAAAGTTACTATTGCGTGAACTGCAAATAACGCTATATTCAAGTGTAACGTTACAGTAGTAACGTTAGAGTTGTACCGCTGGCATGATCGGTACAGTAGAGATGCTACAGGCTGTAACGTTACATTTCATATAAGGAGAGTTCCAGAACAGGCATTAGTAACGTTACAGCTATGACGTATGTGTTGTTTTTTAGTCGATTTTACCCTCCAGGTCGATTCTTCCCACGGACTCAGCGAGGGATCCCACCACCACCGCCTCTATGGTCAGTGTCCTGGAGCTGGAAACATCTGGTAGGGGGATACAATTGGGAAGGTGTGATCAGCACCTCGCCCAGGCGGCCTCACCTGCAAAGCGAACCTCATGAGGGATAGGCAAGGAAGAGGGAAGGAGGCGGCCGTGGCCCTACAGGAGGTAATGTACCGTTATTCCTAAAGGTTTTAAGTACAGTTATGGGTACAGTATTATGGGACGGCGTGTAACTTACAAGTCAGCCAGAGAAGTCTGTTCTCACAGCTGTTTTATGGCAAGCAAAGTTCCGCTAGGAAGTATGGATCGTGAGAGCTCGTATTTCCGAAGAGAAACCCGAAGGCACGTCGATTATAAACATATCAATATTGTCATACATAATATCGATCGATTCACCTGAGAATGATATATACAAATTAAAAAATATTTAGCGCCATATGAGAGTAGTTATATGTGTTAGAATGCACATCTCCAGGGCAGAAGGCTATTACAAAGCATGTGTGAAGAACGGAAGAAGATCCGTTAAATTACTTGTAATTAGACACAGCTATTACGATTTATATCGATACGTGACGTCATAGAGGAGGGGGTAGCATGCGTCTTCCTCAAACGAGCAAGCAAGGAGAGTGACAACTCTGTGTTCTGACAGCGTGCAGTAACAGTATCTACACGTGGTGAAGTGAAAACGAAAATTACGGGAGTTATAAAGCGTGCGAGTGTACCGCAGTATTTGAACAAGATCGCATATCATTCAGTATGCGATAGAAACGTGTATAATGGGAGTCAGACATTATATCAAACGTATAATATGTTTAGATCTGTGGTCGTGCATTTTCTGTCACTAGCGGGTGGCGCGGAAGGATATGTTCATGCTCCCAGTGGCCATTCCATGTGAATTGTATCGAAACACAGGCGTATTTAAAACTTCATGGGACCACAGCCCAAAGTTAACCAAACAATTTCAAGTGTGTAATACTTCTCAAAACGGCGTATTCTCAAGCAAGGCGTCGGAGGGAAGGAATATAATGAGTTCTGCATCTGTTGAGATGGCAGGCTAGAAAGTGATGAGAATGCTGCATTAATGAAGAGCTAGCGAGAGCATCGTACAACCACGTTCATTTGCTATGAACTTTACAAACGAATTCCGTACTGCAATGGATCGCACGGACATGTGTGAATATAGTCCCGTTTGCATTTCGTTATGGAACTATTCCGTGGTCGTACAAGTTCACCTTCACAATGTAACGGGCTGATAAACTGTTTCCGGTTAGGCCATATATATTCTAATGCGTGCAGGAAGTTATCGCCAGGCCATGTTGGGATATTTCGACCGGTCAGATGGCGTTCGCCCCTGAGGAGACCTTGGTTCGAGCAGTGGTGATCGAATTGGATTCTTCCATGTCATATGTTAGTCTGGAGACTACCATGACCAACGATATCCATTTTGCACCTCATCTAGAATCGCCGAAAAGGTACCGGAGCTTCAGTTCGTTGCAGTAGTGTAGCTAGGGCATTTGAAACAACCGCAAATTGCCATATTTTGATTTTTGTAGTTTAAATGGTTGAGTAGAGGGCACAGGTTCGATGTCTATTTCGGAGCTGACCTTCTATTAAACCAGGATTTTGACTTAGTTAAATGAGTGCATCCTTTTAGTAATTTTCGATTGATAAATTTAAATTTCAGTGATCTTGTATAGTATATAAAGTGATATGCATATTCTCATTGTCGTGAAGACCGTATAGGGGAAGATCTCCAGATTTTTGTGTAAGAATGTTTTAGAAACGTATTTTTCCAGCAGCGTTGAGAACTCGGACTGATCTTTTCTATTTTCTAGTGCACTTTTCTTTAGCACTTACGTTTGAATTAACTTATTCTCAGAGGAGAATCTTTACATGTCTAATTTTCACATCGATATTAGTAAGTTTTCGGATCCAGTAATTCTGAAAGTCACTTTGATTCTTTTTGATTATTTTTCTCAATTATTAACAGATTTAACTTGCCTTTCTGAGCATGATTTTCGAGATGGAGTTTCCTAATGAATCAATAATCGCTTAACCTCTGTAGTTAACCTAGATTCATGGTGTAGGAATTATCCATCGACATTCTCAGGTTCAGGGAATTCAGGGAAGATCTTGCTTTGAGGAAGAATCAATCTTAATATTTTTATAACCTCATTTTTGAGTGGTTTTGATAATTATAATATTTTTCTCTTATGGAGTTAGCACTGGATTAAACTTATATTATTGGCATTGGTGCAATAGTTTTCTATATTAAGAAGGTATTTGAAAAGCATCCAAGTTTGCGAAGAAATCCCAGGGAAGACTTACTATAAGTCATACGTATTAGTGACGATGAATATTGTAACACATTAATGTACGGCAAGTTTCTAAATTATGTGGAATATTTCTGGAATCCACAATAATTTCAATAACGTGCTACAGAGTTAAATTCGTTTTCTAAGCACGAGTATAGGTATTTATAATAAACATCTGTTATTTTGTAACAGTGGATTAAAGCAGTAAGACACCAATTATGGGTGCATATAAGTATTTAAGGTATCAGGCATGTATTGTGAATAATGCCCATGAAAATAAGAATTTTGGATATTGTGCTTTGCGAAGCAATTTTTCTTGTCGAAGATTGAGCCATGTGTGCCAATCAAGAATAGACTGAAAGAAGTCTCACCCCAGATGGGTGTTGTATTTAACCCAGTGTGGTTATTATAATATGCCCTAGGTGACAAGGTCGCTGTTAATATATTTGAAGTAAGACCTGCATAATGATTATTATTTTCTCTAAGCACTATTTTTGACACAATTGTGTGCATATTCAATCTAATATTTCCAGTAAATATGATTTACTATGCCATAACATATATGATTAAAAAATATGGTCAGTAACTATTTAATGCCGAATCAAAGAGAACCATTTTGCTTAACGTAATCGTTCGGCAGAATTACACTGGAATAATAATACATAAAACGATTAAATGAATTTAAACAGAAGTGAATGTCGAGATAACAAGTCAGTGCAGAGAATAATCGAAATTATTCTAAAATTATGTATAAATTGTTTATTCTGTAAATATGCCATAATAATTTCATCGTTGATTAATATGATAATATAATACTGTTTGAAATGTGATTCAAGATTGTTCACATTTATCGTGATATTTAACAAGGTGTTCATTAAGTGAATCGAAGTGAATCCAACATTTTTTATTGTGTCTATGAGATCGAAATTTATTATAAATTTATTGTTGAAGAAACTGAAGGTCAGTTTCAGTTATGTATAATCCATTTTGGAATTAATTCATATATCCCATGTCTGGAAGATAATCCAGGATATTTATTCTAAAATTTTGATAGGTCGTTTTAACGACAAATTTAATATTTTCTTGTCATGTTTATTCTATCAATAAACGTATTTTTCATTTGATTTTAATTATTGCGTGATGCTTTATAGAGGTGATGGAAGGTCGTATCAAAATGGCCATCGCTAGGTATTTTAGGGTACACCACACCTTTGAGATTTTTCTTCTTCTAAAAGGACTCTTGTGTTCTGAGCTAGTTTCTTTCATCGAGCCTTGGTCATTCTTAATACAACCTGTTAGGAATTCAAGTGACCCTATTATCCCTTTATTTGTTGGTAGAACTTGGGGTTTTTCTAGCCGGGGATTTTCAGGTTCTACGATCCAGCTGTCATCGAGCGATTTCAACATGTATTTGTAGGTAATACGAGTACATGAGTTGGCTTCCAACGTTTGGGCACGAATAAAACTGGAATACCAGATCGAAAACCAGTGAGTTGACCGCCTAAATTTTGCCTAAATTGAAACTGGAAGTACAGAGTGGAAATCTGTTTTATGATCATGTTACACAAAGCACGAATTGGAACACCGTGTTTCCTGTGTGATCATGAATCAAGGCGATTGAATAGACAGACTCGTGTGAGCGCACCTGGTGGCAGACTCGTGCGAGCGCGTGGCGCGCTGGCTGCAATTGTGAGTTGGGCCGGCAAGCTGGCAGTGGATGAATCGAGAAGGCGACGATACGACAGAGAAGAGATTTAGGATTCGGTGAAAAGGCAGTGTTGAGATTTGGAGTGTAGTAGTTTCAGAAAGACTAGAGCTCGACGTTCCCAGTTTAAATATTAATGAACACTTTATTAATATTTAGTAGTGTAAGGTTTGCTAAATAAAGAAGTACGGTAGTGTATTTGTATATGCCTGACCGGTTATTTCAAGAACCGTAAACGTAACAACTTATTGGCACGAATTATTGGAATTCCTATGGAAGAAAGCAATTACGAGGAAACTCGAGCTACTTGACTTACAAGTGGTATTGCAACCATTATTAAAATTTTGTATTTTCTGTATTGGAGTGGTGCCACACGTTTTGTTAATAATTTGTTCTACTTGTTTCCGGCTGATGATAATTGCAGACATCACCATTAATATAGAAGCATTTCTAGTAAATTTAAATTTATGTAATGGTACAATCATAGACCCTCACCGATATAAACCTTCACGTACTGTGCCGTCTGGCCTTTCGCAAGATGTAGATCGCAGTGGAAGTGTGTACCGATTAGCCTGGCGCTGGGCCCATTAAACCGGACTAAGGTTATGAAGGTATCAGAGGCGATGGATTGAACGTACATTCACTGCCATGTGAATGCAAGTTCTATACGAATGCGCTTTTCATTATGGACCTAGCTTAGCTAAGCCTAAAGAAATAGAGACTAAATAACGTACACGTACTCAACACATAGGCAAGGAAGAGGTAATGTATTGACCAAAGAGATAACATCAAGTAATGACGAGGAAGCATTACATGCTATGAGTGAGGTTAAGTGGACGACAAACATGTGATACTAGGTAATATAACGGGCAAAATGACCTAAACGTAAATGTTAAGATCGGTAGGAGATAACGGTAAAGGGGGAGAACACATCTGGGATAGTATACTCGTAAAGAGTAAAATTACATTGTGAAACATAAAGATTAAGAGGGCTAGACAAAGAGTCGGGGAAAGTGAGTCTACCGTCAAAGGGGCGAACGGTAGCTCAAATAGCCCTGAAGGAGATGAGGGAGTGCGAGAGGGACGGAGTATTAATAAAAGCGCGCGTAGATATGACGTAAAAGAATAAACACAAAAAGGGGCAAGTAACCGATATTAAAAATAATTACGAGAAAGATATTACAACACAAAATAAAAAGACAGCCATTAAAATAAGTAACGCCAGAAAGGGAATAAGCCGTACTCATGGACTTGCATAAGAAAACGCAATCCTAAGATAAGAGGCATACTAAAGGATAAAAGGCATGGCATAGGTCTTACTTTGAACACACGCTACTCAGTAAGCCGTACCAAATACCAAAACAAAACGATACAACGAAATGGGGACAAAGATTAACGGGAACGAAACACATACTCCATGGACATACTAGAAATGGCGAAACGCCCTAGTATTCCATACAATGAGCAAAGATAAAAACACGTAACCTACCTTGATGGTGTCAGCATAAATCCGGCATCACGGAATTACATTTAAATGGACGAGAATTGCATCTCTACGCGCACCTTTATAGATAAAACACACGAACGGGTCAAGACGGAAAGAAGCAAGGCTTCTCGAAAATGAGAGCGGGTGCACAAACATAAAGGTCCTACCAGGATAGAAAAAACAGAACACTGCCTGGGAGGGTAACAAACGGTTGTCACAGGTGACGGAAAAAGGAAGTTAAAAGGAAAGATGTGTCACTAATCACGATTCGGCATAGTGAGAAATCACTATAACGAACCTTGATCAGCAATTATAGAAATGTCCACTGATCTGCTCGGCTATTCTGGCCAGTAATAACCAAGAAGGAAAGAGAACAATTCCGATAATTGACACGCCGAAGAAAAGAGAAAAAGGGAAGACTACAGGAGGAAAAGAAAAACGGTTGAGATTCCCACACACACCCCCAAAATTTTTGTTGCGTCCACCAAAATAGACGAACAAAAATGTTTATTAAACATAAGGAAGGGAGAAGGGAGTAAAAAAGGGGACATCACGAAAATGTGATGAGAGGGTGCCTAGAAGTAGGGGAAGACGGGGAGGACTCAAAAGAATGTACTTCAATGAAGATAAATAAAATATAAAAATCAAAAGACGAAAATTTCATATTAAGAACGTAACTTAAATCAGATAAAATAAAATAGTAAAAATAAAAATAAAAACCCTAGCTTCCTCGCCAAATATTATACAAAATTTACAAAGATACAGAGTTACAAAATGTAATAAATATATCAAAAGCTGTCTTCCATAATCTCTCAAGGTAGGATGTCAGAGAGCAGATATGATAATTAACTTTAACAACGAAGCCCAAATGCGTTTGCTACGGCAAGAAATTATCACCAGGATGATAATTTTTACAAACTCCTTACCAAATCCACAACAGTTTGTTTTTCTTTTATTCACAACAATTCCAGCCATCTTTTTGTCTCGACACATGAAAAACAAACAAAAAACGATAAGTATCATATTGCCAACTTACACATACGGTTGGACGTATTTGTGGGCTAAGCGGTCCTCTTATGTCATTTTGGGGAATGAAACTAGGTGTAGTTACATGTAGAGCGATACATTCGAATAGCGACCAAGCTCTGCCTACCATTTGTGCAATCTGGCCTTTCGCATTTTGAGCCGAATAATGAAACAACCACGCTCTGCTACCATTTGTGCCGTCTGGCCTTTCGCTAGATGTAGATCGCAGTAGAAGTGTGTACCGATTAGCCTGGCGCTGGGCCCATTAAACCGGACTAAGGTTATGAAGGTATCAGAGGCGATGGATTGAACGTACATTCACTGCCATGTGAATGCAAGTTCTATTCGAATGCGCTTTTCATTATGGACCTATCTTAGCTTAGCCTAAAGAAATAGAGACTAAATAACGTACACGTACTCAACACATAGGCAAGGAAGAGGTAATGTATTGACCAAAGAGATAACATCAAGGAATGACGAGGAAGCATTACATGCTATGAGTGAGGTTAAGTGGACGACAAACATGTGATACTAGTTAATATAACGGGCAAAAGGACCTAAACGTAAATGTCAAGATCGGTAGGAGATAACGGTAAAGGGGGAGAACACATCTGGGAAAGTATACTCGTAAAGAGTAAAATTACATTGTGAAACATAAAGATTAAGAGGGCTAGACAAAGAGTCGGGGAAAGTGAGTCTACCGTCAAAGGGGCGAACGGTAGCTCAAATAGCCCTGAAGGAGATGAGGGAGTGAGAGAGGGACGGAGTATTAATAAAAGCGCGCGTAGATATGACGTAAAGGAATAAACACAAAAAGGGGCAAGTAACCGATATTAAAAATAATTACGAGAAAGATATTACAACACAAAATAAAAAGACAACCATCAAAATAAGTAACGCCAGAAAGGGAATAAGCCGTACTCATGGACTTGCATAAGAAAACGCAATCCCAAGATAAGAGGCAAACTAAAGGATAAAAGGCATGGCATAGGTCTTACTTTGAACACACGCTACTCAGTAAGCCGTACCAAATACCAAAACAAAAAGATACGACGAAATGGGGACAAAGATTAACGGGAACGAAACACATACTCCATGGACATACTAGAAGTGGCGAAACGCCCTAGTATTCCATATAATGAGCAAAGATAAAAACACGTAACCTACCTTGATGGTGTCAGCATAAATCCGGCATCACGGAATTACATTTAAATGGACGAGAATTGCATCTCTACGCGCACCTTTATAGATAAAACACACGAACGGGTCAAGACGGAAAGAAGCAAGGCTTCTCGAAAATGAGAGCGGGTGCACAAACATAAAGGTCCTACCAGGATAGAAAAAACAGAACACTGCCTGGGAGGGTAACAAACGGTTGTCACAGGTGACGGAAAAAGGAAGTTAAAAGGAAAGAGGTGTCACTAATCACGATTCGGCATAGTGAGAAATCACTATAACGAACCTTGATCAGCAATTATAGAAATGTCCACTGATCTGCTCGGCTATTCTGGCCAGTAATAACCAAGAAGAAAAGAGAACAATTCCGATAATTGACACGCCGAAGAAAAGAGAAAAAGGGAAGACTACAGGAGGAAAAGAAAAACGGTTCAGAACTTGTGTATAGGCGATCCAAAATCAAGTTGGACACTTCGTGTTTAGATACAAGATTATTTTAAGGTAATGCCAGACAATGAGAATATGCATTTATGGTAAATGGTGGTTGTTTGTAGATGTTCTCGCTATGCTATCTTGGTGTAGTGTTCTTATCTGTTTTGAAGTGTTGTGAATCATGTCTGATGATCAGATGGTAACCGCCGGGGACTTTAAGAAGATGTTTGAAATGATTCAAACCAAAATGGATCATCTCAATCAGGACTTGGAAAATATTAAGGTCCAAACTAAATGTTCATTAGACCACATGTCTGAAACTGTTATTCAAAATCAGGGGTTGATAAAGGATACAGTAGCTGAAAGTGTCAGGGGGGAAATAGATACTATGCAATCCTCCTTGAAAGCTCTTACAGATAGTTCTATGAGGTTAGAAAAGAAAGTTTCAAATGTAGAGTCTAATATAGAAGATATCCAGGATGATGTAAAAAAGACACAACGAGATATCACTACAGTCCAAGCTAATGTTGGCCTAGTACAGGTTGCCCAAGAAAGAATACAACTAGACATTCACAATCTTCAGACTAGTCAACCGGTAGTTCAAACAGATATTAACAATGTTCAAATTAGTCAAACATAAATGCAAACCCCGGTTTTCCCTGTCAAAATTTCATTCCAGCAACACTCTCCACTATCATTTCATTTCATCTGTCATTCAGTTAATCATTGCCCCAGAGGAGTGCGTCAGGCCTCGGCAGCCGGCACAGTTCATATCCTCGCCGCTAGATGGGGGCTTCATTCATTCCATTCCTGACCCGGTCGGAGACTGGAAGCAGGCTGTGGATTTTCATTTCAAATGCAAACCAGTCAAACATTAATGCAAACTAATCTTGGTAAAGTGCAAACAGATATTGAAAATGTTCTAACTAGTCAAAAATTAATGCAAACTAATCTTGGTAAAGTGCAAACAGATATTGAACATGTTCAATCCGACTTTAATAATGTTCAAACCAATCAAGCATTATTGCAAACAGATATTACGAATGTCCAAACAGACATTAATAATGTTCAAACCAGTCAAACATTAATGCAAACAGATATTAACAATGTTCAGACTAGTCAAAAGGGAATTGAGACAACAGTAAAGTATGTTAGCACTAATATCAGGATTATGCAAGCACAAGTCAATGATCTAAGAACAGATGTTGGATTAATGGAATCCAGTCAAAAGGAGATTCAGTCCCAAGTCAAAAACATTCAGAATGATGTAAATTAAATTAAATCCAGCCAAAACAAAAAGGAGTTAGAGGTCCGAAAAATCGAATCTAGTCAAAATCAGACGGAGATTAAGTTAAAGGAGCTAGAAAAATCCAGTAGAGATTTTCAAATTGAGATTAGACTTTGAAAAAGTGGGGAGCTCAGTAAAGAAAATTTAGAGGCACTTCAGCTACAGTTTTCCCATGACACTACTCAGACCCAGAAAAGTCTGGAGCAGTTGAAAGGTGAAATGGGGACACTGCGAGCTCAAGTCACAGATCACACAAAACTCCTCAAGGATGAATTTGACATAGATTTGAAAGGGATCATAAAAGATAACATAGTAACATTTCATAATGATATCATGAAAATTAATGAGGAATATTTAAAGGTGTGAAATCTGAGTTAGAATCCAAACTTGCCACGGGTCTTGCAACTAATAGCAAAGACATAGTAGATGTTAGGGAGGATCTGAACAAAAGATTGGATGGAATTCAAAATACACAGGTTAATAACATCTCCGATTTAGAGAAACGTATTAAAAATGTTGAAATTAAAGTCGATCAAAGTAAAGTCGAGTTGAATGAGGTCAGTGAAAAGAAAACTTCCGACATCAATGAAATTAGGAAGGGTCTAAAGAATATTAATCCAGAGGGGCATATCAACTTAGATACGTTAAAAGATCAATTGCGGTTAATTTTAAAGTCCAATTTTAGGGTAAAAGTTGAGCAACCTGAAACGATAGTACCTGATAGTATGGAAACGATGATGCAGGAATCTTCCAATAATGAACCTAATGTTCAACTTAGTCAAATGGAATATTTGAGTCAAATTCGACCACGTGGGGAGGCGTCTAGTTCTCCGAACCTCAGCGTAGGCATGGATGGTTACACTACGAGATCAACGGAAAGGGCACCGAATGTAACTATCATAAGAAACTTTGATGACAAACCTAGAAAGTTTAGTAACATAGATGGAATGACACCGATCGAATTTATAAGGGCGTTAACGGACTACTTTTAGGAGTCACATGTGCCACGTGAGCGTGGAAAGATTTCTTACAGATGCACTATTTCAGTCGTTCAGAGCCTTTCGATACACATTCGACAATTTTGAGCAGTTTTCGGAGGCCTTCATACAGAGATTTTGGTCGATTGAGGTCCAGCAAAATGTAAGGTTGGAAGTCTATTCACGTAAATACTCTAGCACAGGACCAACCAGCTACGCTGAGTACTTTGCATGTCAGTTAGCAAAGCTCCATTTTCTTCAACCCTCATTAACCCAAGAAGAACTTCTTGAATCTATTGCACGTCAACTGGCTGCGGAAGTAAGGAGGTCAATTATTTCTTCCGGAGTATCGACTTTAACATCTTTAGATGACTTGTTACGTCGATTAGACCACATGAGTATGATGACACAACCAACCGTAGTCAAAAATGCCAGGCACCCAGCAGACAGATCGATCTGCGCAAAGAAGAGATGATAGAGTGGGTCCCATTAGAAATAACTATCAGGGCGATAGGAAATGGGAAAACCAACGTAGGGACGTCCAGGACAGGTCATCGCTACGTCGCTACGAGGAGAGAAATTTCTATCGAAGAGATTACGATCGAAAGCGGAATTATCACCGAGAAACGCCTTATAACAGGAATTATAGATATGATCGAAATAATAGAAATAATAGATATGATAGGAATGACAGAGATACCCGTGACCAGAGATAAGAAACAAAATCAAGGGTACTCAAGATATAACAATTATCGAACGGAGGCGTCCGATAAGAGAGTGCAACAGGAAAAGCTCAAGAGAGGGCGAGATAAGTCCACGGAGGATGGATGAAGAAAATCAAAGGAAAGAAAGGATGAAAACCTAGAAAAATTGCAACCTATCACTAGCAGAGAAGGTCGCAGTTCAGAAAGAACTCTAGATCTAGAAAAAAACCGCCAATTTCCAGGGGAAATTAATGACTGACGTTGCCACGCATTCCTCTGTTATTACGATTTTCGAAATTTTTGAAGCCACTGGCGACGATCTTCTATTTTAACAAGAAACAAAACCTAGAGGAAGGATAGTTGAACTTCCCGTTATCAGTATACAAATTGGTCTACAGTATTGTAAAGCTTTGATGGATACGGGCGCCATGATCTCAATTGTTAATGAGGACTCTTTCGAGAGATTAAAATCGGAAAACCAATTCACCATTCTCCCAGCATCTCCGTCATTAAGAATTTTAACTTTGACGTCATATTGGGGATTGACTTCATTACACAAGCTCGGGGAATCATCGACATGGACAAAAGAATAATAAGATTCCAGGAAGAAACTACAGAGGAAGTAGTAATGGAAGAAATAGATGGAAATAAATTAATAGAGATATCCCCAGAATGGAAATCCTGGATCACGTTGTTGAAGAATCCGAGCAAGAGAGGGAACAATATACCTTGAAAGCCGAGGGATTTGAAGACTTGAAAGAAGAATTCGACGACTTGATTTGTCAATTTGCCGACATCTTCGATGATAAACCCGGCTTGATCAAAGACTTCAAGTACCAGATTAGGCTAATAGACGAATCCCCTTACCAAGCCAAACTTTATCCTATCCCAGAAAAATACCATGATGAGGTCAAAGATTTTATACTGTAGAAGAAATTATGGTATAATTAACAAACAAGCTTCCACGTACTTGAATCCGATAACTGTGGTAAAGAAAGCGAACGGACAACGGAGGCTGTGTTTAGACGCAAGGAAGATTAACACGAGAATCATGCTAAAAACTGACCGCCCACCAAAAATTAGGAAACTTTTGAAAAAGTTCAAAGGTAAAGCGTGTTTTAGCGTCTTAGACCTAACCGCTTCCTTCTATCAAGTCGAGCTGGAGGAAGACACCCGGCAATACACAGGGTTTTTGTTTGACCAGACCACGTTTGTTTTCTGTCGTGTACCTTTTGGTATGGTGAACAGTGGTCCAGCCCTGATCAGAGAACTCGATAGCAAACTAACAGAAAGCGAGAAACGTAACGTTATATGCTACATAGGTGACGTGATAATCTCTTCAGCTAATGTTCAAGAACATCTGGTGCACTTAAGACAGCTGGTCACTTTCGTGACAGTATAAGTTTGTACATGTTTACTGTTCGCTTTTTTTCTGTCCCGAAAACTTCCAAACAAGTTAATATGTTGTTGTATTATAATTAATTTATGGATTTATACATATATATGTCAGCTTCGGTTTTCTAAAGATCTTACCTCAAGTGTTCCAGCGATCACATTCTCAACCATCCACACCCTCGGCATACAGAGCGTCTACTATTGTGCTTTCGGCTTGCCGCATACCGGTGTTGGAATGACGTCAGCTCGACCTTCATTCAGCCAATGGCAAGACTCTGTGGTCAGGTGGGCTACTGGTTCGAGAGTGTTCTATCGCTCCCGTATAAGAGACGCTGCTTGGAGGATTCCTGCATCATTCAGATCGTCATTCAGATCCACGCAGCAGTCAGATCATCACTCTCTACACGCTACTGCTTCTCATGGCACTATTGCTGCCACTCCTCTCAGTGCCGAATCGCTAGCCACTACGCTACCCAACAGTTACACCATGAGTTCTTCACTCTGACGCAACGATCCAGCAGGTAGAAGTAAATACCGGCTGTCTTACTCAGCGAGCCACCTCTTAGATGGTGTCTATTTTGATTCATCCTGCAAGGCAACAGCAGTTTTCCCGGAAGCTAGTCAACTTCAAATGTCTTATAAATCATCGCCTGGATACTACAAGAGAGATGGAAGATGAGTTGGACTTTTCTACTTCTGGCATACATATCTTAAGGCCATGAACGCCCCCTTCCAAAGGAACTGTAAAGACTTCTCAACACAATTTTTTGGTAACTGGAATTTTTAAGGAGCTGGCTCTGCAAGCATATATCTTCTACTCTCTTTTGAGAAGATAAGTTCATTTTATGTAAAATTTCAATTTTACTATTGTCATGCATATCTTCATTCTGTTTTATTATTAGGTGATTCAAGCGCAATATTTATATGTCAAGCTCAACTTTTCTCTAGTCAGAATCAAGCATTCCATTGGTTTCTCTTAATTATAGTTTCTGTAATCAAACCCTTACAATTGATATATTTAAACTATTCATTTGAGCACTTATGTGCATTTTTTGTTTACTGTGTTATCAATTTGCACATTAGCAATAAATATTGTTATCTAAACTTTGATTTTCTGGTGGTGTACCTCGATGCCCTCTACCCCACATCACTTCAGTTTCATAGCTCTTTCACAGTAGTTATTTTGGTCAGGCTTACGCCTGGTTCGCGTTCTCCCTTTATGGGAAAGATTAGGGCAGATCTTCTCCATAAACTTTGTTGCCTCACACCCGGTAATTAACCCATTTCAAATATTGCACACCAGAAATCAAAATAATAATATTAATGGTTAATCTACTTTACAACGTATTAATACTTGTGTATTTTGCAGTTCAAGCTTGAGTCGAGCAGCCTCAGGGAGGATCTTGGAGAGGTGCCAGTTCTTACTCCGTTGGTGTTCACTTCAGCTGACGCACGCGGTACAAGTCAAATACAGGTGGTGAGTTGCACCAGTTTCCAACATGTCTCTTGATACTACAATTATCAACACTCGCGCTTCATATAAGGGCAAATTAACTCGTTTCAGAACTTTTCTTTCAGAGCTAACAGAACAAGAACGTAACTTAGATATTATATCTCAAAGATTAAAGAACTATGAACAAGCTTTTGAAAAGTACGATGAAAGTCAATGCAGTATTGAAATTCAAAGCCCCGAACAACAGACTGATCGTAATGAAACTGAACGACTGTGTAATCAAGGCTATGCAGAAGCAAAAGCTTTACTTAGAACTCTAATACTAGAAGCTAAGAAAGAAGATTCAACTCCTTTTTTCTCTTCCTCCGCACCAAACCGAACTATTCTCCCCAAAATTGAATTACCCACATTTCGTGGCGATGAAAGTTCATGGGAACCATTTTTTGAATTATTTACTTCATTAATTCATGACAATGAAATCCTTCCGCCCATACAAAAGTTTCATTACTTGCGCTCAGCCGTTCAAGGCCAGCCACTTAAGCTCATACAGGCATTTGCCCTGACAACTGACAACCACGAAGTCGCTGTAGAATTACTTAAAGATCGCTATGGAAATTCAAGGCTTAGGACTCAAAGACATAGACAGGCTTTGTTCAATCTTCCTAATATTCAATCTGATAATGTTATAACCCTGCGCAATTTAATTGACACAGCAGAGCTTCACATTCGTGCCTTGGCGAATTTTGGTCAGCCTGTGTAATATTGGGATTTATTGGTAATTCATCTTGTGACCAGTAAATTCGATTCTGCTACCCTAAAAGCCTGGGAGATGGAGCTATCTCAGCATTCGCAATGCACTTACGAGGCCCTTGTTAAGTTTATAAAGGCCAGGTGCCAAGTTTTGTCCGCTATAGCCTGCCAAAAAGTGCTATTGTCTCTGCTAAAATTCCTTCAAACCAAAAGGTCATCAGACATGATCAAAGAGTTTTGAGGTCTCATGCTTTTGCCGCACATAGTCAATCGCCTAGTCAGATGCAAAGTTGTGTTTTATGCCGACAGTCCCACAACTTATATCAATGTTCCGATTTCAAAGCCTTCTCTGTGGACGAGAGACGCAAATTACTATCTCAACATAAACATTGTTATAATTGTCTCTCGAGAGCCCATTCTTTGAGTAACTGTCGATCCGAACGCATGTGCTTTCATTTTAAGGGCAAGAATCATACTTTATTACATAGACATGAGAAACCACGATCATCAACCCCAAGCTGTTCTCCTCGAAAGCCTAATTCTGAAATTTCTTCTTCTACTAGTGCTCAGTCTTTTACTCAAAGCTCCACTTCCCTTAGTAAGGTTCAAGTATTGCTATCCACTGTGCAAGTCTTACTGAAGAATGCTCATGGTAAATGGATTACTGCTCGTGGGTTACTAAACAATACTTCCACTAACAACTTCATCAGTGAGCATTTAATTCATAAATTAGGTCTGCAAAAACATCTTACTTCAATTGAAGTTACTGGAATTAATCGTTCAAAGTCCAAATCTTTAAGTTTCGTCAAGGTCGGCTTAAAGGATTCTCATAATTTTGGCACTCGTTTTCAACTAGATTGCTTAGCGATTGATTCCATAGGCAATTACACTCCTAGGTCTTTTTTCCCAGTTAATAAATGGCATATTCCGCATTTCATAAAATTTGCCGATCCTCGCTTTAACGAAAGGCTGCCCGTTGACATTATTCTCAGTTCTAGCATTTTCTGGCAGTGTTTGCATTCTGAGAAAGTCAAGGTTGCCCCTAGCGTCTTTTTTCGAAAAACTGGTTTTGGATGGATTGCCACGGGCCAAATACATCGCAGTCCTGTTCAGTCTGTCTCAAACTGTTATCATGTTCACGCCGATTTGGGCTATGACTTGACAAAATTGAGAAAATATCCTAGCCGCAACTTCTTCTTCCTCGAATAACGAGATTTGCGAAAAGCTTTTTCGTGAAAGTACTATTCGTACCCCTCAAGGTAGATTTATTGTAACTCTTCCTAGAATTTCAGATCCCCCTATCATTCTTGATTCTTACCCTAGGGCGCTTAAAGCTTTATTCGCTGTCGAAAATCGCTTCAAGCACGATAAGGCTATGAAAACTCAGTACACCTCTTTTTTGGAGGAATATGAGTCTGCTAATCATATGGAGGTAATTTCCAAAATTGAAGATGAAAATAATCCTTCTAAAAACATAGTTTACTTAAACCATCACGCCGTCTGGAAAAACCCCTCCACTCGGGAACAGATAAGAGTGGTATTTAATGGTTCTTCTCCTGACATCAATGGCATTTCGATCAATGACACTTTGCATTCAGGACCCGCAATTCAGAATGATCTCACTTCTGTCTTATTGAATTTTCGTCTTCACCCCATTGCAGTCTTAGCTGACATCAAACAGATGTATCGACAAATCTTGGTAAATCCCCAGCAGCAGGATTTGCAAAGGATTTTGTGGCGGGACGAACATTCAAACCCCATAAAAATATTTCGCATAAGAACAGTAACTTATGGTTTAACACCCTCTTCTTTCCTCGCAATTCGCTCTCTGCATATGCTGGCTGAACTATAGAGCGTCTCTACCTTAAAAGACAGTATGGGATTAAATGTAATATTTGCCTCACACTCGCACTCATATGCACTGCAATTAGCTTCGTCCTCTTCTACCCCGGCGATATTGCCATTTCCCAATAATGCAGAGTGATAAATCTAATAAAATGTTTGCGTGGTCTTATATAGAATTTTCTGTTCTTTATGATGATGTAAAATTAAATGACATAAATAATTAACACATGGCCCAATTTTCACAATTACGATATTTTAACGCCAATCTATTTTATGCCCATATAAACTTATCACGCCATAGCCAATGAACTAAAGATCACAACAGATTAAGAATTTATTTTTATATTGCCTGATGTTAGTAGAATATATCCCATTTATCAGGGAAGTAATTTTTCATATTAAGAAAGTTATAATTTTTTTTAAATGTTACTTGAAAATTATAGGACGGTATGACAGGAAAGTTAGGTAGCGATAAACTTTTTTCCTGTTGACTTTACGTCGATGACTAAGCGAGAAGAAATGTTCATTAATGTTTGACATAGTTTTTAAAACAAACCAGAGCTCGATATCAGATAGCATTCATAAGTTATCGCACTTAGCGTAATGCACCCGCTCAGAACTAAATGACGGGAGCGATAGTTTGTTTATTCAGGCGGGCTCGTTATCTTCACGACTGCATTTGATGAGTGTAGGAAAAGATTCTGTGCTACCCCAGAGCTCAGTGTTATTAAATTTGTTGTGGTGTGAAGTTAAACTGTGAAGTGAAGTGGTCCTTGTGTTTTTATAAATTGTGCTAATTATTATTAAGTTATTATTATATTTATTATTGTAATATTCACTATGAATACAGCAACTAGAAAGCGGCGTACTATTGGCAAATTGCACAGTAGAGAACGGATTATAGTACTGAATATATTTAATTATTTCTTTAAAGAACATGAACGTTACCGAGGCAGTTGAAAAGACAGCAGAAGCTACCGGGTGTTCAAAACGTGTAATATATAGAATAAGAAAGGAAAAAAGGAAGGTCCTCTGAGAACGCCAGCAAAAACAAAACCTAATAGAGCGAGTAAACAAAAAAATGCTAGGTTAATAAAGTATGATGGAATAGTACAGAGCGGAGTCCGTCGCATCGTTCATTCATTGTTCTTTCAAAACATACCACCAACATTAAATATAGTTTTGAGCAGGGTAAACAGTGATGATACACTGCCAAATTTTTCGAGGTCCACTTTAAATAGATATCTTCGTGACATAGGGTTTGAATATGTAAGAAGAGCCAACAAATGTGCCCCGATTGAAAGGGATGATATAATCAGGTAGCGTCATAAGTATCTTACGGACTTGAAAAGATTTAGGAATGAAGGCAAATCTATTGTTTTTACTGACGAGTCTTGGGTGAACATGGGCCACACCGTGACAAAAGAATGGAGATATACTAAAATTAAAAGTGCTCGTCAGGCAGCAATTGAGGGTGTTAGCACAGGTCTTAGGCCACCTAGGGCTCGTGGATCGAGGTTTGCCTTGGTTCATGCCGGGAATGAACAAGGGTTCGTTAATGGTGTAGTGTTAACTATTCTGTGCCAAAAGAACACGGCAGACGTCCAAGACGAAATGACAGGTGAACTGTATGAAAAGTGGTTTGCCGAGCTCAATTGTTGCCCAATGTTCCCGAAGGATCTACCCTAGTAATAGACAATGCAGGCTATCACAGTCGTAAAAGCGAACTTTTACCTACAACGTCATGGAGACTGGCTAACTCAAAAGGAGATCCCTTTTCGAAATGATATGCTAAAGCGGGAGCTTCATTTTATTGTGAATCAAAACAGAGAGAGATATGATAAATACATCATTGACGAGATGGCCAAATCAGCAGGAAAAGATGTTCTTCGCTAGGCACCATACCACTGTGAACTTAATCCCATCGAAATGGTATGGGCGCAAGTGAAGAACTATATAAAATTGAACAACGTATCATTCAAAAAACAAGAGATGAAGACTTTAATTTCGGCTGCATACCACCACGTGACCACACAAAATTGGGCACACTACGTGAACCACACCAAAAGAATCGAAAGTGAACTGTGGAACGCAGATGAGATTCAAGAAGACGAGGAGCAATTTTTGATACGCTTGTCATCTTCATCATCATCATCATCATTATCTTGGTCTTCTTCCAATTTCAACGGATCGCCTACTGGTTCCGATTCGGCTGAAACTGGACCATCCAGGGACATGGAGGAATTTATAGAAGGGTTAACACCACTACCAGAGGATAGTAGGCACGCCTGAAGGTATGTGATGTGTTTTTTAACTTTCAATGTTATGATATTATTATATTATATTCGTGGAAAATGTCATATTATAATTTATTATAACCTACTGTATGATATTCGAGAAAATGTAATATTATAACATATTATAATATTATCATATTCATGAATAATTGAAAATTATAAATTATAATGTGTGCATTAAAATTGCGCTCTGATGTTTGGTGTATCATATCTTAATTTTGTACCGTCATTCGCTGCAAGGCATGAGGTACAGTTATATACAACAAACAAATATTTCGGAAATTTCGCGAGTTTTGCGTAAAACCACGCCTGTGTACGAGTTATGTTAACATCATATGCCTGGCCTCGCAGAACTTTGTATATATGCAGCCGATCTGGCATCAGCGCGGCCCATTTAACGCGTACTGTCTTTTAAGGTAGAGACGCACTATAGATGGTCATCAGTACCACCCTTTAGCCTCTGAAATACTTAAAAAATTCCTTTTACGTACATGATTTCCTCTATTCCTTTTCGAATTTAACTGATGCTAGTATTATTTCTGAAGATCTTAAATCTTTATTGCTTGGAGGTGGATTTCCGCTCCATAAGTGTAGCTCAAATTCAACTGAGTTTTTGTAAAAGATTTCATCTGACTCGCCCACCACTAAGTTAATTGAGCTGCCTACTGAGGAAGCTACCGTGAAAGCCCTAGGTATTTTCTGGTCCCCTTCTTCCGATAATTTTTCCTATAAGGTTCAGTTGTCAAATTTGAATCCTCAAACTAAAAGGGCAGTCTTATCAGAGATAGCCAAGATCTTTGATCCACTTCAGTACCTAGCCCCTGTTGTAATCACTGCAAAAATCTTTATGCAACGACTTTGGTTACTGAAATCAGGATGGGATGAATTAGTACCCACTCCCTTTCTTAAAGAATGGTTGGAATATCGAAGCAGCTTATCTAATCTTTCTAAAATTTGTATTCCCCGTCTTTTAATCTCAGATCCCGTGTGTCAATCTTTTGAATTGCACATTTTTGCGGACAGTTCCGAAAAAGCCTTTGGTTGTTGTGCTTATATAGTAGGACGTCCCACCGCCTCTTCTGATGGATTTTCAAATTTGATTTGTGCTAAGTTCAAAGTAGCTCCGCTTAAGTCAATTTCTATTCCTAGACTGGAATTGTGTGCCGCCTTAATGGCCGCCGAATTATCTGTCAAATTAAACAAAAATCTGAATGTTCAATTTTCCCGCACATGTTTTTGGTGTGACTCCGCGGTTGTTTTGGCTTGGCTCTCGAAACCCTCCTCTCATTGGAATACTTTTGTTTCGAATCGTGTTTCCAAAATTCAGGAAATCTCCCACTCAGAGCAGTGGTGTCATGTTTCTAGTAAAGAAAATCCCGCGGATATTATATCACGTGGTTGTTCACCTGCAAAATTGGCTTCTTTTGATTTATACTGGCATGGGCCGCAATGGCTTTTGCAAAATTCCGCATTCTGGCCTCGTCTTTCATGTAATGTGTTGACAGAAGTACCAGAAACTCGCATTGTTTTCGCTTCCTCTTATGTTGTTTCAGTTACGATTTGTCTTTTTCAGCGCTATTCCTCATTCTCTAAATTAATTCGAGTGATGGCATACCTCTTTCGATGGAAATATTTTGTAATCAATCAACCTCTCAAACCTCAAGGTTTTCTCACTGCAGTAGAACTGGAATTCGCAACGCGAAGAATTCTACTGTTAACCCAACAAGAAGTGTTTTCTTCCGAAAAGCAAATACTTTTATTTGGTCATGAATTACCCAAGTCTAGTCGACTTTCAGCCCTTACTCCCTTCCTTGATAAGGATGGTTTGATAAGAGTAGGAGGTAGATTGTTATTTTCAAACTATTCTGATGAAAAAAGGCATCCTATAATTCTTGCATCAAAACATCATGTGACCGCTCTCATAATTCGGAAGTTTCATTACCAGCATTTACATGCAGGAACTCGTACTTTGTTGTGTTTGATTATAGAGCACTACTGGCTCATTAATGAAGCTCATGAAGTGTCATCTGTTGTTCGCAAGTGTATACCTAGTTTTAAGGCTAAACCGCGCCCTATCACTCAGATTATGGGTCAGCTTCCTTCCTTTCGATCTGAGCCTAACTAGGCCTTTGCACTTACTGGTGTGGATTATTCTGGTCCTTATACTTATCAACTGAATTCTCCTACTACTAAGCGCAAGGTGTTGGGCAAGCTATATGTAGCTTTATTCGTTTGCATGGTTACAGGAGCCATTCATCTCGAGTTAGTAACAAATGCTATCACTTCCTATTTTTTAGCCGCCTTCTCTAGGTTCACCGCTAGACGAGGTGTAACTTCTGAAGTATTCTCAGATAATGAGAAAACTTTCATTAGTGCTTCTGATCTTCTAAGAAAGGCACTAACCTCTCCTTCCTCTAAGGAACAACTCTTTAATTTTTCCTACAATAAGGTTTTCAAGTGGCATTTCACCCCTCCTCATGCCCCTAAACATGGTGGTCGCTGGGAATAGTGCGTGAAGCTTACTAAGAGGCAATTACGGAAAACTCTTGGTCCTTCTGTACTTTCCTATGAAGAATGTAATTCCCTCATAATTCAAATTGAAGGAATTGTTAATTCTAGACCACTTACTCCCTTATCCAATGATCCTAATGATCTTATTTCTTTAAAGCCCAGTCATTTTTTAATTGGTTGCGCTTTAGCTTCCACACTCCTCCCTTGTTGATTCGACGCTTTGATATCAATCTGCCTATTTATTGGAGAAAGATAGAATCTTTCCGCAATGCTTTTTGGCGCCGTTGGAAGCTGGAGTATCTCAGTTTACTTCAGCGGAGGGAGAGATGGCGCCTCTCTCATCCTAATGTACGTGTGGGTGACATGGTGCTCCTTCGGGACCCCACTCGTCCCCCCCCCCCCCTTGTATGGAATCTCGGCAGAGTGACCCATTGCCACTTTGGTCGGGATAATCATGTTCGAGTGGTAGATATTATTACCAGTAAGGGTCATTATACCAGACCTATTTCTATGATTGCTCCCCTACCACTCGACTCTTAGTATTTTGCTTCTTTGTTGTTGTTCGCTTCTTGTTTGTTTGTTTGTTTGTTTGTTTGTTTGTTTTGGTGGTTTTCGGAGCATGGTCACTTTCGTGACAGTATAAGTTTGTACATGTTTACTTCTTCGCGGCAGCCCTGATTTACTGTTGGCTTTTTTTTTGTCCCGAAAACTTCCAAACAAGTTAATATGTTGTATTATAATTAATTTATGGATTTATACATATATATGTCAGCTTCGGTTTTCTAAAGATCTTACCTCCAGTGTTCCAGCGCTCACATTCTCAGCCATCCACACCCTCGGCATACAGAGCGTCTACTATTGTGCTTTCGGCTTGCCGCATACCGGTGTTGGAATGACGTCAGCTCGACCTTCATTCAGCCAATGGCAAGACTCTGTGGTCAGGTGGGCTACTGGTTCGGGAGTGTTCTATCGCTCCCGTATAAGAGACGCTGTTTGGTGGATTCTTGCATCATTCAGATCGCCATTCAGATCCACGCAGCAGTCAGGTCATCACTCTCTACACGCTACTGCTTCTCATGGCACTATTGCTGCCACTCCTCTCAGTGCCGCATCGCTAGCCACTACGCTACCCAACAGTTACACCATGAGTTTTTCACTCTGACGCAACTATCCAGCTGGTAGTAGTAAATACCGGCTGTCTTACTCAGCGAGTCACCTCTTAGATGGTGTCTATTTTGATTCATCCTGCAAGGCAACAGCAGTTTTCCCGACTGCTAGCCAACTCCAAATTTCTTATAAATCATCGCCTGGATACTACAAGAGAGATGGAAGAAGAGTTGGACTTTTCTACTTCTGGCATACATATCTTAAGGCCATGAACGCCTCCTTCCAAAGGAACTGTAAAGACTTCTCAACACCATTTTTTGGTAACTGGAATTTTTAAGGAGCTGGCTCTGCAAGGATATAACTTCAACTCTCTTTTGAGAAGATAAGTTCATTTTATGTAAAATTTCAATTTTACTATTGTCATGCATTTCTTCATTCTGTTTTATTATTAGTTGATTCAAGCGCAATATTTATATGTCAAGCTCAACTTTTCTCTAGTCAGAATCAAGCATTCCATTGGTTTCTCTTAATTAGGGATTCTGTAATCAAACCCCTACAATTGATATATTTAAACTATTCATTTGAGCACTTATGTGCATTTTTTGTTTGCTGTGTTATCAATTTGCACTTTAGCAATACATATTGTTATCTAACCTTTGATTTTCTGGTGATGTACCTCGATGCCCTCCACCCCACATCACTTCAGTTTCATAGCTCTTTCACGGTAGTTATTTTGGTCAGGCTTACGCCTGGTTCGCGTTCTCCCTTTTTGGGAAAGATTAGGGCAGATCTTCTCCAACAGCTATTTGAGAATTTAAGAGAGGCCAATATCAAGATCAACATGCATAAGTGCCAATTCATGCATGAATCTATCAAGTTCCTAGGCCATATCATTGATCAATTTGGGTATCATCCAAACTTGAAGAAGATAGACGCCATTTCAAAATTTCCTCGTCCCGTGAAAATAAAGCAACTCCGTGAGTTCCTGGGTATGTGTCAGTTCCTGAGTAGTCACTGCCCTGGGTGCTCGATTACAATGGCCCCATTGTATGAGGCATTAAAGATATACAATAGATTGAAGTGGACAGAGGACACGAATAGGGCATTTGAAGAGGCCAAACTCATGACCCAAAATTGTATTAAGCTGGAATATCCCGAGTTTGATCGGTTATTCTACATAGAGTCAGATGTTTCAAGAGTTGGTATTAGTGCTGTCCTCTATCAGAAGAACGCGGACGGGAAGAAGCACTATTTAGATTTCCACAGCAGAAAGCAGCAGGAACACGAAAATAATTATTTCACCACTGAGCTCGAAGCTTTGGCATTTATCTCTGCTCTTCAAACGTGGAAGAAGCTTCTGATAGGACATCGAGTGGTCATTATCACGGATCACAAGGCGCTTCAGTTTATGATGCAAACTGACCTTTCCAGTGACAGATTAACGAGGTGGACATTGTTTCTCCAGCAGTTCAATGCCACCATCGTGCATCAGCCTGGAGATGATAATCTGCTCGCGGATGACCTCTCAAGAAATCCAGTTATTAAGATCGAGATTAACACTGTACAGTTGGAGAGGGAACAAGAACTCACCCTGGAAAAGCTAAAGAAGATAGCGGTGTCAGAGAAGAGACACGCCCAAACTAGACATATGTACAGGTTTTTGAGAGGCGCAATGGACAACACATATCCTGACTACGAGCAGATTAGGAAACGTTCTGTGAAATACCTGCTGTGTGATGACACCGTTTGTAAATACATTGACTGAGAGAGGACGAAAATTAGAATTGTAGTCCCTCCCAAACTGATTACTGGATTGGTGAGGCTAGCCCACTGCACCATTGGCCATGGGGGTGTCGACAAAACGTTTCGAACGTTATTGGAGACATTCACCTGGACCAAGATGCGGGGCACCATAGCAACCATTATCAGATCATGGCAGGAGTGCCAACGTGGGAAACACCCGTCGGCGTTAACAAAAGAGAGACCTCGAGCCATAATTCCACTTAGGCCGAGAGAGCTAATGGCTTGCGATATCTTCGGTCCTTGCCCGAAGGGGGCTAGGGGGAATCAGTTTCTCTTAGTCACGGTCGATGTATTTTCAAAATACGTGACACTCGACCCTATGCAGAAGGCCACTACAGCCCAAGTCCTTAGCCGTCTAGAAAATTGTGTGTTTCCAAAGGCTGGGAAACCTGTAACTCTCCTATCGGATCACGGAACTCAATTCACTTCGGTGGATTTTGAGAATGCCATTATCAGGCTTGGTGTCAAGTACATATTTTCTAGCGTTAGATATCCAGAATCGAACGTCTCGGAACGTGTAATGTCAGAGATTAGCAAATTCGCAAGAATTCACTGTCCTGAGGATCATGCGAGCTGGGTGAAGTTCATCCCACTCATGGAAGGCTGCATGAATTCCACCTTCCATGAGAGCTTATCCGACATACCCATGGTTGTCCACCAAGACAGAAGGCCAGAAAGAGCCTGGACGGAGATCGTGAGGTTTATGCCTAAGGACAATGAACCTACAGTCCAAGAATTAATTTAGCAAGAGAAAGCTTAATGAATGCAGCCGAGATGCGGCATAAAAGGATCAGGAATAAAAGATATCGGCAACCGTTGAGAGTAAACGAGCTGATTCTCATCAAGAAACCAACAAAAGCGGATGTTGCTAAGAAGCAATACACTAAGTTCTCCTATGTCTTCCACGGACTCTATAAGATCGGTTGGACGTTCGGAAATAATTGCTATGAAGTAGTAAGCCTAAATGTAAAAGAAACGATAGGTCGTTTCAATTTAAAAAAAAACTAAAAACCAGTGGCGTGGCGCGGAATATTTTCGAGGGTAAGCTGTGAAGAAGACTAAACATATAGGCTTACACCATAAAGTAACTTCAGCACCCGGTTCCAGCTATGTCCTTGTCAATGTTGAGGTTGATATCTGAAGTAGCAACAATTACTCTACACACATAATTATGAGTCTTTCACATTTTAAAACATGGAAAAAATGTAATACAGCACAGCTCATTTTTCCCTTTTCAATTTTAGGCATGCCAATCCATTTAAATTAAGTGAGGAGAAAGTTATTCAACAATAAGGTTGGCGAGCTTTTCTTATCGTGTATCATTTGACGATTGAACAGTGTGGCAATTTGTGTTTTTGTTGTTCGCATTTCTTGGTCTAAGGAGCTAAACGTTTAGGTTATTACCCGAAAATTTTCTATTATGCGTGGCTCGGTGGTAACGTTCTCGCTTGCTGAGCATAAGATAGCGGGTTTGAATACCGTCGCAGTCAGTCGGTATTTGAGGGTGCGCAGATGCGAGGGAGCCGTCTCAGTACATTTACTGGCACGTTAAAGATCCCCTTCGGGTCAAAATTCCGGCACTCCGGCGTCTCTAAAAGTCACAGAAGTTAACAGGGACGTAAAATCAATAACATTATTATTATTATTTTCTATTATGAGACCTAAGTGAACATTAAAATAACAAACATGCTATTAGTAATAGATATTCTTATGGCATTGTATTGCATGTTCAGTTAATATTTCTTTGCAAATATCACTCAAATTGTACTGATGTAGGCTTTCACGGCTTCATTAGTTTGAATGACTTAGTTGGGGCGTATAACCCATGCAAACTAGTAGGCCTACTAACAATTCCGGCGTCTAGTGCATCAGTGGAAAGAACGTTTTCTACCATGAAACGTATAAAAACCTTCAACCGAAATTCAACATATCAAGAAAGACTTTCACATCTCGCGCTTCTTTCCATTGAAAAGGAGTAATTGTGCAGCCCGCAGGGGAACACTGATTTTCACGACCACGTAATTGATGAATTCGCTAAGAGGGAGAGAAGAATTGAACTTCACTACAAGTCTTTCTTTCTTTCTTTCTTTATTCGTGTCAGAAGTATCGACTTTACACATAGATATTTTAAAGTACACGATATATACATTGCTACTATACAAATATACAGATATACACATATAAACAATCCTACTGAGCAACAAAATCGGAAGCTAGATAATTCTTGCCCAGTATTGGGCGACGTCAATAGCATTAGAGGAAGCTGCAACCAAGTCTATCATAGTGCACTTTGAGGGACATAAGACACACTGACATAAATGTTGGATCGTTTGCTGCTTTCCACAATCACAGAGTGATGAGTCGCTTGAGAAACCCCACTTCCGAAGATTTACTTTTGTTCTGCCGACTTCTGTACGGAGTCTGTTAAGGGATTTCCAGGTTGTCCACTTCTCCTGGTGTCCACATGGAAGACTTTCCTTCGGCTCCATCCAGTTGGAGAGATGGCTGGTTCCACTACAAGTGATCCGCCATGGTACAGTAAATAGCGGCATTAATTAATTTTTTACAAATGAGAACTTGATAGACCGTACCTACCGCAATAACCAAATATTTTTTAAAATAATGTGATAGGTCTTTAAAATATTATTCAAATTATACGGATGTACATACATTTAAAATTATGTATCCTTTACACCTACTCTTTGAATATAATTTGAATGATAATCAGAGCAATTTTTAGGGTTGATGGGTCACTCTGAAGATTCCAACGCACTATATACTCCAACAAAATAATATCAACAGTAGTTACGGTATACTAAATTTTGCTAATTGCACTAAAAAACATAGTTGTGAGTTAACTGGACGAAGAAGAATTTCAACTACCGCGCCCAGCAAAGGTCGGATCTGATGGTCAAATGGAGGGTGGGAAAGGAGTGGGTGGGGACTGGGGAAGCGCGCCAAATAATTTTAAGCAGTGCTGGTGTTCCATGCTCACGAGGGTAAGCCGCCCGAATCGAAGCAGACCCTGCTACCAGCTTTGACTTGTCTCGACGACAGCCATGGGGCCATGGAACGCCACACCCCATGTCTTAGCCAATCAAGGACGACCTGGGGTTCTTGATGTACCACTCCATCGGCCATAGCAGTGTTCCGGGCCAGACGGCTCCTGGAGGCACACAAGCCATTGCCATCGCAACTAGCCGCGCTCTTTCCTCTTTCTCTGCAACGTAGTACTGGCTGATCGAGAAGAACTCGGGTAGAAAACGAGAAACTTCATTCAAAGCGGCGATTTTGCTGTTGCTCGCGCGTTAGAAAGTCATAATATAAACTTTATTTTTATGAGAATATACTAGGTAAGCGGTGCTTACCTCGTGGTATTGGAGAAAACGCCACTGCTAAAAAGATATGTGAAGAAGATAGTCTGAGTGTTGACTGAATAACGTTACATATGTCGAAATTACCTGGAATGGTGTAAATAAAAGCTAAGGAGACTTTCATTTAAGGCATCAGAGGGAAAATGTAACGTTATTCCTAAAGGTTTTAAGTACAGTTATGGGTACAGTATTATGGGACGGCGTGAAACTTACAAGTCAGCCAAAGAAGTCTGTCCTCACAGCTGTTTTATGGCAAGCAAAGTTCCGCTGGAAGTATGGATCGTGAGAGCTCGTATTTCCGAGAGAAACCCGAAGGCACGTCGATTATAAACATATAAATATTGCCATACATTATATCGATCGATTCATCTGAGAATGATATATACAAATTAGAGAATATTTAGCGCCATATGCGAGTAGTTATATGTGTTAGAATGCACATCTCCATGGCAGAAGGCTATTACAAAGCATGTGTAAAGAACGGAAGAAGATCCGATAAATTACTTGTAATTAGACACAGCTATTAGGATTTATATCGATACGTGACGTCATAGAGGAGGAGGTAGCATGCGTCTTCCTCAAACGAGCATGCAAGGAACTAGGAGAGTGATGCCGGTTCTAACCCACTCGTAGCCACGAGCGTTAAAGCACGCACTGCGACTGCATGTTGCAACTTGGCAAGCCGATATCTCGCGAAACCATGGATCGATTTTGGACATGTGAGGTATCAAATTTTTACGGGCTGACACCCTCATTCCAATGGACAAACTATTTCCACCCTAAAGTAAAACCTACCCCTACTAGGGGGGAAATTGTAATTTTTTAGGTAAATGTTGCTTTACAAGTGTAACATGCATGTGGCCCGATACCAGCATGATATTAAACGTTGTTCCGCATAAACGACGTGCCAATGAGTCGACGCCACTATGATTTAATATTTTTGTTTTTACGCATGCACACTTGTTTTTTTTTTTTTGTAAGAAGGTGGAATTTTTCAATAATGATTTATAGATAAGTTATTTTTTTAAATAACCAAAAGATCCAAAACTAATAGGTCATCGGCTTTCTAATATTTCATGAACCAATAAGGCTAGGGACTTGGATGAGGGGTCGTTGAACTCGGGCTGACACCCCCCTTTCCAAGGGATAACCTATTCTCACCCCAAAATTAAACCTACCCCAACTAGGGGGTGAAATTATATTTTTTTCGAAATTCTCGCTTTCTAAGTGCGACATGTGAGAGTGTTTAATGCTAGTACGAAATTAAACGTTGTTCCACATAAACGACATGCCACCGAGTCGATGCCATAATGAATTAGCATTTTTCGTTTTTGTTTCGTATGCATGTGCACTTGGTGATTTTGTAAGAGGGCGGGCTTTTTGAAAAACGATTTATAAGAAGGGGTTTTAGTGGTAGGAAAGTAGGCGACTATCTAGCTCTCTCAGCTAGATAGTCGCCTACTTTCCTACGAAGTTTGCCGATATCTCACGAACGCATCGTCGTATTTGAACGTGTGACGTGTCAAATCGCTTGTCTTGCAGCCCTTTTGATGTTCTTAATAGGTTAAAGTTTTGAGAATGAGGGAAACAGACTTTTTTTTAGGTAAAACCATGATTTTAGACTTTTGTTATATTTCGCAAACCAATTAAGCTAGAGATCTGTACGAGGTGTCTAAAGACTTGGGGTAATGCACCCCCTTCCGAATATCATATGTTAATGATTAGTCGTTGTAGATAGAGAGAGAGACGATACCGCTGGGCGTGTGTTTTAACAAGGCTATTACTGGTTACAATGACCGTGCTTAATAGAACAATCGATATTTCGACGGGTCGGTTTAGGACAGGCCGAGGGTTTGTTTTCCGATATTTTGACGGGTCGGTTTATGACAGAGCTAAGGTTCGATTTTCTGATATTTTATTTCCGAAGGGGATCTTTTACGTGTAAACGATGATGGGTTACATGACAAATGATAATTGTATAATTATATGATATTTCGACAGGTCGGTTTAGGACAGGAAGAGGGTTCGTTTTCCGATATTTCGACGGGTCGGTTTATGACAGAGCGAGGGTTCGTTTTTCCGATATTTTACTCTCAAAGGGGATATTTAACGTGTAAACGATGATGGTTTACATGACAAATGATAATTCTATGATCAGATGAAGGGCAAACAGAACTTGGTTATATGCTGATTGAAGCGAGTAGAGAAAACAAACTTGCTGGAGAGCAGACTGACAGGATGTGGATGTTATTTGAGCTTATTGGAATGTGCTGACCTGACTTGACAACATGTGCAAGATTGTAAATCGCAGAGTCAGTAAAACGTATCATGCACGTGTAGGAATGCACTATTTGATGAATCATGGATTGCCGAAGTTTATGCGGTGGCCATGCTTGACAATGCATTCATTGATATTTCATGAATCATGAATCGCAGAGGCTTACGCGGGTGGTTTGTTTATGCTTAGTGAAAGCATGACCATGATGATTGAAAAAACAATTGCGAGAATGACCGCCGAGTCACAGTAGACGGATAAGCCAATACAAAAGCCGGTATATAAGCCAACACAAAAGCCAATACATAAGCCAAAACAAAAGCCAACACAAAAGCCAATACAAAAGCCAATACATAAGCCAATACAAAAGCCAACACATGGGGTTAGGTTAGGTTGGGTTATGATATGTTACATTAGGTTAGGTGAGCTATGTGTAACGTCATAGCCAGTCTTAAAGCAAGTCTAAACTTATAGAACATGTCACGTGACAAGGTTAAGTTAGGTTATGTTAGGTGTGTTGAAGTTAAGTCTTTAAATATTCCCAGTCTTTGAGATACATTCCAAGGCCAATAAAAAATCCACTAAATATATTGACAAAAATAACTTGCCAAAATAAGTCAATACAAAAGCCGATATATAAACCAACACAAAAACCAATACATAAGCCAATACAATAGCCAACACAAAAGCTAATACAAATGCCAATACATAAGCCAATACAAAAGTCAACACATGGGGTTAGGTTAGGTTGGGTTATGATATGTTACATTAGGTTAGGTGAGCTATGTGTGACGTCATAGCCAGTCTTAGAGCAAGTCTAAACTTATAAAACATGTCACGTGACAAGGTTAAGTTAGGTTATGTTAGGTGAGTTGAGGGTAAGTCTTTAAATATTCCCAGTCTTTGAGATACTTTCCAAGACCAATAAAAAATCCACTAAATACATTTACAAAAATAACTTGTCAAATAAGCCAATACATAAGCCGATATATAAACCAACACAAAAGCCAATTCAAAAGCCAATACAAAAGCCAATACATAAGCCAATATATCAGGTTAAGATAAGTCACTTGATCAATAAAACAGTTGTAACCTTTGTAGTGTAAACATCATACTGACAGGTCAGTTACTACTATGGAACTTACTACAACCAACAAGGGTAGGCAACGTGTACTCTATCAAGGCTACTCTTATAACTACAGTATTATCGAAGAAGGAAAGGAAGGAAGCTTGTAGTTTAACGTGACCGTTAATCTCGCGATCATAAGCCACGGGACCTCCGTTTTACGTGGAATCCGAACCACAGGACATGGCATTTCACATCGAAAATCTCACATGCATTGACCGGGAATCGAACCCGGTCCGCCTTGGTGAGAGGCATAGAGCTTGACCGCTGCGCCACCACGCCCCTACAGTATTATCGTCTGAATGTGAATGGTATAATATTCTAGCGATGCTCAAAAGAGAGGTCAACAAAATGTCGAGGGAATCTAAAAAGTAAAAATGGAAAGGTATTAAGTGTGAGTGATCATCATTGTAGTGCTCCAATTGAAACACTGATAGTGTTGATAAAAAATCATCGGAATGCTAAAAAGCTAGTACAAGAAAAACATGTTGCTACTCAAAATAGTTCTTTGTTTATTGAGAAACGTTTAACCCCTGTTGTAAAAGTTATGTTTAATCCATCTTTCACATCACAAGAGCCATCAACATCACAGACTATGCAAGAGGTAGTGTTGTTGTTTTAAGTGGCGGAACTACATGATCATCTGCCCTTCATATGCAGATAGTTTTATCAAAGAAGAATTATTGGTGCTCTCCAAGTCGTTCATTTATTATGTGGCAGCGAGTGCAGTGAAAGAAATCAGGCAACATGTACAAAAAATCATGAACTCAGGACCCTGTGTTAAGTGAATTGCAACCATGTACGGATTACAATCACCATAAGCAAGTGGCCAATGCAAAAATACCCTCTATGTGACAGTGTGGTACTTGCCAGCTAGTCAAACTCTATCAGGATCATAAAAGTTCGTTTAAATACTTTGTTCAATCAATCCACGGTCTAATGGCGAGAAAAAGCAACAACAACCACCATAGTCTACAAAAGGGGAGGATGATCAAACCTTTTCGCTATCAATGGAAAAGGACGTGTCAGACCTGTGTTGGCAATGGTATCATTGACAAAGTCATTCAGTACTTACCTTTCAAAATTCATCTTCCTGGTTATCGGTTTTGTGGCCTTGGAACTCGCCTTGAAGAACTTTTGCAGCGTGGAGATGTATCCATTAATCTTTTGGATTAAGCATGCAAAGAACAAGACCTTTCTTATTGTCATAGTCATTCTGCTTTAAGATGTGTGACGGATAAAGTGTTTAAAAAATGCTAAACAACGTTTCACATCCTATGATACCTCAGTGGGAGAGAGGTTGACAGCTCTAATTGTGATGAGTGCTATGAAAGAAAAGTTAGTGATGTGTGAACTTGAGCAATGAAGAATTGAGGATTGATGAATTGATATTTGTTTATATTCTTTTTTTTTTTGTAAATCCAGTCAACTACTATCCACTGTCCAACCAAGTGACGAGTGTATAAATAACAAGCCAACCCATGTCAAGCCACTCCGTCATGTCTTGCTTTAAAGCCTCAAGAGGTGTTACACCCATGACTTTAAAATCTGAGGAACAACGTTTTAAGACCTTTGCGACGTGGCCTGTGCCATTCATAAACCCTCAAGCCTTGGCAGCTGCTGGTTTCTATTATTTAAAAACAACAAATGAAGTGAAATGTGCCTTTTGTTCCATCGCCAAAGACCAATGGGAAGAATGTGATGAACCTATGCAAGAACATCAGCGCTGGTCACCAGCCTGTCCCTACCTGTGTGGAATAGAGGTGGGTAATATACCCTGTCATTCAAGTTCGCCCTCACTAGTAACTCTAAGTGATGAGAAAACAAGGTATGATACGTGTGGACCTTATGGCTTCAACGGTGCTTCGATGAGCAGCTCACAGTCAAAATCGCCCAGTTTAGAGACATTGGGACATCATCGGTGTTATGGACGCTATAAACATAAAAGACTGTATTATTGTATGAGTTGGTATCGTCCCTATCCCAAAATGACAAAAGCATGTAAAACTTGTGATACCAATAAAATGATGTAAAAAAGGTTGCTGTTAATGTTATTATTTCTCATGTTCGCTGTCATACCCTAACCTCAATTTGTTTACTAGAATGTGAATGTAAGTCAATGTCATGGATTCACCTTAGCCGCGGATAGTCAGTTAGTGGTCAGTTGGATTTGATTCAGACAAGCATTAACATGTTGAGCACACTGATTGTGGATTGCCAATGGTTTAACATTGAAGATAACAAATGTGTATTTAAAGAGGTTGCCATTATTGATTGTTTCACCTTATGGATATCACAAGCTACCCATTTAAGGTATTTTGTCAATGTATTTAGTGGATTTTTTTATTAGTCTTGGAAAGTATCTCAAAGAATGGGAATGTGTTTAAGCGGTTACGTGGATTGATTACATAATAATTTTCACACGACGAAGCTCATTTTCTATACCCAATAGTTCTTCCTCATATTCAATATGACCAGCCTGTCTACAGGCATGAAAGCACTGAAGCCGCTGGATTAGCTTACTGGGATTATTCCAGTAAACAAATTTAACAAATGATTTTAGGGGTAAACAGAGCATTACCATTATCATTATCATCACCATCCTCAACATCTGTATCACTATTATTATAATCACCATCAATGTAATCAACATTATCCTCAACCTCACTAAAATTATTGAATTCCTTTTGTTCCTTTTCCACAGAGACCCCTTTTATAGTCTGTGTTGACTTTGATAGTGTTGAGGTTTTTTTAGACGTTGACAACTGTCCTAACATGAATTTTTGAGAATATGATAAATGCTTTTGAGCAAACACTGCACTATCTTAAGCCACAATATCGTTTTCTTGACCTTGCTTTTTAGCATTTTCATGATTTTTTGTAAACAGCAAACGTGGTTTGTTTGGAACACTACATTGATGAACACTCACACTTAAAACCTTTCCATTTTTACTTTTTAGATTCCCTCAACATTTTGTTGACCTCTCTTTTGAGCAACGCCAAAATATTATTCAATTCACATTCTGACGATTTAAGTTATAAGAGTAGCCTCGATAGAGGGCAAGTTGCCTACCCTTGTTGGTTGTAGTAAGTTCCTTAGTAGTAACTGACCTGTCAGTATGATGTTGACACTACAAAGGTAACAACTGTTTTAGTGATAAAGTCACTTATCATAAGCTTATATATTGACTTTTGTATTGGCTTATGTATTGGCTTTTGTAATGGCTTTTGTGTTGGCTTGTGTATTGGCTTATGTATTGGCTTTTGTATTGGCTTATATATCGGTGTTTGTATTGACTTATTTGACAAGTTATTTTGTCAATGTATTAAGTGGATTTTTTGTTGGTCTTGGAACGTATCTCAAAGACTGGGAATATTTAAAGACTTAGCCTTTACTCACCTAACATAACCTAACTTAACCTTGTCACGTGACATGTTCTTCAAATTTAGACTTGCTTTAAGACTGGCTATGACGTTACCCATAGCTCACCTAACCTAATGTAACATATCATAACCCAACCTAACCTAACCCCATGTGTTGGCTTTTGTATTGACTTATGTATTGGCTTTTGTGTTAACTTTTGTATTGGCTTTTGTGTTGGCTTATATATTGGCTTTTGTATGGGCTTATTTGACAAGTTATTTTTGACAATCTATTTAGTGGATTTTTTGTTGGTCTTGGATAGTATTTCAAAGACTGGGAATATTTAAAGACTTAACCTCAACTCACCTAACATAACCTTGTCACGTGACATGTTCTACAAGTTTAGACTTGCATTAAGACTGGCTATGACGTCACACATAGCTCACCTAACCTAATGTAACATATCATAACCCAACCTAACATAACCCCATGTGTTAGCTTTTGTATTGGCTTATGTATTGGCTTTTGTTTTGGCTTATGTATTGGTTTTTGTGTTAGCTTATATATCGGCTTTTGTATTGGCTTATCCGTTTAATGTGACTCGACGGTTATTCTCGCAATTGGTTTTTCAATCATCATGGTCATGCTTTCACCAAGCATAAACAAACCACCCGCATAAGCCTCTGCGATTCATGATTCCTGAAATATTAATGAATGCATTGTCAAGCATGGCCACCGCATAAGCCTCTACAACCCATGATTCATCAAATAACGCATTCCTACCGGTGCATGATACTTTTTACTGACTCAGCGATTTACAATCTTGCACTTTTTGTCAAGTCAAGTCCGGTCAGCACATTCCAATAAGCTCAAATAACATCCACATCCTGTCAGTCTGCTCTCCAGCAAGTTTGTTTTCTCTACTCGCTTCAATCAACATATAACCAAGTTCTGTTTGCCCATCATCTGAACATAGAATTATCATTTGTCATGTAAACATCATCGTTTAAACGTTAAAGATCCCCTTTGAAAGTAAAATATCGTAAAAACAAACCCTCGCTCTGTCATAAACCGACCCGTCAAAATATCGGAAAACGAACCCTTGGCCTGTCCTAAACCGACCTGTCGAAATATTATCTGATTATAGAATTATCATTTGTCATGTAACCCATCATCGTTTACGCGCTAAAGAGCCCTTTCGCGAGTAAAATATCAGAAAAACGAACCCTCGCTCTGTCATAAATTGACCCGTCAAAATATCGGAAAACAAACAGTCGGCCTGTCCTAAACCGATCCGTCAAAATATCATATGATCATAGAATTATCAATTGCCATGTAACCCATCATCGTATACACGTTAAAGATCCCCTTCGTGAGTAAAATATCTAAACAACTAACCCTCCGCTCTGTCATAAACCGACCCGTCGAAATATCGGAAAACGAACCCTCGGCCTGTCCTAAACCGACCCGTCGAAATATCATAAGGTCATAGAATTATCAATTGTCATGTAACTCATCATCGTTTACACGTTTAAGATCCCCTTCGTTAGTAAAATATCTGAAAACCGAACCCTCGCTCTGTCATAAACCGACCCGTCGAGATATCTGAAAACGAACCCTCGGCCTGTCCTAAACCGACCCGTAGAAATATCATCTGATCATAGAATTATCATTTGTCATGTAACCCATCATCGTTTACACGTTAAAGATCCCCTTCGTGAGTAAAATATCTAAACAACTAACCCTCCGCTCTGTCATAAACCGACCCGTCAAAATATCGGAAAACAAACAGTCGGCCTGTCCTAAACCGACCCGTCGAAATATCATCTGATCATAGAATTATCATTTGTCATGTAACCCATCATCGTTTACACGTTAAAGATCCCCTTCGTGAGTAAAATATCTAAAAAACGAACCCTCCACTCTGTCATGAACCGACCCGTCGAAATATCGGAAAACGAATCCTCGGCCTGTCCTAAACTGACCCGTCGAAATATCATCTGATCATAGAATTATCAATTGTCATGTAACCCATCATCGTTTACACGTTAAAGATCCCCCTCGTGAGTAAATTCTCTGCAAAACGAACCCTCGCTCTGTCATAAACCGACCCGTCAAAATATCGGAAAACAAACCCTCGGCCTGTCCTAAACCGACCCGTCGAAATATCGATTGTTCTATTATGCACGGTCATTATAACCAGTAATAGCCTTGCTAAAACACACGCCCAGCGGTATCGTATCTCTCTCTCTATCTACAACCACTCATCATGAACATACGATATTCGAAAGGGGGTTCGTTACCCCAAGTCTTTAGACACCTCGTACAGAGCTCTAGCTTTATTGGTTTGCGAAATATAACAAAAAGTCTAAAATCATGGTTTTACCTAAAAAGTATGTTTCCCTCATTCTCAAAACATTAACCTATTAACAACATCAAAAGGGCTGCAGGACAAGCGATTTGACACGTCACACGGTAAATACGACCATGCGTTCGTGAGATATCGGCAAACTTCGTAGGAAAGTAGTCGACTATCTAGCTGAGAGAGCTAGATAGTCGCCTACTTTCCTACCACTAAAACCCCTTCTTATAAATCATTTTTCAAAAAGCCCGCCCTCTTACAAAATCACCAAGTGCACATGCATAAAAAACAAAAACGTAAAATGCTAATTCATTATGGCATCGACTCGTTGGCATGTCGTTTATGTGGAACAATGTTTAATTTCGTACTAGCGTTTACACTCTCACATGTCGCACTTAGAAAGCGAGATTTTCGAAAAAATTATAATTTCACCACCTAGTAGGGGTAGGTTTAATGTTGGGGTGGGAATAGGTTATCCCTTGGAAAGGGGGGTGTCAGTTCGAGTTCAACGACCCCTCATACAAGACCCTAGCCTTATTGGTCCATGAGATATTAAAAAGCCGATGACCTACGAGTTTTGGATCTTTTGGTTATTTAAAAAAACCTATCTATAAATCATTATTAAAAAAGTCCGCCCTCTTACAAAAAAAAACAAGGGTGCATGCGTAAAAACAAAGAAACAAAAATGTTAAATCATAGTGGCGTCGACTCATTGGCATGTCGTTTATGCGGAACAACGTTTAATATCATACTGGTATCGGACCACATGCATGTTACACTTGTAAAGCGAAATTTACCTAAAAAATTAAAATATCACCCCCTAGTAGGGGGTAGGTTTTATTTTAGGGTGGAAATAGGTTGTCCATTGGAAAGAGGGCGTCAGCCCGAGTAATTTGATACCTCATATGTCTAAAATCGATCCATGGGTTCGCGAGGTATCGGTTTGCCAAGTTGCAACATGCAGTCGCAATGCGTGCTTTAACGCTTATGGCTACGAGTGGGTTAGAATCGGCATCACTCCCCTACTCGAGGAGAGTGACAACTCTGTGCTCTGACAGCGTGCAGTAACATTATCTACACGTGGTGAAGTGAAAACGAAAATTACGGGAGTTATAAAGCGTGCGAGTGTACCGCAGTATTTGAACAAGATCGCATATCATTCAGTATGCGATAGAAACGTGTATAATGGGAGTCATACATTATATCAAATCTATAATATGTCTAGATCTGTGGTCGTGCATTTTCTGTCACTAGCGGGCGGCGCGGAAGGATGTGTTCATGCTCCCAACGGCCATTTCATGTGAATTGTATCGATACACAGGCGTATTTAAAACTTCATGGGACCACAGCCCAAAGTTAACCAAACAATTTCAAGTGTGTAATACTTCTCAAAACGGCGTATTCTCAAGCAAGGCGTCGGAGGGAAGGAATAAAATGAGTTCTGTATCTGTTGATATGGCAGACTAGAATGTGATGAGAATGCTGCATTAATGAAGCGCTAGCGAGTGCATCGTACAACCACGTTCATTTGCTATGAACTTTACAAACGAATTCAGTACTGCAATGGATCGCGCGGACATGTGTGAATATAGTCCCGTTTGCATTTCGTTATGGAACTATTCCGTGGTTGTACAAGTTCACATTCACAATGTAACGGACTGATAAACTGTTTCCGGTTAGGCCATATATATTCTAATGCGTGCGGGAAGTTATCAACAGGCCATGTTGGGATATTTCGACCGGTCAGATGGCGTTCGGCCCTGAGAAGACCTTGGGTTCGAGCAGTGGTGATCGAATTGGAGTCTTCCATGTCATGTGTTAGTCTGGAGACTACCATGACCAACGATATCCTTTTTTGCACCTCATCTAGAATCGCTGAAAAGGTACTGGGGCTTCAGTTCGTTGCAGTAGTGTAGCTAGGGCATTTGAAACAACCGCAAATTGTCATATTTTGATTTTTATAGTTTAAATGGTTGAGTAGAGGGCACAGGTTCGATGTCTATTTCGGAGCTGACCTTCTTTTAAATCAGGATTTTGACTTAGTTAAATAAGTGCATCCTTTTAGTAATTTTGGACTGATAAATTTAAATTTCAGTAATCTTGTATAGTATTTAAAGTGATAAGCATATTCTCATTGTCGTAAAGACCGTATAGGGGAAGATCTCCAGATTTTTGTGTAAGAATGTTTTAGAAACGTATTTTTCCAGCAACGTTGAGAACTCTGACTGATCTTTTCTATTTTCTAGTGCACTTTTCTTTAGCACTTACGTTTGAATTAACTTATTCTCAGAGGAGAATCTTTACTTGTCTAATTATCACATCGATATTAGGAAGTTTTCGGATCCAGTAATTCTGAAAGTCACTTTGATTCTTTTTGATTATTTTTCTCAATTATTAACAGATTTAACTTGCCTTTCTGAGCATGATTTTCGAGATGGATTTTCCTAATGAATCTATAGTCGCTTAACCTCTGTAGGTAACTTAGATTCATAGTGTAGGAATTATCCAACGACATTTTCAGGTTCAGGGAATTCAGGGAAGGTCTTCCTTTGAGGAAGGATCAATCTTAATATTTTTATAACCTCATTATTGAGGGGTTTTGATAATTATAATATTTTTCTCTTATGGAGTTAAAACTGGATTAAATTTATATTATTGCCATTGGTGCAATAGTTTTCTACATTAAGAAGGTATTTGAAATACATCCAAGTTTGCGAAGAAATCCCAGGGAAGACTTACTATAAGTAATACGTATTAGTGACGATGAATATTGTAACACATTAATGTAAGGCAAGTTTCTAAATTATGGGGAATATTTCTTGATTCCACGATATTTTCAATAATGTGCTACAGAGTTAAATTCGTTTTCTAAGCACGAGTATATGCATTTCTAATAAAGAGCTGATTTTTGTAACAGTGGATTAAAGCAGTAAGACACCAATTATGGGTGCATATAAGTATTTAAGGTATCAGGCATGTATTGTGAATAATGCCCATGATAATAAGCATTTTGGATATTGTGCTTTGCGAAGCAATTTTTCTTGTCGAAGATTGAACCATGTGTGCCAATCAAGAATAGACTGAAAGAAGTCTCACCCCAGATGGGTGTTGTATTTAACCTAGTGTGGTTATTATAATATGTCCTAGGTGACATAATCGCTGTTAATATATTTGAAGTAAGCCCTGCGTAATGATTATTATTTTCTCTACGCACTATTTTTGACACAATTGAGTGGACATTCTATCTAATATTTCCAGTAAATGATGATTTACTATGCCATAACATATATGTTTAACAAAGATGATCAGTAACTATTTAATGCCGAATCAAAGATAACCATTTTGCTTAACTTTATCGTTCGGCAGAATTACACAAGAATTATAAGAAATAAAACGATTAAATGAACTTAAACAGAAGTGAATGTCGTGATAACAAGTCAGTGCAGAGAATAATCGTAATTATTCTAAAATTATGTATAAATTGTGTAATCTGTAAATATGCCATAATAATTTCATCGTTGATTAATATAATATAATACTGTTTGAAATGTGATTCAAGATTATTCAACATTTATCGTGATATTTAACAAGGAGTTCATTAAGTGAATCCAACATTTTTATTGTGTCTATGAGATCTAAATTTATTATAAATTTATTTTTGAAGAAATTGAAGGTCAGTTTCAGTTATGAATAATCCATTTTGGAATTAATTCATATATCCCATGTCTGAGACAATCCAGGATATTTATTCTAAAATTTTCATTGGTCTTTTGAACGACAAATTTAATATTTTCTTGTCATGTTTATTCTAGCAATAAAATTATTTTTCATTTGATTTTAATTATTGCGTGATGCTTTATAGAGGTGATGGAAGGGCGCATTAAGAAGGCCATCGCTAGGTATTTTAGGGTACACCACACCTTTGATATTTTTCTTCTTCTAGAAGGACTCTTGCGTTATGAGCTAGATTCTTTCTTCGAGACTTCGTCAATCTTAATTCAACCTGTTAGGAATTCAAGTGACCCTATTATCCCTTTATTTGTTGGTATAACTTGGGGGTTTTTCTAGCCGGGGATTTTCAGGTACTACGATCCAGCTGTGATCGAGGGATTTCAACAGGTATTGGTAGGTAATACGGGTACAGTACTGTACCATGTATTTCATAGCTCGCGCGCCACTAGTTGATGAGTTTCGAACGGTATTCCGCGCAGGAACAGATGGTGGCTTCCGTCACGTCAATGGCGTGCTTGAAAGGAAGCCGAAGGTAACCGAGGATGCGCGAAACTGCTCGAAGCAAGTCGCTGGATAGAAAAGGAGTCATGACACAGTGAACATGTGATCTTCGAGACGTCAAGAAAATATCGACACCTTCTTTAAGGAAATGAATTAAACATTATGGCTAAATAGAATATTTTACGCAGTATGATTGAGGCCAAATACCATGTCAGAATACTAGAAAGTGTGAACATGTATTTATTGCATTATTAAAAGCCTGTATTATAGAGAAGTGATTATATTGCACTCTACCGGCAAGGAACGTCGAACTAAGATACCCCGGAGAGGGGGTAAGAGGCGACGTGCGCAGTGAGGCAAGAGTGGAGTACACAGATCATTATGTGAATTCGAGTCGGAACTATCTCTGGATTACGGGAGTGTATTTTGAAGTGATATCGCGTACCGGGAAGTGTGTTACGCGGTAAGTTAATATTCCGAACAATGAACTCAACGAATAGACTGTATATTTTACGTACGTGAAAATGATGTACGAGCATTTTCACATCGTGAGCGAAGCTCCTGGGTATGCGCAAATACATTTCACGCATTTTTACCACGCGGTTCGATACTAGGCGCAGTGAAGCAGTACGGCCGGAAGCCACTGTGCCTTATCAGTCCATGCGGGCATTGGCTCGCTATACAACTGTTGAGTGTGACGTTAGAAAAAAGCTGAAATTCTGGCACAGTTATGTTGAAAGAGAAACAGTATATTTCCCGTGCATTAAATGATGTACGAGCATTTTCACATCGTGAGCGAAGCTCCTGGGTATGCGCAAATACATTTCACGCATTTTTACCACGCGGTTCGATACTAGGCGCAGTGAAGCAGTACGGCCGGAAGCCACTGTGCCTTATCAGTCCATGCGGGCATTGGCTCGCTATACAACTGTTGAGTGTGACGTTAGAAAAAAGCTGAAATTCTGGCACAGTTATGTTGAAAGAGAAACAGTATATTTCCCGTGCATTATGTTGGACGATCAGACATCAGGGAGAATATACAATGACATGTATATGTGTATAGCCATGGTTGTCTAAACCATTGACGCAGGCACTATGTTCGCAGTGTAGCGTAGATTTCTCATAAGTTAACCATAACGCAACATGTGGTCTGGGGACACGATTATCTGTTCCGGACAAATTAACATTGTGAAAATGTGTTACACATCTCTAAGAGGGATGAGTAGTACTCATGGCTACATGCAAACGCTTGCTCGCTGCAATGTACTGTTATACTTCAACCGAAAGACGCGTGTTCGTAATCGTTTGTCGAAATGCCATTGCTCGACAGGGGCGTACGGTCGATCTGACGTGAGGGAGGCTCGGTGATGATCAAGTTCCTGGTTCGAGGCCCGAGATCGTTGGAGATCGTGTCTTGGAGGACATAGATGATCTTTACCATGGCACATTACTATATCCTTTTGACATCGCATCGGAACGTGGCTGAAGGTAGAAGAATTTCAGTTTATTCAGTAGAGGCTTAGCGGGTTATTGTAGAGTAACCATAATTGGCATAGTATGTTTTTGAGATGTAGTGTGGATGGACAGGAGTCTAGGCTCGACATCTTGTCGTTTCTGATTTTCTGCCCACCCGAATTTTGGTTTATATTAAATAAATGCATCCATTTGTTAAAATTTGTGGCAATTATTTTGGCTTAATTTAGCAGTAATAACTTGCATACTTTCATTGTCGAGAAGACAAATTATAGAAGAAGATACCTACATTTCCAAGCGGTTTTGGATCTATTTTGTGTGTGTTCAGACGTCTTGGTGATTTATGACCGTACTATAATATGTATATAGCTGATTAGAGTGGTTTATTATACACTCACTGGGCGTTAACATTGACATAATTAAATATCTGAATGAGCACAATATTAACCAATTTTTCTTAGGTCGTTTTGACACAGGGTGTTTCTGAAATCAGGTCTTATTAGAATTTTTGTTCAGTTATTCTTGTAGGGACATCACTTTATTTCTGAGAGGCAAAATATGTTCACAGTGTGTCCTAATGGATCAATTAGAATTCAACTTAATTGTGTTAACTAAGATTCATGGCGTAGAGGGCATTGTTAAATCTGTTTAGTCCATCTGAATGTGTGTTGAATTCTGCTTTTGATTTGATCAATTTTCACTTTGAGTAAGCCACGTATTTTGCATGCATTTTGTAATTTGAGAATTAATAACATGATGACTATTATTATCGATTTCTCATTTGATTAGAGATATTTTGACGAGCAGCAAATATCTTTTATACGCGATTTCCTAGATTAGACTTAAAAAAAAGTCTATATAAACTAATAATAGGACATGATGTGTAATGAAATATTGTAAGGCAAGACTTTAATATAGTCAGGATATTTTTATCCCATTTTAAATATATTTCAAAGAAGTTACTGAATTCTGATTTAACTAGGGAGAGTGAATATTAGTTTTGTGCAGTATAAATATGAGGTTAGACGAATTATTATGTATTTTTGGGATCACTGATGAGTGATACAGACCATTGATTGAAGTATAGAATAGGAGGTCACCACTTTTAGGTGTACATTATGGTTCAGCATACCAGTGGATAGTGCTAAAAATAGTGTTATGAGTAACAGAGATGAAACTGTTAAATATAAAATATATTGTGGGAATTCAGCCAGTGAGAGCCAATCATTATAGATTTTTATGAAAATCTACGTCGTCGAATAATTGTTAAATTAATCCTTGTGATAGGATGTAAGATTAGCTGTTGGATCACAGATGTTTATACTTCACTGCTACAATCACTCTCAACATTAAACTGCAATGAAACTATATCAGATGGATAGATTTTCTTTGACAAAGTTACTATATGCCAACATTATAAATTAATTGAGTGTTCTAAAATAATTCACATGGAGTGGACAATTAAAACTTTCAATTAGCTTTATTGCTCGTTGGATTTAAATATGCTTACGATAAATTTAAAATATTATAATGGAATTAAAATGAATTGTTAGGTTGCAACAAGCCCAGTCAAGTGATAAATCAGTCACTGATAAAACAGAGTTATTCATGAGAAAATTAACTCATAAAATATTAACATATGGTTAGTAAAATAAAAATGCATACATGATGCATTAATATGAATTATAATTTATGTAAATAGCCAATTCTTTGAACAATTTGGCAATTTTGATATGTTGTATATATTATACTTTAGCGAACGTAATATAAATTGTGTTAGGGTGTGCGACAACCTAGAATAATTCTATTTAAGTTTGTTCATGATATTAGATGTTGTATAGATTTTTTTTTAACGTGTCAAGTTGGACACGAGGCGATTTCTTGTTGATATTCCGAAGGCATTACCTTATTGGAAGGGTGGTGTTTTTGGGCATTCTATTCAATGCTATGATTTTCTTGTTTACTTTTTTGAATAAACTTCTTTTAATTAAAGAATTGATGGCATGATGCTTTAAAGAGGTGGTGGAATATTGTATTAGGAAGGTCATCGCTGGGTATTTCCGGGTATTCCACGCCTCCGAGGTGCTTCTTTCCCTGGTATTTCATGTTCTCTGAGCTACTTTTGCATTTGTGGCCATGGTCTTTCGTAATACTCCCTTGTTAGGTGTATTTGAGCCCTATTATCACATTCACTTGTGAGTAGGCCTGGGGGTTTTTCTAGTCGGGGATTTTCAGGTTCTACGATCCGGCAGTCTTCGTGGGATGCAGCAGGTAACGGTAGGTAATTACGGGTACAGTACCATCCCGGCATTTGCCTAAAGACGAAGTGGGAAACCACGGATAACCACTTCGAGGATGGCTGAGATGGGAATCGAACCCCCTCTACTCATTTTGGACTACCCGAGACTGAGTAGACCCCGTTCCATTCCTCATACCACTTTTCAAATTTCATGGCAGAGCCGGGAATCGAACCCAGGACCTCCGGGGTGGTAGCTAATCACGCCGACCACTACGCAACGGAGGCGACCGCATGTGTTGTACCGCAAGCTTTGTCCGGCAGAATAGAGATGGTTTTGGTTGTGACGTTACTTTTGGATCTAGCAGCAGTACCGGTACATCCATGCGTAACGTTACTCGTAGCTGTACTGCATGTTTCTATCGGTACAGGACTCTGCCCGTGTGCAAGGATTCAAACAAGGCGGAAGGTTGTGAATTAATTGAGGGTAATATTTGTTGTTGATTGGCATTATTAATGCAAATCAGTGTCGTGACCCAAGTGCAGGATTGCGCAAGGATCGGAAGATTACCGGCCGAGCGGTTTTTGTCGGTAAGGGAATTTGGGTTTAAGTCCTGGGAACTCCCTCAGTTAAGTACTGTACCCGAAATCAGTTACCAATACCTGGTGAAATCCCTCGATGACAACTGGATCGTAGAACCTGAAAATATCCGGCTAAAGAACCCCCAAGTCCTACCACCAAGTAAAGGAGTAATAGAGTAACCAGTCATCCTAACAGGTTGTATTAAGAATGACCATGGCTTCAAAAGAAAATTACTAGCTTAAGAACACGAAAAACTTCTCAAAAGGGTGGTATTCCCTGAAAATACCAAGCGATGGCCTTCTTAACACGACCTCCCATCACTTCGTTAAAACATCACGCAATAAATTTTAAAATGAGAAAACAAACTTTAATCATAAAGAACATGACATCAATAAAAGAAAAAATACCTGTCGTCAAAACCACCAAAAGAACAGTGACTAAAACCGTCACAAGAAAAACCATGAGTGGATTATTAACATCACCTTCCCACTGCGGTGATTATAATAGATATAACTTGCAATGAAATGACAAAATTCTGAATGTCAATCTCAGAATCATAGTAAGAAATTTTAATAATAGTCTGGACGTCGAATAAACATGAATTAGCACGCAAGAATCTAAAATATATCATCTGTAACGATGGCCTAATGCTGTGGCATTAGTCAAATATAATGTACAATTATTTACAAAAATGTATACAGGATTGTGTTTCTGGGCACTCAAAATTGGTCCCAATGCCGACTTGAATCATTCGCATTAGTTCGATTAATGGAAAATATTCTTTAAATTAGGTTTGATTTCACCAAGCGATCAAGCTAAGTGAAAAATTAATTGTCAACGTTCATGTTTCATATAAATGACAAGATCATATAAATTTGTAAAGGCTTCATTTAACAGCTGTGGTAATAACATCGATAACATACACAAATTATCCAAACATTGCTCAGAATCAGTTAATATAAAAACACACGTAGGCCTGATCCAGCAATGATCAACAGCTGACTATGTCTCTACAGATCTGGGTCATACATCGCAAATTCGTATTTACCACGTACTACCAGAAGGGGAATCGAACCCTCGACCCTCAAGGGCGCTAGGTGCGAATTTTCGCCCATCAGATGTAAGAAAAGTCTTCATACTATTTTTATCAACACAATACCGTACGGATCCGGGTCGTACATCGCAAATTCGAATTTACCACCCACTAATGGAATGGGGAACAAACCCTCGACCATAAAGGGTGCTAAGGGTGACTACGCATATCCGATGTCTGATACGTCTTCATACTATTTTTATGAACACAATACCATACAGATCCAGATCATTCATCGCAAATTCGATTATTCAACTAAGTACCTGGCAGGGGAATCGAACCGTCGAGGGGGTTACGTGTGACTTTTCGCATATCCGATGTAGGAACGTCTTCATACTATTCATATCAACACAATACCATAACTTTCTGGGCCATACATTGAAAATTCGAATTTACCACAGACTACCAGAATGTGAATCGAACCCTCGACCCTCAAGGGCACTACGGGGACTTCTCGCATATCAGTTGTAAGAAACGGCTTCATACTATTTCTATCAACACAAGACCATACAGATCCAGGACATATATCACAAATTCTATTATTGCACTTAGTAGGTCTAGGAATCGAACCCCGACCTTAAAGGGGGTTACGGTTGACATTTCGCATATCTGATGTAATAAACGTCTTTATACTATTTTTGTCAACACTAAACCGTACAGATCGGGGTCTTACATCGCAAATTTGAATTTACCACCTACTAATGGAATGGGAAACGAACCCTCGACCATCAAGGGCGCTACGGGTGACTTGAAGCACATATGATGTCAGAAACGTCTTCATGCTATTTTTATGAACCAGGGACCTCAGGAAATAAAATGGTAAACAATGTAAATATGTGTATAGTTTGTGAAAACTGCAAATTCCATTACTGACACATTTTTTAAAACTTAGTTTCATAATTGTTTGTGGGCAGATCATATAGTTTTAAAATTGTGACCAGGTTATATTAGGGCAGACTTCAAACCAAGGACCCCAGGTGAGTATGATTTACTGTGGGTCATTCCAAGATTGTTGGTAATTCAAGTGTAAAATTTTATTTTATTTAAATTTACTGTATTATAGCTCCAATGTTATGTGCAAGAGTTTATACCCATGTCCATAGTACTTCATATTCTAAAATAATAGGGTGATTTCTGGGGATATCATGGCTGAAAATGCAACAAGGAAAGAGTTAAATCACATTCTTTACTGCAAGTTCTAGCTACACAATGTCTGTGTCTACCTCATCCTCAATAGTAGTTTCACAATCTTCATTCATGGGCTGACAACCTTTATGTTCGTCACGGCTTTCCAGATTGTAATAAAACTGCAGCTCTTCATTTTCCCTCCATCTTTCTCCAAAACGCTTCGAAAGCAGTCTCGAAACATCTTTCACTTTTTGTGCCTGAAGGACAACCCCTTTGTTTATGTCTTCTGGCTGTACGCGAGTCATATAAAAATAAGGTTTCGTGATACGTTTAGGTTCGCAAATGTCAGTTCTGTCCAAAACAAATTATTTTTATCAAAAAGTATAACAACATAAACCATTCCAAATCACGTCAGGCAGAGGTACGTTCTCTGTAAAGGATAAACACTTCGCAAACCATCATGGAAAGTAGGATAGCGGAACTGGGTGCTCCTATTGGCTGATGAGGATGTGGCGGGTTTTGTAACCAAAAATGGCGAAACAGTCTTTGGACTTGGCGGATATTGCAACTAAGCTTCAACTTTGACTTCTTCATATATAGTAGGATGTAGCACGTTTTGTGACAAAACAATAGTTTTAATGAATTCAGCGCAGCAAAAGACATATGAAATGCTTAACTCAATTTTCATAAAATATGAATTTGGCAGGTTTTGATTCTAGGCGCCTCAAATATACTGTGCCCTTATACGACGGAATGGATGATGGCGTGATTTGAATTGAGCGCGCTGAGGCACTACCAAGTATGCGGCAAGCTGTTAACTCGCCATGATTTGAAACAGCGCGTGTTCTGAGTCATCATCATCAAGTTTCCACTCCAGGTTCCCGGGTGTGGTTTACGAGCGCTCTCCATTTTGGTCGATTCATGTACCACTGCTCCTTCAAGACTTCAACCCAGTTGATTCCCTTGGATGTGATATCTTCCTTCACTTGGTCCAGCCATCTCCTCCTAGGTCTTCCAACAGGTCTCTTTCCAGTAATCTCAGTATGTAACCATTGTTTTGCAAATTCTTCTTTCTGTCATACGTTTCACGTGACCAAACCATCGCAAACGTGCCCTAGTTATGGTCTCCTTCAGGGACTGATTTATTCCAGCTTGTTCTCTTATCTTCTCATTTCTTACTTTGTCTTTCCTAGTTTTTTGAAGCATGCTCCTTAGAAACTTAATTCTGAAGCCTGAAGTCTGCTGTCATCTTTTTTGGTAGTTGTGCATGTTTCCAACCCATAAATCAATATAGGGACAAAGTATGTTCGAAACAGAGTTTGTTTTGATCTTAGTGGCACTTGCTTATTCCAGAGTAGATATCGAACTTGCGGCATGTTCTACGGTGGGGACAATAGAAGAGAAGATATCGCATTACGTAATCAGGGTGTCTACTGTAAGGATGAAGTAAAAATTAGTTACTTTTTAGGTACCTTTTAGTTAATTTTAGTTACCTTTGAATTCAAGATACGTCTGCGGTCTGCAAGCATAGGCGCTCATCACGCGGTGAAGAAAAAAACGAAGAACTGTTTTTAACAGTGGCGGCTGGTGATTTTTCACTTGGTGGTGCCAGCATATTCAAAATTTGCAATAAAATCATTCAAAGTTGCAGGTACGGATAGTGCATATTTTATGCAACAAGTTATATGTTTAACATTATTTAACTGTGCTATTGAAGAAGACGTTTTTAATTGAAGTGTCAGCTGAAGTGAATTGAGAAATTGCATAACTACTACAAATATTTTAGTCTCGGGATTTTTCGCCAAAACAAAAGTTCCTCCTTTCTCTACTAGAAAGCGCTAAAGTGTCAAGGAGCTTAGATATCTAACCTCCTTGACTTTCATGGCCCTCTAAGGAACAACAAAAACTCGACAAGCAAGCTGCCCTTTGGGTGTCAAACAACAACGCCTGGCACCGAGGCCATACGATATTATATCATACACATATTTTGATCCATATGCATTTTAAATAAAACACACTTTTAAGAATTATAATTGAACAAACCTCTCAGAAAAATAATTTGAAGAAAACAACATATGCTAGGCCTACTCATCAAAAATATTTGTTCCAAAACCTCGATCGACACCTTCATTTGAATTAATAAGAGCGGTCCTATCGCTAAATGGAGATTGTAACAACTCACTTATTTTATTCATTGTTACACTTCCGAAAGGTGACACAGAGCTCATTGAGATTCCTACGGCTTCGTACGTTGCGCTCGAGCTATGCAATCTTCAAACATGAAACAAATCAAATTTTATTAAGGAACCTAGCTTGCATGTATCGATTCAAAAAGCACACTTATTAGATTAAAACGGTGTTTATATGGTCAATGCCGCATGATGCTATGCAAGTTTATGTAACATGTCTATATAGGAAAAAATAAGCATGGCTATTGCTAACACACACGTGACCACATCCTCTTTGTCGCAATTTCAGTTGTTGTCTCAAAATAAATAGGTGAGATGAAATGAACACGATGACCTACCTCTAAGACAACCTTACTTATCGTACATACGGATTGATTGGAAAGGATATCCCCTGCATCTAATATAAATGAACACAAAAGCTATTTAACGACGGACACTATTCATACACATTTGCAGTCAAACTTGAGAATTTGTGTTTACGCTTGGTACGTGAAACTGTGCCGCCAAATTAAATTAACGGAACACAGTAAAACTCGTTGAAAAATTCCGAATTTTTACATTACAAAGAGAGAACAAATAATCCCCGTCATCAATATGAGCCTAAAAAAGTTGCTAAATGTCAAACAATAAAGAACTAAAACTATTTTGTGGTTTGAATTTATTTAATAGTCAAGACACAGTGATATATCGTCAATCTGGTACCACTGGAGGTGTGCTGCCATATGCTGTACTCTAGTGGTTGAAAGATAAAGCAGTTCAGCAGTTCTAACGTGTATGTAATGTGTGCTTGTACCTGTGACGTGCTGCTATCTCGTGGATAGAATTGAAGCTCCGCGTCACGAGGCCGTTGGCTCTACCTCAGGGTAATATGCGTCTCAACACAACACAAACAAACTCAAGCCAAACTAGTCCTTATTGCAGTACAGTGTCTGATGTTCGTAGGTAGTGCCGGTTGGCTCTGGCTCAGTAATTCAATAAAGCGCCACCAGAACGCATGTCAGTTTGCGCGCTCGTTCAAATAAATGCAGAATATGTATACAATTTCCTCAAAATGTAAATGTAATATAAACTGTTCTTGAGAGGGAAAAGTCACATATTCTCTCTTCATTACACTGGTGGTGCCATGGCACAAGGGCACCACCTCAGGAACCGCCCCTGGTTTTTAAAGAGGTTTTTTATTTATCGTATGGCTTTTAGTGCCGGGAATGTCCTAGGACATGTTCAGCTCGCCTGAGTCTGTAGCTGCTTCCAGCGGTCACCCTTAGGGTGAGCTACAAGTGCCGTTCAATTTCAAGTTGCTACAAGATATCAATGATACCTAGTGGTGAACGTTGGAACTTTGATAGAGCGTTCCGACGAAATCTAACCTAACAATTTAGCTTCACACAAGTTTAGTCTGTGGAAGAATCTTTTACATGCCATAGATCTTCGATCTGGCACCGCCGGCTTTACTTCACCTCCGAAGGAAGGCATACTGAGGGATTTTAACGCTTTTAAAAATCCAACGACTTCGGCCGGGTTTGAACCCGCTATCTTGGGCACAGCAGCTCAGCATGCTACCAACTACGCCACCGAAGCCGCTTTAAATGAAATTCACATGATGTTTTAAAAATAATAAATATATACTAGATATTTAATATCCAATGAGTTGTTACAGCTAATATGTCGTCTTGTGCACAATATGTTGTTATAATTACGGTACCAAGAGGTTACTCTGCTCTTGACCATTTGGCGAGATTTCCTTCATCCCCACGGTAGGTCACGAAGAAATGTAAGTTACCGGTATGCGATGTTACGCGATCGTCACCGAATTCTGTCTTCGCAGTCAAATACGGAGAAATATCGAGATGTTACACGATCGGCGCTGGTCTCAGTTGTTTGATGAGCTTCCCGTAGTTTTCACGACAGAACACGAAGAAAAATCGCGATTTAGATAATCAATGTCACTTTTAGTCATTCGACGAGATTTCCATTGTCTTTGAGGTCGGGCACAAAAAAATATAGCATTATTACGCAATCGGCGCCACTTGCTGTCCGTTTGACAAGAATACAGTTGTCCTCGTCATTAAATGCGGAGAAATATCGCTATGTATCGCAATCGCTACCGCTCTCGGCCGTTTTACGTTGTCCTCGAGATATTATGCAATCGTCGCCGCACCCGGCCGTTCAACGATTGTCTGCCTGTCTATCTGTCCTGACAGAATGGCGGAGGAATGGGCATGGTTAAAACTCACGAGTAGTTATGAACATGTTGTTCAGTTGGCGCCGTGATGCCTCAGCGGTCTAGCTGGATGCCTCAGCGGTCTAGCTGTATGCCTCTCACGGGTTCGATTCCCGGTCAATGCATGTGAGATTTTCGAAGTGAAATGCCATGTCCTGTGGTTCGGATTCCACGTAAAAAGGAGGTCCCGTGGCTCATAATCACAAGATTCACGGTCACGTAAAACTACAATCTTCCTTCCTTCTCTTTGTCCCTATGCTGTGGTTGGGAGTTCATCAGTTCAGGGTGAATCACGAGGAGGATTTAGTATTTCGATGCTACGTAGCCTGTCATTTTTAAGTGGGTTGATGCACTTCTCGCTCCCCGCACGCTTTTAAGTATACGGTCATGGGAAAAATGGCGAGTAGGTTTCGTGACGGGAACCCCGTGATGGGTGCCGAATCACCTTTGACAGGATTCTCGCAGTCCTCGTGGTCACAAGTTCACGATATGGGATGGGTTTTATGATTTTACGCAACTGATGTCGATTTCGGACCGTTTGACGAGACTCCCGCAGCCAAGTCGTGCGGTCAGCAGGCCGTCTTGAGGATGCGATTTTGGAGGAGGAGGAGGATGAACGTTCGAAGTAGGTACGGTATCGAATATTACGAATTATTCCGAGAGTATTGCACGAATAATACGACAAGAGGGCAAGTTTTATTTCAACTGAGAACCACAAATTATCTACAAGTTATCGAAATAATCGGTTAGATTATATATCCGATGAAACGAAAGTTCGAAGGAAAAATCGACTTATAACGGAATTTCGAATTAACCATACTGGATGTCGCAAATTTACTAGACATATTTTTTAAATAAGTTATATGTATTTCGAAGATTTTTCGCAATTTTTTTTCGAAACGGTGACATTTCGCAAGATTGCGACATTAAATTGTTTCGCGTTATTTCTGGACTTCAATTTGACATAGTTTCCAAATAACAGAAATGAGAGATTTCTTTTAGGATCGGAAGTATTCGCGAATAAACGTCTCGCGAGAAGTCAGGTTTCCTAATACAGTAACACAGAAAAATATTTCACACGAAACTTAAGTCTTCTTAATGCCGAAAATATACATTGAACCGATGTATACCACTCAAGGTATCCTCAGTATGTATTTCCTTGAGGTCGGGCACGGAGACATATAGCTTAGTACTATGCAATAGGCACGGCACCGCTTGCGTGAAACTCGCATTCTCTGAGCCTAGCGGCGCGAGTTTAAACGATTCAGAAAATTTTCGTTACCCGTTTGTAAAATTCGTTACTTTTTCGTTACTTTCGTTACCCATTTGTAAAATTCGTTACTTTTTAGTTACTTTCGTTACCGGTAGACACCCTGGTAATGCATAATGATGATGATGATAATTGTTGTTTTAAGGGGCCTAACATCAAGGTTATCGGCCCCTAATGAAATGAAATGGCGTGAAATGAAAGGATGTAGATAAAAACAGCTCACTGCCATGGATGAAACGAAAATGGTGCTTATAAAACAGACAGTGAGCCCCAACAATTATGCCTTATTTGAATACAAAGAATAAATGGCGGATGGTGAAAAAGGATAAAACAAATAAGGCATAGTGAACAATAAAATAGATGAACACAATAAAAACATAAAGCAGATTTAACCTGAATTAAAAGTCGTAACTACACATTAAAACTTAAAAAAGTAACCACTCTCCCTCATGAACCGGATGACGAGGTCTACTGACGGCCCGTCAACACGGAGAATAAGGGAGAGGGTATTAGGCAGTTTAAGAGTCCTTCGCAGATCGGCCAGATCCACACACTCCAAGAGAAGATGTGCCGCGGTTAGGTGGGCACCCCAAGTACACACAGGGGGATCTTCTCTCTTTAGCAAGTGGGAGTGCGTAGCAATCCCATGGCCGATCCGGAGTCGATAGAGTACCACAGCTTCTTTCCGGAGAGATCGGAAGGAAGATTTCCACATCTTCGTTGTCTCCTTGATGCCTCTCAGTTTGTTGGGTGGAGGCGTGGCACGCCATGCTTCTTCCCAATGCAACAGGATCGAATGCCGCAACTGAGAGCGCACATCACTAGCAGGCACCTTATACGGTAGCGAGGGCAGTGCGACTGCCTCTCTCGCCGCCTGATCAGCAAGCTCGTTTCCCGCAATACCCATGTGGCTAGGAAGCCACACAAAGGTCACCCCGGTTCCAGCGTTACACGAGCAGGTCGTGCACACGCCGGACCAACGGGTGCTTCGGAAAACACACATCGATCGCTTGCAGCGCACTCAGAGAGTCAGTACACACAAGAAAGTGCTGGTGATCGTCTGATAACGTGTACCGCAGAGCCTCTAAGATGGCATAGAGCCACAGGCCTCGGGAAGTGAAAATAGAAATCGACGATCCTCAACCACAAATGCACAGCCTACTTTCTCGCTTACCCTCGAACCGTCCGTGAATAGAAGCCCTGATCCGGGATACCGGCTCACCACGGACTGGAACAGCCTCCGATGGACGGAGGAGTCCGTGTCCCACTTGGGGCCGGTGTGCAGATCCAGGATGATATCAGGGCGAGAGACCATCCACGGAGGGGCCTTGCTAGGTACTCGGACGATACAGGAGACAGAAGGAAACCGGAACTGACGGTATAAGTCATCCAAGAGAATCCCCGCCGGCCGAGTGGCTCGGGCGAGCGCATCATACAGCCGGCGATTCGGATTGAAAAACAAACAGGGATAGCTTGGATGAAGTGGCATCTGTCGAATAGTTGCAGCATAGGTCAGCAGTACTTGTTGGCGCCTGAGGTGTAAAGGAGGTACGCCAGCCTCAGCGAGCAAGCTGACGACTGGGCTCGTCCGAAAGGCACCCGTCGCCAGCCTCACTTCACCGTGCTGGACACTGTCCAGTTTAACAAGCACTTACTACGGGCCGAACCATATGCTACACTGCCATAATCTAACTTAGATAAAATCAGTGCCTTATAAAAACGTAGAAGCACCGCGCGGTCCGCCCCCCACGATGTGCCGCTAAGAAACCGCAACATGTTGAGTTTCTTAGCACAGGCAGTTTTCAAACACCGCACGTGTGGCTCCCACGTCAATTTCTGATCGAAAAGGAGCCCAAGGAACCGGTACGTAGCAACAACAGGCAAAGCTACATTGCCCAGATAAAGCTCAGGAACAGGATGGAGAGTGCGCTTTCGGCAGAAATGGACAACCGAGGACTTAGCGGTTGAGAATCGAAAGTCATACTCTAGTGTCCAGCGTTCCACTCTCCGAATAGCTTGTTGTAGCTGTCGTTCAGCGACCGCCATATTTTGCGCACTATAATGTAGAGCGAAGTCGTCTACATATAGCGACGGTACCACTGCTGGACCAGCAGCAGCGACTATACCGTTTATGGCAATCGCAAATAATGTTACGCTAAGCACCGATCCCTGTGGGACTCCGTTTTCTTGTAAATGATATTGCGAATATGTTCCCCCCCCCCCCTATTCGGACACGGAATAGACGAAGGGACAGAAAATTCGCAATAAAAACCGGCAAGTTACCTCGGAATTTCCATTGCTGCAGGGTAGAGAGGATGCCGTAACGCCAAGTGGTGTCATAGGCCTTCTCGAGGTCAAAGAAAACAGGTGCTGTCTCCGGAGAAAAGCGTCCTGTATGGCGGTCTCCAGACGTACCAGATGGTCGTTGGTACACCGAGACACCCTGAATCCACACTGGTATTCAGACAGGAGTCCTCGCTTCTCCAGGACCCACACCAGGCGCCGATTGACCATCCTCTCAAAGAGCTTGCACAGACCGTTAGTGAGACAAATAGGTCTGTTACTCCCTGTCAAATTGGGATCCTTATCGGGCTTCAGGATAGGTATAATGATACCTTCCTGCCATTGCGCTGGAAACACACCTTCTAACCAGATACAATTAAACACCCTGAGCAAATAACGAATGCTCTCATCGTTAAGGTGTTTAAGCATCTGGTTGTGAATATTATCCGGGCCGGGAGACGTGTCCCTGCAGAGCGCCAGCGCTCCGCGGAGTTCCCACTCCGTAAAGGGCACGTTGTACTCCTCCGAACGCGGGAAGCAAAACTGAGCTGGAAACGTTCTGCCTCGCGCTTCATGGCCACGAAGGCAGGATCATAGTTATCGGAACCGGATATATCCGCAAAATAAGATGCGAGAAGGTTTGCAACGCGGTACGGATCTGTAACCAATTCATTATCAATGGAAATTCCCGATACTGTAGAAGATGTCTGAATACCCGAGATGCGTCGTAGTTTAGTCCACACTTGAGAGGAGGGGGTATGTGCCGTAATAGACGACACATACCGTTCCCAGGATTGTTTCTTACACTGGCGAATAAGAATCCGTGCCTTGGCACGACATTTCTTAAACGCCACCAAATTGGCCATGGTTGGACGCCGACGGTAGTGCTTATGAGCTCGACGACGGTCTCTTATTGCCGCTGCAATATCCTCTGTCCACCAGGGGACGAGTTTGCGACGAGGAGTCCCAGAAAAGGAGGGAATCGATTCCTCGGCGGCTGCAAGAAGCACGTCAGTGATGTGCTGTACCTCGCCATCGATGCTCCGGCATCCCAGATCATCAAATACTGCGCGTTCTGTAAATGATGGCCAATTGGCCCGTTTAAGTACCTAACGACTGGGGAACGACACGGGCTTCTGGTTCAGAAGTGTTAGAACGATCGGGAAATGGTCACTGTCACAGAGGTCGTCGTGTACATACCAACCAAATAGGGGGACCAGCGCACGGCTACACACACTCAAGTCAATGTGTGAGTACGTGCCGTGCGCTAAGCTAAAATGTGTAGCTTCCCCTGTATTTAATAGAGATAAATCCAACCCCTGAATTAAGCCCTCCACGTCCCTTCCTCTGGGGCAGGAAGATGTAGATCCCCATTGGGGGTGATGCGAGTTGAAATCACCCACGATAAGGAAAGGGACTGGAAGTTGATCAACAAGATCAAAGACGTCATTAATATCAAGGGGCTGGTTCGGTGGAAGGTACACGTTACAAACAGTTGTCATAGCAGGCAAGGACACGCGAACTGCAATCGCTTCCAGAGGAGTGGCGAGTGGAAACTCTTCACTGTAGCAGTCAGAGCGAACGAAGGTACAAACGCCCCCGGAAGCCCGGGCGGCGTCTTGTCGCTCTTTAGAGTATAGTCTGAAACCTCTCAGAACCGTCTCGTGATCAGGTCTGAGGTTTGTTTCCTGTAGGCAGACTATACTCGCTGCGTATTGTGCAATGAGCTGACGGAGCTCTGTCAAATGCCTGTCATAACTGTTACAATTCCACTGTAACAGTGCCATAGTGTGAACTTATAAACTAGGGAATAAGTTGGAGCAGCAAGCTACAACTTATCCTCTGGAGGATCTTCACCCACTACGTCGACTATAATCTCCATGTCCTCAGGCGAGGTCGTGGAGTGACTCGACTCAGCGGAAGATTTCCTGGACGCAATTTGGCGGCGGGGGGATCTCCGTGGGGAGCGCGAAGATCTGGGGACCAAAACGTCCCCAGGCGCAGAAGCATCCGCAGATGGTGGGGCGGATGGCTTCCCCTTCTTTGGAGGAGAAAGGGAACGCGTAGTGCGGGCTCCCTTCTTCCCCGTCTCTTTCAGATATTTCGACGGGTCAGGAGACTTATTCCTGACCCTGGTCGACGATGCCGCTTCCGCGGGCTTCGGCGCGGCTTTCGCCGACCGTTTGGGTGGACTTCCTCCCGAGTGGGGAGTAAGTCTTCAACTTCCTCCCCTGCTGTGCGGGCGGAGCAGCCTTCGCTCGCACAGCCTTCTTTGGGGCCGAAGGTGGGGTTGAAGTCACCTTCGGGCTCTCTTTCCGATTCTGGGGTGTAGATACAGATGTAGATGGCGGTGGTACATTAGAAGGTTTCACAGCTGAGACAAAAGATGAGGTAGCCGGGACCAAATTGGGTATTATGGCTCTATAATCAATCTTTGGAGAAGGCGAAATTGAGGTATGGTACTTCTTGCGGGCCTCCTGGTAGGTGAGACCATCCAGGGTTTTGATCTCCTGGATTTTCTTCTCACTCAGGAAGACAGGGCAGTTCCTGTCCCGAGGAGAATGAAATCCAGGGCAATTAGTGCACTGATATGGTGTGGTGCACTCTTCCGCTTCGTGTGGTACCTTACCGCATGTTCCTCAGATTTCTGGGCTCGAGCATCGGGATAACATGTGCCCGAACTTATGGCACTTATAACACCTCATTGGTGGAGGGATATAAGGCCGTACGTCACAACGGTAACTTGTAACCTTGACTTTCTCCGGGAGCACCGAAAGCTCAAAGGAAATAATGAAAGCACCAGTATCCACGACTTGACCAGTGACCTTGCGCGTGATGCGCCGGACATCAGTCACGTGACGGTGCTGCATATCCTCCTTGAGCTCTTCGTCAGTGTTCAGAATCAGGTCCCGGTGGAAAATAACTCCTCGGACCAGATTCAGAGACGTGTGCTTTTCCACTTTGAGGGATATCGCCAAAGTGGTCACATTTCAGAAGTTGTTCAACCTGCTCACCAGTCCTAGTCTTGAGCAACAAGCTACCGTTTCTCATCTTTTGTACCTTCTCAAGCTCACCATAGACCCCTTCTATGTGGCGAGAAAACAAAATAGACTTTACCATCTTGAAATCACCCCCATCCGTTCTGGTTGCAACCAGAAACTTGGGAGTGTTAGCACCCAGATTCTCACGAACAGACTGTTCCCAGGGGGTTGATCCCCATAGGGAATCAAAAGTTAAAGACTTGGGTGGCGGACCACTCTGTTGGGAGATATTCCTTTTCTGTCCCATGGCCATTTCATCCTCCCTGAATGCCACCGACTCCAATCACGGGCTGTCTCTGTAGTCGCTACCCAGCCAAGGCAAGGCCCGCCTAGCTTGGAAGGCATTGCCCGGGGATCCGATGTTTGACATGCCATACAGGCATATACCCCTTGGCATATACTAGAGAGTTTTCCAGCACAGGCATGCAGCTGTGCGGGGACCTGCGTTGTCAGGCGGATACTACTGCAGGGTACATGGCGCACCCACCTGTTGGTGTGGCCAGACCGAACAGGCTCTCGAGCGTAGTCGCACACCTAGGTGGCCCTTCCCCTGACAGCACGCACATATAATTTTGAGTGCCAGACCTCAAAAAGATGAACTGAAAAAGGCGTGCGATATAACCTAATGAGAGTTATATCGCACAAAGTGGGGCGTTTAGAGCTGGCTGTCAAACCCGTAAAGGGGACCTGGGCCAAGAAACCCTTTTCGTCGCCTTCTACGACTGGCAGGGTATACCTGTGAGTGTATTCCATCCCTCCCACCCACGGGAGGTCCAATTCGCAAGACAAGCCGGAAACCTAAAAGAATAGCCAAGGTAGCCCCTTTTAGTCGCCTCGTACGACAGGCAGGGGATACCGTTGGTGTATTCTAAACCCCCCACCCACAGGGGGGCACTACGTAATGCAACTACAGCTATCGATATGTGACCTTGTGGCAGTATATAAACCGGCTCTTAGGAGGCCAGGCTATTAGTCTGTTTTGATCTGTCTGTGTGAATCAGCTGGTCGGTGGTGCTCACTAGTCGTTAAGCTGTGGTTATACTGTGCAATTACTCCGCGAGGCTAGGCATTCACAATAACACCTCCACGTTACTCCGATATTGTGTCAGAAGACAGTCTCATTTTCACACCAGTGCGTGAAAAGTAAAGTGCCATTGTGTTCCATGAACTTATTATTATTATTATTAGGGTGATTGTGAAAATTCATCGTTATGAAAATACTACAGGAATTAAAGGGTAAGTGAATATGGACTGGTTTAATGCAAGTGACTGACAATTTTACTGTGTGTAAACTTCTACCCAGGGCTCAATGTTTATAAACTGGAATTGTGTCCAATTCGAACTAGCATCATAACTGAATGCAGAGTGACAGTGAGCGACCCTGAGAGCTTATGTAATATCATGGAAATTTAGTGTTAGAATCAGATCAGGCATAGTTGAGACATTCTAGCCAGGGGATATTATAATTATTATCATCCAGCCCCGTAAGATCGACCCGATCATATTTATGACAGTCAGTATAAGTGGATATTCCAAAAACTGTGGGCTACACTATCAGAATGCCGAGTGTGCATTTGTGGAAGAGTTCGGAACGACCCTTTAAGATGGTGACGTCACTATCCCACTGTTCAAACATGACGCTCGGCTAGAGTGGCACTATGTGAGGGGAGCGATACCAGGATGCCGGATGGGGACCCGGAGCGATGCCTGTCAGTGGCATATTACTGTGGACGAGGAGGCAGAGTGAGGCGAATGCGGGGATATGTCTCTTTCCTAGTGTACAGCCATCACGGGTCCATGGTGCCAGGGTTCGATCCGCACCGAGGGATGACCCACCGCCACAGAACATCTAAGGTAGAAGCCTTCCGACTTATGTAGATCTTATTCTTGGGCCATGAATTTCCAAAATTTCCGCTAAATCTATTCACTTTCCTAATCGTTAATAATCTTCGTTCTTATATAGTTGGTTGCATATAGGCTAGGCGTATATTTCTATTAGTCGCTTAGACTTGTAGGCAAGGTGGATCCTCAACATTTTTCACTCTTAATTATAATAAATAATAGGGGATGTCCTACCCCATTTGCAGCAGAATTATGATACGTTAGAAGCATTTGCATTATTTTTCTGAATAATTAGAAAATATTTTCTAATGATTATAATAATAATAATAAAAATCTCTACATATTTATATTGGAAGAACACTGAATTTTGATAAACAACAATGAAAGTAATATCCATGAGGATAATAATAAATGATAATGATAAATATGTTGAATTATGATTATAAACAAATTGTTTGATTCTGTAAAAATCTGGGATCTTACGACCTTCAAATAATATTAGACATTTTTGAAACGAAGCCTAATAATAATAATTATGGGTCAATGCACTTTTCTAAAGTTAGTTCAGATAGATTGAGGTGTTGATCCTCGAATGAGTGGGATTCATGCGGGAGTGATATCCTGTAATACATAATACTGCTTGCTTTGACAATAAAATGGGATGCATGCGGGAGTGATATCCTGTCCCATAGTGGTAACAGTGCTTCAAATGTCAGTCCAATTACTAAGAATTCCCATGAAATACACTAATATAAGATCAGTGATTTGTTATGAATGTAATGACGTCACGTCCAACCTCATGCCGATTTTTGTGACGGCTGGTATTTAATTCACGTTCAGTGTTGCATATCTTCTCATTAAATCATATAATTATGAGAATTATAACGAGATATCTGAGGCCACATTTGATAAAGCCTACAATTATTATTATTACTATTTTTGCTTTGAAGCAGCCTCCGTGGCTTAGGCGGCAGCACGCTGGCCTCTCACCGCTGGGTCCGTGGTTCAAATCCCGGTCACTCCATGTGAGATCTGTGCTGGACAAAACGGAGGCAGACAGGTTTTTCTCCGGGTACTCCGGTTTTCCCTGTCAAAATTTCATTCCAGCAACACTCTCCACTATCATTTCATTTCATCTGTCATGCATTTCATCATTGCCCCAGAGGAGTGTGTCAGGCCTCGGCAGCCGGCACAGTTCATATCCTCGCCGCTAGATGGGGGCTTCATTCATTCCATTCCTGACCCGGTCGGAGACTGGAAGCAGGCTGTGGATTTTCATTTTTCACTATTTTTGCTTTGAGATAAATAAATGCTCTGATAAATGTTAATTGTCAAACTAATGCAATTTGACATGCCGCGCTAGTAAGTGTCATTCTGAATTATGTGTTTTCGTTGTAATAGTGAAACGCGGGTGTGAAACAACCTCAAGATTGTTGTAAATAATAAATATGTGAAATAATATACTGTAGGACCATATTATGAACTGAAACCTAGATTTAGGTATTTCTTTTTCATGTCGTGAGTGATAATTTAAGATTATGCAATCTCGCATGTAAAGGTTAAAAGAACAATGTGTATTTTTGATCTAACATAGTCGAACCAATGAACTTTTAAGAAGAGACTATGATTTTTTTCAGAGAGGCATAATCAAAGCAGGAAAGTGATTATTATTATTCTTGTTATTGTCAACAGGCAATGTTTTGTGAATACATATTTGGTGAATTGGTTTTTATCTTAATATGTGTTCTCACTTTCTGTTGTATTGTGAAGTCTTTCCTTATCCTTTACGGGGAGCATGGGTGCAGTGTGCAGTAATTACATAGCCCAGCCCAGGACGCCCTGAGATAATCTCGTGCTGACACTGTGCTCATGTTGCCTTGCATGTGGTCGCCTGTCCATCCCAGGTGGACAGACGGGCACAATACGTAGAACCGAAGTATACAATTGAGGCAATGGGTGCAATAACAACTTAAGTCTGAAAACACTGTTTTGAGAAAATCACTCCCAAAGTTTTGAAACACTGCAAATGTCTGAGTTTTTCATTTATGGATAAGTTGATTTATACACACCATTTAAAGGTAGTCCTTAACAATATATCAATGTCACTGTGAATTTAAACTTTACCAGTTCTCAAATATTTTAATTTAAATATGGATTGACTTAAGTCGTTATTGCAGAGAGTGACAATCAGCATCTTAAATTACCATTTATGGATAGTAGATTCGTTCAAATTAATTTAATTCGAAAAAATAGCTACCCTGTACTGCACAATAAGTATATTTTTTATAATAAAATTATAATATATATACAGTATATATAAAATTAACACCAAAAACGTAATTTTGAAACTATTCTTTTAATTAGGCACCTTTGAAAGTATCCCTGAAATTATTTTACCTAAAAAAGAAATAAAAAGGTGTCCAAACACAGCAATTTTTTATAATCCTGTGTAATTAGTACATTTAAATGCAAACGGTTATGCAGATAAGGCTTAGAATGGTTACATTCATGCATGATCACTGATTCTGTTTACCCAATTTCAATCAGAAAATAATGATTAAATGAATAGATATACACCGGCATTGCCTTGATAGGATAGACTAAGTGAAGTAAATCTTTATTTAAATATTATTAATAATAATAATAAAACTATTAATAATAATAATAATAAAACAACAGGAGTTTATGGACATTCAATGGTTTCCTCAGCCTCACTGATTTCACTTTGCAGTTCACTTTCTTCCACAACAGTCTCTTTCTCTAATATCTGCTTAAGTGCATCTGCATTCTCCGGTTTTAAGAACTTGAGTAAAGAAAGAACATCATTTTTCTTTGTTAACTTAAAGCCAGGCCTGGCCAGTTCTTTGAAATTCAGCTCTTCTATCAGTGGTAGATTACACTGCAACGAAAAGCGAAATGGTTGGAAGACAGCATTATAGGTAGCCGATACCGCAAGTGACCCTGAAGTTTGAAACATAAGGACCATATATTTCTGAATAGAGAATTTAGTGTCTTTTGACTTAGGAACTTTAAAAAAGAATGGTTCTAAAGCGGAGCACCAATCTTGGATAAGATGCGCTGCCATCACAACCTCAAAAGGGGAAGGGTCATTTCGTGCTGTCTTCAATATTGACAGATAAGCTTCAGTAGACTCAATAGTTTCTACTCTTTTGAGTAAGTTACCATAAAGCCCAAAATGTCTGTCACATTGGCAATAGGAATGACCATGGGGTGGAAAAAAGTGTGTTATTCTAATATTTCTTGTCTGTGACAACCAGGAACAAAATCTGAGCATTGTGGAATTCTTGTTCTGGCCCCCTGCTGCATCCAAAAAAAGAATAATCTTCTTTACATTCTTATAAGTTTCAAGTTTCTTTGATATGAAGTCATGTAGAAAACTACACACTGAATTGGCATTTTTCCTGGCATCACATTCTAAAAAGCAATAGAATGAACTTCCAGAGTCGTTATGACAGTGAACATTAAAAATATTCAGCCACAATAATCTTTTATAAAATTGGGACGTAACATTTAACTTAGGCAGAGGAAGGTTCTGTTCATAATCAAACTCTAATATTAGTGTGTCATCTGTTTCTCTATCACCTTTCACTTTAGCCAAGTACTCCTGTTTCAGAGACTTATACTTTTCAACCCTTTTTACGTGAAGTTGATACATCGTTTTACAAGGATCATTCGGATTAACATCCAATAATCTTGTGGATTCAGTGCAGAAATCACAGACGTTAGTTCTTCGTTGCCTAAAACAGTATGGACTATTTTCTCTAAAATACCTGTGATATGTAGAGTATTTCATTGTAAGAGTTCTTCCAGCAGACTCAAAATAATATTGCTGAAATGCAGTAAAAAGCTTCTTCACATTCAAGTCCAGATTTTCAAAATATTTCCGTTTGGTATGTCCCCGGCAATAGTGAGACTCCTTGCTTGGAAATGTAGACCAGTGTTCCTCGATTCTTTTCCAGATGTCATCAGACAGTTTGTTAGGACGCGTTGAATGTTTTCCCCTATTCTCTTTTATTACGAGATTCCCTGTAAAACCAAACGATGAAAACATGCGTCAAACAACTTAAGAGTTAGGGTTTCTTAGAATTAAAAAGATGAGATACAAACCCGAGGAACATTCCAGGGATATTAATTTAATATTAAAAATAATACATAGGAACATTCTAGAAATATCAGAAATAATATTATAGAAACGTTCCTACAATATTATTTGCTGATAGGGAATTGACGTTGTCTTACCTGAAGCACAAGCACACAACACAGTCTTAATTCGCGATTCAGTGACTTGAAAACTTTTCAAAAAGAACTCCTTACAGACCTCTTTCCTTTCATCATTTTGCAAGTGATATGCCCACAAATATCCTCTGTTCTTTCCACAAGGATTGGGCTTTTTTGAGACCATTTCCTTTTTATCAATGAGGCCACAAAGAAAAGTGTCCTGCACTACCTTATCACCCAGATCCCAAAACAAATTAAACATTTCTTCCTGATTTTCTTTGGGGAAAAATGAGTGGCAGTTTCTCTTGCAACAATTTTCAGTGTAACTAAATACTTTCTTAGAAACCTTCTTGCCACTAGAACTCACATAGCTATCACCACGATTCCTCTTGTTTTGTTCTGCACGCGTTTCCAAGAGTCTCGCTGAAGTAATCTCTTCTTTCCTTTATTCTGCATTTCCAAATCCGATCCTTCATTTAACTTATCATTTTTACTATCATCTGACTGATCACACATCTTTACAGAATAACAATAAGAAAACCACACGCAACAGTCACAAGACAACACTCACTGATTCCCGCGCGTGTGCGATACCGGAGCTCGAAGCGCCTAAGTCGGCCCTGCTGTTCGCCGGAAGAACGAAAGGAAGGAAGCTTGTAGTTTAACGTGACCGTTAATCTTGAGATCATGAGCCACGGGACCTCCTTTTTACGTGGAATCCGAACCACGGGACATGGCATTTCACTTCGAAAATCTCACATGCATTGGCCGGGAATCGAATCCGGACCGCCTTGGTGAGAGGCATACAGCTAGATCGCTGAGCCACCACCCCCCCCTCCCCCGACCGGAAGAACGACTACACAGCTGTATATAATGCAAGCTCCTGCCATCTAGAGTTGACATAACGAAATAATATTTGGAGGATAGATGAAGAACACATTGGGGATTACAAAACAGCATTCGCCGGAAAAACGACTTAAGTCGACTTAAGTGGTTATTGCACCCAGCGCCTCAATTCAAGGTATCCTCAGTATGCGTTTTCTTGAGGTCGGCATGGGAAAAAATAGCTTTATAAAGCAATCTGCGCCGCTTGCATCAAACTCACTCCATTGCAATCCGTGAGCCTGGCTGCGCGAGTTGAAATGATTTAAACAGACGTCAGTGAATTTTCGTTACCTCCAACCATCCAAACATAAAAATTAGATACTTTACATTACTTTCGTTACCTGCTTGTAAAATTAGCTACTTTTCCGTTACATTCGTTACTGGTAAACACCCTAATTATTCAAGATAATGCGGCAAAGACTGTGACATTTTTCTTTTACTATGTAGTATTAGGATCAGGAATTGTGTTATAAAAGCATTGTCATGTAAACAGATTTTTGATTATGTTCTCTCAAAGTGGAACAATTCCTTGAAAATGAACAAATGGGCAAGTTTTTCCAAAAAACAGTCATCCCATCATCACAATGACAGAATGAATCAGATATTTCAAGAATTTCTTGCAAATACAGTAATGAAAACATATATCACAAACAAGCTAACACGTTCACTGTATGTTTGCTAAAAGACCAAGTTCCATGTGGTAATACATTAGAATAAACATCATTTTCTATTTCTTCAAATGGAAAAGAATATAAGTAATGCACCAACTTCATAGTGTTTTTTTATTCAAACATAACCGATTTCTAAGGAAAAAACATCCCTTTCCATGCTGTTTAGTATATATGGTAACATAGTGAACTACTCTTTTTTGAAATTTGACTCATTTGTTCCTGTCTATAAATTCAAAACTCATAGTATCCCTAGGAAATACTAGATTATAAAACACATCAGTGCATGAGAGGCTTTTTAAGCCTTTTGCTGCTGTATTATAAGTTTGTTCTTCTTAAGGGTTACTTTGGTTGTGGAAGGAGATCCAGGCCCCTGCAATTTCTTCAGATTCTGCTGGGGAATTATCACAGGACTAGCACTACGACTTCTCACATGAACTGTAACAAATTAAAAAGAGCATACATTACCATAAATAGGAGTGGGACTTCAATAGTACAGTCAACCATCAAATTCACAATATATGCTTCCTTTTAAAACAAAGCAAATGATAATTCGATGGAGTACATACTATTTTCAGGTACCATGATCCCTGAAGCATATTAATTAACATATTGGACCTAGTTATATGGGGATTTTAACATTAACAAACAGGTCAAATGAACAGGTATTCGACAGAGATTTTACTTTGCTCAGAATGGTGCAATAGTGAAACATCTAGTGTATTTTACTTTTCTTTGTTATTCACACAGCTAAAATCCATGGAAACTTCCCTTTGGAGTATTTTGGGCAGTGAAAGTTTTAACCTTTCCACTTCCAAGCTCTCATCTGACAGTTGTGTGATAATGTCAGCCATATTTACCAAAAAATGCAATAAAGATTCCAAAGTAGGATCCTGAACATCGTCATTGCGATTAGGATAAATAAATCTAATCATCACTCAAATAATGATTTGATATTCTGTAATGCATTTGTTCAACAACTGTTCAACAGTGTTTATTTAGGTAGAAACTTGATTATTTTTTACTAATATGTTGGCCTATATGAATAAAGCCTTACTTAGTTCATTTATGACCATTAGTCAACGTTTGGCATCCAGAACCACAATATAATCATTAAAAATAAAACAAAACATAAGTTAAGCAATAAATGTATGTAGAACAAAAAATATTTTATACATCGCCATATACATAATTGGGAAGAAATTTCACCTTTTACTAAAACTGAAATATCTTGACTAGTTATTGTGCTACTATGACGTTTGTTGACTTGAGACACAACACACTTTATGTATGCATTATCCATTGAGCCCTAACTTATTTGATTCTGTAATCTGTGTGTTAAAATAATTGTGAATATTCATTTCACCAAACCAAGGTCACATGGATGTATAATCTTTATAGCAGCACAGCTATTACAGACAGATTTTGTTCAAAATTATCAAAGGCAAATGCTCGACGACATTAGGTACCTTAACTGAAGCTTATACAAGCTATCAAGTCACATTGCATAGATACCATTTTATCATGTGATGGTGGTCTAGGGGACAGCATGCTTGACAATTGTTAAAGAAACAAATTTTAGGCAGATCGAATCCCACCTCAGCAGGCATTTTTGCCTGCCAATTTTTGTTAAATGATTATGCTTGATTACATCCTATTTAATTAATATACAAATTCCTGTGTGCAATTTTATAGTAGGAATCATATGTGTCCTATATTCTTAGTACCCGTTCGCTGCATTCCGGCTATCAAATGGCCTCATCTTATATATTAATATAATTGGAAGAAATCTTTTGACAAGTAATTCTGCTACGACTATGTTGGCTTGAGACATTATCCACATTACGCACTATCAATTGAGCCCCAACTTACTTGATTCTGTCATCCGTGTTTTGAAATAATTGCGAATATTCATTCCACCAAGATCATTCTTCTGGCTAAGCTGTGTGCCGGCCATAGTGAGGTGAGGAGCGAGTCAAGTGTTCTGTAACACGCATGCACTTAGGAGCCAAATGGCCTGCCCAGCTGCAGCATGCAAGCGCTGAGAGGCTGGCTGGCATTTCGTTTCAGGATGCATTCTTAGAGGTTGTTTGTGCTCTCAGCACGATGATTCATACTGTATATGGCGTGTCGGAGGCGAACTTAATTACAGATGTTATAACACGTAGTTCCGTGAAGAACTAAACAGCTTACTTTTCTTAAAATTTAAGATTCAATTCTTATTCCTGCAATTAATCAATTTAGAGAAATATCTTTATCTACGGAATTATGCTGGTAGCACTGGTATTATAAGATTTGCTCAAAATATAACTGAAATATTGTGGTCCAATAGGGCAGTGGATTCTGAGATATTGACAGTCCATGGCTCAAATGCTCATGGAGAGTTAATAAGTTGCTGGTAGCACAGGTCTATCTAAGAATGTACGGATATACTGTATGTTATGGCATACACAGTACATACAAACTTTGGCAGAAATCCAGTGAATGTTATGGAAGTTACATTCAGTTAAACATGAAACTTATAAGCATCCGTATAATTATTTTGGTAACACTGATATATAGTATGCGTGTTGCTCAAAATCTACCTGCAATGTGAAGACATTGTAGTGAATAAACTTTCAGTTTATATGAACAGATTCTACGTTATTGAGGATTCAAATATTCTCAGAATGTTACTAGGCAGTTGGCAGTCCTATGGACTCTGCAAATAGACATACAGTACTTACGGCTGCTAAGGCACACATCGCATGTACAAAATTATGTATAAGTCTGTAAATTAGTATGGTAGTTGCATGGAGTTGAACATTGAACAGTATAAACATGCATAGAACCTTGTTGGAAGCACTTACTTTGACAATTTACTGTAAATAAGTCTAAAATACCTTGACCTTTCAGTGTGCTAAGTGTTAAGTTTGTTCCGTACACATATTTCTGGAGTCCAAAAGACTTGAGATCATTAATACACAGTTGGTAGCCACAGTGACTCTTATTATAAGCAGTCATATTTACTAATGCATACATCGCACGTACAAAATTTGGATGAAATCCGTTTGTAGGTATGAACATTACATACAGTTAACCATTGAACTTATCAGCATGCATAGAATCATGTTGGCAGCACTGAGGCCCAGAACATAAATCTGAAATATTATGGTCTATATATGTGCTAAATTTTGGAACAGTTCCCATGAATACCTTCTGAGATATCCAACCTAGAGTTCAAATTTCAAGTGTAATTTTTAGCAGTTGGTAGCACTGACTTTATTTTCAAATATGGCATTAAGATATTCTGGTATATATCTTCACTCATACCAAATCTGGTTTTGATAGCTGCAGACTTCCCTCTGCGAACTTGTCCCTTAATTGGTAACAACAATGAAGTTCAATTAAATATTCAACCTGAAGTTGCACAGGTGCATCACCGACATCAACTGAAAATTGATTTTTGAACAAATGAATTTTCTCCACACACACAGAAAGGTCTTTAAAACTGTTTTCACTCATTCTTCAATAAGTCAGTCAACTTACAGAAATAAACCAATCATATGGCACTGGACTGTTCGCTTCTTGAAGCTCAGTACAATATGAAAGGTGTGGGAACATGCCCTTCTCTAATTGCTAACACATAACAATACACTTCAGTTAAGAGCATGCCTTTCCCTTGTGATCCCTCATTCAAAACATTTAAATGTTGCGTTAAATCTGTGAGTATTGCTAAATCCCACATCCAGTGTTCGTCCTCAAATACTGCCCCTTTTTTCTATTCATCAATGTGCTTATTTCTTCAAGAAAATGAAAGAAGCATTTCAAAATATTACCACAACTAAGCCAACATACCTCGCTATGATAAATTACATCACCCTAATGACAAACCCATGTCAGTCAGCAATGACTGGAACTGCCGATTATTGAGTCCATATGATTTTTAATTATAGATGTCACTGTGTTTATCACATGCTATAAATTTAATACCTTTTCACACAGAACTTGTTGATGAATAATGCAGTGTAATTCAAGAGGCATATCAGTATTTCTGTTAGTAAATTAATTTCTTATTCTTCCAATTAATCCAGTTTTTGTACCAGTCATATTCCTTGCTCCATCTGTTGTTATAGCTGCCATCCATCCTATCCTAAATCGGGATCTAAGTGGCAGGAAAGCCTTTCTGGAATGTTGCAAACTTTAGAAATAAAGGAAAAAGAGAAATGTGCAGTGTTCTGGATAATTCAGGAAAACTTATTGTAGATACCAAGGAAGAATTGGGAAAATGGCAAGAATACTTCGAAAACTTGCTAAATGGAGACCTACCTGGCATTATGGCAGATTATGCAGGAGAATGAGGACGGGAACAGGATCACGGTTGTGGAAGTAGAGAGGGTGGTAAATAAACTGCAATGTCACAAAGCGGCAGGGGTAGATGAAATTCGGCCAGAAAGGGTAAAGTATAGTGGGAAAGCAGGGAAAATTTTCTCTATCTGTCATTTCAATTTCAATTTACCGCCCACCTATTTGGTTGGTCCATGTGCTAATACCTCTCATTGATTAAACTTTCTTTTATTTGAATTCTATTGGTACAGTAACTTTATATATTTTTGATTGGTCATTCACGTCCCGCTTGCCTTAACGTAACGCCATGCTTAGCATACCTCGCTACAATTTCCCCGTATCCGTCAACCGGGCATAACATTTATGATATAAAGTCTTTGCTTCGCGTGGGAGTCACGTCTTCTGCCGTTGTGGAGTGAAGTACATACCGTATACTGTATCTTTAGTTTAATTAGTTATATTCATCTTCATACATCTTATTTTTGGTGCTACGTAAGTTCACAAAAAGCACATCACATTACGGTGAGTTACGGAAATATTAACTTTATTATGTATATTATTTATGTTGAGCATTATTATCTTATCTTACCTTACCTTATGTCTCTTGAGTTTACTACATGAATGGGCACTATATCTAGCCATTTTGCTTGTCTGGGTTCTTTAATTATAGTGTGGAGGTCTCAGGTGCGCATTGCCTTCGATCTCACATACCCTGACGCTCTTATGTATTTGTGATGATTTATTTATTTGTTTATTTATTTATTTATTTATTTATTTAACAACATGAAGGAATGGCAATTGCCTTGTTCTTATTGCTCCCACGACCATTTTCGGGTCGTTTCCACTCTGCAACAGGCACAAGTGCTGGGTCTGAATTGAATCTGGCTGCCTCATCACTTTTTGAACCAGCCAGGCAATATATATATCAAAAGAAAAGCACATCACATTATGGTGAGTTACGGAAATATTAACTTTATTATATATATTATTTCTTTTATTGTAGCATACTCAAGGTCATCTTTCTAACTGTTGCGTTTTGCTTGCGGTAATATCATACCATACGCAAGTTTGAATCATTTCCCCTCCCCTTAATAACTGTAATTCATTTCGTGCAATATGTTATCGGTTTATTTTATCGGAATTTTTGTATCTTTTATCCGTGTGCGTAATCCCTTTTGTTTCGGTTAAGGGAATGCAGCGGTGATATTTTGCAAAAATTGTGAAAAAATGCTTTTTCTTATATTTTAATTTTTATTATGCTGCTACCTTGTACTTTCTATTTGCACTTTATTTTTCTTAAAAGTGAACCCTTAGTGGCCATTTAAATGGCCCAGCGCAAGTGGTTGTTGCCCCATATTTTGGCCATTCTCATAGTGATCCGTATGCTTTTCGTCGATTTTGAATTGATCCCACGCGTTGAATGTAAGAAATTTTGTTCCTCTGAAACTTGGGTAAATTTGGGGGATTTTAGATAATTTTGGTAAATTTGGGGGGGGGGTTTAGGGAATTCGGAGAAAATCTGGGGAAATTTAGTGAATTTGCTGTAGCATCAGCAATTCCTGAATTCAATATGGGTTGTGAAGCAAGTGAGAAACTAAAAGCTAGTGTTAGGGGTGTTAAAATTAGCAGCTCAGGGCAGAAAATAAGTTTAATGAGGGACAAGCATAGACTTGACCACAGTTAAGTGTCTGGGTGTCGGGGGTTCAAAATTGCCCGAAGAAAACTAAAACTATAAAAAACTGCTAGTGAGGCCAGGAAGAAGACAGCAGAGGGTCCAACATATGGTGCCGGGGAGTTTTAAGTCAACTAGACTGAGGTACTGGCCTATTGTTCAACTCCAAATTTTCAATCTCATTTTTTTGTGATAAATTTCTCCACCTTTTTTCAGCTTTCAAAATGCTCCTCATGCCACAATTTTCAACTTATCTCCTTGAAACCTTTAGGATAGCTTCACATACAACAGAGTAATAAACAGATGTGCAATATTTACAATATATGTCATAGTTCAATAACTTTTTTTTTCTTCTCAGCTTCATCATGATAAAATATAAAAATTTTGTCATGACTATGTGAAAAAATGTGTATCTTATTATAGTGTAATACAGCTATAATACATCCATTACACAAGAAAGGAGAAAAATCAAATCCTGACAACTATCGAGGAATTTCCCTTTTGGATATCACATATAAAATCATGTCACGAATTCTATATAATCGTTGTAAAGATCAATTAGAACTGGAAATAGGAGAATATCAAGGTGGATTTCGGCCATGGCGTAGCTGCCCTGAACAGACAATCACCTTAAAATTAGTAATGGACTACTACAAACGTTGACAAAAACAGCAAGTCATAACCTTCGTAGACTTCAAAAAAGCTTATGATTGTATACATAGATCTTCATTGCTGAAAATAATAAGGAATTTCGGACTTCATCCCAAATTAATAAAAATTATAAAACTCGAACAAACACCAAATCTAAAGTAAAATTCAGAGGAGAAATATCTGAACCGTTTACGATTAAAACAGGATTAAGACAAGGAGATGGTTTATCGCCTCTACTTTTCAATTGTGCTTTGGAATATGTAATGAGGGAATGGTACAGGGAAAATCCTAAGAGCATAAGAATTGGAACCAAGAAAGATCAAATAGACTTAAATTGCTTGGGATTCACAGATGACAGCGTTACTGGCTAATAATATTCAAGAAGCCAGAAATCAAATAATAAGCCTACAAAATATAGCACAAAAAATTAGACTTCAGATATCATTTGAAAATACAGAGATAATGGTAGCAAATCCACTTGTAATCAATCACATAACAGTAAATAACAAGAAAGTTAAAATAGTGAAGCAATTTAAATACTTAGGAGAAATTATAACTTACAACTTGGATGAGAAACCTGCATGGCAAGAAAGAACTAATAAAATGATAAAAGCCCAAAAATTAACAGGGTCTACATATAAAAGAAAATGTCCATCAATCGCAACAAAATTAAAACATTACAAGACGGTGGTTCAACCAGAGGTGACATATGGAAGTGAAACTCTTTTTAAAGTTACTCAGAAAAACAGAATCGACAAAATTTTAAAAGTAGAAAGAAGAATAGCTAGAACATGCATAAATAAAAAATATCAGAAAAATGGACAGTGGCGGATAGTACCAAATGAAGTGGTATACAGAGAACTTGAGCCCATCACTGATACTATTCGGAAGAAATGGATTTCTTTTTTTGGTCACATCATGAGGACACCTGAGGTTATCCCGAAATATTGTAGTGAAACTTTGGAATATGAAACAACAAGTAGGATGGATTAAGGAACTTAGAGAAGATATGAATGAATCCGAAATAACCTTGGATGACTTGCAAAACAAAACAAAACAAAAAAAATAAAAAAAGGGAGATATAAAAAATAAGATTTCAGGCTAAAATAGACAAACGTAATACAGTAAAAAGGGTATTTACAGATGAGGAATGCCTGAGAAGATCAGAGCGAATGAAAAGCTACTGGGCGACTCGGAAAGGAAACTTACTGAAGAAGAGGACCAAGAAATGATTGACTGAAGTGGTCCAATGAGGCCGTAAAAGCAGAAGAAGAAGAAGTGTAATCAAAATTTTACAAAATCTGCACATCACTTCTTTTATATTAGCATTCTAAAAGCTAAGATAAAATTTTAAGACAGATCTGCTGAGCTGTTTGGCATGAGGAACATTTCAAAAAAGTATCAAAAAATGTTTGAAAATTTAAAAAAATAATTTATATCTAAAAAACTGTTGCCGTTAGAAATTTGACTCTTTGTACGTTGTATGCCAGTGATATTGACTATGCATGGTCAAACTTTCAAGGTAAAAGGATCAAAATTGTAGATTTTAGGGTTTTCACAGACGCATCTCCTTATCTATGGCATGTATCTCTCCTTCACTTTGGTATCCTTTTGTTCATTAACTTAACTTTTGCATATTCTAATTCCTGGGAGTACTTTCCATGGAATGTCTAGTCTACTTTTCTAGTGTTTCTCCTTTCTTTATGACTATGTATATCAACCCCCTGTAATCTTTCTTTCACATGTAAGTTACCGTATTATGTATCTTATATTCACCTCTCCCTGTGCAACTATCTGATTTTATGATGGAGTTAATTTTTTTTTTTTTCATATTCATTTGTACATGTTCCTCTCTATTTTATAGGTTTGTTATAACATATATCTCAGTATAGCCCCTCAGTACCTTTCATTTCTAACTCGATTCCTTATTTATAGTTAGCTTGCCTTCTAGGGTTTCGTAATAGAACCACGAGGTAACAAACTATCTTGGGAATTCAGTTGGTCTTGCTTCCTCGTGAAATATGCCCATCCATCCTCTGGAATGTCTAAAGCTCACTTCATGGGCGTGACTATGGTTGCTGACCTCATGGGCCCAGCTACACAGCCATCCTGTAATTCCACTGGGCTTTAACATCTATGCTATCCAAGAAGCTTGATGCTGTTTCATCTCCGCTTAGGTAAGTAGTACACTAACTTTAAAACTCATGCCCCATTCATCATCATCATAATCTTGCACAGTTTCCAGCCACTGGCCGGGTCTGTTTGGAACACAAGCCTCTCCAACGTCTTCTGTCTTCCCACCATCTCTCAGCCTCCACCCTTGTCCAGTCTTCTCCTCTCTTCTTCGCGCTTTCTTCCACCCCCTTCAGCCACCTGTCTATCGGTCTTCCTCTCGGTCTCTTTCCTTCCACTTCGTCTCGTGTACTCTCCTGGGTATTCTCCTTCTCCTCCATTCGTTTTACATGTCCATACCATCTAAGTCTAGATTTCTCTATACCATCCTGTAATGGTTCCTCCTTCATTAATTCTCGGGTCCTCTCATTTCTTATTCTGTCCATCTTTGTAGCTCCAATACTGCTTCTCAAGAACCTCATCTCACTGGCCTGTATTTTGCTCTTCTCCCTTCCTTTCATACCCAGGTCTCCGAGGCATACGTCAGGATAGGGACATAGTACGTCCGATATATGATCTTTTTGCTGTTCTAAAGGACATCCTTGCTCCATAACATGCTTCTCACACTCCTCCGAAATGCTTCTGCCTGCCTCCCCCGCTCATTTATTTCTCTATCGTTTCTTCCATTATCTTGTATCAGGCTTCCCAGATACTTGAAACTCTCCACTTTCTTCAGCTGTTCCCCACCAATTGTTATTCCCGTTGTGGTTCTTTCCTTCTTCCTTGTTGTGATCACCATCTCACTCTTATTTATGCTAAATTTCATCCCATATCCTTGTATTATTCCTTCCCACACGTCCAACTGTTCCTGTACCTCCTCCTCCTTGTTTCCCCAAATCATCAAATCATCTGCAAACACTATTGCTTTCATCTTTCCTTCCCCAATTACTTGTGCCACTCGGGTCATTATGTCATCCATCACCACAATGAAAAGTAACGGTGACAGTGCACTTCCTTGTTTCAGGCCGTTTCTCTGTTCCAACCAGTCTGATCTCTCTCCTCCCACTTTCACACAGCTCACGCTTCCCTTGTACATCTCCTTTATCCTCTTTATAGTCCATTTCTCTACTCCTCTATCCTCCAGGGACTTCCATACTTTGTTTCTGCATACACTGTCATATGCTTTCTCAATGTCCAGGAAGGCCATCAGTAGATCTGTTCCATACTCATAGTGCTGTTCTTGTAACTGCCTTACAGCAAAAATCAAATCCACTGTGGACCTTCCTGCTCTGAAGCCATGTTGTTCTTCCCTCATCCCTCCTTCTATCCTTGTCCTAATTCTCTTTTCCAAAACTTTCTCGAATATCTTTGCACAATGACTCATCAGTGTTATTCCCCGATAGTTTCTGCGATCTGTTCTACTACCTTTCTTGAAGATCGGGACAATTATTCCTTTTTTCCAGTCCTCTGGGGTCTTCCTTTCCTTCCATGCTGTCCTCATCACTCGGTACAACCACTGTATCCCCACCTCTCCTGCTGCTCTCACCATCTCCACACTCAACTCGTCCACACCCGGTGCCTTCCCTCCTTTCATCTTGTTCACTGCATCTTCCACTTCTTTCCATGTTAAGTCCCTTTCTGTTGGCAGTTCATCTTCCTCTTCCCCGATTTCTTCCTCCTCACCATCTTTTCCATTTGGGTTCAGAAGTTCTTCAAAATATTCTTTCCACATTTTCTTCAGTTCTTCCCTATTTTCTATCTCTTGTCCCCTTTTGTTCACCATTCTAACATAATCCGTAGGATCCTTCCGCCTCTTATTTTTTACCATCCCTTACAGGACCTTTTTTGTACCTTCACTATCCTCCATCATCTTTGTCCACTCTTCCATCCACTTTCTTCTCTCCTCAGCCACTACTCTCTTCGCCTCCTTCTTTCTTTCCTGGTACTCTTCCCTTGTCTCTACCGTCCTATTTTGATACCAACTCCTAAAGGCTCTATTCTTTTCCCTTACTATATCTTTTGTCTTCTCTCATGCCCCATTATTACCGGTAAATAGCGATCATAACCCGCATATACCTGAATACCACCCGGACATTTTCATACAAAATCGGACGTGAAAAGTTGGGGTGCGGGTATTAAATAAGCCATCCAAATTTTAAAGACTTAAATTGCCTGCCACGCGCGAGTATCCGCTATATGGTGCTAGTGCTTGTTCCGGTGTACTTGTTTATTGTCCATCTAGTGGCTTGACCGGTCGCGCAACCCTAGCACAAGCGTCACGTTTCGTGAATTGCGTGATAGTATGGCATCAGTAAATGTAAAACAAGTGTTCGAAATAGCTAACATGAAATCTCGTCACAGGTAGTACACTGCAAAGTCCTTTATAATAGTCGGTATTAGAAACAAATCTTTCGTATTTCAGGTAGTTGCCGCGTATCATTGCAACTTTGAACTCGGCACACGCACTGCTGTGCGGCTGCAGTGCTGCCTTTGTCCTATTACCAGTCAGCTGTGATGCAAGAGAGTGGCGATTTCAGTGGGCTATTATCTTTTTTTTTTTGTAAATAAAGTATTGGTTAAAATAACTATTTTGTGTGTTGATTTAAGGATGCTAGGTGCTCCTTTGTATGGCTTTATACACCATGCCATCCTAACAAATATCAAGGGAAATTTTTATCTATTATACCCTCCCCTATTTTTGAAGCCGAAAATTCGGGGGGGGGGGGGGGGGGGAAAGGGAGATGTTACAGGCGGACCTTATTAAGTAAGGATTGTGTACCTTCTTATGTTTTATTTAATGATATGTAGTACAGTATTAATAGTATATATTTGTTTAAAATAAAGTGACAAAAATAAAAAATAAAGTTTTTTTTTTTTAAATTTCCATACAAAAATGAGGGTGTGGGCATTATTCGGGGGTGGGTAATATTCGGGTATATACGGTATTACATGAATTTTTTTCCAGGAGTGTTTATTTACTTATTATTTATATTACCCTATATACATTGGACCACCACCCAGTCACTGGGCAAATTTGTGACGACCAACTGAGGAGTTACAACTCACAATCACTAACTTGATTAGCACAAGTAATTAAGGTAATTAAGAGCGCATGTCGGACCTTCAACTGTTGCAGAAAGTCCTTCAACTAAAGAAAGTCGCCATTGACAGAGAGGAGGAGACAAAACGAAAGGGTGGCTGGAATGTAATACTCTCTCCTATAAATCCTATTGATATGGGGTCAGAATGGTGAGAGGTTCTTTCATCCAGACACCAATCTCACCAAAGGACTTAATGAGATATGAGATGAAGGAAGCTGGGCAAAGAGTTGGAAGGAAGTGGTCGTTGCCCAGCATCTTAGGTGTTGAAAATCGGAGACCGCAGAAAGCCATTTCGAGGAGAGCCAACGCTGGAGTAAGTCTCCCAAGTCTGGACATACTTAGACCTACAGTATAACCCCGCTTTTACGTTCCCGCAATTAACGTTTTCCCACCATTTACAACATTTTTCCTCGCTCCCTTCAATTTTCCTATGTTTTCAATACAATCTGGTCCCCGCTTTTATGTAACATGTAACATAATGATTTCCCACATTTTACACTTTCCCTCGATTTACACTTTTTCATTCCAGACCCTTGAAAAGGGTAAAAGAGGGGTTATACTGTATTAACAAGCGCCAAACCAGTAATTGGGACAACCTGGTATATTTCTACTTCTACTACAAGGCTCATTTATCTTCTCAACTTCATTTGGAAAATAATTTCTGCACTGGACTATCTTCCGAGCTAGAGATCTGTATACATCTATGTATTTTGCTCTGTGCATACATGTCATGTACTACTGTATTATTTTATGGCATATGCTTAACAATAATTGGAGTCCTTTTCCTGTCCAATGATTGATTGTAAGTCTACATTTCGTATTTTCCTGCACAGATTTTCTTGGGGATTAGTATTGGCATAGATGCAAGTAAATAGTAATTAAGAGAATCTATCCAAGACAAGAACAGAATGCACTAATGACCCCTAGGAGATGAAGCACTTACCTTTGCTAGGAGATTTAAGTAATGTTTCCAATTCCTTTAACCGCCTTTTCAGATTTTTGTTTTCCCTTCTACATTTATTAAGCTCTATATTTTTTCCCAATAATGTATGCCGAGCCGCTTCTGTTCCCGAACTTCCACTAGATTCTTCTGCAAACTGGCGTAGCATCAGATGCATTTTCTCCTCGTGTTCTTTTTGAAGCATGACTATATGACGTTCTGCTTCTAAATGGGCTTGTTGTAGAGCATTGCTCAGAGTTTGGACTTTCCATTTCTGAGTTTCATTTTGAACCTAAGGAAACACAGTTAACATCATTAAAACACATTAATATCACTTAATTGAAGAACTGGAGAAATCACCTACTGAGGAGAGCTTCCTCTCTCTCACTCTTAATACTTGACATTATGGCATTGTACTATACAGTGTGTCTTCTGGTTGTCTCAAGCAGAAAATTCTCCCAGTCCTTTAATTTAATATGACACTTATCACCATCACTCTAATCTGCCTACAGGATAACTATTTCTCAGTACGAAGGGCTGAAAAACCTTAGCTGGGAAGGGATGGGTATTAAAAGATACTCTCTCCAAACCAACGGAGGGCACAAAGAGAAGTAAAAGAAAGAATAATACAACTTGAAGAGTTCTTTTCTCAGTTGGCACATTTTAGGGGACCCTTTTGGCATTTGATGGATATTTTGGGGATCTCAGGCCTTCCTGCACACTGTGAAACCTAATTAAAATCTCTGTTTGTCTAGCCCAGCACTTCAGTAGTAACAAGAGATGTGTTCAACAAAGATGTATTTAAACATTAGATCAACAGTTAATCTACAATAGTTTTGCCCTGTTAGATTTAGAACACAGAACAAACGTATCTTGCTCTGATGTCATAATTTTTTAAATTTTCCACCAAATATTTGGTAAGCACTAATTATATGTTTAAAAAGGTCTTTGTGCATATGCATGGTAAAGTAATCAAATAATTGAAGTAGATTACAGATCTCTCATAACCAATGTAAAATTTTGTAAAATATACATTTATGACATATACCCCTCAACAGACCCATGGGAATTGGCTGATCTTTGGTGAGAGCATAGGGGAAACAGGGATGGAAAGGTACGGTAGCTAGAATGACAGGGAACTGAAAAATTATTTGTGAATTAAATACATTTTTATTGGAGACCTTTTTGCCTTTCAGCATCCAGTCTCGACTGCAAGCCTCTGTTTGCGAACAAGTTGCCTCCATGATCCCCTATTAGAAGTTAGCACTGCGGCCTCGTCTGCTTCTACATCTCTCACTTTGAAATCGTTCAACACTGAAATCTAACCATCGCGTCTTAGGCCTACCTCTGCTTCTCTTACCCTCTACAGCTGAACTCATTACCCTCTTAGGTAATCTTTCCTCCCCCATTCTCTTCACACGACCCCATCATCTGAGTCGGCTCATCAGCTTCATCTAGCATGTTCATTTCTAACTTGGCCTTTATCTCTTCATTACGAGTACCTTCCTGCCATTGCTCCCATCTATTTGTCCCAGAAATAATTCATGCTACACTAACATCAGTTACCTCTAGCTTATGTATCAGATATCCTGAATCTACTCAGCGCTCAATTCCAAACAGCAAGGTCGGTCTAAATACAGAGTGATGTAGGGAGAGTTTTGTCGCTCACTAACTTCTTTCTTGCAGAAAACCGTAGGTTGCAACTGGGAACTCAATGCATTGGCTTTTCTACACCTCGACTCTATTTCCTTCCCCCATGCTACCATCCTGAGAGAATACACAGCCACCAGCTCCAATTTAGTTCCTGAAATTTTATTCTCTTGCACTCCTTCCCTGCTGACATAATCTTCATTTCTGAAATGCTGATTTTCATACCATACTCCCTACATTTCCTTAAAAGTTCTAACATGTTGGCTTGCAAGCTTTCGACGGAGTCCGTCATTACAACTAGGTCATCAGCATAGGCCAGACTGCTTATCTGGTTCTCACCTAATTGAATCCCAGCCAGTTTATGCCCTTCAGCAAATTGTCCATATATAAAATGAACAGTAGTGGTGAGAGGTTACAGCCTTGCCTCACTCCTGTAACAACCTCGAACCAAGAACTCGTGCTACCATCAACTCTCACTGCAGCCTGATTATCAACATCAATACTTTTGATTGCCTGTAGACCATAATCCCTCACGATGCTCAGCATCTTCTTCCTGGGTACTCTATCGTACGCCTTCTCTAGATCTACAAAACATAAACGAAACTACCGTATCTATTCCTCTCATAGCATTTCTCAATAACTTGTCGCATACCTACTAAAAATTTGATCTTGACATTCCCAATGTGATCTAAAGCCACACTGGTTTTCATCCATCTTACTCTCGGCCAATGATCGAACTCTCCTTTCTACAATGCCCGAGTAGACTTTGCCCAGGACATTTATCAAAGAAATGCCTCCATAATTATTGCAATCTTTTCTGTTACCTTGCTTATAAATTGGGGTGTTTACTGCTTTTGTCCAGTCAGAGGATACACTTCCTAAAATGCAAGCCAATTTGATTATCCTATGCAACCATTTCAGTCGTGCTTTCCCACTACACCTAACCATTTCTGGCCGAATTTCATCTACCCCTGCCGCTTTGTTACATTGTAGTTTATTTAGCCTACCACCCTCTCAACTTCCTCAACAATGATCCTGTTCTCACCTGCATTCTCCTCCTGGATAATCTCAAAATCAGATGTTTTTCCACCCTGCAAGGATGGTGAGTTATCAGTAAACATTAAGTTCTTGGTGTACACTCACTATGGAAACTCTCACAACACTAATGACACAGTAACAGTAGAAAGCTCAAGTGACAACTAAGTGGGAAACACAGTCACCAGGGAGCAGTAAGCAATTTCCAGGAATGACTCATGTACTAAACAATGGCAGGATTCACCCGGGGACAAAGGTAACTACAGAGCGATGACCTCTATACAATAAGGGTCAAAGTGGTGAAATGTCACACTTTCTATTCCCAGAGTGAATAGTATGGGAACTTTTGCAACATTTGACTTATATTTTAGTACCCGTGAACAAAAATTTCGAATTAAAGGAAGGTAAACTTCGAATCATCCATGATTTTTTCCACTGATTTGATACGAAAGTTCAAGAGACAGACACAAATTTTTGAATTATCGACAAATTCGAACTATGGAAGTTCAAACTAACCAAGTCCTACTGAAGTACATTAAACCCATATCATTTGGTTCTTTTGACGTATAACACTGTTCATATTAGTTCCTTACACTTGACAGACCACAAAGAATCCAACTAGATATTGGCTAGATCTCAATGAATACCCAAATATTGCACATATTGTCATCCTCTGATATTGGATAGCTGTTTTAAGTTATACAACTACAGTAACAAGGAAATCTCCAATGTATGATGAACAAATACAGCTAAGCTATCAAGGCAATCAATATCTGTGTATATGAGTATTGTGAGTAGTTTGGATCTGTTTCATTCATTAATTATAAATATATAACCTGGACCTGAGTGTTCTATAGAACTATTCCTACATATTGTACTATCAATTAGTGTTGTTTGTATGTACTGTATATACACTGGCCAACAACAACAAAAATTACAAAATAGAAATAAAAATAAATGAAATTCATGCACCAAGAAGGAATAGTGGAAAATGCAGGAAACCAACAATGGATGATGTATGTACAGTATTACAATATCAGAGCAACCTAACACTACAGAACACTGACCACCTGCATGCAGGCTCTAGTACCCTGTTGGTCCAACTCTAGCTTGGATACAGGCAGATACAGGCTGCAGGGGGCAGGCAAAATGGCATTAGGGATCGTATGGTATCCTGCGGCATATCAAGATTCTCAAGATCTTGTGCACTCCTCGGTTTCTGCAGTTGACGTCCGGGGTGATCCCATGTGTAATTGTTGACCAATCTGGGGATCAGGCGGGCCATGGCCGTGTGCCAACATTGCGGAGGCAGTCCTGTGCCACCCTTGCTGTGAGCGATCAAGCGTTATCCTGCTGGAATGAACCACCTGGATGCCCAGCCACGAATGACTCGACATGTGGCCCAGAATATCCTGCACATAATGCTGTGCCATTATTGACCCTCTTAGCACTCCTGAGGGTGACCAGTTATCATCCACACCATCACGCCAGTAGTGCGGTCAGTGTGACATGCCACAGAAAATGCTGGATTGAGGCACACAATACAAGGCCTCCCGGTACAAACACAGAGAGAACCTGGATTCGTCACTAAAGACAACCTGGTTCATTTTGTAGCAGCCGACAACACTGCAAACTGAGGTAACGGTAGGCGGGTGTCAAGGTCAGGACATTTAATAGGTGCCACGAGACCAAGTGCCTGGAAATGGTGTGGGGCTAACACACGGGCCTGTAACAATGGTGTCACCGATTTCTGGATGTCAGGAGCCTAAGCAGTTGGATCTGATGATGATGATGATAATTGTTATTTTAAGGGGCCTAACATCGAGGTTATCGGCCCCTAATGAAATGGAATGACGTGAAATGAAAGGATGTAGATAAAAACAACTCACTGCCATGGATGAAGCGAAAATGGTGTTTATAAAACAGACAGTGAGCCCCAAAAATTATGCCTTATTTGAATAAAAAGAATAAAAGGCGGATGGTAAAAAAGGATAAAACAAATAAGGCATAGGAAACAATACAATACATAACACAATAAAAAACATAGAACAGATTTAACCACAATTAAAAGTCGTAACTACACATTAAAACTTAAAAAAGTAACCACTCTCCCTCATGAACCGGATGACGAGGTCAGCTGACGGCTCGTCATCACGGAGAATAAGGGAGAGGGTATTAGGCAGTTTAAGAGTCCTGCGCAGATCGGCCAGATCCACACACTCCAAGAGAAGGTGTGCCACGGTTAGGTGGGCGCCGCAAGTACACACAGGAGGATCTTCTCTCTTTAGCAAGTGGGAGTGCGTAGCAATCCCATGGCCGATCCGGAGTCGACAGAGTACCACAGCTTCCTTCCGGAGAGATCGGAAGGAAGATTTCCACACCTTCGTTGTCTCCTTGATGCCTCTCAGTTTGTTGGGTGGAGGCGTGGCACGCCATGCCTCCTCCCAATGCGACAGGATCGTATGCCGCAACTGAGAGCGCACATCACTAGCAGGCACCTTATACGGTAGCGAGGGCAGTGCGACTGCCTCTCTCGCCGCCTGATCAGCAAGCTCGTTTCCCGCAATACCCATGTGGCTAGGAAGCCACACAAAGGTCACCCCAGTTCCAGCGTTACGCGAACTGACGAGCAGGTCGTGCACACGCTGGACCAACGGGTGCTTCGGGAAACACACATCGATCACCTGCAGCGCACTCAGAGAGTCAGTACACAAAAGAAAGTGCTGGTGATCGTCTGATAACGTGTACCGCAGAGCCTCTAAGATGGCATAGAGCTCCGCAGTGTACACGCTACACGCCTCGGGAAGTGAAAAGAGAAACCGACGATCCTAAACCACAAATGCACAGCCTACTTTCTCGTTTACCCTCGAACCGTCCGTGAATACAAGCCCTGATCCCGGATACCGTGTCACCACGGACTGGAACAACCTCCGATGGACGGAGGAGTCCGTGTCCCACTTGGGGCCGGTGTGCAGATCCAGGATGATATCAGGGCGAGAGACCATCCACGGAGGGGCCTTGCTAGGTACTCGGACGATACAGGAGACAGAAGGAAATCGGAACTGACGGTATAAGTCATCCAAGCGAATCCCCGCCGGCCGAGTGGCTCGGGCGAGCACATCATACAGCCGGCGATTCGGATTGGAAAACAAACATGGATAGCTTGGATGAAGTGGCATCTGTCGAATAGTTGCAGCATAGGTCAGCAGTACTTGTTGGCGCCTCAGGTGTAAAGGAGGTACGCCAGCCTCGGCGAGCAAGCTGACGACTGGGCTCGTCCGAAAGGCACCCGTCGCCAGCCTCACACCGCCGTGGTGGACACTGTCCAGTTTAACAAGCACTGACTTACGGGCCGAACCATATGCTACACTGCCATAATCTAACCTAGATAAAATCAGTGACTTATAAAAGCGCAGGAGCACCACGCGGTCCGCCCCCCATGATGTGCCGCTAAGAAACCGCAACATGTTGAGTTTCTTAGCGCAGGCAGTTTTCAAACACCGCACGTGTGGTTCCCACGTCAATTTCTGATCGAAAAGGAGCCCAAGGAACCGGTACGCAGCAACAACAGGCAAAGCTACATTGCCCAGATAAAGCTCAGGATCTGGATGGAGGGTGCGCTTTCGGCAGAAATGGACAACCGAGGACTTAGCGGTTGAGAATCGAAAGCCATGCTCCAGTGTCCAGCGTTCCACTCTCCGAATAGCTTGTTGTAGCTGTCGTTCAGCGACCGCCATATTTTGCGCACTATAATGTAGAGCAAAGTCGTCTACATATAGCGACGGTACCACTGCTGGACCAGCAGCAGCGACTATACCGTTTATGGCAATCGCAAATAATGTTACGCTAAGCACCGATCCCTGTGGGACTCCGTTTTCCTGTATATGATATTGCGAATATGTCCCCCCTATTCGGACACGGAACAGGCGAAGGGACAGAAAATTCGCAATAAAAACCGGCAAGTTACCTCGGAATTTCCATTGATGCAGGGTAGAGAGGATGCCGTAACGCCAAGTGGTGTCATAGGCCTTCTCGAGGTCAAAGAAAACAGCGACTAGGTGCTGTCTCCGGAGAAAAGCGTCCTGTATGGCAGTCTCCAGGCGTACCAGATGGTCGTTGGTACACCGTGACGCCCTGAAACCACACTGGTATTCAGACAGGAGTCCCCGTTTCTCCAGGACCCACACCAGGCGCCGATTGACCATCCTCTCAAAGAGCTTGCACAAACCGTTTGTGAGACAAATAGGTCTGTAACTCCCTGACAATTTGGGATCCTTATCGGGCTTCAGGATAGGTATAATGATACCTTCCTGCCATTGCGCTGGAAACACACCTTCCAACCAGATACGATTAAACACCCTGAGCAAATAGCGAATGCTCTCATCGTTAAGGTGTTTAAGCATTTGGTTGTGAATATTATCCGGGCCAGGAGACGTGTCCCTGCAGAGCGCCAGCGCTCCGCGGAGTTCCCACTCCGTAAAGGGCACGTTGTACTCCTCCGAAGCGCGGGAAGCAAAACTAAGAGGGAAACGTTCCGCTTCGCGCTTCAGGGCCACGAAGGCAGGGTCATAGTTATCGGAACCGGATATATCCGCAAAATACGAGGCGAGATGGTTTGCAACGCGATAAGGATCTGTAACCAGTTCATTAGCAATGGAAATTCCCGGTACAGTAGAAGATGTCTGAATTCCCGAAATGCGTCGCAGTTTAGTCCACACTTGAGAGGAGGGGGTATGTGCCGTAATAGAAGACACATACCGTTCCCAGGATTGTTTCTTACTCTGGCGGATAAGAATCCGTGCCTTGGCACGGAATTTCTTAAACGCCACCAAATTGGCCATGGTTGGACGCCGACGGTAGTGCTTATGAGCTCGACGACGATCTCTTATTGCCGCTGCAATATCCTCTGTCCACCAAGGGACGAGTTTGCGACGAGGAGTCCCAGAAAAGGATGGAATGGACTCCTCGGCGGCAGCAAGAAGCACATCGGTGATGTGCTGTACCTCGTCATCGACGCTCCGGCAACCAAGATCAACGAATACAGCTCGTTCTTGAAACGAGGGCCAATTTGCCCGCTTAAGAACCCAACGACTGGGGAACTCAACGGGCGTCTGGTTCAGAAGGGTAAGAACGATCGGGAAATGGTCACTGTCACAGAGGTCATCGTGTACATACCAGCCAAATAAGGGGACCAGCGCACGGCTACACACACTCAAGTCAATGTGTGAGTACGTGCCGTGCGCTAAGCTATAATGTGTAGCTTCCCCTGTATTTAATAGACATAAATCCAACCCTTGAATTAAGCCTTCCACGTCCCTTCCTCTGGGGCAGGAAGATGGTGATCCCCATTGGGGGTGATGAGAGTTGAAATCACCCACGAGTAGGAAAGGGACTGGAAGTTGATCAACAAGATCTAAGACGTCATTAATATCAAGGGGTTGGTTCGGTGGAAGGTACACGTTACAAACAGTTGTCATAGCAGGCAAGGACACGCGAACTGCAATAGCTTCCAGAGGAGTGGCGAGTGGAAACTCCTCACTATAGCAGTCAGAGCGAACGAAGGTACAAACGCCCCCGGAAGCCCGGGCGGCGTCTTGTCGCTCTTTAGAGTATAGTCGGAAACCTCTCAGAACAGTCTCGTGATCAGGTCTGAGGTTTGTTTCCTGTAGGCAGACTATACTCGCCGCGTATTGGGCAATAAGCTGACGGAGCTCTGTCAAATGCCTGTCATAACTGTTACAATTCCACTGTAACAGTGCCATTGTGTGAACTTAGGGAATAAGTTGGAGCAGCAAGCTACTCTAACTTTGACTCTGGAGAATCTACAGTCACTACGTCGACTATAATCTCCATGTCCTCAGGCGAGTTCATGGAGTGAATCGACTCGGTAGATGATTTCCTGGACGCAGTTCGGCGGCGGGGGGATCTCCGTGGGGAGCGCAAAGATCTGGGGGCCGAAACGTCCCCAGGCGCAGAAGCATCCGCAGGTGTGGGCGCGGATGGCTTCCCCTTTTTTGGAGAAAGGGAATGCGTAGTGCGGGGTCCCTTCTTACCCGCCCCCGGCTCTTTAAGGTATATAGACGGGTCAGGAGCCGAAGTCCTGACCCTGGTCGACGATGCCGCCTCCGCCGGCTTCGGCGCGGCTTTCGCCGACCGTTTGGATGGGGAGGAAGACTACGACTTCCTCCTGAGTGGGGAGGAAGTCTTCAACTTCCTCCCCTGCTGTGCGGGCGGAGCAGCCTTCGCTCGCACAGCCTTCGTGCTGGCCGAAGGTGGAGTTGAAGTCACCTTCGGGCTTTCCGTTATAATGTCAGGAGCTGGTTTTGGAACAGGAAACTCAGTTGCAGGTTTCACAGCTGGAACAAAAGATGAGGTAGCCGGGACCAAATTTGGTATTATGGCTCTATAATCAATCGTTGGAGAAGGCGAAGTCGTGGTACGGTACTTCTTGCGGGCCTCCTGGTAGGTCAGACCATCCAGGGTTTTGATCTCCTGGATTTCCTTCTCACTCAGGAAGACAGGGCAGTTCCTGTCCCGAGGAGAATGAAATCCAGGGCAATTAGTGCACTGATAAGGTGTTGTGCACTCTTCCGCTTCGTGTGGTACCTTACCGCATGTTCCGCAGACTGCGGAGCTCGAGCATCGGGATAACATGTGCCCGAACTTCTGGCATTTATAACACCTCATTGGGGGAGGGATATAAGGCCGTACGTCACAACGGTAACTTGTAACCTTGACTTTCTCCGGGAGCACCGAAAGCTCAAAGGAAATAATGAAAGCACCAGTATCCACGATTTGACCATTGACCTTGCGCGTAATGCGCCGGACATCAGTCACGTGACGGTGCCGCATATCCTCCTTGAGCTCCTCGTCAGTGTTCAGAATCAGGTCCCGGTGGAAAATAACTCCTCGGACCAGATTCAGGGACGTGTGCTTTTCCACTTTGACGGGAATGTCGCCAAAGTGGTCACATTGCAAAAGTTGTTCAACTTGCTCTCCAGTCCTAGTCTTTAGCAACAAGCTACCGTTCCTCATCTTTTGTACTTTCTCAAGCTCACCATAGACACCTTCTATGTGGCGAGAAAACAAAATACTCTTTACCAGCTTGAAATCACCCCCATCTGTTCTGGTAGCTACCAGAAACTTGGGGGTGTTAGTACCCAGATTTTCACGCACAGATTGTTCCCAGGGGGTTGATCCCCGTAGGGAATCAAATGTTAAAGACTTGGGTGTAGGACCACCCTGTTTGGGTGTACGTCCACCCTGGTTGGGAATTTTTCTTTTAAAACCCATGGCCAGATCATCCTCCCCGAATGCCACCGACATCCGATCACGGGCCGTCACAGTAGGCGCTACCCAGCCAGGGCAAGGCCCGCCTAGCTTGGAAGGCATTGCCCGGGGGTCCGATGTTTTACAATGCCGTATCGGCATGTACCCCTTGGCATATACTGGATTTTACAGCTCAGACATTCGGCTGTGCGGGGACCTGCGTAGTCAGGCGGATACTACTGAACGGGTACATGGCACACCCACCTGTCGGCGCGGCCAAGACCGGAACAGGCTTTTGAGCGTAGTCGCTAGCGTAAGTGGCCCATCCCCTAACAGCACGCACATATAGAAATTTTGGTTGCCAGACCCTGAAAGTAGTGACGGAAAGAAGTGCGATATAACCTAATGAGAGTTATACCGCACGGGTGTATGTCTTTTAGAGCTGACTGTCAAACCCTCGAAAGGGGACCGTTCCGAGAAGCCCTTTTAGTCGCCTTTTACGACTGGTAGGGAGTACCGTGGATGTATTCGCTTCCTCCCACCCACTGGGGGTCCAATTCACAAAACAACGCGGAGTCCTTAAAGTATAGCCAAGGTCGCCCCTTTTAGTCGCCTCTTACGACAGGCAGGGGATACCGTGGGTGTATTCTAAACCCCCCACCCACAGGGGGGGCAGTTGGATCTGCACGTGGTTCTGAGATGATACGACGATCATCTCTCCTGGCGGTCCGTCGCGGGTGTTTAAGACCTGTTACCGTGTATGCATGCCCTCAGGCATCCACTGGTCGCAACACACCCAAGCAGTCTGATCAGAATGGCCTAGTTGGCAAGCAATTTGCCAATATGACCATCAAGCGTCGTGCAGCCCAATAATGCATCCCCTCTCCAGCTCTGTTAAATGGGTAAATGCACTTCGAATGAATCATGGAGGCATGTCGGATGGTCCACAAGGTTGATGCAACCAGGAACAATAGTCCACTACATTTGAGTACCCCTTGTGGGCCTTTCTATATGCCTCAGATGGGGTGCATGCAAGGTCTCTGAGGGCAAAACTAATCACATTCCTAAACTAATCATACGACTATCATACTGAGGTGTGTGGCAAACCAACAATACTCGGTGTGTGTGCATATTGGGGGTTATACTGTTGAAGAAACCTATTGCGTGTAACTGTTTAATGCTGAATAAATGGCAATGTTCCAACGGCAACCTGTAAATTAATGTCATACCGATATGACCAAAAGTTGGTCTTATTAAACACATGCCTAACATTTTTACCCATGTCATTACGCAGCACAACTAGGTACAAACTAAGTCTAAACTTCTAGGAAATATTTCTATAGAATTCAGAAAAAAAATATGGTATAAATGATTTTCATTAAACTAATTGTATTTTTAATAGTAAACTGAGGCAGGTAGAATCAAGTTAATATGCAGGTACACGACTCAAATTTGGCCATCTTATCAGTAATGGAAGATCCACTCACTGTTAGCCAAAGCAGAAAGGAATGTCATGGTCTGTTAGCACAAGCTTCATGACCTACAACAGCAGATACTAAGGGGCTGAAGTAGTACTGTATTCAACATCAGACCCTTATATAATTTTATTCCAAGATTCATATCCTGACCAGATAACTTAACCTTGGAAATGGGATGAAAATACCATGCAATCAGCAGTTCTTAGTTTTGTGATTTATCTGCTAGTGGGGAAGGAATAACCAGTGTGATCGGGGAGAAACATAAGCAAAGTTTCCCGGATTCTACTGCATCTTTGTTAAAATAAAACAGCAATAAACAAAACATCATCTAAAAAACACCTATGGCATATCATTGTCAGTGAGAATGAAAGAGGAGACTGGAGGAAAGGAAACAAAGTGATGTTTTATGTGCTCCAAACGGTATGCTTACGGGGAAGTCAGGGGATACTCTCTTGAACTGTGAGCCAAGTTGCCCCAAACAATAAATCCCCAACCTTCCAGTCAGGGAAATACACACTTCTTGCTAAGCCTGTATACCTCACACTGGTATGAATATGTTTGAATGTTAATAACTTATTACTTAACATACTTACATCCAATTCCATCAACTGCTTCTCCAATCTCCTTCCACTTTCTCGCAAATCTATGACCTTCTGAAAATACTTGTACAGCAGTGATCGCATCTCCATGGGAGATAGTTTCATTAAACGTGCCAGGAGAAGTTCTTCACCCTTAAACAAAAATCATTTTAAGTATAACCCATTTGGAACAAGAATAAATTAGAAAGCAAACACCTCCCATTTTTAGTACAGGATGCTCTGTAAATATTGGATATTGCAAACGAATTGCTACTGAGTGAATTTTTAAATGATATATAGGGAATCAATGTTTGTTCGGAGCAAGATTTCTGGACGACAGGCATGGGAAAATGATACTTAGAGAAACTATAGATGCGAGTTTTGTTAACCCAGGTTGAATCCAAGATGTGCACACACACAAAACAAGTTGTGAATACTGTTTGTACAAGGATTCAACCTAATCCTTTGCATAAGCAATTCATTTTGACTCATGAAATGAAGTTAGTTAGCTACTGTTTTTAAAGAGGTGGAACAGCAAGGTCATCTGCCCTATGAAATAAATCTTGCTCCCTGGAATACAAAATGTATTTTGATAAGCAGTGTATAGTAGTGATGTTAGTGCATATAACAGGTACCCACATCATTTGTTAACTGAATGATTGAAGGATTCATGCAACAGTGGTTGATAAGCAATGTCCCTCAGTTTTTCACAGCTGCTGACTGGCCTAGTGGAAGTCCAGTGGCAGAAGCTTGAGACAACAGCATGACAAAAACGGCACAACAATATCTCAATGTAAAATGAAATCAATCTCAGCTATCAACAAAATTCCATTGGACACAATTCATGTAACCATTGAAGAATGGCCTCAACGTCTTTGCTGCTATGTTTCTACACGGGGTGATCACTTCAATAAAGGTACGTATGCTCATTCTGTAGCACATTTTATGTTCTTTATAGGTATACTGATGGGTTTCCACAGTTATATTTAGTAGTTATTAATATTGCAACATATCCACTCTGCTTGCGAAACAGAGAACAGAGTTCCCTGGGCCTCACCCCTCTGATGGCCACGGGACTATCCTCGCTAAACAATGGCCTCTGTGAGTTACGCAAGGTCATTGATGCACCAAAATTGTTCTGCTTCTGGAAACAGCTGGATGAAAGCAAGCTTCCAGATAGTTTGAGGGACAGTGACATCACCCAATACGTCTGAGGCAGCCAAGAAGCTATGAGAGGCCCTGCTAACTGGTGTTTAAAGACCAGTGAACAGGAGCCGAAGAGAAATAAGTGCGAGCAGTGACTGACAACTATGACAAGTGAAAGTCCATTACGGTTCTGAAGTGTGTGTGCAGCAGAGAGATGGGTTGAGCCAGTTCTCTTGTGTACGTGAGTGTTTGTGCAAGGAGTGTTGTGTGAGGGCAGAAGCAGAGAGCGTTGAAGATCCTGGGTTCAATGCAGAATGTGGACAGACACGGGGACCATGAAGCGGGACTCTGACGCGAATATCATGGCATAGCACCTCTAAGCGGAGGAGATCTTTGGACTGTGGACTTGGCAGCCTGCTGCTTGAGAAGTGACAGAGTGTATAGATAATTGAGCACAGTAGCTGTAATAAATGTAGCGTTTAGTAACGGACACTACCAGTTAAATTAAATTTTAGTAAATCATTTATAAGTATTGATTAGGCGGAGTCAAACTGACCCATTTTGGTCAATTTAGAATTGTCAATACGGACCTAAGCATGGATATTAATCCAATTGATTTTAACTACCAGTTCTGTCGTGATTTAGTTGAGTGAACCCTGGTTCCCGTCACAATATGCATTGAAAGTACTAACGGAATTTATAGCCATATTGTGATAGCCATACGATCGATGAGTATGCAAATAATATTGTGCAGTGTTATAAATGCATCTCGCATGTATTACCCAATAATATACAGGATCATTTTTACTTTAACACAACACTTTTATTCTTTACCAGCATTCGTACAATATGACGGTCACAACACCAAGGAATAATAACATAAAAAAACAAGTGAACATAATCAGATGCAACAACTCCCCCGTCTAAGCTAGAGCCAATTTGAGATTAAGTCTATCAGGTTTCTTTCCAACTCTAGAACTACGACGTAACTCAGGAACTTCCTGTTTAGCAGGGTGGATGGGTTCAACATGTGGTTCGGGTAGGAATACTGCACTTATTTTATCTTTTGGAGGAGTTAGTGGAAACAAAATCTCAGGAGTGTTATCATCATCAGGATCAGACCATAAATCAAATGCATCATCAGTCATTGGTGCAGACATTGCACTAGTTCCAGGAATGGCACAATTATTAGCAGATCTAAATGGCAGGAGTTGATCTACATGTTTCCTGTGAGTGATACCGTTAGCGTCTCTCACAACATACATAACGTTTCCTTCCCGTTCATTTATTATACCTTTCTCCCAGGAATCAGTTTTATTACCAATTCTCATACGTACCAGGTCTCCTATCTGGAATGAGCGTGTTTTGTCCATCAATAGCTTAGGTCTACTTTTAGGTTGGACATCAAAGAACTTAACCAAACTTAATCTAGTCCTCAGACCTCTACCAAACATAAGCATAGCTGGGCTTTGACATGTGGAAGCATGTTCAGAATTACGATAAGCAAGCAACCAAGTATACAGTTTATCTATGGTGGTTGTTTCATCGAATTTGCTGGCTTTGTGACTGTTCCGGTCACAATGTTCCCAAACCCTTATTTGGTTGACTGCAAGAGAAGTCAGGTTAGGGTAATTTGTTCATACCATTCCTTTTCTTGTTCATCACCATCATTTTGGTTGTAGGATTTCATTTTATTTAGTGTATATATCTTGTGTATCTCGGGGACTCAGTCAGGAATATTTCATTTAATTTGTATGGGAGATGTCAGCATACAAGACAGCGGATTGTGTTAGGCAAGCTACAAGATGTTGCAACAGCAGGAAACTCTAGGCCAAATTTAGATTGGGCCGAGAATAACTTCCCTTGTCTTGAAGAAAGCTTTGTGTAAATTGTGTAAGGTTCTGACGTCAGAGAAGAGTTTTGCGCCATGAGTTGTAAGAAATATACATGGGTTCGAGATTATTGGTGTATTTTGTATGGGTTGGAGGGTATCATGACCCTGGCGGAGAAAGACGAAAACATGTGTTTGCAAGATGAGAGGTGGGTTTTTCGTGTGGAGCGAGGCTTCACTTCTATTCTAGCGTCTGGTTGGAAAGGTCGCGTTCTCGTAATTTGGCGTAGGCCTATTTAGAGAAACAGTTTTGTTGAAAGCATGGCTTTCGAAAGTACTCGAAACGGCTACAAATCACAACGATGTTATCTCTGTTAGCACAATTCAAGTTGAGTACGGAAGCACATTCATTTCTCTCGCAGAGATGTGGCTATGTAAACCAGTAAACATCTCTAACCTCAAACCACGTGTGGAAAATCTTGGAAAGCTGGGGAGAACTGATCTATCGAGCATGTCTCGTAGATTATCTGCAAGATCGTCGGTGAGTGAGTAACAAACATCTTTATATTACAACATTCATTTTGGGTCACATGTTTTCGTCATTGCCGAGGAGAATTGAAGATAGGAAACTATAGTCTGTTCGACGAGAGTCCCCGCCATATGTTTAAAGTTTATTTTAATACATATATTTTGAAGGTTATCATTAGTTTTCTTTATAGGGAATTACACCTAATAGTTGAACGCCCAAATGATACCAGTTAGGTTGACCAAATGTGTGTCCAACACTCCACGACCCTGCCATTTCAATTGTGTGGTATATGATGAAGTGCTTCCGATCAACAATAGGAGGGTGATTTTGGGAAGTTTTAAATCAGTCACCCAAGAAGGGCTAGTAATAAGTCACAGCTTTTAATGAATGCTTGAAACTTTGGACATCTCTCTCTGCCTGCCCATTAGAGTTTGGGTGGTAAGGAGCAATTGTCAAATGCCTAATACCATTTTTGGCACAAAAAGATTTAAAATCATCACTGATTAATTGGGGTCCATTATCAGACACAATAACTCTAGGCAACCCTAATTGAGCAAACAAAGGAATCAAAGCATCAACCAAGGCTGATGTTGTAGTAGATGACATTTTGATAACTTCTGGCCATTTACTATAGGCATCGACTACAATCAAGTACATGGCTTCGGAATATTCTGCAAAGTCGATATGGAGTCTTTCCCAAGCCTCCCTGGGCCATTCCCATGGGTGGTAGGGAACTTTAGCTGGTGAGTTACTAACCCTGGAACATCCATTACAATCATCAGTAATTAAGCCTATTTCTTTATCTAATCCAGGCCACCATACGAAGCTACGGGCAAGAGCCTTCATTTTAGTAATCCCTAAATGACCTGAGTGGAGTTCTTTCAAAATCTGGGGTCTTAAACTAGCTGGAATGACAACTCTCCCCCCTTTTACAATGCAATTATGGTCAATAGAGTATTCATTTTTATGCTGGGAGTACTCTTTCAGGAAATTTGTTAATACAGCAGGCCATTGATCATTTTTGACACAATTCAGGACAACAGATAGTATTTTGTCTTTGACCGTTTCATTAGCAACTTCTTTTGCTGTAACAGGGGCACTATCTAGCATGAGAAAATTTATATGCAAAACAGTTTCATTAGGTTTAGTCTGTGCAGGCAATGGCAATCTAGATAGGCGATCAGCATTACAGTTCTCATCCATTTTGCGATAGATAATGTCATAGTCATATTGAGACAAGAGTTCAGCCCACCTTTGGCGCCGCTTGTCACATATTGAGGATAGTGAAGTTTTAGGACTAAAATTATAGATAAGTGGTTTGTGATTATCAACCACTCAAATGGAAACTACATCATATTCCCTACGGGAATATTCAAAACCTGAAGTGATTTGTGGTCTGTAACCAACGTAAAATGACGCCCTCTTAGATACAAGTCACATTTCTTCATGCCCCAAATAATAGCCCTGGCTTCCTTATTCAAAATACAATAGTTTTTTTTCTGCTATACTCCCTGTAGAACTAGCAAACAATAAGGGTCTTTCTGTCCCATCTGAGAATATGTGAGATAGACAAGCTCCCATACCTGTTTCAGATGCATCACAAGCTAAAACTAAAGGTATTGCTGGATTATAATGACACAAAACCTTATGAGACAATAACATAGATTTAGCCTGTTCAAAAGCCTTATCACATTTGGCATTCCATTTACACTTTGGTTGATTTGCACACTGGTACAGGGGACCTAAAACGCTAGACAGGTTTGGTAAAAATTTACCATAATAATTCATCAACCCACAAAATGACAAAATCTGGGTCTGAGTAACAGGTTTAGGTGCTTTTTGAACAGCCTCTACTTTCTCGTTAGTAGTGTCCAATCCATTCCTATTGATAAAGTGCCCACAGTATTCAACCTCATCTTTAAAAAACCTACTCTTCCCTATATTGACAGTCAGTCCTGCTGTTTTATATATTTCAGTCAATACTATTAAATGGAACCAGTGTTCTGCAGGGTATGACCCAGTGATGATCGTATCATCAAGATGCAAAAAGACCTTTCTTAAGACCTGAATGAATATTGTCCATCTTGGCCTGCCAAATAGCCCGAGCTGAAGCAATACCAAAAGCAAGCCTCGTAATCTTGAACAGCCCCCAAGGGGTAACAATCGTCTGCAAGTTTTGAGATTGCTCATCCATTTCTAGTTGTACGTAGGCACAATTTAGATCGAGTTTGGTAAATTTCTCGCCCCCTCCTAGCTTTGCAAAAATTTCATCAATCTTTGGTAAGGGGTATTGGGGCACTACAAGGTTAGGGTTGACGGTTACCTTAAGATCCCCACATATTCTCACCTTCGGTGCCACGCTCTTAGCTTGATCTATGATAGGGACAATGGGTGTAGCCCACCTTGTTCGAGCCAACTCCTCATCTGTTAACTTGACAAGTGTTCCTTCATCCACCATATCCTGTATTTTCCTTTCTACCTGAGATTGGTGAGCTAGTGGGATAGATCTAGCTTGAAGAGCTACGGGTTGAGCCCCCTCTTTAAGTACTAGGGTCCCCTTGGCCCCTTTTAAGGTCCCTGGTTGTTTAGTGAAAACCTCACGATAAGCCTTTACTAATTTCTCCACTGAGTTGATTTCAGGGTGAAAGACTTCCAGTTGTTTCACCTGATGCACTTTTACCACATTTTCCCAGTTTAATGGAAGGAATCGAAGCCAATTCCTACCAAGCACAGTGGAGCTAGCTGAGGATTTCACGACATACAAAGGCAATAAATGCTTTACATTTTCAACCTCAGCTACAACATTCACTAAATACACAAAACCCTTTACAGGTGTGTTGTCATATTGAATAATATTTGTTTTCACTTTACGCAGTTTGTCTTTAGGGAAATGTTTACACCATTCTTCATATGTCATACAAATAGCATGTGCACCTGTATCTACCTCGAAAGGAACCTTTTTTCCATCCACTATTACCTTAACAAACCAGGCGTCATTGCCAACACTTTCAATAACACCTATTTTGTGCACTGGAAACTCCCTTATGGCAGTAGAACACTCAGACACATTACCACTTCCTACACATACTTTAGGATCACTTGAAACACTGACACACTCTTTATACGCACTATGTCGAAGACACAATTTTCTGACCATAATGTTTTTTAATGACACCTCATCTTCCTCACTGTTTTCATCAGTCGACTGCTCTGCTTCATCTTCGGACTCATCTAGCACTAGCTTGTAAACCCTCCGCCCTTTTGTCTTGGAGTTGAAGCGCCCTGAATGTATTTTCTTACTTGGCTGGTTGGACTTCTTACTCGAATATGGATCTTTTGAAGAGCTACCTCCTCGATGGCACATAATGGGAACATGTCCTTGTACTCCACATGTTCTACAGATGTTATCTCGCAGATGGCACTGTGGTTTTAAGTGTCCTGCCTTCCCACAGCAATAGCAACGCCTGTCCCCAGGTTGGAGATTTACTTGATGCACTCGACTTGTTGAGGCATCACTTCGGTCACCTCCCACCATAGCTGCATTCGCAGCAGCAGTCTCCATAGTCAGTGCTACTGTTATAAATGCATCTCGCATGTATTACCCAATAATATACAGGATCATTTTTACTTTAACACAACACATTTATTCTTTACCAGCATTCGTACAATATGACGGTCACAACACCAAGGAATAATAACATAAAAAAAACAAGTGAACATAATCAGATGCAACATGCAGATGCATAACAATGATTAAAATAATGAAAAACAGTGCTATTTTACAAATATTCAGCAATTTTGAAATTGCTTGCAGCAGGAAATGAATCAAGTTATTATTTTATATTAACTGCTAAATATAATCTGCTTCAAATTCTTTTATAATTATGAATGATAACCAAAATATTGCAATAGAAAAGCATACAAAAATTGACATTGCATTTTAAATATCTTGAAATGATGAACATCTCACTATATATTGCACTCGTAACAACTAACCTGTGCCACTTCAATTTTATTTTTCATGATTTTGGCCATGATTTATATATTTACAGTAATTGGTTTTTTTTTACATCTTTTCATGTTTAATTTTGCTGGGGGGGGGGGGGGGGCATTATGACACAGTGGCATTGCTTGTTGCCTACTACCCTGACAGCCTGGGTCCACAGTCCAATCCCATTTACTCCGCAATGGAATTTTCACGTGATAAATCAAGTGGCTTCAGTGACCTGAAGTACAAGTGATTGGTGTAAACCAAAGACCTTATTTTTTTAATTGATAATTTTGTTTTATTTCTCTTGTGTTTTAGTTTGTTTATGTTTCAACCTTTTTATTTTTCCAAAGATATATCATTATTACATTATGACATTTCTTTGGTTTTGAAGAATATTATTGTAAATATCTTGCCATTTACTTACTTCCAATTCTTTTCCAAAATGGCAAGTAAGAGAAACACATAAAATACCCCTGAGATTCATTAAAAAGAAGTTCTTCTGTACACTGTGCTCCTAAATATAGGGAAAAGCTGCACATAAAATAAAGGAATTAGGATAAATTACAGTTAGCCTACTTCAATGAAACTGTAATCATTAGAAGAAAAAATTACTTTTACTGAAAGTTATTCTTATTACAATTATAAATACAGTTTTAACTTACTTCTGAACCAGCAATTTAATACAGTGTGCTTTTACGTTCCCGCAATTAACGTTTTCCCGCCATTTAAAACATTTTTCCTCGGTCTCTTCAATTTTCCTATGTTTTCAGTGAAATCTGGTCCCCGCTTTTACGTTTATGAAATTTAAAACTTCCCGCAATTTACACCTAGTAGACCAGCGAACATAGCGAGAAGACAGAGATTTTAAGTAATAATAATAATTACTTGATATAACAAAGCGAACAAAATGCCCACGAGACAACCTTAAATGTCGCCAGGCCGTGCCAAGCGGCTTATCGCTACCCCAACGGAAACGAATTGTACGGCGTATTGAATGCAGGTGCGGGATGAAGCCATGTTTTATTCTTATTCATCATCATGTGAGGCTGCATGGGAGTGGTACTTTTTCCACTAAAAAGTGGTGATCGTTTTAACAGATATCGATATTGGACGCTGTCACCGAAGAGACAGTTTTGTTTGAGAACAAGTCTCAGTTAAACTCCAAAGCACTGGACGTGCCGCGTACTACGCAACTCCGGTGGCATTGATCATTCAGATTCAGCAGGTAGGCACTCAGGGAGCACGTTAAGTGCTGCAAGCTGTGACCGGAACTTTCACCAAGTGAAGAGCAAATTACTCTTAACGAGTTAAGTTATGCAGATGATGGTTGGTAATAACTGACTCACTCATATTCTCTTTGCTAACTGACACTCAGCAAATGCAAATGGGGGCTTGTTTTCTTTGTTTTTTTTCTTCGCATTGCACTTCAAACTGGGCCTTATTTCAACATAAAACTTGACAGGTTGACATGTCAGATGACATAAAATGTCTGACAATTCGATAGATTGACAAGTTATCGTTTCTCAAAGCATGACAAATCGACAAATATGTCGCAACAATTTTGTAAATTGCCAGAAATCTGTTTCATAAAGTTGTAAAGCTGACAGGTAGAAATCTGACAAATATGTAACATGTGCCACCAGTTTTTCTTTATGAACTAATGAATATGTCAGCCGGTTTTGTACAATTGTCAAATTGTCATGGAAAACTTGACAGGCGCCTTGTTACATGTCTATTATTACCCTAACCTATCTTTTCATATTGCGGCGCATTTGGAAGTTTCTCGTTACATTAATAGAGTTATTAGAATCGTTGGAATGGAACGATTAAACAGCAACAGTAGTAGAGAGTGATTAAGATCAGTGGCATACGCAGGATTTCTTTTTGGGGGGTTTCATTCATACAGTAAGGTAATTGTACATTCATAAAGTGATATTTCGATTATTATTCATAAAAAGCAATAATTAAATAAATAAAGGATAACGTAATAAGGCTAATGCAAAGCTATGATTGTTGATTGATGTTTAAAGAAGTTGAATTTAATGTACCGTAACTAAAATATCATATGGAAATATAAACAAGAACCTCTGTGGTTGTGAAGTAATGTCAGTAATGAAAATGTTTTGAAGATTTTGTACATGATTTAATTTAACGCTTGATTTGTAATGGTGTTCTTTTATTTGGGGTTTGATTTAATCACAGTAAATTGATAGGGAAGTAATAATGAAATTCAGTCCAGATATCATGTGCGTGAGTGATTAAAAACCGACTTTGGAATTTAAATAAACAAAACTACAGTTCGTGAAAATTATGGAAGCTAAATTAAACTCAGATACTGTCGCAGAGTAAACTCACATACTGTCGCAGAGCTACCAAGTTTTCAAAAATGTGGTGATGGTGTGCACATGTACTTGGAGTCTCGTTGCTGGTTGTGTGTTGAATGTTGCAGAGGAAAGGAGATATGGAGATTGATTGAACGAGCGACCAGTGGCCTCGGTCAGCTGTTCAAGAGTTGGTGATCTAACATCTTGTGGGAGCATCCCTGGTATTCTGCTGACAGACGTTGGGGGTGTCTTGCCTAATATCGAACTGTCTAATCTACCCTGAGAGCAATCATGTGTCACCTAGCACGTGACCCCAGGACTTCGCCTGCCACCCTAAGCAGTGGATCTGCAGGGGGAGAATTATACCAGTGGTGCAACCAGAAACGGCAAATTGAAGCTATTCTTCAACTAAATCCCTTGGAAACATGGAAAATAAAATGTTGAACTTCCTTTTCGCCAAACTGAACATTCTGGAACTAAAATGTGTGTTTTTCATAAATTTCTTCATATTGTGAAATAATTTGGGTGCACAAACTTGTGTTCCGCCTATACCGCACGTGTCGTGGAAAATTACGTCAACGCCAACATAAGAACTTGAAATTTTATAACTTGCTTATGGCAAAATTTTCACTTTACGAGAATTTGTGGTCGCAGACCTAGCTGCTCTAAAATGGAGTATACCAGCTCAGTGAGGTAAACACTAACATCGAACTGTCTTATCTATCCTGGGAGCAATCATGTGTCATCTAGCACGTGACCCCGGGACTTCGCCTGCCACCAGCGAAGATGAGTGGACGTAATGTAGCGCAGCGTGTGAATCGAATACGGGGAGGCTCGGATTCCTCCCCGCTGTAAATGAAGAAAGAACTGATTTTAAAATCATATCCGAACATAACTTCAGGAAAATTACGAACTGGACTTTAACCTTTTGTTTATTTAATTTATATACTGGTAATAATGGGATAAATGTTGATAGGTGTTAACACGTTGTGAGGTGATTTATATATATTTTGAGGTTATGTTTCATTAAAACATTTGTATTTATTGTCTTTGGTGGTTGAAATGGTTACTGGTTAAACTTGATCGAAGAGTTGTTGTCCGAAAATTTGAAATAGGTTATCGTTCGTTGATGTGACCACGTGCAAACACCATGAAGAACACCAAGTTCTTTTTTTTAATAGTAAATGTTACTTTAAGTAAGATAATATAATTATAAATTAATAATGATTCTCGACGGTTGTATTGCTTTTGATGGGGGCTTGTTAATTTTGGCGGTTCGTTAGTCGCTAATTTGCGGCGTGAGGTCGATTTGTCCGCGGGTTGTATTCTGGTCTAATGGTAATTGTGTCTGAGTGGTATTTGTTCAGGTCTTCTGCGGCCCAAACAAATAATTGCTGGATCGTTGAGATTTGGGTAGTTAATTTTCATTCGGGGGAGGATTTGTGGTTATGTAAGTGTTAGGCGTAAACTTTGTAAGACCTAAATGTTGTGTGAGAAGATAGGGGATTTGACCTTCGGCAAGAAGCTTCGTGCTTTCTCATTTATATGTCCTTGCCGGGGCGATATCTTTCTAATGTGTGTTAGTGGTGAAATGTAAGTGTTAGGCTTTGGGATATGTAAGTTGTGTGTGAAGTAGATTTGTTTGACCGTCGCCAAGAAGCGCGCTTTTGCATTTATTTGTCCTTGGCGAGGCAATAGCCTCCTATAATGTGTGTTCAGTTGAATATTTGAGAGAGTTCTTTTTATTTTTTTGTGCGGGATTTCGGTGATGACAGATGTGTCATTTTGAAGTAAAGGTAGCCTTTGACCCCTGCCGTCAGTTTCAATTATTCCACTAATCAGACAAGTGGAGCGTTTTCCTCTTGTTCGCTTTTGGTGTTCTATTATTTTATTGCATTCGGGGGGGGGGGGGGGGGTATTTTTCCTACTTGCTGGGTTTTTTCATTTGTTAATTTCTGTTTTACAAATATTAGTTTAGTGAATGGTGTGTGGGTGTGCCAGCTGAATGAATGTTTTTCTTTTTCAGGTTAGTTTAAGTTTTGCACCTTGCTTGAGCAGTATGTTTTTGGTCGCCGTGTCTTCCTTGCAAATCTTCTAGGCAACACACCGATATGTTATGAAGAAAATTAAATACCAAATCAAAGTTAAAGTAAATCTAATTGGGGGCAACATAGTTTTAAGGTTTTTGTATTGTTTTAACAGAATATATGTGCGTGTGTTAAAATTGATAATCATCTTTTAGTTAGCGACTATCCCTAGCAGCCTGTATTCCTCTTTCCGGACCTCTGAGATTAGGGCTCCCTCCACTCATCCCAAGTGGTGGGGTTACAAAAGGTAGCATGAGTTTTGTGCCCCGAAAGCCGCTACACCAACTAAATATTAAAACTGAAATGATGCAGAAATGAAGCTGTAATGTTCATATGCGACTGCTTATAATATTGATAATATGTGAGAAAAATAATGTTTTGCTCTCCATGAGCTTTTTTGGCCCCGAGTGTGTATAAAAAAATTAACCTAATCATTTCCCACAATTTACACTTTCCCTCGATTTACACATTTTCATTCTAGACCCTTGAAAAGTGTAAAAGAGGGATTATACTGTATTTTCACTTTATAACACATTGGAACAAATTAAATATATATTCATTAAATATAAGCAGTTTGAAACTAAAGAAAAGAATGACCAAGTGTGTACTGCAGCATTTATTTTGGCCTTTTTCCTTCTAAATTAACTATTTTTTAGAGTTCTGGACACATTTTCATTAGCAATTTAATGAATGATTATGTTTGGCTTTGGCAATAATATACTGATACTATTCATGACATTATATTTCAAAGGATGACAAAACAATGCGTTTCCTGGAGACAGTTCACTAAAATTTACTTCAAAGATGGTTGAGCAAATGAAAAAGTGGTCGTTTTGGTAACCCAGTACTAAAATGTCAAGCACAGGTGTTATTAATTGATTAATATTCTTGGCAAGACGCAGTACTACGAACTCCCAACCAGAAATGCATAATTCCCCAGCATTCACACAAAGAATCAATTTAAGTTTTGTAAGGCCAACAGCTGAAAGATGACAGTACTGAAAAATAATTAGCCACCAAATTAACCCCATCTATCTACCAACACAATTATCAATGCACCAGCATAATATATTTCATCTGATTGATTTATTAGTCCTCTAAAATATTTCAAAAAAGAATTCATCACCAGCAAATTTGCTGTTTCTAAATAACTTTTACTCTTAGTTATTTCCCAATTTTCTAGTTTGGTACAATGCAGTCACTGCAAACTACCGTAATTAACTGAATCTGCAAGCAAAGGGGCAGGCGACCTTAATGTTTCACTCCTTAAAGCAAATATCATCATCAATCTATAAGTAAGAATATATAGCATAGTGCACCCCAATTTTGTAAGCTTTCAGCCAACAAATCAGGTATGGAAGGAAACAAAGACATTAAAAATCAGCATATAATTTTGGTAAAATTTAAATTGTAAGCATACAAACATGTGAAACTGCAGTGTGGCATTTGATATAATATAATGAAGTATGCTAACCTTTTCCCTTGGTATCTGGCTGCTATCCAATTTTTCATCATTTCGACCACATATAAGTTCGTTCTTGTATTCAATAGCAGTATCGATTGCCTCAATCGCTTCCTCATACTCGATCAACTTCCTCTCCTCAGTTGTCGACAGCATTCTGTCCTGTAAGAAATACATATAATATTAGGCCTCAACTCCCAAATCATGCTGAAACTTTGCATACATGTTAGCAGACCACAAGATTCACTTGGGTCTAATTTGCACATGTAACCAATGGAAAAGCTTTGGAAACTAGGTATGAACTGGATGTTGCCTACATGGAAACCTTTCTGCTTCCCTACTGTTTCCATGTGCTTGTCCATGAACAAACACTGTCATGTATTCAGTGGTGTATTTAGGTATAGGCCAAGTAGGCCCATGGGCCTACAAAAGCAAATATTTGGGGACAGCCCAAATTCTGATAGACCACATAACACAAAATATGCCCTTATGACTTCATGCTGTCAACACTCTTAAGAAAAAAAAAAAAACAAGTTTAATTTCTCTACTGTAAGTTTGAACTTGAATCATATGGACAAATAATCCTACACATCGATAATAATATACAAGCCAAACATACCATTACCATACCAACATAAAATCGTTTTCTGCCCTCAAACATGTTTTACATCTCTTACTGCAGATGGTAAAAGAACTTCCCTGTATATCATATTTAAAACACTTACAAAAGGACACTTCCCTCCCGGAATGCGGGTCCGCATTTAAGGAAAGGGATGGATGGCAACTGATTTAATGCAAGACTGGATTCGAGTAATGTGAGGTCCTAGAGCTTTATTATGGAAGAAGGCCACGCTGTAACTTGACAATTTCATGACCACCTCATAGACCAGTTAAAAATGAGGTAACTAATCACTAATCACAACAAAACTCTTGCTGTGATTCATGGAGTACCAACCACATTGCTACAGCCACTGGACATGTCCATTAATAAACCTTTCAATGACTATCCTCATGCTTTTCACCCCAAGTGGATGGCCTCCAGATCTCGCAGTTTCACTATTAGAAACCCTAAAAACCATTGCTGGAACTTCTGTACAGTTGGATATCTCGAGCATGGACTCTCATCATGGAGTCATGGGGATTGGAAAGTTTCAAGACGAATAACATAAGTAATGCCTTAAAACGGCTCCGAACATCATCGTATCTGACGTGTTAACAAGGATGATTTAGTAAGTTATTGAGTACCGTACCATACCTAAATGATGAAGGGCAACATTTTTGCGGGTCTTGGGGCGGGAAATACATAAACATGCCACTCCATATACTCCATTTAACTTTAGTCTGATCAAGTGAACTCAGCATAGGTAAACACAGTCTGCAGTCTACCCACATTGAAACAATTCACACCATCCATCTACCAGGCAGAAGTGGTGTTTACTTTCATTGCGATCGTCCTTTATCTGTATTTCTGTCCTTTTCCCGCAAATGAACAGACCTTTCGTATTTTCTTATATAGATTTAAAGAAACCGAATGATTCTTTTCTCCTTCTGTGTTTGTCCTGCATGTCCCTACTTTACTCTTTCCTTTTAAATTTTACTCCCTTCCAGCCTTCCTTTCCTGGGCTTGACCAGTATTCATGCCTTTCTCCACCAGCCTTTCAAAGACGGAAAATTACACTATACACTGTTTTGATCAACTGAAGAACTGGTTGCTGTCCACCCTCCTGGTGCACATCACGTGCTTTAGCACTGAGGAGGAGCTGAGTGGATTGATGGTGTGAGTCCCCACCTTTGAGGAGTACTGTACCCTTATGAACACAGGACCTTCAGGACAGCGACTCTTTCCTTGGGGAGTGGATCGTTCATTTCTTGAAGCTAATACTGTCCTCGTATAATATTTGGGAAGATCAGTAGAGCTGACTATGAATTAATCACACACCGACTTCCAAAACACTCACATGTTATTATCACATATCCAAAATACAAATTTAGAACAAGAAAATCAAAAAGAAATTCAAAAATCCAACAAAATTTCAAAATAAAATACTCAAGGAATAAATAAAACACAAATTCACCAATAACTGAGAAATTTAAAGAAATTTCGAAAATTATTTAAAAGAATCCATGAATATCCAAAATTAATCGAAAATGTCCAAAAAGAACTCAATAATCCACTAAATAGCAAAATTAATCATAATTAAATTAATCGGGCAATTAATTAACCCTTATGAAATTTATCGACCTTGATTGAATGATTAATTAACATCAAATCACCAATCAATAACTCAATCAATCACATATTCAACCCCTACTCCGGTAATCCAATCAGATTTCATTTTAATACAACAATCACTGAAGGACTCTCTAATCAAGGCCATTGTCTTTTGCCATCATTATAATTCACACTGTCATACTAATTCATCGTGTGTCCAGCGAATTACATCTGATCAGGTGTCACTCACTGAAATAGAGCCTATCTAATTATCTATTTCTTGAACAATAGTAAGGTCCGTTTTCACCAACTCTTTACTAACGCTTAGTTAATTTGTATTTAACTTAAATATGAGAGTTAATGCGTGATTATCTTTGATGCATTTCACGAGGACATTCGGGTTCGCAATTACTTAAATAAGATTTACGGCTCTCGCGCATGCGTAAACTGGGTTTCATCTTGGGGAGCATGGCGGACAGAATTAGAAGCGTCTAACACCGATCGTTGTTTGCGATGCTTCCTTGAGATTTTCTGGAACATAATTATAAAAGAAGGGAAATACAGAAGACCTCATTTGTGGCAAAAGCCTAAAATGTTATGAACAAAGTATTTAGGAGAACTGGCAGTTGTGTCAATAGATAGCGTAATAGGACGCGCTTACTCAGTTGTCTTCGTAGCGTAAGCAGTTAAGGTGCAGACTCTCAAGTTATTACGCAGTGCTGGAAGCAGTTCGAATCGTCATTCGGATATTTTTAAAATTTTTTTATTTCCATATTCGTCTTTCTTGGTATTAAAACGTAGTAATGTGTGCCATCTTTTATAATTTCATTGTCATAAACATATTTTATATTCATATGGATGAAAGTAGCCAACGTGTGAAACTCTGAAACAAACCGCCATTGTGGAATGCGCAAGGCACAGTTCAGCTGTTTCCCGCCACTTTAAAGATGCTTTAGAGACTTGAGTGGCCAAATTTGGCCATTTAACGTAATTCCTTGTTAGTGGTAAATTAACGAGCGTTTCTGTTTGGTGAAATGCTCGTGCTAAGTTAAATAACCTTTATTGATGAATTAAGAGATAATTGACGTTGGTGAAAACGGCTCTAAGTGATATGGTCTGACAATACTGTTTTATGACAAACACCTAGGCTAGGATGCCATTATCAAATTACATAAATTACCGCAGCCTTACATTTCAAACATGACCTTGACCTCTTAGTGGACACTGATTGACATACTCTGGCCTCAAACACTTGACTGGATACCCATCTGTCAATCACACTTGACAGCGACCACTTATGGGGTTGAGAGGTATTGGAGTTGAGAAGCGTTATCTACATGTTATATGTTAAAAACACATATTATAATGACACACCAATATATGTGATTTGACATCCTGACCCCGAAATACAGTTCGAGTCAAGAACTCAGTATCCCTGTCATTTGCTATGTGGGCAAAATAAAAGCATATGCTAGCCTAACATAATATAAACGCATGAACTAAACAACTCATTCCTACGACAAAACCACATTACCTCCTTGTAAAAATACAAGGGAATAAAACTTAACGCCAAATAATGCGCTACAGATACTGAAATCGACCTAGCTATATTTAAATCTTAGTCCGTTCATTTATCGTATCTCAATAATATTATTTATATCAACGGTGAGTGTAACAACGTCGACCCAGCTCCTGGAATAAATATGAAGGCACATACTGTAGTGTATTTACAAGGGAACCATCAAATACACTGACCGGCACGAAAAATGCAACACACAATAAATTATGTGTAATCATTGTGTAATTATCTATTTAATCAAAGTGAAGCATTTGAACTTAATTTTTTAGATAGGGTATGTTATTGTCATTGCTTTGCGAGCAAACAATGAAGTGTCGATTGTTGATTGCACTAGCCTCAATTGCTTTTTCCCGTGCAACCTGGAAAACACATCACTGGATGTGAGCCAATAATGTGTTCCCGCTCTTATAGCGCTCATTGTTGTACTTAGTATTGTTCCATTTTCAATCATACGTGTTTGTAGGACCTTTCTGTGATTATTGTAATCAGCTTTCTGGAGCAAACATGCCATTAAGCCCTGAACAAGCGGCAAAAGCGTTGCTTTGGTGGAAGATGGTCGCAGCATGCATTATGTGGCAGAAGTGTTGCGAACTACACCTTCCACGATTTTCAGAACCGTACGAAGGGACAGGGAAACTGGAGGCTTTGCAAGGAGACCAGGAAAAGGCTCGAGAAGAGCAACATCGGAGAGAGATGACCGCTTCTTACAACTTCAAGTTCTCCGCGACCGTCACACCACTGCCATTGAAGCATGAAATCGACTCCACCGAGTTCGAGGGGTCGTTGTTAGTGAGAGAACCGTCCGAAGAAGATTGGAAGAAACCAATCTTCAATCCAGAAGACCAGCTACAGGCCCAGAACTATCCAGAGAACATCGCACAGCTAGACTACGTTTTGCAAGGGAACATCATGGCTGGACAGTACAACAATGGGAACAAGTATTGTTCCCCGATGAGTCGCGATTTGGCCTCCGATCACCTGACGGTAGAGAGAGGGTCTGGAGAAGGCACATTTGGGATCGGCTGGGGAGAAGAGCCCGTCAGCACTATCCAGAGACCCTAAAGGACCTACGGAACGCCCTCCTGGAAGAATGGGAGATGATTCCTCAACAGGACATTACAGCATTAATCAGGAGCATGCCTGAAAGGTTGAATGCGGTTATTGGTGCAAGAGGTGGCAATACACGCTTTTGAAGAAGCGAACAGAGGTCTCCAAGATCATCTCCGAGGTCTGTGAAGTAAAGTGTGAAGTGTATAAGATCAAAACAGAAGTGCATTACCTTTATGAGCTTAATCAACATTTCCTGATCTTTAGGCGCTCTTTCCTTGGAAGTGTGCATCTCTGGCTTAATTTATTAAATTTGTTTATAAATGTCGTTTTTTTTCTTCATTGTTAGACACTTACATGGGACCGTACTACAATATTGCATCATCATATAGTAGATTAGTGTCATAAAAGTGTCATAAATTTAAAATAAATTTCAGTTTTTGTGAGAAATTGAAGTGTTGCGTTTTTTGTGCCGGTCAGTGTATATGCCAATGGGCATCGAAATCAGGACTTTCACTTACCTGTTTACAACAGAGCATGACATGTCTATCATAATTCATCCCACATGTGAGAGTATCATTCGTTCAATCATATTCCTTTCGATTATTGATTACTAGCAACCCTGCCCGGCTTTGCCCGGGAACAGTTGTGAATGCATTACGTGATAAGCACTTCTTTAAGATGTCAATGAACTACGATCTACATCCGTTTTACGGCTCGGCATGATGGGTTAAAATAACTGACTGGACTATTAACTATATTATCATGGAGATGCTTGTGCAACAAATTCTTGTCAGACGTAATTTGGATACCTATCAGTAGAAAGGTGCTAAGTGCCATTTTTATGAACATTGAGTATTATAGTAAAAAGTGTTTAGTCAGTTTATTTGTGAGTATTTATTCTTCTAATTTGAATAACATACAGATATAGTATTCCTTGTTATCCAGTGGCAGATATAGGTTCATACTATGAAATTTGTGGAATTCTGTTTGAGTGAAATGTTAAAAGTTGTGAAAGGTGCAAAGTCCACTAGTCTTTACGAATGTGCTACGTGCTAATTAAACAAAGATGACGGCTTTCCGACACGCAAACACGTAACATACGGTTGTCCATGCACGAAACACTGAAATTCCAAGTTAATTCCACAAACTTCCAACAACTCACCTTGTGATTTGTTGAAGGTCATTGCGAAGGCCAGAAGCATGGGGAATTGCAACCGTTTAAAATCGAATAGCACGTTCGGAGGAATCATTGGGATGCGTGGAATCATAACAACGTCTCCATCGATGACGTTGTTCATTTGCTTTTCCACAGCCAGTCGTGTTCCATTGCATAGTCGAAGTTGATTCATGTTACGCAACATGATGATGACTGAGTCTACTTTCAATTGCAAATTGTGATGTGGTAATCAAGGCAATTCCAGCGAATTCAAAAATTCTGTGAGATGGCTGACTACCTCATCTTGGTTGATAACTGTGTCAACCGATCTGAAGGAAAACAACTGTCCCGGAATGAAATTTTGAATGGTCTCGTTGGGATCTTTATTTTTCGCTGCCAATATGGCTCGTTTGCTCAGCCAATTATGGTTTTTGAAGTTCTGCGCTACGTTCGGAAAAACAGCCGAATGAGCACCTCTTTTGATTCGATCAACTGATCTTCCAGGTTCATAGGAGCATCGCGTCGGCGCAATCAGTCATGTCCATTGTGTCTTGCTCGATGGCGTTGTGTTTGATATTCACGACCTCATTGCATTCTCAATCTATTCGCTGTTCGTTCATTTTCAGTCGCTCTCGAACGTAAGTCAGACATGCCCATACGACTATTTTCATTATCCGTCGCTCTTTGGTCATCAGTGCGGTTTGCACGTGAAGTAGCTCGCCGCGCATTTAACTGGCTTCGACGACCTCTGTCAGCTCTTCCTCTCCCTGGCATGGTAATGGGCACTAAATCGACATGGAATTTTAGTAATGTAATGTACACTGTAAAACGACACGGAATTGTTTTCATAGTAACTCAAATCTATCGAACCTACCTTGAGAACTTGACAATATTGACATCCTTTCCGTTAGTAGTACATTCTCACATTAGATATGTTGGTCGAAACACATTAACGTGAAATGTAATATTATTATAACATACTTTAATATGCTGTAATTAGATTATACAGTAAGATTCTGTTACGTTACGTATTATTTTATTGCACGTATTGAACAAAGGGTATGGTACGGGATGTTATCTTTGCTCATAGAAGATTTTGAAGTGGATGCACTGTGTCACCATCTGTCAGTCAAGTTATTAGATTCAATATTGGCATGGCTTTTTAATGTAAATTAATTTAAAAATACTGCCAATTCGATTTTTGCTCAAACCACTTTCTAAACACTGTCTACCATAATGAGAACAAATTGTAAAATTTTCATGAAATCGGAGCAGTAGTTTACGAGATTTTGCGAGACTAATGCACGGCAAAGTCGAGTTTCCAACAGGAAACAAACTGTGCTATCCGTACACAGGTTCCCACCAGTACGAACTGCTAATAATTGAGTATTCTAAGTTCCTTGAACAATTCTGTCAACGATGCCCATATTGGAGGGAAATGAGAACAAATGATTGGCACATTGCACCTTTCTTCTGAAAGAGCTGCAGGACTTACCACTAGTGCCATCTTGTGATGCTCTTGGAAGGTCCTTCGAAACCACTGAGGAGTTAGCCCTTTTGATATGTAATGCTACATCGCACATAGCACCATTCGAGCAAAAAAAAACGGCTTTTTAAAAAAAATGGCACTTAGCACCTTTCTACTGATAAGTATCCATTTAAGAATGGCGAGGTGCATGAAACATAAATCCCCCTTCCGCCCTATCTAAAAACACTTATAGCGGACAATATATTGAATATAGAGATATGCTCTCGCGTACGTTTTTGTAGAACTTTTTATGCTGAACAATTCTTACACTCATTGTATATTGATATTTTTAACGGTTAGCCCAGCAAAAGTTAAAAAAGTGCACGGACGTCAGGAATTTTTTGACTTTTTCTCTGAAATCGTGACTGCTTGGCTTCCGTCGATCATAAATAAATAATTTTCTACAGAAACCTTCCTCGAGGTATCCTTTACAGAATGGTGAAAACCGCATCAAAGTCCATGCAGTGGTTCTCGAGATTACCCGTGACATCCAAGAATCGGGGACTTGGTTTCATACTAAGTAGAGATTACACACCAATCAGTATAATTTAATATAATATAATCCCCCTTCCGTCCAATCTTAAATTGACTGTGAATTTTGCGGAATGAAAAGTTCACAGGCGAAATGAGAGTTGCACTTCCAGGAAATGGCGAGGTGAATGAAACTCAAATCCCCCTTCCGTCCAATCCTAACTTGACTGTGTTTCACAGGCGAAATGAAGAAAACCCGAGTTGCACTTCCAGGGAAACTCCAAACACAACCACCCTTCTCAGATGTCTTAACTAAACACGACTCGACGATTTGCTGCTGGCTGTATCTGGGGCAATAGGTTCGCCCGCTTGCCAGGCTGTAACAGGGATGATAGACTCGCCCTTAGCTAGCTCGTAAACTGTCGCCTCAGTAGTAAAGCAAGGAAGGAAGCTTGTAGTTTAACGTGACCGTTAATCTGTAGATTATGAGCCACGGGACCTCCTTTTTACGTGGAATCCGAACCACAGGACATGGCATTTCACTTCGAATATCTCACATGCATTGACCGGGAATCGAACCCGGACCGCCTTGGTGAGAGGCATACAGCTAGACCGCTGAGCCACCACGCCCCCCGCCTCAGTAGTTGAATGGACATAGTTGTAAGAAATAAAAACATATAAACACTTATAGTGGGCGATGTATTGAAGATAGACATATGCTCTCGCGGACTTTTTTGTAGAACTTTTCATGCTGAACAATTCTTACACTCATAGTATTTAGATATGTTTAACGGTTTGCCCAGCGTAAGCTTACGAAACGCTCGGACGCCAGGTTTTTTTTTCCCGACTTTTCCACTGATATCGTTACTGCTCGGCTTCCTTTGATCATAAATAAATTCTTTTCTACAGAAATCATCCTCGAGATATCCTTTACAGAATGGTGAAACCCGCATCAAAATCCATCCAGTGGTTCTCGAGTTTACCCGTAACATCCAAGAATCGGGGACTTTGTTTTATACTAAGTAGAGATTTTTATTATCATATTATTATTATTTTATTATCATTATCTTATTATTATTTTATTATTATTAATATTTCTGGCTAAAGAACCTCAAAACTAAACCTGGACACGATCCTTGAACGTAGAATTTACTATACTACCATACCCTTATGCAAATCTGGTAATCATTTCATTCCCTGATTATTGTTGTTATTATTATTATCTCCGAAACTATAGTTGGGTTCGAACCTTGGACTCAAACGGTTAGTGTATCGCTATACCCTTACACAAGTTTAGTTCTAATTTTATACTATGGTCATTATTCTTATTATTATTATTTCAGAACCCATCCTCTGAATTTAAACTCGGATTCGGAACCAAGGACTCAAAAAAAAAAAGTTAGTGCATTGCTATACCCTTCCACAAACTTGGTTCTAATTTTATTCGATTATGCACAATAACTCACATTGATAATCTGAGCGATCTGGTATGGCCGTGAATGTCAGCTGTTACACGATAGAGCGACCTTGGCAGTGGCCACACCCGTTACAGTGCGAGGAGTTCGTTCAATTGTCCTCCCTGGGCGAGAACATTCATACCTGTTTCTAGCAGCTCAAAATAAACCTTATGTATCCGTGCTGGTTGCAAGAATAACTTAATTTAAGTATCGTCATTATAATATGGGCGGCTAACATTGGGACTGGAATACTATCATTCGTATTACGTTACCTGCTATAGAAACTCCATGATCCTGAGTTCGAATGATTTTCATCACTATATCGCAGAAATATATATATATATTTTTTTTTTTTTTTTTAACCTTATGTCTTTTAGTGCCGGGAGTGTCCGAGGACACGTTCGGCTCGCCAGTTTTTGTAGCTGCTTCGAGATGGACACCCAATGGGTGAGCTACAAGTACCGTTGGGGAGGAAAGTTGGAATGGAAGGTCGAGGAGTTGGAAGGTAGCGGCTGTGGCCTATAGTTAGGGACCAACCCCGGCATTTGCCTGGAAGGAAGATGGGAAACCACAGAAGACCATCTTCAAGGTTGCCGGCGGGGGGATTCGAACATCCTCGCCTCCCGGATGTGAGCGACTGCCAGCAGTCATGCCGTAACGACCACGGCTAACTCACCCGGTATATCGTAGATTCATCGCAGTCACTAAATGTAAGCACTGACTGTGTTACATGTCGCACATGGCATGCATAATTATCTTCATTTTCCTCGTAGACTTATCCTTCGGGGGCTTCTTAGCTTCTCCCGGGAATATTCTGGCATGCATTAATTAAACTCATAATCTTTCCTTACTCACGCTCCGTAACCTTGTATATTCATGATTATCATCATAGCAAAATAACATTGCACCTCGGCTAGTATACCTTGAGAAGCGTATGACGGCGTTCTCTCATAGCCTATCTTGGTTGACTCGTATCTTATTCACCAGTAACCGTATGTCTATAACCGACCATACTCTGGGTTCGACCCTCGCTTCAGCAATATAAAGGTCTCACTAATTTCGTCGTCCCACGATCGCTAACAACCGGTATAATTACAAAGCCTCTATCGTGTCCTATTTTCCTCTCACTTTCCTACTAAATAGACATGCTCTGCTTTCTTTTTCCACACTTCCTCAGGGCTGAAATAAAATACATTAAACACATGGAGCGAGCTCAATCCTACAGTGTGTTCAATAAGACTACAATAAATAAACGTAATATTGTCAAGCATCCCTAAACGCTTCAATATCAAACATATCGTCACTGCAGATGTACACAACTTAACTAGCAATCAAAAGCTATCAAAATAATGACAATCAAATCTAACCTACTTAAATCTTATCAATATTGGCCCACATAACAATGACAAACATAATTAAATTGAATACTTATCATGTTCCATCTTGATCCGGCTGTTGTCGGCAAGGGTTGATTCTCAACTCCAACTTTGATCAACTTACTCCATGATACAACTGGCCATCACAATCACTATAAACAACACTTTCATCAACCACTCACCAGTCTTAAAACTAATGTTTATGCTAATTCACTTAACTAATAAGAAACAAAGTTTATACGGTTCCGCCTAGTCAATACCTATTTTATTAAAATTATCTATCGTGACATAATCCCTTGTCTTATTATGTGCGGGTACATGTTTCGGTGTCTAACAATATTGACACCTTCATAAGCCTAAGTTATGGTAGCACTCACGGACATTCACTATTTGTCCATAAAAAGTTCACTTTAAAAATACAACATGCAGATCATTAAAATAACACTTTAAAAGTTTGTAAAAACACTGTTATAATAAAAGTTCACTAAAAACATGAGAAAAGGCTCGGTGCACTGTCTTGGTTTAGTATGATCTGTTTCCGACGATAGCCCCAGAAATCCCAGCAAGAGGTAACCATTCATAACTGGAAAAGAAAACCCTATGTGAATATGAAAGGCATTAAAACCGAAGGTGTGGAAGGCAAATAAAGAATACATAAAAAGATGTGTGTTGGACTTACGATGTAATTGCGGCAGCGAGTGAACGGGCCGTACTGAAGCTTACGGACACAGTGTTGGACTGGAGTGGGATGGCTTGGGAGAAGCGAGCGAGGCTTGAGGCGTGAGGGAGGGGGAGGGAGGGTGTACTGGTAATTGTTAGACACCGAAACATGTACCTACACATAAAAAGACAAGTGATTATGTCACGATAGAAAATGTTAATAAAATACCATTTCCTCGCATAATCGTTGCCACCGCGTAATCGTCGCAAACCCACTTTTCAAACACTAAAATAGCTTTATAAAATGTCATCGCATAATCGTCGCATAGCATATTCATATTTGTGCGCCAGTAAGTTGCACATGGTGCCGCGACTTTATAACCTGGCGCGACTTTGACAGAAGAAATATATCTCGTCTTTATGCTTGCGGGCTATGAACTGTGACGCGAACGGCAAGCTTCGTCACTTAGCACATTCCGCGAGCGTATAATCTGGCGTGATCTTGTCAGGAGAATGTAATCCTGTCTTTATGCCTGTGGCCTATGAACTGTGACGCGAGTGGCCAGCGCACATTCCGCGACCTTATAGGCCTAATCTGGCGTGATCTTGTCAGGAGAAAGTAATCTCGCCTTTATGCCTGCGGGCTATGAACTGTGACGCGAGCGGCCAGCGCACATTCCGCGAGCTTACAGGCCTAATCTGGCGTGATCTTGTCAGGAGAAAATAATCTCGTTTTTATGCCTGCGGGCTATGAACTGTGACGCGAGTGTGGCCAGCGCACATTCCGCGAGCTTATAGGCCTAATCTGGCGTGATCTTGTCAGCAAAAAGTAATCGTCTTGATGCCTGCGGGCTATGAACTGTGACGCGAGCGGCCAGCGCATATTCCGCGAGTTTATAGGCCTAATCTGGCGTGATCTTGTCAGGAGAAAGTAATCTCGTCTTTATGCCTGCGGGCTATGAACTGTGACGCGAGCGGCCAGCGCACATTCCGTGAGCTTATAGGCCTAATCTGGCGTGATCTTGTCAGGAGAAAATAATCTCGTTTTTATGCCTGGGGGCTATGAACTGTGACGTGAGTGGCCAGCGCACATTCCGCGAGCTTATAGGCCTAATCTGGCGTGATCTTGTCAGGAGAAAGTTATCTCGTCTTTATGCCTGTGGGCTATGAACTGTGACGCAAGCGGCCAGCGCACATTCCGCGTGCTTATAGGCCTAATCTGGCGTGATCTTGTCAGGAGAAAGTTATCTCGTCTTTATGCCTGCGGGCTATGAACCGCGATGCGAAGGGCCAGCGAACATTCCGCGAGCTTATTGGCCTAATCTGGCGTGATCTTGACAGCAGAAAGTAATCTGGTCTTTATGTCTGAGGGCTAAGAACTATGACGCGAGCGACCATCGCGCATTCCGCCAGCTTATAGGATTAATCTGGCGTGATCTTGTTAGGAGAAAGTAATCTCGTCTTTATGCCTGCGGGCTATGAACTGTGACGCGAGCGGCCAGTTTCGTCACTTAGCACATTCCGCAAGCTTTTATGCCTAATCTGGCGTGATTTCGTCACAGGAAAGTAATCTCGCCTTTATGCCTACGGGCTATGAACCGTGACGCGAACGGCCAGCTTCGTCAGCACATTTCGCGCGCTATAACCTGTTGTGACCTTGTTAGGAGGAAGAAGCCTGTCTCTGACTGCAGGCTATGACTCACGCTACGCGAATGACTGGCCCGTGCAGCAAATAATGATACAGTATATTCTTTGAACTTAAATATTCTTCGCATAATCGTCGCACCCAGCTTTTTTCCATGAAATTTAGGCTAAAAAAGTGCGAAGATTATGCGAGGAAATACGGTAGGTATTGACTAGGCGGAACCGTATAAACTTTGTTTCTTATTACATTCTGTCAATACGGGGGAAAATGTGCGACTTTAAAAGTAAAAAAGAATTCACTTAACTACCATCACGCATGGCCCACGGGCTCCTTCCTGACTGCACGGACGCTGGTTCACAGTCCCAACTTCAGCCTCGAGGTGGGATAATTCCACTATCATATAATAATATTTGGTCAATTAATGACACTTCACCCAAACTTTACTAGCGTGGCCCTAATACAGTTTAGAGACCACTATTGGACTATTTCATCAACTAACACAGCGATACAAGTGTGGTGCAATCTTTTACTTGGCATAACGCGATGTTTACCTGTCAACATCAACCGGACAACATCCCTGCGACCACGCTACCCCCCGTATATATATTAGACTTGGGGTGTTTATGAGCAGATGGCTTCCCACTCTAACACGAGCTCCGCTGTCACTGCGATTATCGCTTTCTTTCCCTCATTAAGTGATCTATGGGAATATGGCCAAATTTAACACAGGATCTTGATCACTAATCGATCATAATTTTATCAAATATTACCAGCGCGTCCCTGGAATTATTTCTTCTTCCTGAGTCGCTACCCCTTCTCTTCCATCTTCACAATCTCGACCCCCCTACACTTCCGGGATAAATCTCACTTCCGGATTGAGATCTAATGTTCCATCAATGATCTATTAATTTAAACAATTATCAAAAATTCTTCAGAATTTTCCTTACACAGTGGGTTCTTGCTCTCATTCATAAAATTTCTTGGTTTGCCGCTATCAATCAAAACACCATTTTTGGGGTGGAGCTTGGCGAAAAACGACGCACCATGGAACATTCTGGAACACTCTCGAAAGATCCAGAGAGATCCTTGTAATTGCACATGCACTTGGAGACTCCGTTTTTTTTTTTTTTAGCGAGGTTCGGAGCAGGCCTCGCGAGTACACCTGTACTGGGTTCAGATGCGTACCGCGAGCCTCCACACACTTCATAATTCTTTTGTTAGCAAATTCTAGCATCGCAGCTCACGCATCCAGCAAGCCTTGCGCCATGTTAACATGTTCCATTCTGCTACTACCCCAGCCAGTGTTGTTATTATTATTATGACAAAAAATATGTTATTCCTTTCTTCTCCCACTGCGATTTTTATCTAATTTAAACGCTCCTCCTCATCCTTAATGGCCTTGCGATCTTATCCTAGGACAATAGGATAAGGGCGCAGTATATGGCCAGTGGATTTGTGAATTAGCAATAGTGAGGGATTCTAGAGTTAAGTCTGTCCTTCCCTCCTCCCCAAATGGCTTTGCAGAGGATGTTCTAATCTTGTTTCTTTCCTGTCAGGCTTTCTTGACCATCACTTCTTGAAGGCTAAGGGCATATCTTTTCATACTAACCTTCCTCAACAATCATCATACCTTCCATATTATCAGAAGTCAATAACCATTCAGTTAGCCCACTGAGAGCAATCATCATCATCATCATCATCATCATTGATTGTTTATTTTGGCTCTAACAAAGTGCTGCAGACAATAGAAGTTTCATACTGCTCTTGATACCAGGAAGAAAAATTTATGACATTTGTAGGAAGGTTTGAAGAATCACAATCACTACTCGCCACCTCAGAAAAATGTACGGGGTGGTCTACCACAAGTGCAATAAGAGAATAGCTGCATTTCTCCCATTCTCAGACTTGTTGAGCTGGTGCATGGTCAAGTATTGGTTTGACACATTGTACCAACTATGCAATGTGATAAGGAAATAATGAAATGAAATTCCACAGCCTGCTTCCAGTCTCCGACCTGGTCAGGAATGGAATGAATGAAGCCCCCATCTAGCGGCGAGGATATGAACTGTGCCGGCTGCCGAGGCCTGACGCACTCCTCTGGGGCAATGATTAAATGTATGACAGATGAAATGAAATGATAGTGGAGAGTGTTGCTGGAATGAAATTGTGACAGGGAAAACCGGAGTACCCGGAGAAAAACCTGTCTGCCTCCGTTTTGTCCAGCACAGATCTCACATGGAGTGACCGGGATTTGAACCACGGACCCAGCGATGAGAGGCCGGCGTGCTGCCGCCTAATCCACGGAGGCTTGATAAGGAAATAATAATAACAGCTATTCAGCTGCTATGAAGACACATTATGCATTTCCTGTGAATGTGTCGATAATTGTATACAGTGGAACCTCGCTAGTACGTTTTTCAAGGGGCTGAAAAATTTGAACGTAAAAAGCGGGAAAACGTACTACCAAAAAATGATAATTAAACCTCATTAAATTGTTTCAGTTAGGGAAAAGTAAAAAAAATGTGTTAATCAGAAGTACCTGCTATCGAATATACAATTAAACAACCTACAGAATTATTGTATTACAGAACTAGTATACACAGCACAGAGAAATGAGAGCAATGAAAACGAGAAAAATGTAGCCTACTATACCGGTACCGTACTCAATTCAAATACTGTAGAACGAGTTGAAATATTTTTTTTGTTTATTGATTTCGGCTTAAATGCAAGTTTTTCTTGATATTCTGTGGAAAAGAAGTGCCGTATTCTTTGGTGTGATCGATTGGATATAACTGAAGATTTTTGAGAATAGACATGCTCGCGCGTCTACAGAAGAAATAAAAAAAAATAAAGCAACTTCTGCCATCACGCGATATCGAGCAAATATCAAAACATGGCAAAACACAGCACTGATTAGAACTACGGTAGTCCAAATGTCCCTCACGCTCTGTTATTGGCCTGTCAGGCAGCAACCTTGAGAAACTGACCAATCACTGCAGGCGGGCTCAAGCGCATTTATTATCATGAGTTGAGTTAAAGGAATAAGGAAGGAATAGTTAATGAAAAATATATAAATCCCTTTCGACGGCTTTTAAAAACTTAATCGAACAGTAAATCCACCATATTTTTTCAATTCTGAGTTATCGGAACAAAATGACAAAGCGATTTTTTAACAGCAAGCCGGGCGTACATTTGGCAGTGTATCGTCCCGTAGATGCGGCTAGACTACGCGTGGACCAGCTTGCTTGAAACTCAGCGCCCGTCAGAACGGTGTAGGCCTACTCCCAAACATCCGTGAGAAGATGCTCTTTTGTTGGCCAGTCACGCAGCAACCTTGAGAAGCTGACCAATCACTGCAGGCGTACCGCAGACGGGCTCGGGCGCATTTATTATCGCGATTCGAGTAAAGTAACAATTAGGGACTGAAAATGAAATGAAATTTATATCAATTCCTTTCGATGGCTTTTAAAAACGTAATCGAATAGAATATTCACCAAACAGACCCAGCCTGGGGCTGGAAACTGTACAAGATGATGATGATGAATAGAATATTCACCACATTTGGTCAACAACCGTCAGCTATTGGTCACTAGCGAACAATGCTTATTGTCAGCGCGTGCTACTTATGTTTGAGTCGCCGCTAGTTAAGCAGGAAAGTGAGACAACTATACCTGTTATGTCCCAACCCTCGCCCGCTTGCTGGCAAGGAATGTTGTCTCACAGAGGCCGGACCCACATTCCACTAGGGGCGAACAAAGAATGCTGTCAGGGCTGACGAAAATGCGATCGTACTAAGCGATGCGCCGCAAAATTTGCAACGTGATAAATGAGGTACTTTTATGTTACTTTCATCAGATAAGAATTGGGACTTGAAAATTATGACGTGATATGCGATAAAACGTACCAATGAGGAACGTGTTAACGAGGTTTCACTGTATTTGTGAGACTAGGAGCAGGAAGGGTAATTGGCTTGTGTCTACTTGGGATTATTGCCATGACTTGTGCACCAGCACAATCGTTTGTTTGTTTATAGAACTTCTAACAGGTTGCAACCTGATTATAAGAAACATAATATCACTTCTCACTCATAATAATTGTCTTACGCTGAGCCATGCCAGTGGACACTGAGGACATATTTTCTTCACTAGTTGATAAGAGACAAGAGAAGCTGTCCAGTGCTTCAGTATCATGTACTATAGGTATACAGGGTAGGCCTCACATGTATTGCTGACCTCCCTGCCTGCAGCATTGGTAAACGGGAGTCCAGTCACTATCATATCATTCCCATACGCCCATAGAAAAACCATCAACTTCAATGAATAGATAGTCAGATTCCAAACAAATAGAAAAACAACAATACTTACCCCATTACCATTAGTGTTGAAATTGCTCTCCCTCAGCCTGTAAATTAGTGTTGTAGCATGTGGTGATATTTCTGTTCATTCTCTGCAATACAGCCTCTTGAATCTTCAAAATTTCAGTGTGAATTGCATTTATCAGCTCTTCTATGGGGCAGGAGTTATTTCTACACATTCCATCTTTTAAACTACCACACAAATAGAACTCACAAGGAGTTAAATGAAGAAAGCGAGCTGGCCATAAACCTGCACAGATTATTCAGTACCCGAAAACATCATGGACTGCATTCATTGAATTACAAGCAGTAAGTGCCATATCTTACTGGAAATATCTGAGCAACCTATCCTGAAAAACTCAATCACAGTTCGGCACATGCGTGGTAGTTGCTCTGGGTCAAGGCGAAGGAGATGAGTCATTTTTAGATTGCTGTTTGTTGTTTACACTTTAAAGTGCTTGGTTAAAATGGCAAAGTTGATTGAAAATCCTCCCACTTGAGAGATTAGATCTATCATTTGTTTTCTGAATGCGAAGAACACTAAACCAGTCAACATTCATCGAATGATTTGCGAGGTGTAAGGAGAAAATGCAATGTGTGAATCAATGATACAGAGATGGGTCCGACAGATCAATGAAGGACGTGATCAAGAGTACCATGACGAACAAAATGGGTGTCCATCGTTGGTTAATGAAGACTTTGCTAGTGCAGTTGAAGAACAGGCCAAGGAAAACCACAGGTTTACACTATCTGATCTTTCTACGAACTTCCCACGAATTTCATGGTAGACAACACAGGTGGCAACATTTTATGAAGAAGACATACAAAAACTTGTGCCATGCTATGACAAGAGCCTCCAAATTAGTTGATATGTAGTTTGTTTTGCAATAAATAGCTTGTCTTCATCTGCATTCATTTTGTTTCCATCACCAAACAGAACTTACTTTCTTGGCGTACAACGTTAAACAACGCCTCATTAGAAAACAATACTAATTCAGGATGCAATTCACCACTGTTGACAGACTGTAGAAACCAATCACAATAATGTTTTATTGCAGCTGGATCTCTTGGGCTTAAATTTTGCACTTCTATGACTTTGTAAAGCTTAAATTTCAGTTTTTCAACTGCCCACCGTACAGATGAATACAAAACAACACTTTGCTGAGCCAGTGTCCTTACAATTTTCTTAGGAGGATCGTTCAGGTTTTTCACCAACTTCCTGATTTATTTTTTGTCAGTTAAGTTAGTTGTTTAACTCTTTTGTTTAGCACTGAACCCAGTTTTGAATTTATTCACATTTTTTAAAATGATGTAATGCACTGGTACTCACACCTTAGGAAATTGTTCACAGAATTCTCTTCTCAATCTCCCAGAAAATTTGTGCTTGAAAAATCTACAGCATACAAAAATGTGCTGTTCACTTGATTCAAAGGCCACGAAACGCACTAAGCCAAACAAGCAATCACGTGAGCTGTACAAATACATCACAGACTACCGAGACCATTACATCACTGGGTAAATTATATGGTCTGGCCACTCCCCAGACATGGCATAGGGAATTACCAGCAACTCAACTGAGGCTCCACTGTATTTACTCTAACCAAGTGCAGTCATTCAGAAATGTTAGAGATAGACAGAGTAATAAAACATACAACACTAATGTAATCTCACAACACTGGAAGGACATACAATTGCAAAGAAACATAGCATAGAGCCACATGGATAATGAAGAGGCACTACAATTAAAGTTAGATCTCAGAAAGCAAACAAATATGAATGGAAGGTTACTAAAAATGAAAAACAAAATAATTATACCTTTTGAAATTTTTGATCTAAGCCACACCGTTGGTCCACAAGACAATCTCGAGTTCTTCTAAGGTTTCCTATTTCATGACGAATAGCTTCCTTCTCGTCCACTAACTCAGCATTTTCTAAGTCAGTGGATTTTTCCTTCAGTATCTGGTTCAAGTGGCATATCCTGGCACTTACTTCACTTATACTCTGCAAACAAAATACACAGATATGTCAAAAAATGTTGGTCCAAACTTAGGAGAGCTACTAAAATACCCAGATGAATGAGAACTAGAAATGATAAATGTTGCAATATCAGTAAGAAATATTTCTCAAAACACAAACCATTTTGAGTTCACTACACATAGTTGTTAATCCATTTGATGAGCTTAGGGCATCTTGGTCATCAGCCCCGTCTAGATGAGTGTGTGTGTCTACTACAGAAGTAAAGTAAAAATCAGCTCATTTTTGGTTGTCTTTACCTACCATTTACATAGTTGTAAGTTTTACTTCAGTGGTAGCTTGAAGCAAATACAAGTCTTATAGCTCACCATGCAGATGAACCAGATTCAAATACAGACTCTGCCGTTCTACTGCAAGGTGACACCAGCCAACACACAGCAGGAGAGAATGGCATTTACCCACTGAAAGCATGATTTGCCACCACAACCAGTAAATGGTGTAAGAATTGAACATGATAACGATATGATAGCAGTAATGATATATAATATCCCAGAAGTGGTTCTCCATGGTTTCCAGTTTCAAACCCAGAGAAATGTTACTTAATAAAGGCCATGGCTGCCTCCTCCTTAATACTAGTCCTAATTCCAAGCACACAAATTTGCACAGACACACAATTATAAAAATGCCCATCAGTCCCATTGTATGTTTAAAATTTAGGTTTTGCATAATTGGTTATCGTGGCAGTTTGCTTCAAGGCTTTGAAACAGGTTTGTCGTGTTATGAAAGATTCGCAGGTTCTATATTCAAGCCTCAATTATCAACAGCTCTACACCACAGTAACAAAGGTTATTAAATTCCACACAATTTTAGGGATAGAAGGCCCTGCTGTTCCGCCCCTTAAAACAACAATAACTAACTACTGTGCCATAGAATTTTGTTCTGATTCACATTCCCGAATTGTTTTGTTGTTCTTCACATATTGGATACACACGATATCTATGGCACTTCAATTTAGCATATTGAATAGCATATAACTCACTCTTAAACATTCAAAATTATATTGACCTCCTCGTGGTGTAGCTATTAGCACTCCTGACTGTCGTCCCGGAGGTCCAGGTTTGATTCCCGGCTCCGCCAAAAAATGTTAATTCTGGTGTGAGAGCTGGAACGGGGTACACTCAGACTCATGAGGCAAAACTGAGAAAAGGAGGTTTCGATTCCCACCTCAGCCATACTGGAAGTTTTCCGTGGTTTCCCACTTCTACTCCAAGCAAATCCTGGGATGTTTTCTAACTTAGGGTTCCCAACTTACAAATACACACACCAGTACAGTCATCACAATAACACAGGTTATCACACAAAATGCACACACCCCCAAAATACATGTGGCTATATTACCATGATGTCACAGCTCGTAACATAAGCAACAACAGCAACAAAAAATTATATCGATATTGACCACTGATTATTATTTACAACAATGTACCACCTTTCCAAGTTTTCTCTAGTTTCCTGACTTCCTCAAGGAAAGCACTTCCCCTACTTCAAAACCCGCCCGAGCCAACATCTGACCTCCAAGCTCAGTGAGGTTCGAAGGTGTGAAACAGGACGCAGGTCGTCCGAGCTAAGGGGAGCGTTCATAAATAAAATTGAGCAAGCTAGAGAGAGAGTGTTGAAAATTATGCACAGCTGACTATGGGTATGAAAACCTAGGGTAAACTAACAAGACAAAAAATCCTGATCCTAAATTTGCTCCTTTACTGTAAAAGTATGGCACGGTCGATATGTTTTAAGTTCAGGTTCTATTGAACTCATCCAGCAATCTGACAACACCGACATCATCGAACAATTCTTGATCAGTCTACAGCAGGATTACCACCAATATGAATTTAAAATCCTAGTCAAGTACATGAAAAATCTGTTAAAATCCACGAAAATGACGAATTCATGAAGAGAAATAAAACACACACATACTAATGTGAGCATAACTATAAAATTACAAATTTATGTTTACTTGATAGCAAAATGTTGAATACTTAAACATACTATTTCTTTAGACAAAACATTGATATCTCATGTTCATTGTTCAGAGATAATAAAAATAATATGATGGCGAATTTCTATGAGAAAAAAATTACTACAAAATATCAAATTTATTTTTATCCATTACCATTATGCCAAAGTTTCAGCACACTAATTCTTTAAACAAAACATTAATGTTTTATTTGTATTGTTTAAATTCAATGAAAATTTGAGGAAATGGCTCATTTACACGTCCTTATGTGAGAAGTCTTATTACTGTACAACCTAGTTCATTCAAAGCTGAGTAAAATGTGTCATGAGATTACGAACTTTGGTTCCATTGGATATACGCAGCATTAAATCAAAAACATGTATAATTCATCATTCAAAAGAAAAAACTGGCCCGCGATAATACTCATTTAATCCTCTCCATGTAATACAAAACATCAAGTGCGTACTTCTATCATCTACCCCCTGAAATGGCATCTTAAAAACGGTCAGCGGTCTGTTCGGCATAACTGCGACTTGTTACTGCCTGCCCAACGTGACTGCAACTTGTTACCGCCTGCCCAACGTGACTGCAACTCGTTACCGCCTGCCCAACGTGACTGCAACTCGTTACCGCCTGCCCAACGTGACTGCAACTCGTTACCGCCTGCCCAACGTGACTGCAACTTGTTACCGCCTGCCCAACGTGACTGCAACTCGTTACCGCCTGCCCAACGTGACTGCAACTCGTTACCGCCTGCCCAACGTGACTGCAACTCGTTACCGCCTGCCCAACGTCACTGCAACTCGTTACCGCCTGCCCAACGTGACTGCAACTCGTTACCGCCTGCCCAACGTGACTGCAACTCGTTACCGCCTGCCCAACGTGACTGCAACTCGTTACCGCCTGCCCAACGTGACTGCAATTTGTTACCGCCTGCCCAACGTCACTGCGACTTGCTACCGCCAGCCCAACGTAACTGTGACTCGTTACCGCCTGCCCAACGTGACTGCGACTCGTTACCGCCTGCCCAACGTGACTGCGACTCGTTACCGCCTGCCCAACGTGACTGCGACTCGTTACCGCCTGCCCAACGTGACTGCGACTCGTTACCGCCTGCCCAACGTGACTGCGACTTGTTACCGCCTGCCCAACGTCACTGCGACTTGTTACCGCCTGCCCAACGTCACTGCGACTTGTTACCGCCTGCCCAACGTCACTGCGACTTGTTACCGCCTGCCCAATGTGACTGCGACTCGTTACCGCCTGCCCAACGTGACTGCGACTTGTTACCGCCAGCCCAACGTGACTGTGACTCGTTACCGCCTGCCCAACGTGACTGCCACTTGTTACCGCCTGCCAAATGTGACTGCAACTCGTTACCCGCCTGCCCAATGTGACTGCAACTTGTTACCGCCTGCCCAATGTAACTGTGACTCGTTACCACCTGTCCAATGTGACTGCGACTTGTTACCGCCAGCCCAACGTGACTGTGACTCGTTACCGCCTGCCCAACGTGACTGCAACTTGTTACCCGCCTGCCCAACGTAACTGTGACTCATTACCGCCTGCCCAACGTGACTGTGACTCATTACCGCCTGCCCAACGTGACTGCAACTTGTTACCGCCTGCCCAACGTGACTGCAACTTGTTACCGCCTGCCCAACGTGACTGCAACTTGTTACCGCCTGCCCAACGTGACTGCAACTTGTTACCACCTGCCCAACGTAACTGCAACTTGTTACCGCCAGCCCAACGTAACTGTGACTCGTTACCACCTGTCCAATGTGACTGTGAGTCATTATCACAAAATAAAGTGACTGGAAATCTAGTCCAATGGTTCAAAGTAGCACCGATCGCAAAACCAAGTTGCAGGGCTTCCCCATACCCCACAGCGATCTTGTGACCACAACTTTGCTAGGACAGGGGTAATATTGTCAAACAGACGAAGTGGAATATTGCAATATTTTTCCGTTCACGATCACAAACGATAAACCGGAAGGACAGTGGGAATCTCGCCCAATGGGCCTGAGAAAACTGTAACTGGTATGCACTACCACACACTTTTCCCCTGTGAGGGCGTGCACAGATACTACCCACAGTTCTTTGCTTCCTGTATCAGGAAAGACGTTTAACTCAACGCCTAATCTGACACTTGCGTGTATTATCAGCGGCAAATTTCTACTTGAAATGAGTAAGCAAACTTTACGCCATAATATCCTAAGTGTTCACTGTGAGAACTGCATTTGTAGATCTCCGTGGAATATTTTTTTTCTTTTATTTAAAAATATGCAAATCTGTAAACAAAATCCGTTAATCCATTAAAAAAGGTAGCCCTGGTCTATAGTTTGACTGTCACACTGTAGAGTAAAGTTTCACTTCCATTGATATGTTTCAACAATGCAGCATGGTGCAGCCAAAAGCCCAGCAAAAATATTCTTGCCTTGGCTGCTTCACTGCACAATGTATCTACTGCTTTGCATCATTGTGACCACAGGAGGGGCTCAGGCTAAAAGATACGATACAAGAGAGAGTAAATCATAATTTGACCAGTTCTAATGAAGATGTAGTTTCAAGCAGAGGCCAAAATACATGCTAACCGTAAATGAAAACCACATTCTGATCAGCTCAGATGCATTTGAAATAGTGACAGTCAATTGCACATTAACATATATGACACACATTGCATACCTTAGCCTTTTTCTTCTCTGAACAGAGTCGTTGTTTGAGGAAAGCTTCTCTTTTCTCTAGAGCACACTGTTTCTGCAACAACTGTTCCTGAAACCTCTGAGATGATTCCCGCATGTTTACAATACGCTCTTCTTCTTCCTGGATCCACTTTAGCCTTGTATCTTCCATGGCACTCTGCAAACTATTTTCCTGCAACTGAAAAATAAAATACAAATAATAAATATTAAGTCAGCTGGAAGACAAAAGATTAATAATACACTTGACTAGATTCCAGGCAGATCAGATAATGGAAGTGATAGAAGCCATTTTTCAGTGTTGCCTAATTCTATTAAGGGGGATGTAACCGAAAATTCATAGCTGGCTTTGAAAGTTCATAGAGTTCACAATATGAGACATAGAACATTGAAACTTTATACAGTTGTCTAATGGTGTTTGATCTATTACGTGGCAAGCAACAGCTATCTTGGGTGGCAAAATGGCACCAGTACATTCACGGCAAAAAGTTTGTTTAATCCTCTTATTTAGGTACACTTTACAACATTACTATAAAAGATCCTGGCCTGAGCTTTCGACTAGGTTATATATATGTCACTATCTCTAACTTTATGTAGAACTAGCAGTTGTGCCCGGCTTCGCCTGGTGGATTTATTTGTTTTATGGATGATAATGAATACTACTACAGAACTGGCACATGATGCTTGAACTAACAGGAAAACATATTTTAAAAATATAACTTTTTGTGGTGGTGGTGGTGGTTGTAGTGGGGGTGATAAGTAGTACAGTATAATGGACGTAACATTCAGTTCATTTTCCCGTAATGATAATAATGAATAGGGAAACGACTATTTTGTAACTACAGCACTGACACATGTAATTTACAAACAAATTTTTAAAAAATGATTAGAAAGAGGAGTAAGTGAAATAAAAGACATTGCCTAGGGCCTATATCTCATTGGCTGTTAGAAATGTAGAGACCAATAGTGTCGTCTTTAGTCGCATAGCGCCGTAGGAAAATAATCAGAACACTTAGGAAAACTTCGGCTGTCCCAAGCTACTAAGGTAGCAATAGTATCATTTAAGGCCATATAGCGCTCAACGATAAGGTTCGGAATGAATGAAGGTAAATTTGAAAGCACCAACACTTATTGCAGCTGGTAACCTCTGTGTACTGCACCAACACCATTGCACTTATACAGAGGCATAATATTTTCATGACAATAACTGTTTTAAGGGGCCTAAGAGATCCTTTTGTACTATTTACTCCCCGTGACTGCAATTTGTAAACAGCGCAAGATGCAACTATTTTCGCAATTCTGCACCAGAACACTGGTAGGGGTGACGTGATGCTGCCCGAACTGCCCGTCAACAATAGACTTATTAAAATACTCTTACAGTTACACTACTACGTAGCCTTGCGCATAATAGTTCGCGGCTGGGAGCGATCAGTTTAGTTCGCAGCTCCTTAGCGAACTAGTTCGCTCTTTTAGTTCGTTAGTTCCCATCTCGAAGACAGATCGTTCGCTCGCCTTGCTACTGCCACTGCACGCGCTCTTTGTTTGTTATAGCAGTCTGTCTCCACTCATTACTCGTCACCAGTGATTGCTCATTCACATTGCTCTCGTTTCAAGCAATACTGTAGGCTACTGTTAAGTTACTATGCTCACTGCACGCGCAGTTCGTGTATTAGATATTGACATGTTGCTTGTGTAGTAATGTGTTTTACATTTTGATATTCGAAGATTACAAACATACAAAAACATGAGTATTGAAACATTAGTGAAATTCCTTATTCCTTCCTTATTTCCTTTTATTCCTTGTAGGAACATAGGGTAGCTACAAACTTCTTCCATCTCACTCTATTGTTGGCCATCCTTTTAATTAGGGTCCATGTCCTTCCTTCTGAGAAAACTTCTCTTTCTATTGTTTAAAAAGCCAAAAGTAGTCATTTGTTTATCATTAGTGAAATACCGGTACCGTACCTAAAAGAATAACAGTATGGACGATGTGTTCGTAGAAGCATACACTTATTATTCTATTAATTTTTTTTCTCGCGTGGGGTCGATAACCTAGATGTTAGGCACCTTAAAACAACAATTAACATCATCATTTTTCGCGTATATCAATCGGCGCGTCACGATCCGATTCCATTTCCTACTTGTCACTTGCCCCTCGCAATTTTCGTTTCATTTTTTACTTGCTTCGTGATATTCATTATTTGGCTGCTCTGAAACCGTTGAGTACATTATCTTTATGGCATGAATGGGAGGAGTAGGGTTTTTAGTTCAGAGTTTTTGTCCATAGAAGTTCGCTTTTCTTTGTGAATCATCGTCATAATGTTTGTTTCTTAAAAACAGGTAAAAGTAGTGGTACCACTATGTATCGAGAAAAATAAACATCAACCAGTTCAATAAAATGGTAATGTTGATCCAGTTCGCCGATTTTCTAAATAATTGGACATCTTTCCAAATAATCCAAAATGACCAAGTTAAATAAAACTGTGGAATTATCCCCACATCTAAATCAGTTAACTATCAGGAACTCAATTTATGAACCACCACTGTATTACATTACAAATATTAGAGTGTTAGCACTAGTAGTGTGTTATACTGTTATTATTATAAACCAACATTGAACATTCGCTGCGCCAAAACTTGACAATCTTGCCACTAACAATAGATACACTCAATCAACTGAACTGACTGAACGAAAGAAAGCGCATGTGATTGTGCAATGAGTGGTGACGTGACGAGCTGACGAGCTACGGCGGACCCGCGCTCTCGCGCTGTTACAAGTCGGTCAGGGGAAAAAGATCGAACGAACTAACAAGCGAGGGATCTGGGAACTACTGTCGACCAAAGTATTATGTGCACTCGAGTTTGAAGGTTGTTTGTGAAGTAACCAATAGACCTACATAAAATCCAATGACATCATCATTTTCGACGTTCTATTTTACGTTAGTTCATGTAGGTTTGGAATTTTTGATTTATATTTTAATATGTTTTATCGCAGTTGGAACACAAAAAGTGTATGTTTTTAAGCGTGTTTCAACCATGCGTCACATTTAAGAATTATTATCTCAAACACTCGTCATCAGATCGAATCCAAATTTTAACACAATATACATTGAAATGTTGTATAACTGGTTTATTAATTTCAAAATTGTGTGTATCCATCCAAGAAACAAAGTTGTTATCATTTTTGTAAGGTAACTTTTTCTCGGCTCGGGGTGGTTGGAAAATGTAGTTCTTGGTTGCGTTGTAATCGATATACATCAAAACGTTATGCTGTATGACTGGGAAATACGTAAATTAATTCACTTATTTTATATCGGTTTGTATTTGTATGAGGAAATAACACATGGTTCACCAGCTAGCAGCTCCGGGAAAAGCTGTACAGCGTTGCCGAAATGGTGGCCACATGCATCATGGCGCATCTCGCTCGGAAGTGATGGGCTCCATCTCAGCAACGCTGTACAGCTTTTCCGGGAGCGGCTAGCTGGTGAACCATGTGTTATTTCCTCGTACAAATACAAACCGATATAAAATAAGTGAATTAATTTACGTATTTCACAGTCATACAGCATAACTTTTTGATGTATAATGATTACAACGCAACCAAGAACAACATTTTCCAACCACCCCGAGCCGAGAAAAAGTTACTTAACAACAATGATAACAACTTTGTTTCTTGGACACACAAAATTGTGAAATTAATAAACCAGTTATACAACATTCCAATGTATATTGTGTTAAAATTTGGATTCGATCTGATGACTGGCTTTTGAGATAATAATTCTTAAATGTGACGCATGGATGAAACACGCTTAAAAACGTACACATTTTTGTGTTCCAACTGCGATAAAAAATATTAAAATATAAATTAAAAAATCCAAACCTACATGAACTAACGTAAAATAGAACGACGAAAATGTTGATGGTATTGGATTTTATGTAGGTCTATTGGTTACTTCACAAACAACCTTCAAACTCGAGTACACATAATACTTTGGTCGACAGTAGTTCGGTAGTTCGTCTGTGGGACCCGCTCTTCCGAACTAGTTCGTTCGTGAACTACACAAGACTATTACTATGGACATGAATGGTTCTAGGGCCTTAATACGTGGATTTTAAGTTTATTCTGTCAGTTACTCTAAATGTAGAGAATGGAGAGCGTTGTCCTAAATATCAAGTGGACGGTGTTACCAGCAGGGTTTCAAAGTGTATGTAAAATTTGGTGCAATTAGGAGAAACGGCGTAGATTTGTGGTAAAGGGCCTAATTGCAGGGAATGGAGTGTCTGTCCAAAATTTAAAGTGGACAGTGTAACCCGCAGGGTTCCAAAGGGTAAGTATACAAAATGTGGTTCAGATCGGTGAAACGGTGTAGATTTGTGCCAAAGGGCCTAAATTTAGGGAATGGAGTGGTCTGTCCGAAATTTTATGTAAACAGTCTTACTCACAGGGTTCCAAAGGGTAAGTATACAAATTTTGGTTCAGATCGGTTAATAGGTGTAGATTTGTGCAAAAGGGCCTAAATGCAGGGAATGGACTGGTCTGTCATAAATTTCACCTAGACAGTGTTAATCGCAGGGTTCCAAAGGGTGAGTATACAAATTTTGGTTCAGATCAGTGAAACGGTGTACGTATCACTAACCATAACGCCAGCGCATGCGAATAGAGCAGTTCGGGAGAGCTTGTTCTACCGACTTACTGAACAAAAATCAATCTTTAAGGTTACCTGAGAGGTGTAGCCTAATACAGTAGCCTTAATACACGTCAGGCACACGCGCTCAGTATTAGTAAGTTGCTCCACTTGTCGCCGCGGGGCTGTTTTCGTCTGACTTCGGATTCAAATGTAGCTACACGCCAACCAAACTTCTCTGACATTTTTCATACCGTATGGCAGAAGACTATCTTAATCCATAAAAAGACAAGTTGCCAAATGCATAAAATTTTAAATCAAGAATTTGTAAACATGTAGCTATTGACGTCCAACCCATCTTCAGCCACAAAAACAGTACAAGATATACAGCAAGTTCTTACAGCACGCCACTTATAGACTTCAAAATATGTGCCCAGTGTTTCACAGCGTCAAATGACATTTTACTTAGATGAAGAACAAGTGAAAACATGTTCCTGAAGACAGTAAAACATGCCTGTTATTTTTAGAGTTTAGACTCTTAGATGTTTTTAGATGTTTTTACAGTGTTTTTATCTATTCATTGTGTGTGTGCAGTTTGTGTTTATCGATGTTTTTGTGATTTGATGGGCTCCATGTGTGATTTTATGGGCTGAAGAAGGGTCCAAAAAGGTTGGGACCTGAAACATGTACCCTTGAAATATTTAAAAAAAAGTATAGTATTGACTAGGCGGAAATTGTAAGTTTTAATTGTAATAATACAGTGAGTCCGGGAATGTTCTCCGCAGCGCCTACATGCGTCTGCGAGAGCTAGCTACAGCAGTTACGTTGGTAGCACGGCTGCCGCTTGCATCATCTCTATCTCTACTTATTGTTAGTCGAAAACAAAGTCCCCGATTCTTGGATGTTACGGGTAAACTCGAGAACCACTGGATGGATTTTGATGCTGTTTTCACCATTCTGTATAGGATATATCGAGTATGATTTCTGTAGAAAATAATTTATTTATGATCAAAGGAAGCCGAGCAGTAACGATTTTAGTGGAAAAGTCGATAAAAAAACTGGCGTCCGAGCGCTTTGTAAGCTTACGCTGGGCAAACCATTAAAAATATCTAAATACTATGAGTAAGAATTGTTCATCATGAAAAGTTCTACAAAAAAGTCCGCGAGAGCATATGTCTATCTTCCATACATCGCCCACTATAAGGGAACAACTGAAGCTTGTCTCTTACAGCTTTATGTGCTGTCGACTTAGAGATTCCTATTTGTTGAGCTAATTTTCGTGTTGATTTACTTGGACTACGCAGCATTATATCGGAGATTTCATCAAGTTTTTCGTCTGTTAAAAGCGTAGGCCTGCCTGTTCCCGGTACATCGTGCACTGAGCCAGTCATCCCTCTCATCGCAAGTTTAAAGTGGCTTGCTGCGAGTATTTGCTGGGTGGAGCCCGCTGACTTCCTGGATAAATGTTGAATGAACGAATGAATGAATGAGCTGAATGATCGGATTAACTGTAGTTACGTCATTTAAGGGTACTTTACTTTGTGTATTTTTGAAATCAATGATTCTACCATTCTTCATATTATCACTATTCTTATAGCTATTAATATTATTTGTGCAATTTGTATTTGTAATTATAAGTCATATAGATGTATACTCTTCTAGTGGTTAAGTGTAAGAGAGGGCCTTGAGCCCTAACTTCGCCACCAATAAAGGCATTATCTATCTATCTGTCTATCACACGAAATGTACTTACCAAATCCGGAACGATATCACGGTTTGGACACTTTGAATTAGGAAACCGCGCCTGAAATCTTAATTTTACATTTTCTGTAAACCGATCGCCTTCGCGAAAAACGTATTCCATCAAAAAACTCTCTCTTCAGTAGTAAACATTATCGCCTGTATACTGTTGCACTCTTCCAATAATAATCTATCTGAACGCTCGCTGACTAATACACGCTGAAGACGCGCGCTTATCGCGACAGCTCACATGGGGAAGTCCCACTTTGAACGACACAGTGCAGTGCAGCCAACTAAAACAAACAACCCCTGGCACTATCCAGCCCATGATGGGCTAAGGCCGACCAAGCGACCGCTGCCCAGCCATTTGGCCTGCAGATATTGATCAGCGCGTCGGGTCCCCTCGGCCGATAATCTTGGTATTCGTGATCGGGGCGCTGTCTCACTGTCAGACAGCTACTCAATTGTCCTCACGAGGCTGAGTGCACCCCGTTCCAACCCTCACGTCAGTTTTAAAATCCCTGACGGAGCCGGGGATCGAACCCGGGGCCTCCGGGTGAGAGGCAGGCGCGCTACCCCAACACCACGGGGCCGGCACAGCCAACTAAAACACATGACTCAACCATTCACAGCTGCACGTACCCACTGCGGAGAACATTCTCGGGCGCCCTGTACTACATAGCCTAAACTATTCCTCTTGAATCTGGCTATCATATAAAAAAAGAATTTTTTGAATCGGACAGGTAGTTCCAGAGATTTGCGCGTTTAAAGACACAAACACACAGACAAACTCTTCAGCTTCATTATATTAGTATAGATTATCCAAATACCATGAATAATTTTTTATAGTCATTTGAATTTTGGATTCTATAAACCTCCGTGAAAATATGAATGTAACTGCATGCAAATTCTACAAATGGTTAAATAGAAGCATAATTCTACATAAATATGTGTATAAACACTCAATAAAGAATCCCTGAGAATTTCAGCTATATAACATTTAGGGTTTCAGAGAAAAGGGTACCTATGTGGTGGAAAAATCGATACTGAGAAAACAACATTTGAAAGTTGGATATGTTCTTTTACTCACATTTAAGTAACTTTGTCTATAGGCATGCAGCATCAAATATAAATTATGTTAAAAATACTTCCAGGCGAGTAATGAGCTTGACATTTTTACTCAAAGTACAAAAAACACATATTTCAAAATTTTGATATTTTGACACCGCATCGGTGACATCCCCCTTTAACCCGAAACCGGGCGCGTGGTGAGGTAATCTCTCACTCCTTGCTTTAGTCAAGTCATATTGCACAATGGTTATGCGCACGTGTCTAACCTTGAAGGTATTCCAAGTTCACTATTTTTAGCATCAGTCTGTAACTGCTGCTTGTTGATAAGGGATCATTGTTTTGCTTTGCAGTGCATTGTTGTAAGCTGTGCAGTTCAGTGAGATCTTCCCTCACATTGCACCCTGTTATGTTACTATTTCTGGTATTGTGAGTACTACAAATACATTGACTGTATGTAAGTATATTGAATTATGAGTGACAAGACTGCACAAATAGTGTTACAATGGATGGATGAGGTGGAAAAGGAGACGAACAGGAGGGAAGAAGCAGGTGAAGATTCTGGTGATTTAATGGACAGTGACGGTGATAATGAAATAGATAATGTTGAACGAATTAAAGAAAATAGCGAAAGTGAGGTCTCAGGAATAGAAACAGAACCTGATGTTGCAAATTCTGACCATTTTGTAGGAAATAGACCTATATACAGAGGGAAAGATGGTGTTACCACATGGGATGCATACTACAGAAACACAACACATAAAACTAGGCATAGGAATCTCGTTAGACATCTACCAGGGGTCAGAGACAAGCACGAAATGTAAGTTCGGCAATGGAAGCATGGCATTTATTTTCCCTGAAGACACTATAAAACAAATTGTGCATTACACAAATCTGAAATTAGCAAAAATACGCCTGGGAATCACACCTGAAAGAGATGCTCGTGATACTGATTTTGAAGAAATGTTAGCCCTATTAGGTTTGCTATATTTATCGGGTGTGATGAAGAGTTCTCGTTTGAATGTAGAAGATCTATGGGCTAATGATGGAACCAGTACAGAATTGTTTCGTTTGGTCATGTCACAGAAACGCTTTTGTATGCTTCTACGCACTCTGCGTTTTGATTACGTCAACACCAGACAGCAAAGAAAAGAACTTGACAATTTAGCTCCAATACGGACATTATTTGAAGATTTCGTTGTGAAATGTGCGGCCTACTGAACACCTCATGAACATGTAACTTTGATGAAATGCTGGAATCATTCAGGGGAAGATGTTCTTTTCGATGTTACATACCAAATAAGCCGGCTAAGTACGGCATCAAAATATATTCCTTAGCGGATGCGCATGTCGACTACACTATCAGGGTGTCGAGCGATGACCTTTTTCAAATTCCCGTATTTCCCGTACGAAAATCCACCAAATTCCCGTATATTTTAGAATCCTCTAAGACAAGAGTTTGCACACCGAATGGCTGAAAAATGAATCTTAAAGCGCGAATCAAGATTTTCTGGCGTAAGTGTAACTGCATTTTTGGAGACACTTCCGCAGCCCACGGGTGATGGCGAGATTTAGGCCTAATCCGTAGCGTGAGCAAAGCGCGCGCGCGCGCGAGTGAACTCTCGCAGATGGGAGGAGATGCTACGAACACAAATAAAATACCGTTTAGGTGGGGAGAGCTGATATAAATGACTGTTTTACTGAGGAGGGTTGCGAGAGTAGAGAATAGGAGTGTCACATAATAAATGTATACGGGAAGTAACTGAATTGGATGGTACCGTAACGGTATAGAGCTTCTACGAGTTAAAATGGCACCGAAGCTTATGCATAGCGAACTTCCAGTCCACGAATCTCCATTTGGTTTTCATTGGCAGTGAATCGTTCGTGATTATCTTCTTTATTATTTCGGATTGTGGTTTTGTATTTAGGCGTTCAACTTATGAAATAAGAACTAGAGGGTTGGCCTTTCATGAATATACCAAAGACAAGTTTCTCCTAAAAGAGTAATTAGTAAAACTTCGCATCAGAGACGACTATAACAAACAGCTTGCCTACAAAGTGTGAGATTTGCACATTTCAAACGGCAGTGGTCAACATATCTTAGACTACAATAATTAAGTTGGTGCAAATTAAATATGTTATATGTGAGAATATTATCATAATTTGCTATCCGGTTGTTATATTAGTATATTATGCATTAACGTGGCCCGTTTAAATGCTAAATTGTGACGGATGCTACGAGTTATAGGCTATTCGCCGTACCGGGAGGCCTAATATTGACTAACAACGCATCGTTTCTTCTTTAATATTTATTTAATCATTAAAATTATAATAGAGCAGATGGACCTAGATTTTTTATGAATTCTGGGAATATCTCATCTGGTCCTGGTTGTTTTCTGACTTGTGTGTTCTTTATTGCTAACATTAACTCTTCCATTGAAAATTTATTGTTAAAGATATCATCTGCATTATTATTCATGAATTTTTTGACTATTTTTTGAGAGTCTTGTCTTCTTTCTTTTTCTGTTTTGATAGTCTAATTGAAGTGAAATGTTTACAGAAGTGGTTTGCTATTTTATGACAGTCTGTAATTTCCTTATCATTTATCATAATAGGATTCAAAGGAGTGACTACGTGTTTGTTGTTTAGAGAATTGATAAGTTTGTGAGCTTTATTGCTGTCTGTCCTATAGTCAACCGTTGTTAAAAATTTATTCCAAGATTCTCTTTTTGATATTGTTATTGCTTGTTTTAATTTTGCTGTTGCTTGTCACCATTTCCGTACATCATTTTGATCCTGAGTAAGTTCAGCTGTTCTTCTTGCTTTGTCTCTGGCGGACTTAAGATTGTTCAATTCATCTGACCAGAAAGGTTTATATTTTGTTTGGGCACCTCTGGATATGCACAGTTTGGCTATGTCTTTTATGGCTGTAGTAAATTTTGGACATCAAATGATAACCTACCTAAAGACTGGACTAAAGCAACCATCATTCCAATCTTAAAACCAGGCAAGCCAAAAAACCAAGTCCCCTCGTACCGACCTATAGCACTTACCTCCATTCTGGTAAAAATTCTAGAAAGGATGATTACAAATAGACTCAATTGGTACTTGGAAATAAAATCTCTTCTATCAGAAGAACAAGCAGGGTTTAGACAAAACAGGTCCTCCTCCCACCAAATAATGAGATTTACACAAGCTGTTAAAGAAGCCTTTAACAAAAGGGAAAGTGTTCTTGCAGTTTTCATCGATTTTAAATAGCCTATGATACTGTATGGCGAAACATGCTGCTAAAGAAACTTATCAATTTCGAAGTAAATGGATGTATGTTAAACTGGTTTTCAAGATTCCTTTCACAAAGAATGATCAATGTTCGTTACAACAACAAAACTTCAGGTTGCAAGCAATCAAAACTAGGCCTCCCACAAGGAGCTGCATCAAGCACAACTTTATTCAATGTGTACATCAACGATCTTCCAAAAACAATAAAGAAAGTAGGTAATGTGAATATCAGCATGTTTGCAGACGATGTTATCATTTGGACCACAGCACGTAACAGCCCAAATCAGCAAATGCTTCTTGAACACAGAATGAACCAGGCACTTATAAAACTCAAAAACTGGACCGAAAACAATAATATGGAAATCAATACTTCCAAAACAGTATACCAGTTTTTCTCCCTGAGACACCACAATCCAACTTTTAGTCTCAAATTTAGTAATCAAGACCTTCCAAAAAGTGAAAGTACAAAGTACCTAGGTATCATCATGGACAAGAAGCTGAACTGGACCAAACACACAAAATATGTGGAGGATAAGGTAAGCAAACGGATGAAATTACTGAAGAGACTAGCAGGAGCAACTTGGGGGAGCACTCAAGACACACTCAACAAAACCTACAATACTTACATCAAACCTATCATAAAATATGGCAGTGAAGTACTCTCTACAGCACCCCAGTCAAACATTGATCGCCTCGAGAGGTGTCAGAATAATGCCCTACGAATCATAACAGGTGCAATAAAAACCACACCTATAACCGCCTTGCAATTATATAATACCCACAACTTACCAATAGAAAAAGAGATGAAACATCAAACAGCCAATGCATACCTCAGTATACAAAGACTACCTCAAATGACATGGATCAAAAAACCAGTTTCTAGCCCCAATCTTAAAACGCAAAAAGATCCCTTAAGCCTCGCCAAAGAATACATCAATAAGAGCAATCTGCAAATAAAACTTGAACCACTCTGTATGCCAGTCAATACCATTGAATATATATGAGTGACTACAGATCTTACTTTGTTAGAAGAGGTCTGCAAGAAAGACTCTTCACCACAAGATCTAAAACAACTGGCCCTCTGTACAATAGAAGAAAGATATCCCTCTAATCAATGGCTAAAAATATTTACAGATGGCTCACAAGACAAAGAAAATAGAACTGGAGCAGGAATACATTCACCTCTCTTCTCACTCTACTTCCCAGTAGGCCAAAACAAAACAAACTTTGATGCTGAGATAAGAGCAATTTCACATGCACTCCATCAGTTATTAGGCAGAAACATTGATTATCAAAAATGCGTTATCATTACAGATTCAAAAGCAGCCATCCAAGCCATCTCGTCAAATTATAAGCCCCAAAATAAAGAACTGAAAGAAATTTTTTGTATGATAAAAACCCTTCAAAGACTCCACAAACAGATCTCATTTCAGTGGATCCCTTCTCATGTTGGAATAGCAGGAAATGAAGAGGCAGACAGATTAGCAAAAAAAAAAGGTACCACACTACAACAACCTGTCAGTCAGACTGATTTTATGTCAGCAAAAAGGATCTTGAAAAATACTATCAAAAACAGGTATGAAGAAATGACAAAGAAAACAGCAGAAACCAAATTATGGAAAGACATTGATGCTAAATGGGATCAATATAAATTAACACCAAGAAAAGAAGCTGTAGCCTTCTTCAGACTTAACACTGGCCACGACTGCCTTGCAGCTCATCTGAAACGAATCAACATCCTGAGATCTGAAGAATGCACACTTTGTCACGAACCTGAAAGTAAAATGGATAAGGGACACCTGCTACATTGCAACAAACTTGATGTGACTGCTAGAACTGCTGGAAACCTCACACAACTCTATTGGAACGCAAGAAAGCTGATGGATTGGAATCCGGGCTAGTCACAGGAAACAACAACACAATTATAATAGCCTATCTATTAACACTTATTTAACCAATAATCATTTTATAATTCTACACATATTCCAGGTATTGCAAGAAAGCGATATTTGATAGCACATGAGGTTCCACCTTAAAATCCAACCGTGCCCAGTTTTCAGTACCTATGGAAAATATTACCGTAAGATAATAAACCAAATAACAGGCGACAATTTTTTTTGAAATGCTCATTTACATCTTCACCCTAGTCTACGTAAAGTACCATACGGTAATCACTGAAAGGGTAGGGGGGACATGACCTCAATTTCACAAACGAACGAACCTCATTTAGCATGAATTATGGAATCCGAATCCCAATGGAGGTATAGAATGTCTGCATTTAGAAATATGTTAGTCAATAATTTAAAACAAGATGCCAAAAACTAAATACAAAAAGCTGCATGCCTACTACGGTGTCAAGTTGCTCCGTGAAAAAAAAAAAAAAAAATACACCCCGCCAAGATTATACAATGTGCATACAGTTAAATACAATCATCCAATTGGAGAAACACTTTCTTTGTCATGATCTTATAAGCAATTCAGACATAAACTGATGTAATTTACGGGAAAATGTGCAACATTTAGAGACTAAGAGTGTTACATGTGGCACAATGTTAGCTGACATTTCGCATCATTAATACATAAGGAATGAACATATGCAGAGCTTTCTCACTGCACACAGCTGAAGATCATATCATTCTTGGTGCATTTTACGTTCTCGTAACAACAATAATTTGCTTAGTCACATGCAAGGAAAATTGTAGTACACAGTTCCCATTGCTTCCATTTCCTGACTATTAAACCAGAAGTGGTAATGCATAACCATACACCGGTGGCGCGTCCTATGGCAAATGAAAGATCGAAAGAAAATGTAAGCTCTATAGGAGCCCGGAACAAGGCGATACAATTTTCTTAACTACTGAAAATAGTCAAAATACCCTTTGTAATAATGAATAATAATTTTGGGGATCATGTAGTAATAGATGTTACCCACCCACTAACCCTTTTTAAATCACGACTTTTATAGTAAAATTGGAGGTGTGTCCGCTATTACACGCTTAAATTATGGAACAAATACAGTATTGCTAACCCCGTGCATTCGGTACTGACAGCCTTCGTGTCACTTTGCCCCGCTTTTCCTCTCCGCAACCCACGGTCGCCACATAACAAGACCCTACATCCAACCGCCACACGGCAAGAATTCAGAGCATGCTTCTCACCTACACCCTGTATTTCTAAGGAAACAACGCGAAGGATATGTCGGGAGCTTGGAACAGCTGAGCTGTGTTGCTAAGTTTTTAGTGTTGTTGTAAATCAACTGATTCTAATAATACACAGCGCTACACTTCAGGCATTATTTCTGTACAATTGCCGGTATACGTAATATATTTTAAAAGACGATCCTGAGTCAACGCCGAGGACATTCAAACAGAGAAATACGATATTTTTAGATGAATAAATAAATTACACACCGAAGCTATGATACCTTTATCATCGGTATTCAATTCAATAAATAGGACAAAGAGGGCAAACACTCTATAGCTAATGAATATAAAAACACTCACCAAGCAATGATTATCCTTTAACATGAAACAAGAGTCTGAGTGGAGGTCTGTTCACAGCTTACTACAGTAGTTGACAGATAACACCATGCACACTCACTGAATCGCGACTCTCTACGGTTCATATTTGCCTTCGTGATAATACAAAAGTAAAGTTAAGGTAAAGACATTTAGCACTGAGCACTCAAACAAGCCCCTCTGTGGCGATATTATTGCCGTGGTTTTATATTGTCGAGGTGTAGGCTATTGAATGGCGGACGGTATTTTGAACACTATGACGGGAAACAATAGCCTGTGCTCTATTATCGATTGACGCAAGCGAACTGACACCAATAAATTATCCTCAGTCACTTGGCAAGGGTTTCTTTGACACTCTCCATCCCTTCACTGTCCCTATCATCATCACCACCATCATTGTCTTCGTCAGAGCTTGACGAATTGCCAAGGTTAATAATCATTTCATCCACCGTGATATCCAGACCTCCTTCAGTATTTCTTTCTGTACATGCTGTACGGGATGTGTCCAGTCTTCGGGTCGAACTTCGGCGAAGTAAAAGTAACGAAACAATTACAATAAAAGGAAATCCGACACAGACAGTGGTTGACAAGCGACTGAAACAATGCCTGCCCATACGAGAAGAATTCTGTCACTTGTGTGGTGTATTTTGTAGCCACGTGTTGGTGACGGGTGTTTGATAGTAAAATGTCAAGAGCTGTGAGATATTGTTTGGAGTTGTTGAAATTTATGCATGTGATGTGATTTTGTATCACAACAATGCAGCTCTAGACAGAGGTTTTTGAACGCATTTGCATTGAGTGTTTCCACGGACTTGAAAACAATTTGGTATGTGCATCTCCCCTGCGAAAGAAGACCATGGAAAGGCTAAAAACAGTAAAATTCCACATGCGACGCGCCGCGAATACTTTTTAATTTAGATTTATTTTATCGAAGTAGATGATAGAAAATAAAATAATGCAAAACGAAATTAAATAAGTCACTTTGACAAATACGAGATTGTTACAGTACTATACCCCACGTCAGGTCAAGACCTGAGGAAAATATCCCTCCGCGCATCTTCTCTCTCTGTCCCGTCTTGTGTTTCCAACATGGCGCGCATCTGATCGAGTGTTTGAATCTACCTTAACCACAAACGACTTAATTGCGTTCGGACCTTTGATTCACTTCAATTACGAATTTATCTACGGCATATTCACTGAACCAAATATGTTTTCTTATCGTGTCGAAACCCGAGGCTCTGTGTTAATAAAAAAAGGATGCTTGTAGTTTTATGTTATCGTGCGATTATTTAAAACATTATAACACTATTTGTGTTAGGCGAGGAATGACACATGAACGATGAGTGATATAAGAAGACGAAATGACGTGTGTCCTTGAACCCTATGAACCAACTAATTGCTTATTTGTCATCCGTCACCATCTTATCTTGGGAAAGATCGAAAGTTGACAGGGAGAAACAGCTGCTTCCTTGAAGGGTTACGACACGTACTCTTGAGAATCAGAAGGCAGAATGATCTACTGTTAGTACTGTCCCCGTTTACCCGGATAGTAGGCTGTCAGATATCCGCCCCCTCAATCGGATTGCCAACAATCAATCGCACCGACTCAGCTACATCAATGAAAATGGCACTGACAGATACTATCGAGATAAGAGCACAGAAGTTCACAGGAAATCATTGTGGAACACACCAAAATAGACGGGGGTTCATACTTACCGTTACTTACCTCTTAAAATAATCTCGGGGTTTGAGTTGACAACAGGATCACTAAAGTCTGTTCACACAATAACTTCCACCATGACATTTAAAAATGAACCAAGACGAAGACGAGAACTTTGAACTGTACAAAAGCTTTATTTTTAATAAAGGGTATGATTTTTAATAACACAACAAAATACACGTGGCTATCAGTAGCCCAAGTCAATCTGACTACGTCATCCTGTAGGACTTGCAAAGTTATCATACAACATGATATAAAACATATTAGCTCCCACGAGCTCCAAATAACGTAATATTCATAACACAATTGGATTGGAAAGGAAGTGAGGACGAGACATATATAGAGCATTTGGTTTCCTTTTAATAAACATGACAATTGTATTTATAGTCGCAAGGCCAGAGTGTGGACGACCTCACCCGCTGATAACCAGTTGTTGGGACAGCTGCAAGCTACCCTCCAACCTGTTGCATACTTTGTCAAATGGACTCCCTTCTCACATGCTACGTTACGTAAGAATACAGCTTTCTCTCAAGCTTTAAATGTCCGCACGACAACTCAAACATATATTTACGCAATTCTTTCAAATATTTTACTCACATCCTACTGGATTATTATGATAATACCTGAACTTGTTAAGTTCTCATCCAAATGTTTAATTAGCTCTTAAATGTTTATAACAAAATCACATAAATTATTTATAACAATTAGAAATTGTTTATAATATTTGTCAGAGACAATAAAAATATTTTTAAACACGCCTTTAACATCATTTTCGTTCCACATTATTTTCAAAAATATTTACAGCAATTATTTATAATATTAACATTTAAATTGTTTAAATTATTAATTTTAAGAAATACATTAACCACAGGTTCATCCGGTTGGTAATTTCATAATCGTGTTTAATATAATCGACCAATGAAGGTTAGTTATACATTTTAATGTCACAATCTGGTTTAATAAAGGTTTTAATAATTATTTGTGACGTTAATCTTCATTCAATATCTTATCTCAAATTCTTTCAAAACTCTTGTTAATTATAACAGTAAATTCACTTGATTAATTTTCAACGAACTATGACAATTCACTCCAGCGGAAAATACTTCGCCAATACAATAATGCACAAACTGCATTATAATTAAGCCCAAAATTCATCATATATTAATCTATATGGCATTAAAAACTTCCACCGAACTTACAAAACTTCCACAAATAATTCTTTAACATTAATTCCTGTGGGAACCTCCTTCATATTCAAGGGCATTATATATCAGCGACTCTCAACACATGCGCTGTACTAGCGATTATACATCCATAATTCCACTTAAAAATTCTTATAATCATTAATTGTTTCAAAACTGTTTTTATTTAACCTTCGTGGATTTCATTCATGAATCGAATTGAAGTCAAAATTTGCCAATCACAAACAAATTTAATAGTGAATACGCTTATATACGCCTGTCTGGTCTATCAAAATTTAAGATTAACATCTTAAAAGAATTGTAGTATAAAAATACTATCATCAAATAAAGTGTGACTAAAACTGCAAAGTAGTCGAATAGAATCCATTTAGACTGGGGAATGCAAACATTGTTATATAAATCTCTAATTGAGAAAAATTCCTAACAAAAGTTCTTGACTTTAATGCATTCAATAATTCATTATTAATGTTCATCTTTCACAAAAGTGTCTATGATGCAATGATCGTTCATAACGGACGATAAATGTCTGTGTTGCAATCAATTCAAATAACGACTAGTATTTCCAAGATCGTCGACAACGCAAGAGATTTTAACGCTCTAAAATCATTTAAATGTTCTTCCTTCTTGATGATGACAGAAAATTGGTCAAAGTAATTAAACTGGGGTAGAATTACTTTAATAAAGTGACACGCTGTCTGAATTTAAATCTGCCATTAAAAATCATTAACTTACAGTCAAATCGTGACTACAAAAATATTAATTACTGAAAAATCTAAATATCAGTCTCAACTGATCCAAAATCATTTAACTATGCCCATGACATAACAATGTCTTAATAAATCGTCGAAAAAGGCATAACTCATCAAGGTGTACTGAGAATAGGAATCTCAAACAAGAAAATAGGGCAAAATACATGAGGACAAAAATATGGGAAAAATGGTTGCTCAAATATCATTATGAAACTCAAATACAATAAACGTTCACGACTACCTTATCTGCCGATTGACGTTCCAGAGGAAAATTCCCCAAAGAAGACTGCTGATGGATCCATTTCACCAAGTTAAAGCTCAGCTCCATCCTCGAAATAGGAAACAGCATCCTCGGAGAATCGAACTGCTTCCTTCTCCGTAAATCGCTCTGCTCCAAGAAGACGAATAGACATCCTTCCGGCAATAATCTTCTTTGTGCGTCGGGATAACCCTGACCTCTCTTGAAAAATTCCCTGAAGTTCCAGTAGACAATCGCCATGAAGTTTTTGGTAGAAATTTCCGAAGAAATATTCATATTCAATGAGTATGTAATAGATTCCATTGCTGTTCGATAGTATTCAGCCTTTAATCACGAAACATGGGTGTAGATGATATTCACCACATGTTCGCTTGTGTGGAATAGCAATTAGCGAAGTTCCATGTTGCTATCTTACTCCGTTGAAATATGTCCCAATTGCATTAAGTCCTTTAGCCTTCCATCTGCTCTTCGGTTGTAGTATTAGAAGAACAAACTGCCTTATTAAATTGCTCCATTATACTGCAGTGTCGTGTAACAAAAGCAATCAGAAGTCTCCCTATTTCACGAGCAGCGTCAGCCGTGGCGTAAATTCTGGCGATACAATAGTGCTTCTCAGGTGGCGAGATAATCACTTTTGTCAGTCGTCGAAACTTGCTAATATCATTCAAACTAATCGCTCGAAATTGTTCAGCTTTTCTATATTACTTCATGTAGCACTGCACAATCGAATTAGCGTATTGGCGACCGCTAACTATTCAAAGCTAAACTTGTAGAGGCGTTCTAAGGTCCGTTTTAACTTCACCTAGTTTGACTTGAATCTCGTATAATGCAGTGGCTTTACCACGCGTTTATAAAGACGACTCTTTTCACACTTTTCACTATATATGACTATATAAGAAAGAACTTTCACAATTAGACTTCGATGATCTGAGAATGATCGGAGAATGAGACTCCTCTCTTCTGCGCAAGCCCTTTTATGAACTTCCTAAGGGGCGTTTCCATCCCTTCCATAGCGTGATACTGCGTCATCGTTAAAAGTTCCAACTTCGTTAATACATGACGGATTTTCAAAATTCAAAAACTGAAAATAAATTTCACCAAAATTCCAAATCAATGCTTCTACTGCAAATGAATTTCCACAATTCTGCATTCCAAAAAGCATTAAAAATACCATAGTTTCAGCAATTTCCGTCTTCCTTGAAACTATCGTTCATTGGTTCAAGCCTCTCCTCCAATAGCATAGTTTCTTCCTCATCAGAATTCCACTTCTCTTGCGACTGCGTCGTAAATCTTGGAACATTCTCGACTAAATGCTGACGTCACTGAGAATCTCAGCTCAAGTAGCCTGCTGGCATAACGTTTACGTCATCCGTGCTTACGTCATGACTACCCACGTCATAACTATGACAGCCATAACTTTCCTCAAATTTTCCAACATAGCCACCGTGGTCTCTATATAATTCAATTACGGGGGCAGTACAAAGACTTAACTGTAACGTGAAGTGGAGGGTAATTATAAAACAAAATAATAATTATACCGCGCATAGGAAAATAATACTGTCAGGTGTATATGCGGATTAGCCAACATCAAAATGTCATTACAAAACATGGCGAGTAGGCTATATATTTTCGGTTGAGCTGACATAGGCTACTGAGATGTAAACACTTTCCTATAAATAAGATTAAATGTTAGGATACAACATGTGTATATAACTTACAGATGTTGTCGCTAATCTTCCTCCATTGCTTCTATTCCACTGAGACCGCCGTCAGATGATTCACTACTATCACTATCACCATTAACTTTCACTGTCACTTTCGTCACAGTTGGAATTTCATTCTTGAGAAAAAGAAGAAAGCACTTTCCTATGAATTCCACACAGAACAAAATTCTAAATACCGTGACACATGAGCCCCCTTTCCTTGTGACGCCGGCCGACTTCTCGCTGGAGACTCGCCATGAGCTTTGAACTCAGCGCGCACCGAGTAAACACTGTATGTCGAAACGCCAGTCAAGTATGCAGTCTTCTTCACCAACTCTTCTACTGTCCACTCTGGATTGTCATCCCTCAACCTACTACAGTATATACATTTAAAATCATTTGTTTGCACCTTTTACTGAACTTCTCTCCACTTTTATTATTTTTGAAGTATTTTATTGGTGATTCAAGCTTTACAGCTGCAGTTTGAACACATTGTGTACTTGAAGATGCCATGTTGAACTCGTAACAGTATTGCCAACCTTTGAACCTGATTTGCCACAACATCGAATGAGTCGGTTACTCTTTTGCAGCTCAAACAAGGTTTATACAGAACGAAATATAATATAATATAAAATTCGTACCGAATTACTCTGCCTATCGTATAAAATACCACTACAAGTTATATTCGCGCACACAGTTAATCACATGAAAAGCAAGGTTGGTGCAGCTCCCAATTAACGAGAAAATGATTAATTTATTCGTAGATTTATACCAAGGAATTTCTTAAAAGTAATCTAGCCAGTTTATCGAAACATAGCAACCTGCGCTGAAACATCTTGTACTGCAAAAACAAGCAGAAAAATTGGGAACTATTTCCTTGCGTGTTAGCCTTTTCACAGACCAGAACATCAAAGGGACCGCTTAGGTCTTGACCAGACGTTCGGTATAGGAACTTCAGTTATACACAGCACAAAATTATGTTCTTTTGACAGTACTTTTTCCCCCCCAATTCCTGGAGATCTTTCGTGGCTTTTCTTTCGACTGCCAACTTAGCCGTCACTTCGCACCTGTTTTGCTTCCTTGAGCACTGCGTAGGAAGTTTCGTGCAGTATGGACTCTAGCTCACGGTTATCTTTTCTACTCCACTAGCTTCCATCACAGCGTCCTGAACAGTATGCATGCCAATCAGACTTGCTTCTTTGTGATTGACGATCATGCACTCCTTGTTCAGAGAGAAACCTCTGTCTAGAGCTGCATTGTTGTGATACAAAATCAGTATCATTTTGTGAGATCGTTTTTGGCAGGAACTGAGGAAGGTGCTGAAGCCACTAATTCAGACCACAGCACTTCAAGCCATGGCTCCTTTCCGTGAACTGCTTCAAACGCGCAGTGACGGAGGGCAGTCTCAGAAGTGTGGAGTAGCTGCTCTTGATGCGGTCAGCCATTGCGCCAGAAAGCATATTCTTCTGATTACAAGGAATTTCCAGGGCAATGACGATCCTAACGTCTTCCAACTTAGGAGTCTCAGCGACTCCTATAGGGTCTAGGCAGGAAATAGCACGGGTCTCTTGTGAGCAAGAGTTGATCTCTCATTGTTTTTTCAGCCATAGGATACGAATGTACAATTTTCGGCAGTTGGTGCGAAATTGCAGCATATCTGCGTCTGGAATTTTCTGAGATCTTGAGCCGTAAGCTTCTTCAAGGGCTGCTCTTGTCGAGAAACCCAGGTCTCCCCTGTGAATAACAATGGGGGCTGATTCCTGTATGTCATTGTCAGCAACGAGTGCAGAGAGGGTACGGCCAGCGGTCGGCCAGGCAAAGCATGAATTCGACGTTGGCTGGGTCCTCATCCCGCTTAGCGCTCTATCGGTGGCGCAAATTGCGGGTGGCAGTGCGGTCTGCAGGCGAAATAGAAGACTGAGCAGGAGGACTCTACAGAGCATTCGGGGGCTAAGAAGTCAGGCATTATGAGACTTTTCAAGATTTCCCGTATCAAGTGCAAATTTCCCGTATAATTCCCGTATTTTTCCCGGGTCACTAAAATTCCCGTATTTCCCGTATCGCTCGACACCCTGACTATGAAAATGGAGATTTATCTAGGGAGACAACAGCCACAAGGACCCTACGAACAGGACAACAGTGCGCATGCAGTTGTGAAACGTCTCATCGATCCCATTACTAGATCTGGCAGGAATGTGACAACAGACAATTTCTTCCCCTCAGTTCCTCTAGTGCTAGATCTTCTAAACCACTGGTTCTTAACCGGTAGTCCGCGAGTGCCTCGGGAGTGGTCCGCGGGAGAAAAGGGCCCACTAGCATGTATAAGAAAGTGGACGATAAATTGGGATTTCGAAAACGATGGGCGTTGAATGAGAATTGTCCAAATGTATTCGCGGCCATGACTATCAGATTTTGAATTGAAATATTTTTAAAATAAGGGTTATTGAGGAAGGGTTAATATTGATAAGGTGTATTGGGAGGGGGTCCGTACATGATTCAATTTCAGGCTGAGTGGTCGGCAGACTTCTACGGGTACAGAACCACTGTTCTACACAAACATGGATTAACACTGGTTGGAACTCTTAAGGAGTAACAAACCACAGATTCTTGTTGAGTTCCTAAGTACAAAGGGAAGACCACCAGTTTCAAGCATGTTTGCTCATGGAAAAGACATGTTGCTTTGTTCATATGTGTCAAACAGAAGAAAGAATGTATTGTTACTTTCCACAATGCATGAAGGAGAATACATTGATGAAGCAACAAACGAGCAGATTAAACCTGAGACCATTACATTTTATAATATGACGAAGGGTGGCGTGGATGGGTTGAAGAGTAGGGCTGTTACTTTTAATCAATTAATTTCAGATTTCGATTAATCGAAACCGAATAATCGATTAATTATTGTAAATAACGATTAATCTATTAATCAATTAGTCGATTAATTGGCTTTTAGAAAAATCGATTAATCGGTTATTCGAATAATCGATTAATCGGTTTTTGATTCGTTTTGCCGATTAATCAATGTATTTCACATTTTTAACTACGCTCTCACAGAATCAACCAACTATGACACAACTTGGTTTCTTAATGCTATCACTCGACATGGTTAGCCGGGGCAGTCCCATGATGGATGATGTTTTTGATTTTTTTAGGGGCTTTGCAACATCGTGGTCACGTATCCCCGCGTACTGGGGTGTGATTAAGACTTGTCTGATAACATGTGTCACTTCGATGTCTATACCAGTGTGTGTATTTGTAATTCAGGTAGAACATGGGTAGGAACCGACCGTGGCCTTGAATTAGGTACCAACCCGGCATTTGCCTGGAGTAGAAATGAGAAACCATGGAAAATCATTTCCAGGATGACTGAGGTAAGAATCAAACCCTCCTCTTATCAGTTTTGCCTCACGAGGCTGAGTGTACACGTTCCAGCCCCCACACTAGAATTAAATTTCTTGGCAGAGCCGGGAATCAAACCCAAACCTCTGTGAAGACAGCTAAGAATGCTAGCCAATGCTCAACGGCTGCTTTGAGGTTTCATTTAACTTCACTCCAAGGATTACGTGTTGGAAGCCCTTTTTCAGGCTTGCCTTAGAAATCAAAATTTGTTCGCTAATCCTGAAAAAATACTACATGATGTTAATAAATACACTTGGATAACTAGTTTCGATCGTCAAGTGATCATCATCAGATCATTTACACGTAGGCTATTAAATCTACTGTATATGGAAAAGTATGGAATGATAATTACAATATATACACTTATTTATTTGCAGTAGCAATTGAACTACCAAACTAAAGATATGTGCTTTTTGTTGAGATACTGATAGTTATTAAATGGTGCACTTCGCAGTTTGAGCGATGTGTGGTCCGTTTTTGTGCACAGCGTGAGGACGATTACGCTGACACAATAACCTGACCACTTAATAACAATCACATAATGGCACTAAGCAAGCAAACTTGAGGATCAATCACAACTACGTATCAGTATCTCAACAAAAAATAACATATCTTTACTATTTGTGCTAGATTAATTACTACTGCAACTAAAAAAGTGTATGTATTGTAAATATCATAACCCATACTTGTCGACACAGATTAATAGCCGAAGTGTAAAGATCTGATGATCGCTTGACGATCGAAACTGGTCATCTAATTGTATTAATTAATCTCATGTAAAAAGTCTTTGACCGTCCGAAAAACATTAAATTTCGACTTCAAAGATACAAATGTGACGTCTTACGAACGAAGGTATGTCTAAAGTCAACACTTAGGCAAGTTCGATAAAAACTCAATGATCTCATGGTAGGGCAGTTATAAAAAGCGCGGTAAAAATAGGAAATCTTGTAGATGTAGCGTAAATATTGGAATCAATGCAAAAGACGAGCTGGACGTCTATCTTGGGAATTCAGCGCCTGACTTGCATACTCACCCTTTTTCACAGGCGGAAAATGAATAAACAATATATCAAAGGCCCGCTAAACTAGCGACAAAATACTAGATATTCCCCGCTGGGAACATTGTGACTGCAAAGCGGAGCTGCCTCGTCCCAGAATATGAGTACTTGCTAGTATTTTTGCACCAAAACAGACCGTCTATTGAAATATATTGTCACATTTATTTTTAAATAATGCATCTTGTTTGTGAACTGTTGAAGCCATTGTTTCAGTGTTGCCTATACAAAAACTGTCAGTTGTAACTCTTCAGTCGGTCAACATGAATTTGTCCATTGACTGTGCGGGGTGCAATGTATATAAAATATGAGTAATAAGTAAATGAACTCCTTGAAAAATTACACGTATTAGTTATGATCACAATGAGCCCAGCGGGAGTAGGCAGGCAAAAGCGTAACAACTGTACGACCAAGTCTCCGCTGAGATATGTAAACTTATGCATAATAGAATTCAAGTGCATGCTCTAATTTTATTTTATTTATTATATTGTGTTATTCTTATTTGTATACACGATCATAATACTCATAAATAATTCACAAACCCTTATTAAACAAAGTAAACTTATACAATGCTCAAAAAAGGTCTCGCATATTGTGATTCAGTAACTTGTTTATTTTGCTATGTGTATGTTATCATATTATACACAATATAGGGTACATACAAAGAAAACCCACTCACTTTTCATGTTGGGGCATATCAATACCATGTATGGCCACCACGAGCTCTAATCCATGCTTGCATACGACGAGGCATACTGAGCACCAACGAATACAACGTGGTTTTGGGCAGATTACCCCACTCTTGGAAAGCAGCTTCAATGAGTTGCTCTTTGTTTGTTGGAGGATTGGGACGGTGCGAAATTGCCCTCTTGGGCTCTTTCCAGGCATGTTCATTACAGTTCATGTCCGCAGAATAGGTAGGCCACTCCATTCTCTGTATGACATGCATCTGAAGGAACTGATTGACCACCCTAGCTCGATGGGCACGAGCATTATAGAACACTAGTGTAAAGCCCTCGCCCATTGTGGTAGCAAATCCTGTAACGATGTTGTCTCTATACACCAGACCAGTCATGTTACCGTGGATAGGAATTAGAGGCGTACGTCGACCGAACATGATTCCACCCCAAAACATGACAGCCTCATTGCTGTTGGTGGCTTTCCTGGATGAAGGGCTTGTGAAATCTCTCACCCACTCGGAGCGTTCGAGTGTGGCGACGTAATAGTGATAGTGATTGTAATAGCGATCATAACTAACACATGTAATGTTCCTAGGAGTGTTGTTTACTTATAATTCATATAGTGTATACATTGGACTCCGCCCAGTCTTTGGGCAAATTCAAGTTGACCGCCTGAAGAGTTACAACCTACAGGTCTTTGTGGAAATTAGGCTAAACCAGACAGAATAAAACAAAAATATTCCTGTCCTAAATTGTAAACAGCCTTTCCAACAAAAATTGAACAAGATTCAAAAGCATTGCTGAAAACTCCTCGTTTTCTTTTCCTGAAACCCTTCCCAATTTGATTGATGTTTGTCCTTCCACGGTCACTGACTGTTATTTGGTTATTGTTAACATATACAAGGAAGGACACGTATCTTTACGCAAAATTTAACTTTTATAGATTTCTATAACTTACATCATTCCGAAAATAAGCCTAACTCAATTTAAGCGATGACTTCTCACTTATACCATTTTCAAAACTTATTTTCTTATCTCGTGTCTACTATCAGTTAATCAATTTTTCGGTTAATCGATTATTCGGTTTTAAGGAGCCTCGATTAATCGTTTCCGATTAATTTCAAATTAATCGATTATTAATCGATTAATTGAAAATCGATTATTACCAGCTCTATTGAAGAGTCTCTACACAGTTGCCAGGAAAACCAACAGGTGGCCATTACGAACTTTCTACACACTCCTTGATATTGGTGCTCTATACAGCTACATCATATGTAGATTTAACTGTGAAAATGTCGGTGCAAGGAGACTCCATCAGAAGAAGTTAGTATTGGAACTCGGCAAGCCTCCATCTCACTAGGAGAGCAACAATAGGATGCTTGCCTACACTTTTGCGATCACAGATAAGAAGGATCCTGGGTAACTCTGTAGTGCCTGTGCCATCCGAAGTACCTCAAGGGGATGGTGATAGAAATAAATGCAGCTTCTGCCCCAAGAAGAAAAATCAATACACCAAAACATTTTGTGCAGACTGTCTTGTACCAGTGTGCAAGAAGCACGCTCCAGGAGTTCTCTGTTTCAGGTGCCAAGGGTGTGAAATACGTGAAGACAATAAATGATAACTAGAGCATTCCTATAAGATTTTGCTCAGTTTGAATAAACAGAAGTTTACCATTTTGCTTATGTGTTTGATTGTTGTTAATTGTGATGTTATGGCTTTTCCAAATTATTAAATATTGAATATTACTTAATTATTCTTTCTTGTTGTGTAATCATGTAAATAGACATGGTAAAACCCCTGTGTAGGTAACGAAAATATTGTTAAGTTGTAAAGTAACAAGAAAATTCACCAATTAAATTTTAAACTGATTAAATAAGAGGACTTTCTTCACTTATCTCATGGGTGAGGGAAAATCCCACCACACGCCTACTTCTGTCCCTAGTAACAACGGGTTAAAGAAAGCTTTCCAGTGGGTCAACACAAATTGTGCCCAATTACATTAGGTGGGAGACAAGTATTTACATAACCTAACCTGACACGCTTTCATATACAAAATGGGGTACCTACTTAATTGGATGACATGTTTCGAACATCAAGCATTCATATTCAGATCTTGTTCACTTAGGCTTAATTAGAATACGATGCTTGCCACGGTGGGTGAGTGGATATCGTATCGGGCTCCCAACCCAAAACTTGCAGGTTCGCTCCTGGCCATGGTAAGTGATTTTTTGAAAGGCGACAAAAATCACGACACGACATGTTGGCATGTTAAACAACCCATTTGAATTCAATAGGCCGTGTTCATAATGGCAAAATTAATCACGGGATTTTCCACCAACACCAAAAGTTCCTCCATTCTCTACTAGAAAGCGCTATAGTGTCAAGGAGCTTGACTTTCATAGCGCTCCAAGGAACAACAAATTTCTACATGCAAGCTGCCCTTTGGGCGTCAAATAACACTCCTGGCTTGCAATGTTTATGAATTACATATCAACATGAATATACAGTAGAACGTCGTTTATCCGAACGTCAAACAACCGGAACATCAATTATCCGGACGAGCAAAAAAAAAAGAAGGACGAGCAAAAAAAAAAAAAAAAAACTAAACTTAAGCGGATGTACAAGAAGGAAGTTTTACGTCGTTTACTGTTGGCAGAAGATGAGGAGAGTGACATATCTTTTTCAAAAAGCTTTCTTTTAAAGACTACTGTTGCTTGATAGCTGATGGATGGAACACTTTAACACCACAGAATCTTCGAAATGCATTGAATAAATTGGTAGGAGAACAAGAGACCGTTAAGACCGCAGACACTGTTGATGAAGATTTGGATGCAGTGACAAACGAGTTATTCCCCCCAGTTGCTGGATTTTCCCACTGTGATAGAGAAGGAGCACAAGCTTGGTTGGAAAGTGACAGTGACTCAGGTTTTCAAATCTTAGATGATGATGGTGAAATTGCTTCTCTGGTGCAAGAAGGAAGTGGGGGAAGACGAAAAGAATGAAAGCCTAGATGAGAAAGATGAAGAAGGACCAAGTCATGGAGAAGCTTTTACTGCTTTAGAAACTGTGTTATTGTAGTATGGTTGTACTATGAAATAAACACATGTTCGGTTATCTGGAAAAATCGTTATCCGGAATACTTTCGGTCCCAGTATGTCCGGATAAACGACGTTCCACTGTATATACAATGTTTATATTACATAAGTTTGTAAAAACTGTGGTGTATTGAATTGTTATTGTGAATACCGTATTTACTCGGCTATAAGACCCACTTCTTTTCTAAATTTTTTGTTCCGAAATTGACGGGGGGGGGTACTAAGGACGCGTACTTCGCAAAAATCCATTATTTTGGGAAAGGGAGAGAGGAAAAATAAGCTATTTTATTTTGATGCTACATAGTACGATATATTTAATCTAAATAAACAAAGTTTACATCTTTAATCAGCCCATTATGAGACTGCCATAACCTCACTTTCCCGGCTATCCCCCAATGACTTTCACAACTATCCCTTGCTAAGCAAAAATCTTAGTATCAAAGAAATCGAATTAAATGGACCAAGTATCAGACATGGAAATGCAAACTTTATTTTTATTTGAACATAGGGAGGGAGAATGCATCAATTAGGGAATGCAGGATCACTTCTCACTAACATTTGTAAACACAACTGAGCATGTATTATTCACATATTTCACATTCATATACCAATAACGTTTCACACACACAAACGCCGATGGTTATTGCAACAAATGAAATGTGTTTAAAATAAAACTAAGGAGACTGTCGTAAACACAAACGAATCGCAACATAAATAATACTAAACAGAAGAATGCAGGCAAGATGAAACCATAACTTTCATTGGCGGATGGCGCTTCTACTCGGCCAATAGTGTGGCATCTTCTATTGGATATCGGGGAAGCCCATTGGCTACACAATTCGATATCCTGCCCAATCGCGTACGCAGTACGCAAAATGGCGGTCATAACGTCTGAATAACGAACTAGGCTAATATACCGTAACAAGAAAAATATTTTTGTCATAAAAGAGAATGAATTTCAGTTGTAATTATAATTTTTTTTAAGAATTCGTCAATTCCAAGAATTTTTTATTTTGGCTCTCAAAAATTAAGGGGGGATACAATAGGCGAGGGGGTTTTATAGCCGAGTAAATACGGGAACTTCAATAGTGATGTTGTCGACACTATTTTGTTATTGATGTTCTACATCAACCGTTCCTATTTAAACTAGTGGCCTAATTGTATTGTAATATCTCGTGTGGCGAATACAAAAATGATACACTGCACTAAATGGAATAGTCAACTTATCTGGTTTTATAGAAACTGATCGTTGTAGCGTCCGGTCTCGATGCACGCACTCACTGGACTGACACTCCGAGAAAATGCTAGATTTAAGTTTGTCGCCTGTGGTGCGCTCTGCTTGCTATTCTGAGTACTAGACATTAACGATATGTCTATGTGCTCCCAGCGCCATCTGTTGTTGCAACTTAAAAACATTAATTGGTTTTTATGTTGGCTAGTGTCGTGGCCGGCAATGAATGAAAAAATCCACAGCCTGCTTCCAGTCTCCGACCGGGCCAGGAATGGAATGAATGAGCCCCCATCTAGCGGCGAGGATATGGACTGTGCCGGCTGCCGAGGCCTGACGCACTCCTCTGGGGCAATGATTAAATGAATGACAGATGAAATGAAATGATAGTGGAGAGTGTTGCTGGAATGAAATGTTGACAGGGAAAACCGGAGTACCCGGAGAAAAACCTGTCTGCCTCCGTTTTGTCCAGCACAGATCTCACATGGAGTGACCGGGATTTGAACCACGGACCCAGCGGTGAGAGGCCAGCGTGCTGCCGCCTAAGCCACGGAGGCTTACCGGCAATGAATGAATGAATGCAAATTGTGAAGGATGATCTCAACCATTAACGACCAATCTCTTCCCCGCCTCGCATAAACGAATGAGTCATATCTAAGCACTGCAGTTGACTATTTCATTTAGGGGCTTCTTGAATTCGTGAACACTGCCTAATTTAGGCCTAGGTTACTTCAGCAAGCTATAAAACACAAACTTCCAGTGGTAACATTTGAAACAAAGGTTCAAAGCTTCTTTTAGAGCAAATATCATGTTCATAGCACTATTATAGTTCATGAGAAAACAGGTAAAACACTGTTCTTCTGGAATGTTTGGAGCACACTATCTTAGACATCTGTGAGATTACAATTAAGTAAGGAGAATAATTGAACATGAAATGGTGATGTCAACAACAACAATATTAGTAATAGTAATTTTAACAGGTATTTAAATACTTAGTAATGTTTTCTTCTTCTTTTTTTATATATATATATATTTTTCCCCCCTTTTTTTTCTCTTTTTCAGAAAAAAATGCTAATAACATTTCAATATAAAAATAATTTGATTTCAAAATAAATAAAAATAATATTCAAAATACGGTGCATGTTTTATATAACTATTAATATTAAAACTAAAGCAATGAGACCAGAACTCCCAATCTAGGACTCGAGGTGCTGAATTATGCCAACAATAATCCAGTCACATAACCCCAGAATTTTTAAAAATATCTTTTTTAAAAATATCTTTTTCTAAGAAGTTAAGACCAAGTGTGCAAAAATCCTTTTGGATATTATACTGCAGCTCATGCTCAACTTTGATCCTGCGTTTACAAGTATTTCATAAGGAAAAGCAGGCTATATACATGTAATTGTCAATTTGTGATTGATAAATAAATTGTAAGAAACGAACAGAAACTCTCAGCTGTGTCAAGAAAAGGGCAACCCTAAACTTCCCTGATTAATTAGCCTTCAGTGGTTCAACTGTTCTGGCTGACCATTTACCTTTAACGAGCAGCACCACTTAATTACAAGAAATACCACAGGTCCTTTACATGATATACACACATGCTGCTTATCTAATAAATCAAAACACATCTAGTAACAACTACACTATAACAACAAAAAGTCCCTCTCGGCACACCGGAAGGCGGAGATAGATTTCACCAGGCAAACAAAAATATTTTGAATTCACTAAATTTGCCAATTGTTGTATACCTACAAGCGTTCTACATGTTTAGCATATGAGAAGCCCCATCATCTTATAATTATAATATAGTCTACTGCTATTTACCGGTACCTTTCACTAGCACAACTGCCGACCAGCCAGACAGGAGTTGGAGATAACGCTATCTTTGGCTCATCTGTAGAAAGACACTGCTGTCAACACAACATCAATATTGCTTTGATGACATCCATAGTACAGTCAGCAATAATTTGTGATACCTATCTTCGGCTTAGATCTTCAGCCATCAAACTGGCATCTTCATCAAGAACATTTTGCTCATCCCTTGGCGTAAGGGTGGGTCATATCAAAAAATCTTTCAGACAAAAGTTTTAGGAAATGTTTAGAGAACTATTGATCATTATGAACGATTTTGATATTGTGCCTATTAAGGGAGGTATAATTTTTTTTCTCTAAAAACTCAATTTTTTCCACCCCTTTGGTCAATGGTTGATGCTATCAAAAAAAACTTTACTGAGATAAGTTTTTGGCCCTTATCCAAAGAATAGTATGAATTCGAGTTTTCACATATTAACCCTATCCCGACCTTAGTGCCCGAAAGTGCCCATCTCTTGACTTATCCTTCCGGTCCTTAGCACCCGAAAGCACCCGGTCGCATTATCTGCACACGTCTGTCATCTATGTGTCAGGTTTGTAGTTTTCTCGACTCTAAAGTGTTTGAAAGAATAATAGATTTTCCGCCTTCAATACTGTTTATTTCTATTACTTACAGGGACTAGTTTCGGGGGCTAATACTCCCCCTTCCTCAGCCTGTCCAACAAAACTTCACAAAGGAAAATCTTTCCATGTATACATGGAAAGCTTTTCCTTTGTGAAACTAGTCCCTGTAAGTAATAGAAATAAACAGTATTGAAGGCGGAAAATCTATTATTCTTTCAAAGTTATAGTTACGTCAATACGGACCTGAATAATCGACATTATGAATCTAAAGTGTTTATAAAGCATTTACGAACGTGCAGTACAATCCACAAGGCAGTGAAAACAAAACAATAGCGTAAATCTATCTTGAACTTCCGTGCACACTGATCAGGTGTTTCGTTCGTAAACATGGCGGGATTGAGTAATGCAGATATTGAAACCGAGCTCTATATAGGCGAAGAAAGTAAAACAGAATCGTTTAGTAGTGGTGAAAGTGAGTTTTTAGTCAGTGAAGAACATAGTAACGATGATAATTTTAAAGATAATAATGATGTAAGTGAAAACGGAGACCAAGAAATCGGACCTGACAGTGATGTCCCGGCATTTCAGGTAACACAAACATTTAGTTTCGTTACTCCGAATGAGTCTGTTGTGATGTTGGACCTGTCCATAATTTAGAAAGTGGATCGCGAGAAATAGATTATTTTTTGCATATGCTAGGAGGGGACACACTATTCAATGACATTGCTAAGTACACAAATATCAATGCAGCATTCAAGCAGGCACATTCAGGTAAAATAGATACCGAATGGGGAGACACTTGCTTACAGGAAATAAAAGCTTACATCGGAGTACCTATATACATGGGAATATTTCCACTTCCAGAAACAAGCGATTTTTGATTAAGTCAAGACATTGAGTGTCCTGTGATAAAAAAAACTGTATGACTTTTACGAGATACAAGATTCTCACAAAATATTTTCATATTGTGGACGTCTGACAGCTAAAAGCTAGAGATGATCCCTCGTATGACATGCTTCAAAGGGTTCTCCCACTCTTACAAATAATGGACAGCTTCCAGGAAAAATACAACCCAGGCAGAGAATTAGCTATTAATGAAGCAATGATCCCTTTCAAAGGACGCAATGTCATGAAACAGTACATAGAAGACAAACCGGTGAAGTGGGGTTTCAAAGCGTAGATTCTTGCCACTCCAAAAGGCTATGTTCTCAAAAGTAATATCTATCGTGGTAAAAAGTAACCCAGAAACAAGGACATACTGTTGGGAAATCAGGTTGTCATGAATTTGTTATATGATAGGTTAGGGTCAAACCATCTGTTTACTTTGACAATTTCTTCTCATCCGTACGGCTCATTCAACACTTATATGACAATGGAGTATATGCAAACTCAACTACAAGACCCAATCGTAAGGACTGGCCAGCTGAATTAAAAAATCCTAAATCTCGGAAACTAAAAAGGGGAGAAAGTAAAATAGTTTAAGTAGGTGATATGACAGCTTTGGTTTGGCATGATAACAAGGACATATGTGCTGTTTCCTCAAACTGTGATCTAAATGTCACAGTTGAAGTACAAAGAAAAACAGGGAAAGGAAATGAATAAATTACTGCGCCATGCCCTTTGACAATTGACAGATACACGAAGTACATGGGGGGTGTGGATAGGTCAGATCAATAAAGATCATACTATACTTTCGGAAGGAAAACAGTGAAATGGTCGAGATACATATTTGGATTTTCTATGAGCACTGCAATAGTGAATAGTTTCAAATCTTACAATGACACTAATCAACCAGCTCCTTCCAGACATGGTCACACAAAAAGAAACTTTAAACTTGCACTCTACAGACAGATGAAACCGTATATACCCGAATATTACCCGCCCCCGAATAATCCCCGCATCCTCATTTTTGTATGGAAATTTAAAAAGAACTTTTTTGTTGTTTTTGACACTTTATTTTAAACAAAAATGTATACTATTAACACTGTAATACAGTAAAACTCAGTTAAGAGTTTCCCGCATAAAAAGTTTTTCCACTTAAGACGTCCGATATTCTCGATCCTTTGATCGGTCCCATAAGATACACGTATATTTTTCCCATATAAAGTGTTCCTTCATAGGAGGTTTTCCCGGTTAAATAGATCAGATTTTGTATCCCCTTAAAGTATAAGACGTTCACTGGAGACAACTGACTGTTTTATAGAATCAAATCTCTCCAATCTCTGCGAAAGATACTTCCGGTGTTCCGAGTGAAAGAATACAGCAGTTCCGAGTGTTCGCAGGTCTCCAGTGAATCATCTGACCAGGCGAACTACGTCAAGGCTACATGACGTCACGCTATGACAGCAGCAGCTCATTGGACAGTGTTAACCTTGAAACATGTGTGAGGAGATATGAAAAACACTGGCTTCTGCCGGGAATACTTCTGCAAACTGCAAGAAAATTAAAACCAGGAAATACGACGACGTAGAACAAGAACTGCTGGTATGGTTTAAACAGCAGCGAAGTTTAAACATCCCAGTGCGTGCGCTGAGTTCGGCTCAGTCAAATAGGACACGGGCTGCCCGCGCGAACGGAATGACCACAGTCCGTCGCGGACTGGGGTGGTCAAACTGAATACGGACAAGTCAAGGTGAACCAATGTGATCTAGTGCACATCACAGTGTTTTCTCTTCGTGAGGTTAATTCAACATGTCCAGCAGTTCCTCAGACGAATAAGAACTGCTTCTTCTGTTCGCTTTGAGTCAAGCGAGACGAAAAAGAAACTGGGGGTGTGATACTAATGAAAAAAGACAGGAGTTTTGCGAGTATCACACACTATGCTGTGAGTTGAGGTCATTTCCAGACCGATGTTTCGTATATTTTCGAATGACTGTAGGACGCACTCGCGCACAAGGTCAATTAACTTCTCCGTTTCGTGGGCCATGCTTCCAGTCCACGCGGACTTCGTGGAAAATCACAACTGCTCACTTGCCCGCCGCGGTAGATCGCCTTCTGTTTAACCATCCCTGAACCATCCTTGAACCATCACAGAACTCATCCCTTTATTAGAAGGCCAGTCTTATCCAATACAGAGTTCACAGCGGTCGGACGGCCAAGTTTGCAGTCAGCCTGCTTCCTGTTCGACCGAGCCTTGACTGATGCCAAGCTATCACGCAACTAACGAAACTGATGCTTCTGTTAGGATTGCGCAATCGGTCAAGCCATTACACGGAAATAAACAAGTACACCCGAACAAGCACCATAATAGTGGATACTCGCGCGTGGCGGGCAATTTAAATCTTTAAAATTTGAATGACTCAATTAATACCCGCACATCAATTTTTCACTTCCGATTTTGTATAAAAATGTCCGGGTGGTATTCGGGTATATACCATAAATAATTTATCATCAAGGAAGCGTCTTGGTCGCAAACGATCATTACCGTTGTCAACGCTTTCTCCCAAAAATCTCCACAAAATTACGAAGATAACTCGAAGAAAGAATGTGTGTGCACATTGTGCATCTGTTGGAAGAAAAGCAGCATCAGGAAGAGGAATTCAAACAACATGGGAATGTGACAACTGCAGCCTACCTCTGTGTCGAGTAGGATGCTTCCTCCAGTATCACCATGAGAGGGGGGTGGAGGTTTGAACCAACAACCTTAGGACTCCATGAAGGGAGATATGGATGTGATGGTACATTTTCTAATATTGTTGAAAATTTGAATACATTATGGTCAGTCGTTTTCATTATATTAAACTTTTTCTGAAACAATGCACTTAGGTTCATTTCTTTCTAAATAATAGGGTAAAACCTGGGGATAGGCAGCCTGAAAATGTGGGCGGGGAAAGGTTAAGAAAGTTATAGCGATATTTCACTTTTTCGAATCGGGTGAGTTAGACATGGTCGTTACGGCGTGGCTGCTGGCAGTCGCTCACATCCGGGAGGCGAGGAGGTTCGAATCCCCTCGCCGGCAACCTTGAAGATGGTCTTCTGTGGATTCCCATCTTCCTTCCAGGCAAATGCCGGGGTTGACCCCTAACTATAGGCCACAGCCGCTACCTTCCACTTCCTCGTCCCTACATTCACACTTTCCTCCACAGACAAGACTCCAGATGCGACGGTACTTGTAGCTCACCCCATGGGTGTCCGTATAGAAGTAGCTACAAACTGGTGAGCCGAACATGTCCTCGGACACTCCCGGCATAAAAGCCATACGCTAAAAATATAAAAAAACTTTTTAGAAAAAGGCCCCCATTCCCACCCCTTTCACCCAATATTTCCCATTAACAAACTCGACTGAGATTTTATAGGGTAATATTTTATAGATTTTTAATGTATACACTTGAAAGTGATTAGTGGAAAATGGCGGTGGTTATCATGTCCACAAAAAAAAGTGATATATTATATAGATAAATTATATATAAACTTTTGAACTGACGATGGTTTTGGGGTCTGGGGGATGTGAAGCGCGAAGATATTATGATGAAATTTTCCAGAAGTCGAAATATGGTACCCATTGCAATAGGTAGCTTTCTAAGAATATAGAAGTGGGGGATTTGCTTAGAACAAAGGAACTGGCAGTCGTCATGTGGCAGCACAACTCCTGTCTTTAAAAAAAATCCTATTCATGGAAATTAAGTAGTACTCAGTTAGTTTAAACTATAAAATATTTTGTAACCATGCAGATGATGATGATGATTTTATATACTTTTTCACTCCTTGAGAAGAAATTACTAAAATCTAACATAACCAGATGACAAAGAAAATTAAGTTACAAATGTGGGCTTTCTTCGAGAACATTGTGTTATTAACATTATTTCTTTTTTCTTTTCAAGAAGTAGCAGACAGGCTGCTTGCTTAAAGAAAATTGATAATCTACCAGAAGGTTAAGTTAGTGACTACTTCACAAGACCATTTAAATTCACCCTTCAGAACGTGATACCCTCTCTGATAGTGTTGTTGTTTCATTTGGAAAGTCTTGGACATCATGGTCATTTAGCCCCGTGTACTTGGGTGTGTGTACAATTTGTCCGATAACCTATAAAACTAATTTTAACAGGAATAGTGAAACATTACCTTAGAAGATTGGATGTTGTATTTCTGCTCCAGTTCCCTTATCTTGCACTGATCTTCAAGAAGTTCTTTCTCTAAAATATGCTTGTACTTTTCTTCCTTCATAAGTTGTTCCTTGAGCTTCTCCATTTGGCACCTTGATTTTTGTAAACTGCTTTCTAATTCCAATACCCTACAAGAAATATAAAAGAATAAAGGAATTAGACTACAAGACATCAGTCAGTCTAAAAATGAAAATGTGGAACTCCTTGAACAGTCAGGAAAGAATAATTCACTCAATCAAATGCAAAATATTTAGCATTTCTTTAACCAGCAAAATAACAACACGTCAAGTTAAATATATATTGCAACAAGAGCAGATATTGTAGTTATTAATTCATTTAAGGGGCTTGGGACATCCTGGTCATCAGATCTGTGTAGTTGGAATCTCTGTGCTGACAGCGGCTATCCTCAGTGTGGTTCTTTCCTGTGTTTTCCACACTCCTTCCAGGCAAATGCCAGGATCGTACCTTGCTTCAAGTCACAGGGTACCTACCCTATCCCTGCCCTAATACAGTTACACACACTACTACAGTCATCACATAAAAGCAGGCTATCAGACAAAAGCAGATAATATAAGTTTTACAAATGATTGCGAAGTAATAATGCAGCCATGATGACAAGTTTAGCATGCAAAGGTACAGTACATGTGACATAAACGGAGCAGTGCAATCGAAAGGGGCAACAACACAGTCATGCTTATAGTGTCTTTAGCAGGAACACTAATGTCACAATTATTTATGATTTCATATGAACCAATAGTAATCACGAAATTCAGGAAAAATGTTCAAGTCAGACAATTTAATTGTGCAATGGAGTTTGTCAGGAAGAATTACAAAGCAGTTGTTCACTACGTTTTTAAAAGAAGCTTTCCTACCATTTTTAAGTGCAAGAAACCTGCTCCTTTCAGAGTCGTATGACGTCCACAATGGCAGAAAAATCCTAGAAGAAAAAGAATACCAAACAAAACATTGTATGAACTTCAGCCCCTGGGTCGATTCTTGTTCCGAATGTGTAAATACTGTACAGTACATGATAAGCAAGCTCTCACACAGCGCTGATTTCGAAGAGTCGCAGTCACCAGTTATCTAGCAGCAGTGGGATAACATCCTGAAACTGCAGTCTCTAGCATTCCAGCAGTTCATTTCTCTGCACTTTAAACACGCTCTTCAGTATGGATGGATTAACTGAAAGAAACTCGCACCTTTTTCATAATACTACAGATGATTGTTTCAAGAATTTGAGAGGTCAGTGTCATAAATTTGGCGCTGCAGCAATAATTAGATGTACAGAGAAGTTATGTTTTGCGCACTTTTAGCGTCTACTGTTTGTTCCATACTAACCCTTTTTCAAGAATATAGTTGTTTCTCACAAGCTACAAAAATACTTATAATATCCCACTTCATTCATTGCCATGTATCTCCCACAATAATTGCCCTCTTGTAGCCAAAATTTGTGATGGCACATATTTTGACATCCTAAGCATGATGAGAGAGAAAAAAAATACACGTTGTTTCTGCCCCGAACAGAAGGTTTGCTTGTTAGCTGCACATTCAATGTCGTGGTTCGGCAGTGACCTGCAGGTGTCATCTCAACATGACAGTGAGATTCTAAGTTAATAACGTACGTACTCTTCATTAACACATACTATAAACATATAATCATACCAGGTAAGGACAAGAAAGGACCAACTGACAGTGTAGGGAAGCATGCAGTACATAACATGCATTGGGAGATAGTGCTTGCCATCCGGTCCATGCTACTTATATAACATGAAGCCCTAACCTGCAGAATGTTGGTATTAAGCATCGGTAAATAAGTTTTCTTCCTGTGCTTCTGGGACAGCCAATAAAAAAATGTGTTCATGACAGTTGTGTCATGTTTTTGGAGCATGTCAGTAATTTCATTAATAATTGAAAGTTGTTCCTGGTTTGCTAAGGGCATCATGTCGGCCAAATCAAAAGTGAAAACTGGCACATTAGTAGTTTGCTCGTTTAAGTTCGTGTCAGTAATAACAGGCAAGTTGAATGTTGGGAAAGAAATGAATAAGTACAGAGTCTTATTAATATCTCTGAGAGGCAGTTAATAAGCTGTATTTTCGTCTCCAGACTTAAAATAATTTTCACAGAAGGCGTTTTTTTACATGTCCCATAATTGACCGACATTGCGGCTGATGAAATATGCATACCTGCCAACCTTCGGATGTCAAAAATAGGAAGATTTTTTAAAATATTATAGATATCATGCGCAGTATACCGTTGCGTGGGCGAAAGACCTGCGTGTCTATTGGCAAAGTATGAATTTAGCATAAAATTCACAAAAATGGAAACAATCATCAATCATCGAGTAGTATGTATGGCCAATATTTAAACGTAAGAGAACATAATTGTGCGTTTAAAGAAATTACATACAATCATTCTGATGGATTACACTTCGCATTCGCTACCACATATTCACGTTTTGTCAGACTAAAGTTAATTACCATGGACAACTTACCTAATTATGAATCGGTGATGTATATACAGGGACTTTGTTTTATATGCCGCGGGGGTTTTCGCTCGCCCGCTTTGTGAACCTGTCCCCCGCCACGCACTTTGCCGTTATGCGGCGCCTGCGCGGCACTGAGTCATTGAGTATAGGAATTTGTACTTACCTAGTTCACAGCTGGTGCTGAAAATGTTCGCCACGTCTGGCTGCGTGGCTCAGGGGTAACGTTCTCGCTTGCTGAGCCCAAGGTTGCAGGTTCGAAACCTGGCGCAGTCAGCTGGCATTTGAGGGTGCGCAAATGCGAGGGAGCCGTGTCAGTAGATTTACTGGCACGTTAATGATCCCCTTCGGGGCAAAATTCCGGCACCCCGGCGTCTCTAAAAGCCAGTGTAGTTAAAAGGGACGTAAAACCAATAACATTATTATTAATTGTTCGCCATTCACTGCCACACATCTCTGGCACCTCTTTATCAAATTGGCATTTACTTTCGGAAGTTCCTCAGCACCGATTGACTGTATTTCGGCTGTAATATAGTCTTTAAGCTCGTTTATAGTATGAGCGTTCCTCGCATACAGTTTATTTTTAAGCGTCCCCCACAAATAAAAGTCACATGGTGATAAGTCTGGGCTTCGCGGGGGCCACACGTTCCGACTTATAATCCTCGTACCGAAAATGCGACGCAATTCAGCCGAAATACAGTCAATCGGTGGTGAGGAACTTCAGAAAGTAAATGCCAATTTGATAAAGAGGTGCCAGCGATGTGTAGCAGTGAATGGCGAACATTTTCAGCACCAGCTGTGGACTAGGTAAGTACAAATTCCTATACTCAATGACTCAGTGCCGCACAGGCACCGCGTAGCGGCAAAGTGCGTGGCGGGAGACAGGCTCGCAACGCGGGCGAGCGAAAAATCCCGTGCCATATAAAACAAAGTCCCTGTACATGTGGATGGTAATCTTGAGACTGCTTACTGATTTAATGCAGACCTTGTAGCAGATTTTGCTCTCTTCAAAAATTCCCTGTCATACTGCTGCTCGTAGCAATTTCCACTTAGGCTTGATTTAACCACTAACCGTTTGTTGAGGTTTTCGTCTTTCTAAGCATTTACCCAAGGACAACCAACGCGTGCACACATGCTTCAGTATTTTCCTAACATCAGTTTGGTAACGAGCTTGATATAACTTCAGATGATCTTTCCTCCTGCAGCTTTTGTTTAAATAATAAATATCAATCATTATCTCATCAATTTTCACAGGAAGGGAATCAGCACCTTTCTCAGCAGCCAGATGAATTAAATGGCATGGGCATCCTACAACAATGATGTTTTACTGCTCTTTTAATTTCGCAGCAACACCATTTTTCCTCCCTATCATAACAGGGGCATTATCTGCACTAAAAGCTGTACAGTTTGCCATTGGAATGGCATGTCTTTCCAGAAGACGCAGCAGCAAATTACCAATGTTAGCCTTCCAAATTTTCCATGGTTAGCAAACGATTTTCAATCATCTTCGATTCTTTGTTGAAAAATGACACGACGACAGGATACAGCTTACTTATCTCTATCATTGCTACCATCAGAGGAGATCGCAAAAGGCCCATATTTTAAAATATCAAAAATTTTTGAATGGGCGTCACATGCCATTTCATGAACAATGGCGGATGTTTTTGTCCTGCCAAAGGCATATTTCTTCGCAATTTCCGAATCCGGGAACATTTTTCTAAACAATTGTTCCATGTGATCAGAACATGATAACGAGAGGTCATGTTCTACGGTGAATGCCGTGAACAAACATTCTGCTCGAATGGCAGTATTGTCTTCATTCCCGTGAACAAAAAACGTACCTAATTGTTTGTTCTTCCGTAAACAACTAGCACTGTCCTTGTGTTTTAGAGTGTTGCTGTGAGTTACAATGTCAGTTTTTCCACCATGAGAAATATTTATATCGCAACGACACACGGAACAAAGAGCAAAATGGTTTCCTCTAATAGACTGTAAAATGAACTGAAATTCAGTTTTATAGCTTTCTTTGAACACTTGGAGGTAATGTTTCTGAGGTTTTGTCACCATAACGTGACGAGAGAAACTTAAAACACATGACACGAAACAATTGTTGACACTACTCGTTGAAATAATTATCTACCGACGCACACATTAATACCTCAATTAAATGCACTAAGCGTGACGCTAGCAAAGTAGCCTATACACACGTGGCGTCAAACGGAGCAAGTCACAATCGCCGCGCGTAGCATACAAGGTTTCAATCCCATTCAGCACAGTCATGTTGCCAGCCTCGATTAATCAGCGTAGGCTTGACACCTGTTTGTCTGTAAAATAGCAACAATCAGTATGCGGTAGGCCGATCAGCTGACTCAACATTCAGAGATCGCAGCTATGGAGCTCACTGCCAAGCGAGGAACTTTCACAAACTTACACAAAAAACCAAGATTACGCAAATCACAAAAGCAATTACGACTTACGAGAGAATCTCCTTGAGAATGGAAATTATTTGCAGTTCCTTTTTCTTTTACAATATATCACTGGGGCCCGAAATTCGGAAGAAATAATAGTAATTAAGAAGATCGGAAGACGAGGTGAAAATTCGGAAAGTTTCCGAATAAATCGGAAGGGTTGGCAGGTATGAATATGCATACATAGGCAAGTAACTGTCTTAGTTGAAAGGGCATTTGAGAATCCGATGCTTCCATCAAACAGCGTTGCTAATCTGAATCATCGATAAGCAATTCAAGCTTATTTGACACATGTTGGGTAGGTAATACCTTGGTATGTTTGGAGATCCTCAAAGCTTGTGGCACCTACTACATGAAGTAAAAGTGAGATGGTATCTTTCTGATTCAGACGGAGAAACAATATACATCCAGCCTATTACCTTTTCGAATCTAAATAATTTTTCCAAATATATTTGCTTTTATCCCATACATAATGAAGGGGTGTTTCAGAATAAATATATGCAGTCCTCGATGTTGTAACCAAAAATCCTGTATGCAGCCCCACTTGAACCAACATATCTAGCATTCAAATACATAGAAACTTCATCATAATGTAACATCCCAACATTTAGCGTGATTTTTAAGTTAGTGCAATCATGCCCTTATAAACATATTTGTGTATATGTTGATGCTGTGTACAAATGCAGAAATTTCGACTTTAATATGGACCTGAAAGTACATTAATAGATATTGATTGTATGGAACAAAAAAGCGAATGTCTATTTCACAAATAGTAGGTGTAAACTTAAATAATCCAATAGTTTGTAATCAATCAAAAGATTAGTTTTATTCCAAATTAAAACTCAACGAATTTCATATTTTTAGTAATTTTCTCTGGGAGGGATTGTTCCCCCTAATCACCCCCAGTAGTTATGCAACTGAATACTCTGTTGATTCAGACAAGGAAGCTTGCTGCCACGGCAATGAATACAATACACCAGGCATTCAATCCAGACAGTGACGTTTGGACCTTTACAAGGCCAGTTGAAGATTTGGGGTTTTACCAAAATGTGAAGTGGGACGGCACAACATCATTCTTCATCAATAAAGGTAATTCATGAACACGTACCCATGCTAAAAAAAGAAGAGGAAGAAGAAGAAGAAGAAGAAAAGGTGACTCTTTTTGAACTGCCTTATTATGGGGTTTGAAGCCATTTATCAGTGTTGCCTTAGTAAACAAATGTTTGGTGCTTTTCAGCCAAAAAATTACATGAAATTAATAAATACACTAATCGGTGGTCGACTATATAATGTATGAGAAAGAATTAAATAAGAATATCACGGACATCACGGTTATACCATCGGAGAATCTGGATAGCGACCATCGATTGCTGGTAATGAACCTGGGAGGGACTAAGGAGAAGAAAGGGACTGAGAACCAGGAAAGACGTATAAGGATATGGAAACTGAAAGAAGGAAATAGAAGGGTCGAGTACCTCAAAATGGTAAAGGAAGAAATTCCAACAGATGAAGCAAGAGGGGTGGAAGAGGAATGGGCTAGATTTAAGAAGACACTAGTAGGTGCAGCAGAAGCAGTATGTGGGAGGACAAGTAGTAATAATAATAATGTTATTGGTTTTACGTCCCTTTTAACTACTCTGGCTTTTAGAGACGCCAAAGTGCCGGAATTTTGCCCCGAAGGGGATCTTTAACGTGCCAGTAAATCTACGGACAAGGCTCCCTCGCATTTGTGACAAGTAGTAAGAAGAGGTGGAAGGAAACACCATGGTGGAATGAGAAGACAAAAGATATAGTAAGGGAAAAGAATAGAGCCTTTAGGAGGTGGTATCAAAATAGGACGGTAGAGACAAGGGAAGAGTACCAGGAAAGTAAGGAGGCTAAGAGAGTAGTGGCTGAGTAGAGAAGAAAGTGGATGGAAGAGTGGACAAAGATGATGAAGGAGGATAGTGAAGGTACAAAAAAGGTCCTGTATGGGATGGTAAAAAATAAGAGCCGGAAGGATCCTACGGATTATGTTAGAATGGTAAACAAAAGGGGCCAAGAGATAGAAAATAGGGAAGAACTGAAGAAATGTGGAAAGAATATTTTGGAGAACTTCTGAACACAAATGGAAACCACGGTGAGGAGGAAGAAGTCGGGGAAGAGGAAGATGGACTGCAAACAGAAAAGGACTTAACATGGAAAGAAGTGGAAGATGCAGTGAGGAAGATGAAAGCAGGGAAGGCACCGGGTGTGGATGAGTTGAGTGTGGAGATGGTGAGAAGAGCAGGAGAGGTGGGGATACAATGGTTGTACCGAGTGATGAAGACAGCATGGAAGGAAAGGAAGACCCCAGAGGACTGGAAAAAGGGAATAATTGTCCCGATCTTCAAGAAAGGTAGTAGAACAGAATGCAGAAACTATCGGGGAATAACACTGATGAATCATTGTGCAAAGATGTTTGAGAAAGTTTTGGAAAGGAGAATTGGGACAGGGATAGGAGGAGGGATGAGGGAAGAAGAACATGCTTTCAGAGCAGGAAGGTCCACAGTGGATTTGATTTTTGCTGTAAGGCAGTTACAAGAACAGCACTATGAGTATGGAACAGATCTACTGATGGCCTTCCTGGACATTGAGAAAGCATATGACAGTGTATGCACAAACAAAGTATGGAAGTCCCTGGAGGATAGAGGAGTAGAAAAATGGACTAGAAGGAGGATAAAGGAGATGTACAAGGGAAGCGTGAGCTGTGTGAAAGTGGGAGGAGAGAGAGCGGACTGGTTGGAACAGAGAAACGGCCTGAAACAAGGAAGTGCACTGTCACCGTTACTTTTCATTGTGGTGATGGATGACATAATGAACCGAGTGGCACAAGTAATTGGGGAAGGAAAGATGAAAGCAATGATGTTTGCAGATGATTTGATGATTTGGGGAAACAAGGAGGAGAAGGTACAGGAACAGTTGGACGTGTGGGAAGGAATAATACAAGGATATGGGATGAAATTTAGCATAAATAAGAGTGAGATGGTGATCACAACAAGGAAGAAGGAAAGAACCACAACGGGAATAAAAATTGGTGGGGAACAGCTGAAGAAAGTGGAGAGTTTCAAGTATCTGGAAAGCCTGATACAAGATAATGGAAAAAACGATAGAGAAATAAATGAGTGGGGGAGACAGGCAGAAGCATTCTGGAGGAGTGTGACAAGCATGTTATGGAGCAAGGATGTCCCTCAGAACAACAAAAAGATCATATATCGGACGTACTATGTCCCTATCCTGACGTATGCCTCGGAGACCTGGGTTATGAAAGGAAGGGAGAAGAGCAAAATACAGGCCAGTGAGATGAGGTTCTTGAGAAGCAGTATTGGAGCTACAAGATGGACAGAATAAGAAATGAGAGGACCAGAGAATTAATGAAGGCGGAACCATTACAGGATGGTATAGAGAAGTCTAGACTTAGATGGTAAGGACATGTAAAACGAATGGAGGAGAAGAGGATACCCAGGAGGATACACGAGATGAAGTGGGAAGGAAAGAGACCGAGAGACAGGTGGCTGAAGGGGGTGGAAGAAAGCGTGAAGAAGAGAGGAGAAGACTGGACAAGAGAGGAGGCTGAGAGATGGTGGGAAGACAGAAGACGTTGGAGAGGCTTGTGTTCCAAACAGACCCGGCCAGTGGCTGGAAACTGTGCAAGATGATGATGACTAGGATGACCAGTTTCGATTGTCAAGCGATCATCATCAGATCCATTACACTTAGGCTATGAAATCTAGGTTTGAAAATCGCTTGATGATCGAAACTGGTCTTCCTAGTGTATTTATTAATTTCATGTAATTTTTTTCAGGATAAGGGTATTACCCAAATCTTTTGGGTACATTTGTGTTGACCGGCTGAAAAACACCAAACTTTTGTTGAACTGCCTTATTTCAGAGAAATTTCGTTTCTTACAGAAAATCCTGAAAACATACCATACATTACACTGGAGGAATATCAATGCTTTGTTGTTGATGATGATTTATTTAGGTGCTTTGCGACATGTAACCCCGTGTACTTGGGTGTGTGTGGAATTTGTCTAAAGACCTCGTAATTGTTATGGCTGTATTGGTGTGTGTATTTGTAATTGAGATGACGATTGGGAAGGAGGCGCAGTGTCCTTAATTTAGGTACCATGTCGACATTTACCTGGAGTAGATGTGGGAAAAAACAGAAAACCACATCTAGGATAGCTAAGGTCGAAAACGAACTCGCCTCCTTTCAGTTCTGCCTCACGAGGCTGAGTGAATTCTGTTCCAACCCGCAGACCAGAATTATATTTCTTGGCAGAGCCGGGAATCGAACCTGAATCTCAGGGGTGACAGCCAAAAATGATAGCCACTGCGCGACGAGGTGGTCAATATCAATGCACTGGGACAGAAATACATAGATTAACATAAATTCATGGGAATAAAGGAAATAGCTGCGCTTCTGAACAAATTAACATAGGGTATTTAATAAGCCAAATTACTCAATTATTTCATGTAACTAAATTCATAGATTACAGTGCGCGTTCTCGTTCAAATCCCGTATGGAGTATGCTTTTGTTTTAATAATGATGTCGCCTAATAAATGTATGCAAAGAAAACAACAAACAATAAATTAATCATTTAATCATTATTAAATACTGTTCGAACTGGCAGACAGAAATAAATAGGGACATTAATTGTACTTCCCGGGTCACCCATGGTATCTAGCCTGGCTACATCCTTATTAATTTCTAGCCCGGCAAATGATCACCTGCTTAAATTACTTGTTATTGTACTTTATATAAATCATCGGCAGAGTTTTGTACAGCGTATGGTCTAGTGGATAGCACTGTTGGCTACCACCAGAAGGCCCAGGTTCGATTTCCCAGCTCTGCAAATAAATTCCAATCTGGCAAAACAAGCAATTAAATGAAATAACTGCAACGGAGTGTTTTGGTAGAATCCTTGGCTCTCGACAGTACAATAGCTAAGTAAGAAATTAATCAATCCAGGTCGATAACAATAATAATAAATCGGGCTACCTTAACGGATTTTCTTGTAAAATCCATTGACCGCCCCTTCATGCAGTGAAGTTGTTCACAATAGTAATACAGTATTACTACCGCTACAACACGGAAGTCTTGAGAGGGAAAATGAACGAACTCACTGCTACCAACACTTCAGTTATGCGGGATGCAATCTAAAAACCATGTTACTTCACCGTTCTAACAATGAAATAGTACTCGTTTAAAACGTTGCATTATATTAAAATAATTTTAATTTCACGTCTTCAAATAACAGACAAGTGCATGAATATTATGTCTTCAAATAACAGACGAGTGCATTCTTAGTGCAAGGGAGCATGGGGAGCTTGATAGCGCATGCGCAAACTTGGACTCTGCCGGGCTGAAACAGTCCCTCCCGCACTCCTCACCTCACACACAGACACCCATCAGAGTGAACCCCTTACGTCTGATCCATTCACCATCACGTTACCTTCGGACGGAAAGTTGAGAGTCCCAACTATACACGCACCCAAAAACATTGCCCCGCAAACTGCACACCGGAAATATTTACCGTAGTTTGTTAGTACCGAATGTAATCCTTCCTACTGAGAATGTTTAGACTTCTACAATGAAAAGCAATTCTTTTAACATTACTAGTACATTTTTGACATAAGATATGGAATAAAAACAATATTTTCCCTCAATTCTCTAGGAAGGGCTCCTTCCGAGAGTCCTGATAGGCCGGCCGCCACTGCTAGCTATACTATGCCTACTCGTAAGCACATATCTAATCAATAGAAAGCGGAAGTTCAGACTCTAAAAGGTAATGTTTTAGGCGCCTAAAATAGGCTCCTTAACTGCTATATTTAGTCACTGAAATGAATAATAGGCAGATATACATGTATTACTGAGCAGATATCAAGAAAATATTAAAACAGTGACATAAATGACCTTAACGCAACTTAATGTGCAATATGGGTATTAAAAGAAACCAAATACATCTCACAATCAGCACACATAACTCATAATTACAGACTGAGATTAAACATCATGTCCGTAGTTGGCTTCACACTAAACAAGCACTTTCTCTAAATTGTCCATAGAAAAGTTATGGCGTTTGTCACTAAGTAATAATTTGCGCGCGGGAAAGAGCGTTCAAAGTTCTTTGGAGATACACAGCAATATTTTAAGTTTTTGACAAAATGAACTGGGATTTCACCTTCATCGGCATTCTTTCCCGTTAAAATGTCAGCGGTAGCGAACAAACACTTAAAAAAATAATCTTCCCATCTATCGAGTAAACGGCAAATTCAAGAAGCCACTGTCGAATTAATGATACTTTTAGACAATTTTATTTTCGGCATTACTTTTTCTTCAAGTGAACACGTCAAGCTCTAAAGAACAACGGTACACACGTACCAGATGTGCAGCTGTTGTTCTAGTGAAAGATGAAATTCCAAGTTTTGACAAGGTTATATTTTTAACGGTAAAGAGATTGGGACGCGCGCATTGTTTCACTAATTGCTGGGCTTTCCAAAGCTGGGGAGGAGGAAGGGGTTGCTTCTCTGTCCCTGCAGTATTTAACGGTACAGGCTCATAAGAATCATAATTGACCTTTAAGTTACAGGCTCTTTAAAAACAATGGTACAGTAGACCATTAGTATGAACAGAGTAAAATATCAAAATTAAAACAGAAATTCAAATCTAACAAAGGAAAAACTAGTCAAACTGGAAAATTGGCACTAAAAATAGACTTAGAATGGACAACCTCAAAATAGGAATTTTTAGGCACTATAAAACTGCTTTATATAGACCTGAACGTTGATGAATCATGTAAATTTAAACGGGGAGTCATGTACAGGGTGAGGCAATGAAACGGCACGATTTTGAAAACCCACAAATAATGTATTTAGAAAAAAAGGATAATTGTTTTAACATAGGGGAATGTCGGGAGGTATCGGACAGTTTAACTTTTTTGCCATAATTTTTTTATTGAATAAGAAATAAATCATGTAATGCACTTTATAGTTATCTAAAATCGTATATTAACGTACTCACTTGAATATATTAAATCATCATGAAAAACACGGACAATATTAACAAATTATGAGGTCACTACACTCTCGCATGTTTGAAAAACTGGAGGGTGGTTTCGGACAGTGAATCTTTTTTAACAAAAAAAGAGATTTTTCATGTTCATAATACAAACAATTTAACGTTTAGCCATTCTGCAAATATCACACTTGTAAAATAATGCTTCTCCTTCAAGATTTGCCCAGTTTTTATGAGCCCAACCTCTACAAATAATACACCGAATCCAATCTTCATTGAAGATCTCTCCACAAATGATGCAGTCAGTTTTCCTATAATTTCCTGCATTGTCTTCAGTGAATGCAAGGGTTCTTTTCGAAGTTTTCAAGGATTTCTTGGTGACTTTGCCCTTTCTCTTCTCTTGTTCAGACGAACGAGCTCGTTTCTCCTCAAGTTGGTGTTAATGTGGGATATGGGGTGGAAGTCAAGACTTCGTTGTGCTCTCGACGTCGTTTCTTGCATCTAATTTCTCCTTTGCAGGGCTTGGAAGGGGTGAGTTTTTCTCCAGTAGCACCTGGGATGTAAAAGGCTTGCTGTTGATCTCTTCAACTTCAAGTAGTGGGGATAGCTGTGCAGCTGGTGTTGCTACTCGTCTTGAGGTTGATGGGTAATCTTGATTTGAGGGTACAAGTGAAGTTTGAGGCAGAAAAGAAGAAGGTTCTTTAATAGAAGCCAGTGGAGGTTCAGAGAAGACGATTGAAAGTCCAGGTCTGTGAAAATATTACTGTTGAAGGGGTGGATTCCAGTACAGGAGATGTCCGATACCGCACGCCAGTTTCGTGTCCGATACCGCCCGAATGACTCCCTTAAGAAAAAACAGGAACTGAACGATAACGTTCGAAAAGAAACTGATTCTAAACCCACGATATTAGAGAAAGAAATACTGTTTCTGCTTATGTGCTTAAAATTAAAAATAGCATACCCTTGTAGCTGCTACGTCTTGGTAAAAATAAACCCGTGCCGGCCGAGAATCACACAAAGAACAAAAATACACCACCGCTCATAAATGGCCTTGCCTCTCGACTTAATAGGGTGTGTCCACTCTTCAAATAAGCAGGTAGTCCTGTGAGTATCAAAACAGGTTCTGCCACATGCTTCTAACAAAGACAACTGTGACTGTCCGATACCAGCCGACGTCCGCTACCAGCCGACGTCCGCTACCAGCCGACTCTCCCCTACTTCTTAAGTACATGAGTGGAAATTAATGTTTAACCATAAAACCTTATTATTTTTTTAATACAGTGCCAGTAAGATGGCGTCCTTGGTTTTGCACGCATTGTCGGAGTCTGAGACTAAATCCACCCATGACGTTCTGTAGCATCTGCAACGGAATGTTGTTAATTTCCTGCCGAATTCGTTCCTTCAGGTCTTCTTTTGTTCTTGGTGGATTTTCCTGGAAGACTTTGGACTTAAGATAGCCCCAAAGAAAGAAATCTGGAGCTGTCAAGTCTGGTGAACGGGCAGGCCAAGGGATATCACCATTCTTGCTGATAAGGCGTCCAGGAAATCAGAGTTTCAGTAAATCCTTAGAAACATTAGCAGTATGGCTTGTTGCACCATCTTGCTGGAAGAGTGTTTCTTCATTTGGATGATACTGGTCGATTTCAGGCAGACCAAACGTTACCAACATGTCACAATAATGTTGAGAGTTTACCGTCACCGTGTTGCCACGTTCATCTTCAAAAAAATAGGGTCCCACGATTGCACGAGATGACATTGCACACCACACTGTTACTTTTTCAGAATGGAGAGGTTTTTCATGATGTTCTTGTGGGTTATGTTCGGACCAATACCGGATGTTCTGCTTGTTCACGTAGCCACTTAGATGAAAGTGGGCTTCACCAATCATCCTCAAGTTGCGCACTCTTTCTTCATTTCTTCCGAGAACATTAAGCATCATTCGGCAAAAGCTTATGCGATTACAGTAGAACCTCGTTAACACATTCCTCATTAGTACGTTTTATCGCATATCACGTCGTAATTTTCAAGTCCCGATTCTTATCTGATGACAATAATGTAAAAGTACCTCATTTATCACGTCGCACATTTTGCCGCGCATCGCTTAATACGATCGCATTTTCGTCAGCCCTGAAAGCATTCTTTGTCCACCCCTAGTGGAATGTGAGACCGACCGCACTGAGATAACATTCCTTGCCAACAAGCGGGCGAGGGTTGCGACTTAACAGGTATAGGCGACTCTTAAAAGTAAGACAGTAGCACGCGCCGCGCATCGCGTAGTACGATCGCATTTTCGTCAGCCCTGAAAGCAATCTTTGTCCACCCCTAGTGGAATGTGAGACCGACCGCACTGAGATAACATTCCTTGCCAACAAGCGGGCGAGGGTTGCGACTTAACAGGTATAGGCGACTCTTAAAAGTAAGACAGTAGCACGCGCCGCGCATCGCGTAGTACGATCGCATTTTCGTCAGCACTGAAAGCATTCTTTGTCCACCCCTAGTGGAATGTGAGACCGACCGCACTGAGATAACATTCCTTGCCAACAAGCGGGCGAGGGTTGCGACTTAACAGGTATAGAGCTTACACTTTCTTTCGTTCTTTCACTTGCCATAGGACGCGCCACCGGCGTATGTTTAAGTATTACCAGCTTCCGGTTTAGTAGTCAGGTAATGGAAGCAATGGGAAGTGTGTACTACAATTTTCCATGCATGTAACTAAGCACATTATTGTTGTTAGGAGAAATAAAAGTTGTAAAATGCACCAAGAGCGAAATGATCTTCCGCTGTGAACAATGAGAAAGCTCTGCATGTGTTTATTTCTTATGTATTAATGATGCGAAATGTCGGCTACCCTTGTGCCGCTTACAACACTCGCAGTCTCTAAATGTTCCAAATTTCCCCGTCAATTTACAACAGATTATGTTTGAAATTTTTAAAAAGATCGTGACGAAGAAAGTGTTTCTCCAATTGAATGATTGTATTTAACTGTATGCACGATGTATACTCTTGGCAAGGTTGTTTTTCTCACAGAGCAACTTTACACCGTAGTAGGCACGCAGCTCTTTGTATTTAGTTTTCAGGCAACTTATTTTAAATTATTGACTAAAATATTTGTAAAGACAGACAATCCATGCCTCCATTCGAAGGTTTCGGGTTCAATAATCCATGCAAAATGAAGTTCGTTCGTTTTTGAAATTTACCTTTTCAATGATTACCGTATGGTAGCGTACCGTACTTAACGTAGACATTTCTTTAAAAAGTTTGTCGCTTGTTGTTTGGCCTATTAACTTACGGTAATATTTTCCATACTGAAAACTAGGCACGGTTGGATTTTAATATGAAACTGAATGTGCTATCAAATATCGCTTTCTTGCAATAGGCCTAAGTAACCTTCTGTAGAATATGTACCGGTATGTAATTATAAAATGATTATTGGTTAAATACGTGTTAATCGATACCTATGCTATTATAATTATAATGATTAATTAAATGTTAAAGAAGAAACAACGAGTTGTTAGTAAATATTAGGCCTACCAGTATGGCGAATAGCCTATAACTCGTTTCGTCACGTTTTAACATTTAAACGGGTCAAGTTAATGCATAATATACCAATATAACAACCGGTTAGCAAATGGTTATAATATTCTTCCATATAACATATTTAATTGGCACCAATTTAATACAATTGTAGTCTAAGGTATGATACACCACTGCCGTTTGATATGTGCAGATCGCACACTTGGTAACCAAGCTGTTTGTTATGGTCGTTTGTGTTGCGAATTTTTACTAATTACTCTTTTAGGAGACACTTGTCTTTGGAATATTCAAGAAAGGCCAACCCTCTAGTGTTTATTTCATAAGTTGAACGCCTAAAACAAAACCGCAATTCGAAATAATAATGAAAATAAACACGGACAATTCATTGGCAATGAAAATCAAATGGAGATTCTCGGACCGGAAGTTCGCTATGCCTAAGCTCCGGTGCCATTTTAACTCGTGGAAGCTCTATAGGCGACTCTTAAAAGAAAGATAGTAGCACGCGCCGCGCATCGCGTAGTACGATCGCATTTTCGTCAGCCCTGAAAGCATTCTTTGTCCACCCCTAGTGGAATGTGAGACCGACCACTCTGAGATAACATTCCTTGCCAACAAGCGGGCGAGGGTTGCGACTTAACAGGTATAGGCAACTCTTAAAAGAAAGATAGCAGCACGCGCCGCGCATCGCGTAGTACGATCGCATTTTCGTCAGCCCTGAAAGCATTCTTTGTCCACCCCTAGTGGAATGTGAGACCCACCACTTTGAGATAACATTCCTTGCCAACAAGCGGGCGAGGGTTGCGACTTAACAGGTATAGGCAACTCTTAAAAGAAAGATAGTAGCACGCGCCGCGCCGCGGCACTTCTCATTAACGCGTTTTTTACATTTCCCTTACTGATACAAATTAATGAGGTTTAATTATTATTTTCCATTAGTACGTTTTCCCGCTTTTGACATTCAAATTTTTCAGTCCCTCGAAAAACGTACTAACGAGGTTTCACTGTATTGTAATCATGAGGTTGTAGGGTTTGCACTATCTGTATTTTGTAGGGATGATAGTGTAGGTTGTTCTTTAAAATCCGTCTCACCGATCGATTGCTGAGACCAAGTTCTGCGCTGTGTCATCTCGCTGATTTTCGAGGACTTCGTTGCAATGCTTCGAGCACACGATCAATATGCTCTGGGATCCGGACTGTTTTTTCACTACCACCGATTTTCTTTGTCGTGCTAGCAGTGGCTTCAAAGTTATTCACCCAAAGGAGGATAGCTTTCCTTGACGGCACGGGAGCGTGTGGCGGTAGATTGAACTCACAACAGAAAGCGCGCTGAGCACAAATCACACTATCCGCATTTTTGTAATATGCCTTTACAGCAAACGCACGTTGCGCACCCGTCCAACGCTCCATGGCAACTGAAAGTTCCACTTGCCTAAACGCTCAAGGCCATATCCCCTACTTCCGTAACCCCCCACCCCGCCCGTCAGCTGGAGTTGAAATCGTGCCGTTTCGTTGCCTCACCCTGTATATGTTAAGGAAAAGAAGAGACATTTGCCTAAAATCCTCTGTCCACTAATCAAATAATTCCAGAACTGTACGAAGAAGTAAAATGAGCTGCAAAATGTGAATAGCGTAGCTCTTGCGACGGATATGTGGATATCAACAGCCTGTCACGATTATTTAACTGCCACCGTTCATTTTATGGACCTGGACAATAATCTTAAACATATTTGCATTGAAGTGATACCATTTGAAGAAAGAGCCATACTGGTGAAAATATTGCAAATTCTTTAAAGAAAACTTTAGAACTTAATGGTCATGATTCATGATCATGATCATGGTCGCAATGTTGTAAAAGCTATGACGTTATGAAACTTTCCCCACCTATCGTGGCTAGCTCATACATTCCAACTTGCTTTGAAGCATGGACTTTTCACTTCAAGAAATATTCAATCTCATTTCATCATGCAGGAAACTAGTTGGGAGCTTCAAACACTCCTCAAAATCCACCAAGATTCTGAAAGCCACACAGAAGTATATTTCTCTACCACAAGATCGCTTGAATCAGGATGAACCTATGCGATGGAATTCAACTCTACATGTATAGCGAAGACTTCAACGGCAAAAGAGGGCCATAGCTTTTGCATCCTCTGATCTCTCCTTACAGTACCGTATTAATTTACTGATTGACACATTAAATATTTTTGATCAAACAACAATCGCCGTAAATTAATCCTTCGTGTCTGTTTCCAAAATAATCCCCATTATGAACAGTGTTATTTCTGAACTGGAAAAGCAATCAGACAGTGGATTGTTGTGAATGTTCAACAATCAGTGCTGGATGAAATGAACGAGAGGTATAAATCCATTGAAGACCATGAAATATGTTCCATTGCAATGCTGTTCAACCCCCACTTAAAAGGATGAGTTTTTAGCAGTCCCAGTGCTCTCAATTCTGCTAAAGACTGATTGGTGTACCTTGCTTACCAGCAGGAATGTCCAACATTCAAAAATGATGAGGTATGATTTTTAATTTTTAATTCCAGATTTTCAGAAATATGAGACATAATGCCACTCATGTGAGAATAGTCATGTAATACTGACGTACTCGTAAAAATAAATCATTCACAAAAATTTCCTTAATTTATTTTAGATGTCACATACTTCAAAGCAAGAGAAATTACCAGGGATGTGGTACCTGTACAGTAACACTATGCAAGAATAGTGATGTGTCAAATTCACTGCCACACAGTTCCCAAGAAGAAATCACTGCATATTTCAAAGATGAGATTTGTCACCTCCTCTTTCTAGTGCATTGGATTGCTGGAAAACAAACTCAAAATTACCAAAACTAAAAAAAAAAAATAGCTGTGAAATATTAGTGTATACACCAGTCTTTTCTGAAAGACTTTTTTGCACAGCAGGACTCACATGTGACAGAAAAAGAAATAGACTTGACCACAAAAGAGTGGAAATGCTAGTATCTTTCAACAAAACTTGTAAAGGTGGACTGTTACAAAACTCATTTTAATTAAAATGCGGTGCTTAAAAATAATTAGATGGATGATATTACATTTTGTCTCATTAAATATAAAAATGAACCTCCTTTTAATGTGGAAGCAAACATTGAACATGACATTTCACCTCAAAAATCTTCCATGCATTAACTGGGAAACGAACCCAGTCTAACTAGGTAAGAAGTAATCTGTTAAACAGCTATGTCATCACACCCCTCCAAGTTTACAAGTTTGACTTTGATATGGACTAGGTAATACATCACAAAAGTAAGCAGAATGTAAGCAATTGCAAAGCATTTCAGGGAACTGTTTGCCATCCATACTGCTGCCAAAATCGCAAATTCATCGTGTTTCATGATTTTTAAAAATTTCCAAACTCCTAAAAAAAATTAAAGAAAAGGGAAAACTCCTGAAATTTGAAGAAAAAAAAAGAGCAAGAAATGTCATGACAGACCGCCTCATGTAAATATTTTACCATTGTGTGCAAAACAATACATCAAAACAAAACATTAGCAAAAAGTGAATGTTACTCAACTGTATTCGACTGTGTGATTTATCACACAACCAACGCTGACAACCAATGAGCCCAAAGTATTTCAAGCTAAAAACATAATATTTATGACAATATTGTGGGGAAAAAAATGTGCCCAGGGCAAAATTAACAAATGTGCGATAAAAGGAGGAAATGTTAAAAAACCGTGAAGAGTCGCAAGTATAAAAACATATGCTTCACATCTGTCAATATATTACCTTTGTGGGCAAACAACTGTCGTATGATCACTAGGCCTTCATTGTTCCTTTGTTTAGAATTGTAGGCTTTGCATATATAAATATGTTGCATGCTTACTCTGGTAAAATGTACTGATTTTATAGCATCTATAATTGCCTATTTTCATAATGCGTGCCTTTCTTTAGCTTAAGCGCCTATTATGGCTTTTCCTTTATAACTTTTATCAAGATTTTTGCCTATCATGATTTCATTATTTTTGTTTTGGTGGTTATTTATTAATAACATTTATTAATGCGAGTTAACCTTTGAATTTAAAATAATATTTCGCGCTCTGAGCCATTGAACCTTGGTTGACGTGTTTGAGGAAGCTTGCAAGACCATCATTCTTTCCCACAATGCAAAACAAAAAAGAGCGCCTTACCCTCCAAACAATGCAAATCCAAACAGATGGTTTAAAGTCGCATTTTAATTATTAATCACATCAGTTTGTTTTCTACTGCTGGAGTGTCAAGTACAGTGAAAACTCTGTCATGCCGAAATCAGCAAGTTCATTGTGTTCGCTGCAAAGACAGTGGATAAATGATCCCGCATTCACATCAGATGGCAAAATAATTCTATGTCAATACTGTTGTAAACAGGTAAGTTACTTTTTTTAATGTGTATTTGAATGTTATACCAAGAGGATAAAATCTTGCTCTTCATTTTGTAAATATTGTACTTTGTCGTTTCTGACAGCTTGCGTTGGATAAGATGTTTAGAGAGTGTATTAAATTAGAATGAAGTTATCCAGAATTCAAGGAAATTGAATGTAAGCTGCAGTTTGTTTTTCAAATATAGGCTGCTAATTTCTTGTTAATGGGATAGCATTGTATTTTAATTGCAATAGGCATTTATTGCATTGGCTCCACGTAAATAAGGTGTGTAATTTGCCTGTCTATTTTTTAGGTTTTAGTAGCTATTGCGCCGAGCTCTAATGATCACCAACCCTGGCGGCTATTGCACTAATATTGTCACGGGTCAGCCTCTACAACAGTCTCAGAGGTGCCATCTGACATCGTAAGAGGTCAATGGCCAGTGGGGGGTCATTGTCCAGCACAGAATAAGTGCAGAATTTCACAAACCGCCAATTAACTTTTGTATCATTTTATTGACCCAGAAGAAATTTGCTGCAAAAGAGGCAATTGGCAATCCCGTAGCATTAAAACTCTGTGATTTTGTTTGCCACGAGATTGAGAATTGCCCGAGTGATGACAAAAACAGTTAATGACAAAAATGTATATTGGATATTTCAATCACATCATCCCTAATTCAATATTACCATCTTAACTAGTCCTTTCATATGAATGTTTCAAATAGCGAGAAAATTCTTTATACACTGACCGGCAAATAAAGTGGAACACTTTAATTTTTTATGTAATTTCTTAATTTATTCCACTGAAATGTATCGGTTTTCCAATATTTGCATTATTCATGTAAATTTAGATGGTTGGCAACAGAAAATACCGAATCATGTTTTAAAACACGCTTTAACTCACAAATTTCGTTGCATTTTGCAAATCTTACAATTTTCTATTTTTTAGTAATGCTCTTTTGGGCTGGTGTTTATCAAACGTATTGCCAAACAAAACAGTATTAATGTTTGCACTGCACTGCAAGAGAACACTGGTCACTGAAAACGAGTGTTTCCACCTTTGGTGTCTATGACAGCTTGTAAACGCTCAGGCATACTGTTCATAACTCGCCGAATGGCATCTGCCGGGATGCGATCCCATTCCTCCAGCAGCGATGTTCTCAGTTGTGCCAAGGTGGTGTGGTCATGCTGTCTGACGTTCCTTCCAAGCGTATCCCATACATGTTCGATGGGGTTCAAGTCAGGACTACGAGCTGGCCAGTCCGGGGTTTGAATCTCCACTTCCTGCAGATATTGTACAACACAGCGAGCAGTATGAGGGCGGGCATTATCCTGCATCAGCATGAAATTCTGACCAATGAAAGGCGCAAAGGGCATCACATGGTTCATCAGGATCTCTTCGATGTACCTTTGGGAATTGAGCGTCCCGTGATCGATGCACACCAACTCAGTGCGGGCCATAACGTTGATGCCACCCCACCCCATAACCGAGCCACCTCCAAATGGAGTCCTGGAGGAGAAAGCAACAGGGCTGTACCTCTCCCCGTGCCTTCTCCACACTCTTTCTCTTCCATCAAGAGATCTAAGGTTAAAGCGACTCTCGTCAGTGAAGAGAACAGAGGCCCACTGCTCGTGGGTCCATCCAAGATGCTGCCTTGCAAAGCGAAGACGCGCCTCTCTGTGATGCCGTTCTAGTGCGGGTCCACGTGCAGGTCTCCTGGACGAAAGATGAGCTTCTTCAAACCTTCTTCTTACTGTTCGCTCACTCACTCTCACATTTCTGACATTTTCCAGTTGATTTCGTGCCTGAACTGCTGGGGTATGCTGATCACGCAGAATTTGGAGGGTGAGAAATCTGTCATCCCTGGCACTTGTGCTTCTTCTACGGCCTGACCCTCGTCTCCTGTTGTATGTTCGGAGCTCTCTGTAACGTTGCACTGCACAATGTATGCTACCGAGAGATGATCCAATGACCTCAGCAACATAACGGAAGCTGCGGCCATCCTCCACCAATGCAACTGCCTGTGCAGCTTCTTCACGGCTAAGAGGCATGTTTTAGTGTGAACTGCAAATGGATAACTTGCTAAAATGTGTGACAATGGTTTACACGTGTTCAACAAGTGCCAGTTGTTATCCCTAGAACAACAATAAGCGAGAGGCAACACTTATAAACCTTAAACGCTTCCAGTCCGCTTTCCGCCATAAAACCATTAAGATAGGCTCATCGAGGATTGGGGGTAATTGGTGGTAATAAACCACCCTAAGAAATGTCATATTATCAATTTCTATTCACGGATGTTTCAGATGTTTGTTCTAATGCATGAAAAGCTTTTAAAATGTGATTAAATCTTTTTCAAGGCTAGATTTATACTATTTATATTACTTTTTTTAACTGTTCCACTTTTTTTTGCCGGTCAGTGTATTATTAATGTACAAGGGCAGATCAGAAAGTAACGCACACATCATTTGTTTTCTCCCCAAGTATTGCAGCTGGAATGTTGAAATTTCATGACGATATAGTTTGAAGTTCGCGCTACAGGGGATATTTTGTTTTCATGTGCAGCTCTAGCGAGAGAAGCCTTAACTACGAAACACACATGGCGCGCATGTTACGGTCGTCAACTTGTGAAGAGCAGTGAAGTGTAGTTCGATATTTGAGGGCCAAAGGGCATAAACCGAGTGAAATTCACTGAAATGACAAGCTTGGATCACTTAACGCATTACGCCGCAGAAGGGCATGACTTTCTGAAAGGAACCGTCACTGGTGACGAGTCATGGGTGTGCCACAACACGCCCAAAACCAAGCAGGCCTCTATGGAGTGGAAAGATACTGGTTCCCCAGTACGAAAAAAATTCGAAGTGACTCAATCTGCTAGGAAAGTGCTTGTGACAGTGTTCTGGGATATGTGTGGTGTGTTATTGGTGGACTTTGCTGAACACGGGACCACTGTGAATGCTGCAGCCCACATCAAAACTTTGGTTAAGTTGTGTCATGCCCTTCGTGACTAACGCCACAACATTAATGCTGACGGTGTCAAAGTTCATGACAATGCCCGCCCTCATGTTGCTTCTCCTGTTTGTGAGAAAATCACTCAATTTGGGTGGGGGGTGCTCCAGCATCCACCATACAGTCCGGACCTGGCACCATTGGACTTTCATCTGTTTGGTCCCGTGAAGAAATTCCTGGCCGGCCAACACTTTGCGACAGATACGGAGGTGAAATTAGCAGTCCGCAGATGGCTATACTCCAACCAAACGGACTTCTATGAACAGGGCGTATTGAAACTGGGACCACAATGGCAGAAATGTGTTGAGAAACTTGGTGACTATGTAGAGAAGTAGGTCAAAGATGTAAGTTCATTTTTGATTTGTTTGGTTTTGTTACCTATTAAACCTTTTGGGGGAAAATATTGTTGTGCGTTACTTTCCGATCTGCCCTCGTACTATATTTCAAGAAGCATAACAACTAAAAACCCCTCCAAAGATTAATCATTTCAGTTTTGTTTTCATTTCCAGGTCATATTTTATCAACAAGGTAAATCAAATAAATACAGCAGCTAACAGGAAAATCCATTGGGTTTGCAATAATAAGATAAATATCCACAAAATCATACAATGGAAGGAATGCAGTTGGAAAGAGGAAACCTGATCATTTAGAATTTAAATTTGGATATTGCTCAGTAATCAGAGTTTTAAAAAAAGCAGTCACACTCAGTTCTGTAGGCTTATTGCCAAGGATGTTAAAAGAGAAAGAAAAGTAGGAACAATAATTCACATCTCCTTACTACAAAAACATTAGAAACGAGCGAAAATGTATTTCTTTAATAGCTACAAAGAAGAAGAATGGCCTACCATGTTAAATACAATAGAATAGAAGTAGAATACAAGTAGAATAGAATGTCACAAAAAGCAAATATTTATATCAGATAGAATAAAAGAGCAGAAAAAGAGGAGCGATGCTACACAAAGGAACACACTTTATTGGTAAAGAAGTGGGCTGGGGGAAGGAGAAAGGATTGCAACAAAGGAACAGATGGTGAAAGGTATCTAACATTAAACCTAGGTTCTGCTCTGAAATTTAGGGTGATGATTTTTATAGTGAAACATTTAACCAAAAGCAGCTTTATGGGAGTGAGTCTTAGTGGGAACAGTGCTGTTTGCATGTCCATCTGTGTTTGTTTAAATGAGTAGATGCGATGTGAAAGCAAGACTGCTGTACAGATAAGACAGTTGGTTCTTACAAAAAACGGCTTTCGTCACATCAAGTGCAGACTAAACCATAAATCAAAAATATAAATAAATGCTCACTTTCTTGCACTATTTCCAGCAATGTGCTTCATTAGCTCAATGTCCTTGAGACGCTTCTCATAGTGCTCTGCTACATTTCTATATTTTTCAATTTCCTTCCTTTGTCTTTCCTTATCCCCACAGAAGTCATTATCTCCTGTGAGCATTAGAGCATGCTCAGCCTGAGCTATCTGGGAGCAGGTTTTATAGTATTCTCCTTCCAGCTTACTCCTCTTCCTGCGGAATCTCTGCTTTGCTGAAGCTCTCATTTCACTGTTCTTTATAAGATCTTCAATGAGTTGTTCCTGAATGAAAGAAACAAACAAACATTTGTTTACAACTACATCTACATAAAGAAGGGATTACAGTGACAATGTGGCACTTGGTTAAATTCGAATTCAAATCCTCTTAATAGGCTCTATATACCGTAACTTGCACAGTGAAATACAATGGTTCAGGAATATGTTCATAGAAAGATGTGTGACATCTCTTAAGGACTGCAAGGAAAATGCATTCATCAAGGGATAAAAGGTAAAAAATAGAGAGGAAGTGTGATGTACCAGCACAAATACATGACAAGACACACAACGTAGAGCAGTCCTCTTGGTTGATTGTTTTGCGACATCCTGCTCTACTGTGTGGGTCGAGCCTGTGTATAAGTAGCTGTTCTTCCCTCTTTTTCCCCTTCTGCCTGTATTTTGCCTTTTTCTAACATGCATTCAAATACTTAACCAAGCAATTTTTCTAACTACAGTAAAACTTCACTTATACGATTTTCAAGGGGCCAAATTAAAAAAACGTATAAGCGTGAAAAACGCTTAAATGAAAGTCGCTAAATAAAAACTGCAAAATGTATGCGACATTATGGGTTATACAGGGACTTGGGTGTTATATGCGACGCGGACCCTCGCTCGCACCCGCCGCGAGCCGGTCTCCCGTCAAGCACTTTGCCGTAATGCGCTTCTTGGCACCACAAGTTTCCCTCCTTTGCAGTGTGCTTTAGCAGTGTGGGGTTCAGTTTAGTCAATTGTTCACGTCTTTAGTGCTCAGTGTGATGTTCCAATGCGATTTTCATTACGTGAATGTGTGTAAATACCTTCATAAAGTACAGGAAATCTTTCGCAAAAATGAGCTTAAAGACTATATTACAGTTGAAATACAGTCAATCGGTGGTGAGGAACTTCAGAACGTAAATGACAATTTCATAAAGAGGTGCCAGCGATGTGTAGCAGTGAATGGCGAACATTTTCAGCACCAGCTGTGAACTACAGTATAGGCTATAGGCTGCGCGAGCTACGCATTACGGCAAAGTGCCTTGCGGGAGACAGGCCCGCAGCGCGGGCGAGCGATGGTCCCCGTTAAGAAGTGAACAACAGGAAATAATAATGATTGTTTAACTATAATCGGCAATATGTAACAATACAAATACAAGAGAAATGCACCCAGATAAAGAAAGAAACAACAAAACAAGTCACTTTACGAAGTAGTCTGTTATCTTGGCTTGTTTTTTGTGGGCTGCGGCCACGGAATGAACAGTATTTTCAAACCGATACAATTCGGCCATTATTTCCTCAGAAACGTTATGGCGCGTCACAAAATGTTTGATAGTCCATAGAGCATTGACAGCATAATTAAAATCCACTGTATTATGCTGCGGATCCTCAGTGTCATCGTCATTAATACGGTCCTCGCTCAGATTCCGTTGTGAGTCTTCAACTATCTCGGAGATAGTCATGGCTTCTGCAGTGACGAGGTTGGCGTCAACATTTACGTAGTCATCGAATGATGCCTCCTCTTCCAGTTTCCTCCATTCGCAATCATTATCTGGAACATCATCATCAATAATATCACCAGTACAACTACCGGTAACATCAAATCCAGCTTTTCGAAAACAGTTCTGAATTGTAAGTGCTGAGACACGGTGCCATGATGCTGCGATGTAATGTATTGCCTACCAGAAGAAAATAAAATAGTGTTAATTTATCGATTTTAATTTGTCTGAAGACGCAAGATTATTATAACACAGATTCAATCGCGTAATTTTAATGGTTTAACGAGAACTCCCCAAAAAGAACACGAATAAAAATTACAAAAGAGGAAATAAATACAGTACTAGAAATCTTACCTGTAACAAGTTGATTTTCATTTCGTCCTTTTTTCCGATGTCTACACATCTGATCGCGTGTTGCACCAGCATCTTACGATAATGCAACTTTAAGTTGCGTATCACTCCGAGATCGAGCGGCTGCAGCTCGCTCGTGCAGTTCGCTGGTAAAAATTCCAGTCACGTTTCTCAAATAAGAAGTAATCGGAGGATGAGCAGGGCATCGGTCCACGAATAATAAAATCTTACGACCCTTCGCTCCCATTTTGGCATCTACACTTCGAAGCCAGGTTTCAAAAACTTTCGTCGTGACCCAAGATTTATTGCTATTGGTGTATTTTGTATGGAGCGTAGCAACGTTTTTAAAACAACGCGGCTTTGAAAATTTGCCGATTGTCAGTGGAGGCAGCTTTTCAGATCCGTCACTGTTGGCGCACAACAGTACTGTTACACGTTGTTTGCTTTGTTTTCCGCCGTGACAGTTTTCCCCTTTCATTGCCATTGTTCGATCAGGCATTAAATTAAAAAAGAGGCCTGTCTTGTCTGCGTTGAAAATGTCCTGAGGAGCGAATCGGGATGTCAGTTCTTTCAAACGGTTTTCCTTCCAATCTAGTACAGTCTCGGCATCAACACTCCTGCTTTCCCCACACCCATTGTGACTACTGATGCCGTGCCTAGCCTTAAATTTGTGTAGCCAGCCTGATGAAGCACTAAAATCTACACCAAGTCTGACTGCCTGACTGCCAGTTCACTTGCTTTTTCGCAAAGCATTGGTCCGCTGATTGGAATGCCTTCTGCCCTATGTTGCCTGAACCACTGTAACAAACAATCTTCCAAACATTCGTATTTTCCGTCCTGAATGCGAGATCACTTTTTTGTAGAAACACCTAAAACACGTGCGCCTTCTTCAATTTCCGCTGCCTTAGCTACAATTGTGTTTAAGGTGGACGGAGCAATCCCCGATTTCTTAGCGATTTCAGTGCGTTTCATGTTGCCACTTTTCTTCACTACATTCAAAATACATAATTTTTCAGCAATCGTAATGCACTTCCTCTTCCTTTCACCCATGTTCACTGCTATCAAGGTTAACCACAACTGAAGCACCGAACAAGGCAGAACAATGACTGAAGCAAGTGATGTTGTATTTCGCAACACACGCAACTCCGGCTGAACATAGCTTCAAGGTCGCTCTCGCCACAACATAGCGCCGCGCGAGGGATGGTTTCCGAGAAACGTACAGTGCGTGTCATAAGTTTCTGGCTCCAATATTTTTAGAGATTTTAGGTAGGGAAACCGTTGTAAACGTATAAACGACGCATTTTTCTCTCGGGGACGTAAGATATGATCGTATAAGCGTGAAAAATGAATAAATGTAAAACGTATATCGGAAATAAATTAACATGGAAAGTATAGGGATTTTGCCGGGACCAAGAAAAAAATCGTATAACTGTAGAAAACGTATAAGTGTGAATCGTATAAAAGAAATTTTACTGTATCACAATTAATTTTGCCAAAAGTCTCTTCTAGTTAATAACAAAAAGTATGAGATGAGGCCCACATAAGTGCACTAATAATGAATTCAGAAGGGCATGGATTCACATCAGGGTTGGGGAGTAACACCATAACTACTGTCGACCAAAGTATTATGTGCACTCGAGTTTGAAGGTTGTTTGTGAAGTAACCAATAGACCTACATAAAATCCAATAACATCATCATTTTCGTCGTTCTATTTTACGTTAGGTCATGTAGGTTTGGAATTTATATTTTAATATTTTTATCGCAGTTGGAACACAAAAAGTGCACGTTTTTAAGCGTGTTTCAGCCATGCGTCACATTTACGAATTATTATCTCAAAAATCCATCATCAGATCGAATCCAAATTTTAACACAATATACATTGGAATGTTGTTTAACTGGTTTATTAATTGCAAAATTTTGTGTGTCCAAGAAACAATGTTGTTATCATTTTTGTAAGGTAACTTTTTCTCGTCTCGGGGTGGTTGGAAAATGTAGTTCTTGGTTGCATTGTAATCCTTATACATCGAAAAGTTATGCTGTATGACTGTGAATTACGTAAATTAATTCACTTATTTTATATCGGTTTGTATTTCTACGGGGAAATAACACATGTTTCACCTGCTGAGAAAAATCTGTGCAGCGTTGCCATAATGGTGCCCACACGCATCATGGCGCGTCTCGCTCGGAAGTGATGGGCTCCATCTCAGCAACACTGTGCAGCTTTTGCCAGAGCGGCTAGCTGGAGTACCATGTGTTATTTCCTCGTACAAATACAAACCAATATAAAATAAGTGAATTAATTTACGTATTTCACAGTCACACAGCATAACTTTTTGATGTATAACGATTACAACGCAACCAAGAACTACATTTTCCAACCACCCAGAGCCGAGAAAAAGTTACCTTACAACAATGATAACAACTTTGTTTCTTGGACACACACAATTGTGAAATTAATAAACCAGTTATACAACATTCCAATGTATATTGTGTTAAAATTTGGATTCGATCTGATGACGGGCTTTTGAGATAATAATTCTTAAATGTGACGCATGGTTGAAACACGCTTAAAAACGTGCACCTTTTGTGTTCCAACTGCGATAAAAAATATTAAAATATAAATTAAAAATCCAAACCTACATGAACTAACGTAGAATAGAACGACGAAAATGTTGATGGTATTGGATTTTATGTAGGTCTATTGGTTACTTAACAAACAACCTTCAAACTTGAGTACACATAATACTTTGGTCGACAGTAGTAACATTTACTTTTTACAGTAACGAGAAGGTAACAATGTTGCTTTATAAATTAGGTAACTGAAATGCCGTTACGTTTAAGAGTAACGAAGTAACAAAAATCCTCATTACTTTTTCAAGATTGAGCATTCAGTGGTCAATAGCACGTGGGAATGGAACCAACAACTTTCCATTATGAACCGGTCCATCTCTACCTATATATTCAACACAAACAAAACCATAAACGAGCTGAGAATTTATGACGGATTTGAAAGGTTTGAGTACATGTGCCTATCTGTTTCCTTTGAAATACGCCTGCACTGATGCCATTACCACTCCAAATGCTCTTTGAGCTGCAGTAGTTCAGACATATCTACGTAGACCATTTACTTGGTGTTTCAAAATTTATTTCATTAAAGTTCTGTGTATGGGTGAAATACTGCACTTTGCTGATCTTTCATTGTTGCAGTACGTTCATTGGAATGCCTTTTGTTGTAAAAAGAATAATTTCCATATCTACACTGGCGAATTTGTGACCAGTGTCGTCCGTGTGTGAAGCCATGGCCGAGTATTTTCTGTGTTTGGTTGTGTTGGTATGTTCAAGAAAACAAATTGCTGCTCTTCTGCCTGTCTGTCCAACATAGTTAGATTTGCAATACAGACATGTTAGGTGATAAACTCCTGACTTATTGAATTTATTCATTTTGTTTGTAGTGTGTGAGTTGAAGAATTTTATTTTGTTGGTTTTGAAGGCGATTTTCATGTATTCTTTTTGAAAACTTTTCTTGTTGGCGTATGTGCAAAACTGAAAAGTGTTTTTTTTTTTTCTTTATTGATGTTTAGTAACGTGGTAGGTTTACCTTTTATCTTATTGATGATACTGTTGATTATATTGATGATATTTGTTGTTATAACCATTTGCTTTTGTGATTTGAAAAAATAATGTTCATTTCTTTCTTATAATCCTGGTTGGACATTGGTATCTTCAGAGCTCTATTTATGAGGCTGTAAAATGTGGCTTTCTTGTGGCAGCCTCAGTGTGTTGAATCTTGTCTAATCGTTGTGTTGATTTGTGTGGGCTATCTGAAAATTTTGTAATTTAATTTATCTTAATTTCTGGTAACAGTTAAATCCAAAACATTTACTGATTTGTCTGTTTCTGATTCGCATGTGAATTTAATTTTCTTGTCCAGTGTGTCGACTGTTTCTAAAATTTGTTTATTGCCTGTTCTTTTTCATTAAGTATTAGCCCGTAGAGCGGGGCTTGCGGCTGCATCCGCGATTGCAGCTTTGCGCTTGGATGGGCGTCTCCAGACGCACGACTGGTTTTATTTTTTTCTTGCCTTCAAATTACGCGCGAAGCTTGAGACTTTCCTCACATGCACTGGGAGGTGCTGCCATCTCTACAATTTTTTTTTAAACTACGTAGTAAGTATCGTTTTATGATAGGGAATCCCCTTGCTATTTGGTATGTATTTGCTCAATGCAATAACCACTGAAACGCCGCATCACAGTCAACTCGCGCACCGTGCGTCATTAGTAGTCCGCATGGTTGTTTTGTTCACGGTACTAAGTTCGCGAGATACAGAAGCTTTGATGTGTTCCTATTATGTTTTATAGAATGTGTTAGAGATTTATTTTGTTTTATATTGTATTGCAGTACGTCTAAACGTTCGAGAGATATTCCAAATTAATGTGCTATTCGTGATATGCTCGAACATAGTGATGATGATAGTTGTAGTGAGTCCAGTTCAGAAAGTGATGATGAATGTCCGTTATTAGTAAATACTCCGGGGACTAGCTTTTTTTTTTAGTGGGGTTTCAAGACACAGTGTATCGGTACGGAGTTCCAGTTCTAGTGACAGCAGTGACACTGAAACTGCAAATGATGGTAATCCTTCTGCTGTACACGGCGAATGGGATGTGCAGGGTTGTAGGCGGGGAAGATTTCCAGCTAATTACAATGCTGGAATTCAGGGTGAACTTTTAGATAAGAAGGACCCGGAAGAAATTTTTGATTTTTTTATAAACGACAGATTTTGTGAGCTTATTGCACAGCAAACAAATCTGTATGCTCAGCTAACAAATCTGTACGCTCAGCAAACAATTAGTTCGAATTCGTTGATGGCAAAAGTGAAAAGAAGGAGTCGTGAGAGAGACTGGGTACCCACTAACAAAAATGAAATAAAACTATTTTTAGGAATTTTATTACTGCAGGGTATTGTTCAGAAGCCGAAACAAACCCATTACTTTTCTCGAAATAAACTGCTAGCTAAGAAACGATTTTTCTTTTTGCTCAAATTTTTACATTTTGCAGACAATGAAGCTTATAACAGGCAGGTCACCCCAAATTGTACAAAGTGAAGCCAGTTCTAGACATCCTTGTATCAAAATTCAGAACTGCATATATTTCAGACGATAGCCGATAGCTTATCCATAGATGAGAGTCTCTTATTGTGGAATGGTAGACTGGGATGGAAAGAATACATGCAAAGAAAAGGTCGCGCTTTGGTATGGAGTCATAAGTTATGTGAAGCTAAGGCTGGGTATGTGTGGAACATCTTATGGTATACGGGGAAGGAAACTAATCTCGTAGACGAAGTTTGCGGAATTGATATTTCTGAGTACACTAAGCCTTCCAAAGTTGTCTTTACACTGGCCGAAGATCTCCTGAATAAGGGTTACCTAATAGCTGTGGATAATTACTACAGTAGTCCAGAGCTGTTTGACCTGCTCAATGACCTACAAACAGATGCTGTGGGCACCGTAAGATCTAACAGAAATAATCTCCCAAGAGATGTTATGGCAAAAAACTAAAAAAGGGGGAAATTGTGTTTGCTTATCGTAACAAACTCATTGCCCTCAAGTGGAGAGACAAGAGGGATGTGTGTATGCTAAGTAGCATACATGATGCCGAAATGAGCACTGTGAAAAACAGAAATGGGACACAATAGTAAAGCCTGTCATGTGTATAGATTACAATGATTCAATGGGTGGGGTCGACTTATCTGATAAGTGCATTGTTCCATACAGTACAGCCAGAAAGCGAATACAGAAGTTCTACCAAAAGATTTTCAGGCACTTGTTGGACATAACAATGTTCAATTCCTTCGTGATTTATCAGAATCATGGAGGAAAATTCACCCACTTACAATTTCGTTTGCAAATTATTCAGAAGCTTTTTGACAAGTATGGTAAATCAAACCCTCACTGAAGCCCAGCCAGTCAGATCAGTGGTGTCACTATCAAATGATCCTTCAGATCAATTCTCGGGAAGGCATTTTCCGGATTTCAATCCTCCCTCAAAGACGAAACCCATTGCAAGGAAGAGATGTATTGTCTGCAAAGCAAACAATAAAAGAAAGGAGACACAGCAAGGCTGCAAAATGTGCGATGTAGCACTGTGCCCAGCTTCTTGCTTTGGAATGTATCACACCGCAAAAAAATTGAACTGAGAGGCATCCAATCCTCGTGTATTGTAAATAGTGATCTTCATTGTTGAGTAAATTCGTGTGTGTGTGTAAATAATACATAGAGAAAACCTCTGAATGGAATAATTAGTGGCTCGGCAGTTGCATATCCACAACAGGAGAAGAAAGTACATATTACCTAGGTGAGTACGTTGTTATCTGGTCATTATCGTATTCTTCAGGAGTGTAATTATAATGTATTATAGTGTAAAATATATTTATAGCACTTGTGGGACTACTACTATCTTTTATTATAGACAGCAGTGGCTGCGCTCGCTTAAGCGAAGCGTTAGGTTCGAGCCCCTCCGTCGACTGTCCTTGAAATGCTTTTCCGTGGTTTCCCCATTTTCAACACCAGGCAAATGCTGGGACAGTACCTGACAAGCTACGGCCTCTTCCTACCACATCCTTGCCCATACCGACGCGTAGGTCACCCATGGCCGTCGACTAGAAAGACCTGCAACAGGCCTCTCCGGAGGTCACTCGAAAAAAACCTATCTTATTTGATACGAAAATACTTATTGCTAACGTACAAGTTTCGGAAAGTAACGATTACAATGCTCATCAGAGAAAAAAATAGAAATATGAGACTTATGCGTTTGTTGCACTAAAATATGATTGGCTTAAAAATCATTCTATTTCATAAATATTCGTTGCAGTATTGGAATTAATGTGTGTTATTGTCACAATATACATGCAATACTAAACAGATACATGTCGAGCTGCTTAAATCCAATTATTTATACATTTAAAAAAATATGAAAACATCTCCCCACCGTAGTGGTTACATGGAAGAATTCGCTCCCCACTTAACGGGTTAAGAAACCATCATCGACATACCTGACCCAGAATTTTATGCCTTATGGTTTATTATCCTGGTTTTTCAAGATGGTCGAGAAAATGTTTGTGATTATCCCTGAGGCCAGGAGGTGCATAGTCAATCCTTCTTTCTGTTTGTAGATGATTTGGTTGAAATTGAAATAATTACTGTCGAGTACCAGTTCAAGGATGGTCATGAACTCCTTGATCTCAACTTTGGCGAGTCCACTGTGTGCATCGATGTTATTTCTTTATGATTTTGGTGGTTGCATTGACAGGTATGTTTGTATACATGTCTGTTATAACTTTTGTGTGTGAAAATTAAAATTTTTAAAAAGGTACAAAACTTAAAAAACATACTTAATAATATCTGTTTTGGAATATTATTCCATGTCTAAAAACAAATGCCATTGGAATTAAGTTCCAAATGTCTTGTTATTTTTGATTGTTAACGGACTTGGTGAAGGTTGAAATATCAAATGCAGTAAATTACGTTTTTTTTTGTTATGTTTGTCAGGAGTCGTGCATTGAATGTGACCTTTCAGCTGCCTGCTTCCAGCTGAGGTATGCTTCATGTACTTTTTAAGTTTTTAACGTTTTTAAAATTGTTTAACCAATGTAAAGCAAATGACAGTGTTTTAAACTTACATCATCATCATCAACTATAGCCCATATGTTGCAAAATTAATTTTATGTTCGACCCTGGCTATTATATGTCAGAAAACTGTACTATAATGACGTTCATTATAACACTATTTTTCATTATGAAACAGTTTCTCCCACCAATCAGAGCTCAAGAAACAGTTGTTTGACCAATTATATAAGGATAGCATCGCACCTGCGCCGAGTTCAACGGCCTTCTAATTTAAATTTCACTGCGTGGCCTAGTGTCATAGTAGGGTAATCGAGGAGGTCATGGTCAAATACAAGGCATTCTCTGCGTCTCATGCGCTCTGTTCAGTACATAAAACTGGCGATACCTCAACAGATATTTATGAATATTTACGTTCGAACATAAAATAGTTATAATAATTAACGTCGAACATAAACAGTCGTATGCAACTCGCCTATAATGGCAATTAAGACACTCAAATGGAAATTATAAAACTCGCATACGCTTGTATTATAAACATACTCGTGTCTTAATTATTGCCATTATAGGCTCGTTGCATAATGTACTATTATTGAATAATAATTTTATATATCAGAGATTTCTAAATTGTAGCTGAAGAAGGGCTTTTGGATCAAAACATGTGTAAGACAAAAAAAAAAATGTATTTAAAAGTGGAATAAAAGCTTGAACATAATTAACAATTCAATACGGACAAATATGACTACCGTATGTCAAAGAAATAACGTATCTCTCTTCTCGCATCCAGTCTTAATCTGTGATGCGTACTGTGAAGATTTGGAAAATGAGTAACTGTAATCGCAGAGTGAGTCTTACAGCCTCGTTTAAAGTAAGTACAGTCGAGTTTGTATTGAAAAACAAAAGCTGGGAAAATCAAGTGGCATCCGCTACAAATCATTTGTGAGTGGTTCATGCGTGCATGGGACTTGATCACTTCTGACATTGTTGAAAAGAGTTTTAAGAGATGTGCATGAGATGGCTCTGAAGATGACTATGGAAAGATTGCAAAGAAAATGAAGACCCAGGCTCGAACAATGATGACAGCAGTGAAGACAGCATGGACGATAGATAGCCTGTGATTCCAAACACAAAACAAATAAAAAAGGTAGGCTTGATTTTTATATTATTATGTTTCCCTTTGTTAGGCCTAAATATTTTTTGTGAAGCATGAACATACACCAATATTCATAACTGCAAGTAACGCACATGTTAAGGACTTCCTGGCCTCTGAGACCTACGAAGATATCCAATTAACTACGGAATCAACCATCCAGTGCATGCCCATAAGGTATCTTCTGAAAAATGGGTGTCATAATGTTTTCTAGCGATTCTGTTGAATCATTCTTCAGTACATCCCCCAGGGGTTCACGACTAGTGGGACGTGGGTTTGGTGACCACGGGACCCCAGCTGAGTCCGTTATTGCTTGCACTTACTTGTGTCAGGCTCCTTTCTGTCATCTTTTATGTCAACCACCCTTGGTCACCTCTTGTTTACTTACAGCCTTACGTCACTCCCCCTCCCTCAGACTCTGAATAAACATTCGCTGTTCTTAGCATCACTGCTCTCAGGTGATTAAATCGCTAGAAAAATCATTTGAAATACTTGAAAATCATTTGGCCACCATGTTGTTATTGTGTTCCTCAGGATTTGGAAAGTCACATACATATGCTTAGTTAATAGTCCTCTATCACCATACAAAAGATCAGTTTGATTACTTAAATAGTTTCGGAGATATTGGGTGCCGGTGGAATATATTGTATGGACACCATGTTGGTTTGATTCATATAGAGGTTATAGAATTATATACCAGCAGATGAATATTCTAACGATAGTCTAGTTCATTATACCAACCTACATTTCGATTGCTTGATTAGGACACGAGAGATTTTAAAAAATGAGATTTAAAAAAATTCACAGCAGCCATTTTTAAGTTCTCATAAAATTCCATCAAATTACATGTCAGTATATTAAGGCTTGTATGAAGATACACCGTGCCAAGCTTCAACAGCGCTCGGATAAAAATACACGAGAAAAATCCATATAAATATTTAAATTTTATGTCACGGCCATGTTAGTTTTGTGCTCACCAGGTTATTGAATGTTCCATAGGAGAACTTATGTTCATAGCCTCTATCAACATACAGAATTTCAGTTTGATTGCTGTAGTAGATTCGTAGATATTGAGAACCGTCTAAATATTTTGGATGGTCGCCCTGGTGAATTGTTATATATGTAGGGCATAGAGTTACCATATTTCCTCGCGAAATAGTCGCACCAGACTTTTCAAACGCTAAAATAGGTTTATAAAATTTCATCGCATAATCGTCGCATAGCATATTCGTATTTGTGCGCCAGTCGGTTGCATATGCTGTGACTTTATAACCTGGCGCGACTTTGTCAGAAGAAAAATATCTCGTCTTTATGCTTGCGGGTTATGAACTGTGACGCGAGCGGCAAGTTTCGGCACTTAGCATATTCCGCGAGCGTCTAATCTGGCGTGATCTTGTCAGGAGAAAGTAACCTCGTCTTTAAGCCTGCGGGCTATGAACTGTGACGCGAGCAGCCAGCGCACATTCTGCGAGTTATAGGCCTAATCTGGCATGATCATGACAGCAGAAAGTAATCTCGTCTTTATGCCTGCGGGCTATGAACTGTGACGCAAGCGGCAAGCTTTGTCACTTAGCACATTCCGCGAGCGTATGATCTGGCGTGATCTTGTCGGGAGAAAGTAATCTCGTCTTTATGCCTGCGGGCTATGAACTGCGACGCGAGCGGCCAGCGCACATTCCGCGAGCTTATAGGCCTAATCTGGCGTGATCTTGTAAGGAGAAAGTAATCTCGTCTTTATGCCTGCGGGCTATGAACCGCGACGCGAACAGCCAGCGCACATTCCGAGAGGTTATAGGCCTAATCTGGCGTGATCTTGCCAGCAGAAAGTAATCTTGTCTTTATGCCTGCGGGCTATGAACTGTGACGCAAGCGGCAAGCTTTGTCACTTAGCACATTCCGCGAGCGTATGATCTGGCGTGATCTTGTCAGGAGAAAGTAATCTCGTCTTTATGCCTGCGGGCTATGAACTGCGACGCGAGCGGCCAGCGCACATTCCGCGAGCTTATAGGCCTAATCTGGCGTGATCTTGTAAGGAGAAAGTAATCTCGTCTTTATGCCTGCGGGCTATGAACCGCGACGCGAACAGCCAGCGCACATTCCGAGAGGTTATAGGCCTAATCTGGCGTGATCTTGCCAGCAAAAAGTAATCTCGTCTTTATGCCTGCGGGCTATGAACTGTGACGCGAGCGGCCGGCGCACATTCCTCGAGCTTATAGGACTAATCTGACGTGATCTTGTTAGGAGAAAGTAATCTCGCTACTTACCGAGTTTCATTGAAATCACTTTGGCCGTTTAGATTTTACTATGGGGGGGGACACACATGGACAAAAGGTGATCTCATAAGCCTATATTTTTCATAAATGAAAATAGGCTAAAAATGCAATTATATACTCCATTTTAGAATACTTAAAATGAATTTACCCTTATTTCCTTGCATAATCGTCGCACTTTTTTAGCCTAAAATTCGTGGAAAAAAGCAGGGTGCGACGATTATGCAAACAATATTTAAGTTCAAAGAATATACTGTATCATTATTTTCTGCACGGGCCAGTCATTTGCGTAGCGTGAGTCATAGCCTGCAGTCAAAGACAGGCTTCTTTCTTCTAACAAGGTCACGACAGGTTAACGCTCGCGGAATGTGCTGACGAAGCTGGCCATTCGCGTCGCGGTTCATAGCCCGCAGGCATAAAGATGAGATCACTTTCTCCTGACAAGATCACGCCAGATTAGGCCTATAAGCTCGCGGAATGTGTGCTCGCCGTTCGCGTCACAGTTCATAGCCCGCAGGCAGAAAGACGAGATTACTTTTTGCTGACAAGATCACGCCAGATTAGGCCTATAAGCTCGCTGAATGTGCGCTGGCCGTTCGCGTCACAGTTCATAGTCCGCAGGCATAAATACAATATTACTTTCTCCTGATAAGATCACGCCAGATTAGGCCTATAAGCTCGCGGAATGTGCTGACGAAGCTGGCCATTCGCGTCGCGGTTCATAGCCAGCAGGCACAAAGACGAGATTACTTTCTCCTGACAAGATCACGCCAGAAGAGGCCGATAAGTCAGCGGAATGTGCACTGGCCATTCGCGTGACAGTTCATAGCCTGCAGGCAGAAAGACGAGATAACTTTCTCCCGACAAGATCATGCCAGATTAGGCCTATAAGCTCGCGGAATGTGCGCTGGCCGCTCGCATCGCGGTTCATAGCCAGCAGGCACAAAGACGAGATTACTTTTTGCTGACAAGATCACGCCAGGTTAGGCCTATAAGCTCGCGGAATGTGCGCTGGCCATTCGCGTCACAGTCCATAGCCGGCAGGCATAAAGACTAGATTACTTTCTCCTGACAAGATCACGCCAGATTAGGCCTATAAGCTCGCGGAATGTGCGCTGGCCGCTCGCCTCACAGTTAATAGCCAGCAGGCACAAAGACGAGATTACTTTCTCCTGTCAAGATTACGCCAGATTAGGCCTATAAGCTCGCGGAATGTGCGCTGGCCGTTCGCGTCACAGTTCATAGCCCGCAGGCATAATACGATATTACTTTCTCCTGATAAGATCACGCCAGATTAGGCCTATAAGCTCGCTGAATGAGCTGACGAAGCTGGCCATTCACGTCGCGGTTCATAGCCAGCAGGCACAAAGACGAGATTACTTTCTCCTGACAAGATCACGCCAGGAGAGGCCGATAAGTCAGCGGAATGTGCGCTGGCCATTCGCGTCACAGTTTATAGCCTGCAGTCATAAAGACGAGATAACTTTCTCCTGACAAGATCACGCCAGATTAGGGCTATAAGCTCGCGGAATGTGCACTGGCCGCTCGCGTCTCAGTTCATAGCCTGCAGGCACAAAGACGAGATTACTTTTTGCTGACAAGATCACGCCAGATTAGGCCTATAAACTAGCGGAATGAGCACTGGTCGTTCGCGTCATAGTTCATGGCCCGCAGGCATAAAGACGAGATTACTTTCTGCTCACAAGATCATGCCAGATTATACGCTCGCGGAATGTGCTAAGTGACGAAGCTTGCCGCTCGTGTCACAGTTCATAGCCCGCAAGCATAAAGACGAGATTTTTTCTTGTGACAAAGTCGCGCCAGGTTATAAAGACGCGGCAGCATGTGCAACTGACTGGTGCACAAATTCGAATATGCTATGCGACGATTATGCAATGAAATTTTATAAACCTATTTTAGTGTTTGGAAAGTGGGGTGCGACGATTACGCGGTGGCGACGATTATGCGAGGAAATACGGTAGCAAAAATATCAGAGTTGTGGAATACCTTGAGCTGTATAGTACAATGAAGTTCTTCAATCCTCTTCTGAGCTCCCTCCAAATCAATAAGAACTTGGCGCATTTGACTCTGTTTGGCTTCATTTCCTGCTGAAAGCATCTTCAGTTCTTCATATGGCTCAGACTGAGGGGCTTTTACGCTTGGTGCTTGGTAAACAATAGATGATGCTGTTGAGACTCCATTAGGAGAACATGCTTTATTCTCTTGGTTTCCTTCGCCACTTCCATCACTTCTTGGACCCCTTTGGGGTAGTTGAATAACTGAGGCCTAGAAGAAAACACTACTTTTAATGAGATAAAGTATCAACATTATATACAGTACAGACAATAAAATCACTTTCTAATCAATCCCTGAGGGAAAAACTTCTTTCAATCTATGGTATACTCTTGAAGAGGAGTTTAATTTTAAATAATCGAGAACGTGCTGAGAGTAGGACATAAAATCCACTTAGGCTGTTCATCATAGCTATGTTCTAAATGTCCAACAAATTTAGCTATAACTAGCAGAAGTACCCGTTCTTCAAACGGTATTCGGTGCTAACACCAGACATTATCAATTGAGCTACTGTTGCAATGGTTAGCGGTTTGTCATTCCTTCATAAGTTTATCAGAACGAAGTTAGTTTTCTGGGAATATCACACACACTGTTAATTTAAGGGCCTTAAAATGTGGTTTTCGGAGACCCTTTACAGACTCTCGAAATTTGTGTCTCACATTGAGAAGCGCAACATATGCTTTGGTCATCCTTCTAGGATAATTCTTATATTTCGCCTATTTTAGCATGTATTTTGAGAAGTTTTTCCCTATATCCACCCTTCTACTGTATGAGAATTACGGTAAAGAGTTTTATAAATGATTGGTGTATTGACTCTCATGGATACCATACCTAATTTTACGATGCACCAAGCATCCGAACACGAGTTATAGGTAGAGCCCTGTGCGGATAGACAAAACGTTATCCGCATCCGCACGGCTGTTATCCGCATCCGCACGGCTGTTATCCGCATCCGCACGACTGTTATCCGTATCCGCCCCGCATGACTTTTATCCACATCTGCCCCGCATCCATGTGACTTTTACCCACACGTTTGTTATCCGAATCTACTTGCATTACAATAATATTTTCAATGTGTTGCTTTATACTTTATCTTTCAGACATTTGAGCAGCAAGTAGAACCCTTAGACTATGTACTGTACAGTACATCATGTGATATGTCTAAAATGAATGTTACACAGCCAGAATTGCAACCCTTTTCAGTTCGGAGTGTTGATTATGATTAATGACATAATTTGAATGGGATTAGCGTAAATCATCATCTTACATTTGTCATCAAAAACCATAACGGAAAAATATGATATGTCAAACATCCGGGCCCTAATAAGGGAGAGTGGGGGAATTGTGCGCACTTAACCAAGAATCGGCCTTGTGATGATGAAATAATAGATAACACAACTGCAGTTATGAATAAGGGAGCCTTAGTAACTCTATATTCGATGTGCAGAAACAAATGTAATTAAAAAAAAAATGGTGGACTATAATTAGAAATCTCGCAAATATGCATTTGCGCACGATTACCCACCCTGCAGGTAATCATGTGCATGGGTTGGGAAATTGTGCGCATGGGATGAGTGTTGGAAAGCCATACTAATACAATGCAATGAACTAAAATTCTGCAGTTTTGGATATTAGAAAAAAATATCTTCGTTTCATCAGCATTAAAGGAGGCAATCCAATTTAGGCTTGTTCTTTCAGGTTGTCTCAACGTTAATGCAGGATATCTCTTCAAGAACTCATACAAACAATATTTGCCTCTAGACTTTTAACTTTATGGAAATTATGGGGAATCTTATTCTCCTCTGCAAACTTGAACTCGAACTGTCTGACAAGCTTTGTGGGCGTTAAGCCATAAAATAATTTTGCCAATGTCAAAAGGTATTCGGATAATTATGACTCCATTTCGTTGGTAAAACAGCTTTACGGACTAGACGGGTTGGAGCAAGACAATTTTGCAGCAACTGCTTTGGTAGGATCGACTGGGGAATGTTGAAACTTCTCCCCACTTCCCTTATTTTCCTCCCATCATCCCTAATTGCACGTCGAGATTTCTGCACATTTTCTGCTGGGTAGAAGTTTTTCTCCGTTTTCCGCGTATAATTTCTTGGCATCTGGAGAACAAACCTATTTGTATTTGTAGTAGTCTACTTGTATCATACATGATCTGCGCACCATACCTCACTCTGCTTTTAAAACGTAACTCACTGAATCCCTGTAAACTGATCTATTATATTGAAAAATAAATACATGCAAAACCACTGTACACACTGGCATTTAAAACTACATTTAATTTTAAATAATTGAATCACAACTGTAGGCTTACCTTTATTGTGGGGTTTGAAGCCGTTCTTCAGTGTTGCCTTAGTAAACAAGAGTTTAGTGCTTTTCAGTCGGTCAACACGAATGTACCCAAAAGAGCTGGGTTATGCTCTAATCCTGAAATATGGGCTTACCTCCTTATTTGCTGGCTACAGAAAATAACATGCAACGTGTTAAGTTTCTTCATCCAAGCCTCCGGTTATCACATAGCGACTGGCATCATGCTGACTGTCCCTCTCTGATAGGTACGATGACAGCTTTAGGGTAGCAATGAACTGAGTTGCTAGTTGTACTACCAACTCGAAAAACATAGGTGCGCATGATTACCCGCTGCGCACAATTACCCAACTTTCCCCATGATATTAAACAAGTTCGGATTGTATTCTAAAAGCTACCCGCAAATTTACTCCAAACATTATCCGCAGCTTATCCGCTATCCGCACAGCCATGCAAAGTATATCCGCATGGCGAAAAATGTTGCGGATATCCGCGGATATCTGCGCAGGGCTTTAGTTATAGGCATACATAAGGATACACAGAAAGACAGACAATTCTATTGTCTACAACAAATCACCCAGATATCCAAATATGGGTATATCTACCACACAGTATCAAACAAAATCATCCTTACGATGAACCCGTGTGTCGACAAAAACAAAAGATTAGTTAAAATGTGCTCTCCAACTAAATTCACCTAACGTGTACTTGAAATGAAAATCCACAGCCTGCTTCCAGTCTCCGTCCGGGTCAGGAATGGAATGAATGAAGCCCCCATCTAGCGGCGAGGATATGAACTGTGCCGGCTGCCGAGGCCTGACGCACTCCTCTGGGGCAATGATTAAATGAATGACAGATGAAATGAAATGATAGTGGAGAGTGTTGCTGGAATGAAATTTTGACAGGGAAAACCGGAGTACCCGGAGAAAAACCTGTCTGCCTCCGTTTTGTCCAGCACAGATCTCACATGGAGTGACCGGGATTTGAACCACGGACCCAGCGGTGAGAGGCCCGCGTGCTGCCGCCTAAGCCACGGAGGCTACTAACATGTACTTCCTGACGTGAAATAAAATTGAAAGCCTTGTAGACGAAATGCAATACACGTCACATAAAAACTGACCCTCTACATTGAGTTAGGTCCCCATACACAGGATGACCCCTTTCATAAATTAAAAGGCTTGTTTGTGGTGCATGAAAATTCAGTTTCTTTAGCCTCAAATGGCCCAAATTCCTAAAAGCCACAAAAAATGCTGATTCAATTCAGGAATTTTTGAAAATTATGTTGCTGTTTGGAGATATAATAGACCTTCTGAACTATATGTAGCACGTGAAAATATTCTAGGGTACCCCTTGACCACCTTAATTGCATTGATGAATTATACAGTCTAAGTTGGTTCCGTGATAACCTTATAGTCATTTGCAAACTTTCACAGAAATGTAATAAATGGAGTGACATTGCTTCTTACAGAAACAGATGGAAAGTTGGATGTCACCCCTTGAGATACTGTTGTCATGGTTACCGACTTGCATTCCTTCATTAGCTTGTTAAATTAAATTAGTTTTCTGGGAATATCTCAGAAGCTGCTGGTTTTAAAGCCTTATAATGTAGTTTTCGAGGACCCTTTAGGGCCTCCGAGTTTTGTTTCTGGCACCGAGGGGCTTAGTCTCGTCGTTGTACGCCATAATAATAATAATAATAATAATAATGGGATAGGAATATAATAGACCTGCCGTACCACACCTGCAGGTGTAAATCGTGTGAAAAAATTCTAGAGTACACCTTGACACCCTTAAGCCCATTATACATATCGATGAATTTTGCAGCTTAATTTGGTTCTGTGATAACCTTCTAGCCGTTTGCAAACTTTCATACTAATGTAATTAATGGAATTGTCATTGCGTCTTACAGCAATAGATGGACCTCTGCAATTATGTTGCCATGGTTACCGGCTTGCATTCGTTCATTAGTTTATTAAATGAAATTAGTTTTCTGGGAATATCTCAAAAATGGTTGGTTTTAGGGCCTTAAAATGTGGTTTTCGGGGATCCTTTAGGGCCCCCGAGTTTTGTCTCTCACATTGAGGGGCTGAAAATGAGTTTGTCTCGTCCTTCTATGCCTATTTCAGCATGTATTTTAAGGGGGTAGGCCCCCTTTTATGAAAGATACGGAGATGAGTTACATTAATGATTAGTGTCGTGCCTCTGATGGATATTTGTACCAAATTTTAGGTTGATACACCCAGCCGTTCTCGAGTTATAAGGGAACAAAGTTGTCCACAGACAAACAAACAGACAGACAGACAAAAAAAATATTTTCGTGCGCATCCATCATAAAACAGTCTGAAACAAGTAAATAACACAAATTTCCGTAGAAATTCAGAAAAACAGACAAACTTTCATTTTTATATATATAGAGATATACTGCACTGCTCGGCGTTGACCGTGTTTTATAGGTTTTACTCGCTAACCGTTGGAGATACACGAAAAGTGATAAGGACCATTCGGATAGAAACTTATATTTTAAAGCTCGTATATGCCATCAAAAGGTTGCTATTTCTTACCGTTCTCTTTTTATTTGAAATGGAAATATGAAATTTTGAAACCAAAGGGTGTAGTGACGTCACTAAAATGGTCGCCATTTTTAAATAGTGCAAAATATCAAAATCAAAAGTAGCCTATATGTAAGCCTGGTAAATCAGCTACAGCCATGCAAAATTTCATTTAAATCGGACCAGTGGTTCTTGCATGATTGAGTAACAGACAGACACACAACATCTCATTTTTATATATTAGTACGATTAACAAACACGTATCAACATATGCTCGAGTCATGAAATTTGCAATTTTAACAAAACACCAGTTCCGGTGTAACTATGTTCTGTGAAAGCAAGCCCAAAAGAAAGGAAACAAGACAGTAGCTATCACTTATTTGACACACAGTAATGTTAAGGAATAGAACTGACAAAATATCAGAATAATTAAGAACTAATACATAAAATAAACAAAGCACATGGTAGTTCCGTATGCACAAGTAAGGAGTAGATGATCTTACAAGGAAAGTATCAAGTAAGACAGGTTAAAACCTATCTTGAAACTTTGTGAACGCAATCGTTGTACTATAAAAGGACAACGGGCGGAAAATCATCCGTCAGATTGAACTGTGAGGCTCGGAAATCATGTGACGAATCTCTCATATAAATCAATGGGAAGTAGTGAGTACCATACATGTTGGAACGGACAGCCCTGACGGCCCAAGCACTGACGGCCGGTGGGATGCAGCTGCACACTCCAGTCATCATATACGCCCCACCTCGCTACTACTCCAAGTGCCACAGGGATGTCCAGCTCTGCCAGCCGTCTTGCCTGCGTACCAGGATGATTTTCCACATGTTGTCCTCTTATAGTACAATGATTGCATCCACAAATATTCAAGATAGGTTTCGACCTGTCTTACCTAATACTTCCCTTGTTAGCATGAACAATCTAAAACAGGATTGACCAGAAACTTTGTTCCCGTGAAGAGTCCTTGCTTGTGTGCAAAGATCTTCTAGCTAGATGCACACTTCTTCTTCCCCAACTCTCCACTTGGCCTCATAGGAGAAACAGAAATGAGCTGAAATGGTATATCTGCATGGTGACTCACTGAATCAGACCCTCCTAACAAGTGGCTTCTATCTAGCATACAAGCAACACACTCAATCCACATGAACTTTGGCCTAGCAAGGACATCTGTGATCTAAAGCAGGGATTTTCAAACATTTTTAAAGATTGTACCCCTCTGCCATACTTAAACATCTACTGTACCCCCACAGTAAAATTTTCCAAATGAGAAATGACAGGTTTAAAAAATACAACTACCTCGCAAATTATTACTAAGGCAGTTTTTAATTTATTAAAAAATATACCTTTTGAATACATGCTTTACATGATATGATAAGAAGAGAGATAATTTAAATAACACATCACAACAAAGCACAAACTTTGCTAGCCTCAAGATAAAGTACAAGTAATACAGTAACTAAAATAAATATTTTTAATCCTACTTCTATATCTGGTAGTAGAAGCTTTTCAGTCAGCCAACGTGAGTGTGCCCAATTAGATTGGGCAGGGAATTACAACTACGGTAATTGGCCACACTCACGTTGGCTGACTGAAAAGCTTCTACTAATCGATTACTAAGACAACAATAAAAATGGCTTCAAATATTTCAATACCTACTTCTGCAGTTAAAGAGATTTTGGATCACCAAGTTTTAAGAGCCCGTATGGCTTGAAACAGTTTTCTGATGTCTGGATGGCCAGTTGAAACTTTCAAGCACTGGTCATCTCCAAATTTAGCTTATTGTGGTATTTGATTTTTTTTTTAGGTACACCTTGGATGTAAACCCACTCTTGCATAGATCATCATCATCATGAACCTGCTCCAGTTTCCCGGGTGCGGTGAACTCTTGCATAGATATGTTTTTGAAAAGGGTATCACAAACTTCACAGCATGTCTTTCGTGTCCTAGTGGAAGCAGAATCAACATATCTAACAAAAGGTAGCAACTGCACCATATTCCGGCAGTCTGTATTCTCGTCCAGTTGTACAGCATCGTATTCCGCAAGAAAGAAGTTAGTGTAGCAACGAAAATTTCCCTACATCGCTCAGTATTTAGACCGACATTGCTGTATGGACGTGAGAGCTGGGTAGATTCAGGATATCTGATACATAAGCTAGAGGTGACTGATATGAGGGTAGCACAAATGATTGCAGGGACAAATAGATGGGAGCAATGGCAGGAGGAATGTATCGGTATTCGTAATGAAGAGATAAAGGTTAAGTTCGAAACAAACACACTAGATGAAGCTGTTCATATGACACGATTCAGATGGTGGGGTCTTGTGATGAGAATGGGGGAGGAGAAATTATCTAAGAGGCTAATGAGTTTGGCTGTTGAAGCTATAAAAGCAGCTGTAGAACTAGGTGGGAATTGTTAGATTCCGTGTTGAACGTTTTCAAAGTGAGAGATGCAGAGTAGGCCGCAGTGCTCACTGGCAATGGGGGATTACAGAGTCGACTTGTTCACAAATAGATGCTTGTAGACAAGACTGGATGTTTAAATCAAAACAGCCTCAAATTAGTATTAACATATCTATATACTAGCAGGTACCCGCGGCTTCGCTCGCGATCAAGACAATGGGGACGATGCATCATTGCTGATAATTGGTCTATTCTATTACAGCAATCGCGGCTACAGGTGGGTCAATTTTAATTCTGACAATTCTGATACATACAGTATATTGATATGAGCAGCAAGGTGGAAATTTCATAGAGTTGAGAAAGTCTGCAGGGTACGATGTTACATTATGTAAACACATTTGAAAATTACGTTTTTGGTTTTGCCATCTTCTGCTGAGACATAACGATTTCGTTGTCCGGATACTCGTGATCACGCCACATACAGTTGCCCATGGGATAAAATGGTTTTGTCTAAATGTACACCTGCTGTTGTTAAGTGTGTGTCATTGCGCTTTGTTAATAGAAATTGCGAATATTGTTTGAAGAGGGAACTGCATTCTTGCGCACTGGAATGGCAAATCTATCGGAATATGGGGAATTAAGAGTGTTTTCCTTAATCTATTCAGGGTGTAATTTTGCCACAATTATTGATTTTGAACGTCAACATGTCGCTATAAATAGACCTATAGTAAAATATCTATCACCTTGGCCGCTGATGTACATTATTCAGTCTCTTCCAGTGTTACATCCCAGGGATTGAAATTCTCCAACAACCCTTTTCCCTCACATGCCTCTCTAAGTAATTAAAATTCCTGATTGTTGTTGTTGTTTGAGTCTTCAGTTTTTTGACTGGTTTGATGCAGCCCTCCATGCTTCCCTCTCCTGAGCTAATCGTTTCATCTCTACATAGCTACCACACCCTACATCCGAGGCAATCTGTTTAACCTTGGTCTACCCCTACAGTTCTTGTCCTCGACCCTCCCATCCATAACTAAGCTTGCTCTTCCAGGGTGTCTTAATATGTGTCCTATCAACCTATCTCTTCTCTTCATTAGCAGTCGCCAGAAACATCTCTCCTCTCCCACTCGTCTTACTACCTCTTCATTTGTTACCCTATCTACCCATCTGATCTTCATCATTCTCCTGTAACACCACATTTCAAACACTTCAATTCTCCTCTTTTCTGCTGCACCAACATTCCAAGTTTCACTTCCTTATAGTTCCAGGCTCCAGACAAAAGCTATCAAAAATGACTTCCAATACTTAAATGTATATTCGATGTCAACAGATTCCTTTTCTGTAGAAATGCTTTCCTTGCCTGAGCCAACCTACTTCTTATATCCTCTTTGCTTCGTCCAACACTGGATACTTTGCTTCCTAAGTAACAGAAGTCTCCTACTTCCCGTAGCGTTTCACTAGCCAATTTGATGTCCATAGAGGTTTCCGATTTATTTCGGCTGCATTCCAATATTTTTGTTTTACATTTATTGATTTTCATCATGAATTCTTTCCTCAAGACGGAGTCCATACCATTCAAAAACTCGTTCAAGTCCACTGGCTTATCGGCCAAGATGACGATGCCATCAGCAAATCTCAGAGTTGAAATTATTTCTCCTTGAATCTTAACTCCCACTTTAAACTTTTCTCCAATTTCCTGATTACTGTGTTTTTAGAGATCCTTGAAATGCATTGCCCTCGCACATGGTGTAGATGCACTGTCAAAGGAAAACATTCCATGTTACGAACATGGGCCGCATAAGCTGTACCGAAAGCTTCTGCAGATTTAACACAAGGCCTATTCTGAACAGCAGTTCATTGAACTCAGATTTGCCAACATTTTATTGTATCTTTCCATGTGGTATATCTCTGAACCTCAACATACAGAAGACTGCTTTCAAAATCCCGTCTTGAGTACATTTTGGAAAAGGTAGTCAGTGTGGTTTTTGGCGAAGTGGATACTCGCTCGTAGAAATTATTTTCAGTAAAATAGACTGGTTCACAATTTTGTAAGTGCACATTGAGGTATGTGACGGCGGGATGCCTTTAGTGTTACGGAAACGGATATAGCTGCCACAGAGCTTCGTTGCTACTGACATAACGACCAGACTGATATTTGTACTTAACTATATGGGATTTGCGAGCCCAGTGTTTATGAAATTGAACGTAGCTATATCGTTACCTTTATTTAGCAGCCGCTACTGTAGTGTTTAAAAATTAAAGGTGGTATTAGAAGGCGCTTCCCCTAATTTTTTTACCCCTGGCCCATGAAGGGCCTAGGCCTATCATGCAACTGCTTCCCAGCCATTTGGCCTGCAGATATTGTGGTCACGCGTGGTCAGTGCATTGTGTCCCTTCGGCCGTTAATCTTGTTCTTCGTGATGGGAGCGCTGCCTCACTATCAGACAGCTACTCAATTGTCCTCATGAATCTGGGGGCACCCCGTTGCAGCCCTCACGTCAGTGTGTAAAATCTCTGACGGAGCCGGGAATCGAACTCGGGCCTCCGGATGAGAGGCAGGCACGCTACCCTGTTCTTAGTGTTTATATATATCTTGAAAAAGATAATAAATATGATTGGCATTGCCTGCTACAGGGATATATAGAAAATCGGATGTCATACCTTGAGGTAGTGTTGCCATGGAAACGGACTTGCGATTAGTTCATCAATCAGAGCGAAGATAGTTTTCTGGGAATATCTTTGAAACTGTTGGTTTTAGGGCCTTAAAATGTGGTTTTCAGTGTCCCATAGGGACCTACTGAGTATTGTTTCTTGCATCGAGGGGGGTAAAATGAGCTATGCCCGGACTTTATACAACAACTTCGATGTTTTGTCCCAGTCAAGTATAACAAAAATGTAAAATCACATTTCACCACTTTTCACCCCTTTAAAATCAGAATTTTTAAAAATCCTTTCTTAGTGCACATCTACACTACGGTAGGAACATATCTTTAAAGTTTCATGCAATTATCTCCAGTAGTTTTTGCTGAGCGAAGATTATCAGTCAGTCAGTCAGGACATCTTCCTTTATATATAAAGATGTATATCTGAAGTAAGCAGACCCTGCAATAAAGCGGGATTAATGCTAGGAAGATGATGATGTATATCTGAAGTATGAAGTATATGGCTGAAGACCGAATCATAAGGAGACAGTCCATCCATGCAGTCGCTAGGAGTTGACGCCGACTTGATGGCACCTGATCATATATACATTAGCTTACTTCTTTTTTTTTTATTTCATAAAACGTACAATATACTGTAGTATTTAGCACAGAATAGTAGTCTTGCAATTTGAAGCCAATTTCACAATTTATCACAAATTCAGAACAGTTGAAACACACTTGTAGAGAACATAAAACTTTTAAAATAAGCTAACAAGTTTTGGACAAATTTCACATTTATAACTAATGCTACAAACCACAACTCTATCAACAGCCCTCTATACTATCACACACACCATTTGTGCAATATGAAGTACTCTTTTGCAGCCAGGACAATGGCACACACCACAATACCATCAAATGTACCATAATATCGGGTCAAAATTGTAACCCAAGTTAAACAGGACTTCGTCAGCAAACACGAACTGGTGCCAATCCACATGCCACATTCCATACTCCTGTGCCCATTGCAGCCTGAGGCGTCGCTGATTTTGGGTCAAGGACAACCTCCCTAACAGAATGTGTGCCTGCAGTCTTCATCGATTCATTGAAACAGACAATGCCACATCGGTGCCCCATTGCTGCGTAAATAATAGAAATGCTTCTGCACAGGCCCTTAGTGCCAGGAGGATGAGTAGTCTATCGCCATGTGTTGGATAGTCTTTGTTTCCAAAGAAACTTAGGAATTTTATACTTCAATTGGGCTGATCAATATCAATTCCAATTTCAAAGAGGTGTGTCATACCGATGATGAGCCCAATGGCACATCGGAGCAAAACACTTGCAGTTAAATTTGAAAGTTTAGATAATTTCAGATTCTTTAAAATTTGAATTGATATCATGTGGTGTCGCCACATTTCGTGCGCCACTGCCACATATTCAGGTTGTCGTATTCTCTTTTGCCGACTGCTTCCACAGCTGCATCACTGTTCAAACTTTGTAGTTTGCTTGCATGGGACCCTGTGACAGTGACGAGGCTCACAGTGTTTGCAGCTCCCAAATGCAAACGACGCTGCACCCATGCTGCATTTGAATACTATACCCCACTTTGGATCTCCTGTAAACAGCACCTTGGATGTTCCCATTCTCCACATCGTCCACCCCATTTCCGAATTTTCATTATTAAGTTAAGACTTACGTCTTCATAATATATTGATTGATGAAGGATGTAATGGCCCAAAACATGTACGATTAAGATATCAAACAATTAAATTTGTATATTGACTAGGCCAAACCATTCCCGACCCAGATCACTGGAACCGGAAAATGAACAACAACACCAAAACTAACACCAACAACTAGGGCTCGGATTTTTAGGTAAATAATTTTTTTTTTATGTAAATACATATTTTGAACATTTTGTCTATAAATACATAAATTCCTCCTTTTCACTTATTAGCACATAAAAAGGCATAATAAAAACATTTTTAAAAATCAGTATGCTAGATCTTTCAGTTTATTACATTTTTGTTCTGTGCTACTTCAACGGGGAAGAACCTGTGAGCTACCTAATCTTCATGCAGAGCGTATGGCAGCTTGCAGCTGTGTTTCTTATCTTGTCGCCCCATCCCACTCGCTGTGGAAGCCGGCGATGCCTAAAGTAAAAACAACTACAAGTTGTCATCTGCAGCAGTATGTTGCAGAATTTAAGGATAATTTTACTTCTGATGGGGGCGTTCTGCTCTGCCAACCATGTGGGAAAGCAATCAAGGCTGAACAGCCATCTCAAGTTACACAACACCTCAATGCCAAGAAACATATTGCCGCAGTTTCGCGCCTTCAGAATAAGTGTTTTGTGATAATCGTCGGTCATTTGTGATGGACAACCTGAAGATGTATCTCGTTCTGTATTGTAATGCTTCAGCAGTTAGTGAGACATAGAATAAATTGCATTCGTTAGTTCTGCATATTGTTTATATTCACATTAATAAACTAAATTATAATTACATATTTTTACTTTTTTGTCACATATTTCAGGTATTTTTAATACATAAAAAATAAATATTTTCCCGATTTTTAGCACCTAAAAATCCGAGCCCTACCAACAACAAAGGCAATCCTAAACTATAAATCAATACAGATCCCCATAAAAAAATATAAAATTCAGATCATACCACCGCATAAAATTTCAAGTCTTAAAGCACTAGCCAAAGTAAAAACTTTGGGTCAATATTAATTTTTTGTTCTAAACCAGTGGTGTACAGCTGAGCACTCCTGGGGAAGGTATTTCAGACCTTAGGAACACTGCACAGAAATAGTATTAGATTGTTTGTGGTTGTTGTTTTAAGGGACATAACATCTAGGTCATCTACCCAGAAACATTATTGGAGATTAATGTTAACATTACCGTATATGGGAATGACCTCAAATTAGTCTTTATATTAACTTTTTTAAATTTCAGATGCATTACACATTTTATATGTTACTTTACCTACCTCCTCCAGTGATTCTAGCCGATGGACTATGTTAGGTATAATTACACCAGGATGAATACTTTTTCTCCGTTTTGAAAAGTGATCTTTTGTCATCAAAGGATGAACAGCAAATGGTGAATGTAACCAGTGCTTGCATTCTTCTGCACCTATAAACATATAAAATAATACTATATGCAGTACTTGAAAATGCAGGATATCAAATGGTTTCACCCACATAGAAGATGATGATGATAATCTCATGAAGATCAGTGCTACAGTAATAAGATTATAGTAGCATTGGACAAAAATGATCACGCTCATATTATTCAGCATGAGAGAATAACCATGTGCTTCTAGACATCGATAGAAATTCACAATATCAGCACAAAATAAGGTTGCCAGCATTGTTTGTAACCTTCTCAATGGTCACAACCTTCAAAATGAACATCATCAACCATTGAAATGTCTTAAAAAAAAACTCTCTTCCTCATTGCTAAGAGAATTTCTTGTTGTATTAAGTTAAGACTTAGTCTTCATAATATATTGATTGATGAAGGATGTAGTAGCCAAAAAAAACTATTACCGGTATTTTGCAAAATATTTCAAATCATTAGGAGAGTTTAAATAATGCTAAATGAACAACCTTGTCGAACTATTTCTACTAAGGATAGAATGTGCCTTGCTGATGGTTTCTGAATCAGAACCTTATTGATTGCATTGTATTACTGAATGGCTGGTGCCAAAATAATTGTGTTATACCGATTACTATTATTTTTAAGTTGTTTAGTTTTTTTTTTTTGTTTTTTTTTTTTTTTAGCTTGTGACTCACTACAATTTAATCCAATTCCTTTTTTCCAACACTACCTATAATACTATGTACACTTTAATGATTACAATTGCTATCAGATAATTAACTGGGATTGCTGTCGTAGTGTGTAAACAGCAAGATTAGTTGGGATCGAACTTGGCTACAATGCTAACCATGAACAGGTAAATCCTGCTCCCAAAACTAGACAATCACACCGAGGGACAGCCATATGGATGATAGGGCCTACTGTCATATTATTATAAAAAGTTTTGATTTTATTTAGACAGCAATGAACTGGCAACTGTAACGGTCACACTAGCATTTATGGTTGCTTTTGAGCAGTGGTTCTCAACCAGTATACCGAGGTACAGTTAGCTAGGTGTGCCACGATACTTCTCAGCGTTCATGATATTGCTAGTAAAAGTAATTGAAATAATAACACTAAATGTTTTTTTTTTTAAATAACAGAATATATAGCAAAGATCCACAACTCAAACTTACTTACAGGTTATTTAGTGGTTTTACGTCATACCACAGATTCGAGTTATCAATGAGAAACTTCTTGCACGAAAGTTCAATTTGTATTGGAATTGAAGACAAGCACACACACATTTCCTCGTCAACTGACAGAAGTCTCTCAAGTTTTATTTTATGTTAGTTAGTGCCGGAAATCCCAGATCTCACACAAGTAGCTGGTGGGAAAATGCAACAGGGTATTAAGGGATTTGTTTTCACATTATCGATTGCAGGGGACAAAAAAAACAACACACACAATCCAGGAATTCATAGTTTTAAAAAAAAGTATTTATTTTGTATATTGTACAAACAAAAATAACATTTTCTAATAAAATTAAAATAAATGATTGCATTGTCAAACCCAGATAGATTTCATATCTCAAATACTGACTTGAATAGCTTAGATTACACCTTAACAGTCACAGTTTATTGGAGTATGTTGCTTCACAACAACAAAAAGTTGACCTATCTTACATTCTCACTTAAAATGATCATACAGTACACAAAAGTGTTCAAATGAACAATGAAATAAATTTGATAAATCACATAAATAGCAACGCAAAAATTCTAGTCTTTAGAGTTTTATTTATCGAATATTAGTAAACAAAGTGAACTGTTGAACTTAGCAAGTTAAAAAATTATACATAATGAAAAATAACACTATAAATGTCTGTATTTAGTTCTCGGGCTCTGACTCAGCCTACCTATTAAATATGAAATGAGGTTTTTCAGCTCTTAGGTAATGGTGAGTACATGAGGTACAAGCCAGAGAGTTTTCAGCGACCGGGACTTGAAACCGGGATCTTCCCGTTTCCGATAAGGTGCTCTGACCACTGAGTTATCACGTTCAATCTCTTAACTATATTAATTCTCAGGTCAACATCTATACGGCTTGCACCTCGATTACTCAACATGACCTAAAAGCTGATAAACCTAATTTGATATTAATGTGGAAGTGAAAATAAATCTTCAATAATATATAAACTTGAAATAAATCACCATTGTGATGACAAACTCTTCAGTCCCTGTTTTATTTCAGGGAAGCAATTCATGGAAAGCCTTTGCCTCATCTGTCAAGTAACATGTCATCTTCATGTGATCCTCTTTAATTTCCTTTGTAATGGGCATGATTTCCGAAATAGCCAGGGTAAGTTTCTCGGCTCAATTAAGTTGTACACTAAACGGAAATCCTGCCCCACGCGTCCTCTCCAAATGCCTTACAATCTTGTGAGTATTCCAGCTCTCAAGTACATTACGACACTTGTGAACATGAATCACGGCATTGTCATCAGATGTGACCTGTATCCAATAGGCTTCTGTGATCTTACAGTCAGGGTTTCTTTTCAGCTGTTGTTCTACTGATAACATGTCGATGAAGTGTTCCTGTTCCATAACTATAACCATAAATTTGTTGGTAGGTCTAGCTTCTTCAATCATCGAGTGTACATCGTTCGGAACATGAAGTTTGGTTATTTTTCCCTTTCTCTCAATGAGTGCAAAATCCTGTCACATGGGAGAAAACTGTGCCCTGAGACCAAAAACTACCTCTGAGAAGTACCTGTTGGCAACAAAGTAGTGGCAAAGAGAAATCGTACGCCAATTATTGTTCTGCCTTAAACATCAATCGCTCAAGATCACCAATTTATGTTCTTCAAGAGGGGCTACTTTTGAAAATTGTGTGGTGATATATCTCAAAATACAAGAGCTTATTTCAGCTGAGCCTCTTTTTGTTGCAGATTCATGCCACATGTGCATTGTAGTCTGACCTGTGCCCATATCATGTATTCCAGAATTATAGTTTGAGTACTGTCACTGATAATAGATATCTGAGTGGGCCCAATTGGAAGTAAAAATAACCTGCTGTAAGTCAAATAACAATCTAATTAGGATTGTTCTTAGTCATGTCTGTATCTTCTGACAGAGTTTGGTAAGCCTTTTCTCCCTTTCGGTATTGGATCTGGGATTCTGTCTCTAATTTAGATTTGTCTGCTTCAGTAACTGCTTTTATGATACTGATAGAATACTTGTCGCAGCTTTTACAGGTGTCAAAACGGGGTACACCAAATCTCAATTTGAAATCATTGTTAAAGATTTCCCTGTAATCGTGAAGTTTAATAACACTGTTAGGATGCTCCTCAACTAACAAGTCATACATTTTATTGAGTAACAAATCTGGATTAAGGCATAGGATCTTGTTAGAGATCTGTGAATAATAGCTCTCTTGAGAGGGAAAGGAATTTATGTGCTGCATTACTTTTTCAGTTTCATCATCTGCAATTTTCCTAGCATTAGGATGTTTCCCCCTCATATCAACCAAAGAAACTCGTGAATTTAACTTTGGAATTGTCATCTGTAGTCTTCTTTGGGTAATATCAAGTAGAGAGAAAATCATCTTCTGGCATATCTGTCTTCTGCTTCCATTGATCTGCGAAGTGTATGTAACAGAACACTGCCTTCTGGATATAGCTTTGTCCACTCTTCTTCTTTTCAGGTCATGGAGCTCCATGCATGATGCTAGGAATTACATTTCGTAGTAGTCAGTGAGATGTTTCAACTTCTTCTCGAACTTGATCTCCACGCAGCCGGGTAGCTTGCATTTGCAGCGATGCTCCTTAAACCAAACAGATTAGTACAATAAGAAAGGCAAAATTGGGTTGCTGTTGGTTACTGAACCCTCCCTCATGCTTCATTTACAATATGACATGGTTGAATGGTTAATTATTCTTTCAAACAGAATAAAAAAGAAATAGAAAGTCAAAAACTAAAATATCCAAAGGAAAGTATGCATTTTGACATCCTATTCAGTACCCACTGCTATAGCCAAGTTGGTAGCAAGCTGGTTAGACTGAAGAGCACGAGTTGTTCATGTGGTCATAGAATCCAATACCATCTGTGCACATGACAGACATAGCTCATTCACGGAGTATGCATGATATAAGAGCAAAATAAGGAAGTTTTTAGTTTTACGTGACCATTAATCATGCGACCATGAGCCACAGGACCTTCTTTTTACGTGGAATCCAAACCACAGGACAGGGCATTTCTCTTTGAAAATATCACATGAATTGACTGGGAATCGAAACCACACCTTGGTGAAAGGCCAACAGCTTGACCGCTGTGCCACCATGCCCCCAAAAGAGCAAAAGATTTGCCTGTCGGAAGATGTGACAATATCTGGGTTGTGGATGTAGAGTATGAAACGGGAGGCAAAAGTGTTGATGACATTCCGCGGGCCAACCAACCTCCTGGTGTTGTCATCAGTGAGAGCAACAGTTTGGTGACTTGGAGAGTGACAGAAACGAAGACGAAGGTGTACGTTGCAATGACAGCATTAGAAATAATAATGCAGTGTTAGGTGAAGTACTAGTAGGAAATGACACTAGGTTCGAGCCCTGCCCACAGTATCTCGAAAGTCCAGGTCCTAAGCATGCCCCACCCTGGAATGAACTGAAACATCATTTTACTCAAAAACTGCTGTGCATAGACAAGTGAAATTTTCTAGAGAGTAACCCAACATGATATCCATGAAAACATCAAAATTCATGTGTAATTACAGATTTCATAAGTAGTTTTTTTTTTTTTTTTTTTTTCAATGTTATATTTCCATTTTTCATTTCATTAAACTTGATATTATTTTAAACTGTCTTGTTGAGCAAATGTAATGTACGAGTAGTATGTGACCATGTTAGTGTTTTAAAGTGACTTATTTTCTACTTCAAATAAAAATTTCACCGTCATATCTTTAAAAATATAGAAGATATGATGATTTTCTTGAATCAATGCTATTTCGTAAAAATGAGCCTGGTATTTATCGCGTACGAGTGTATGGTATTAAAAGGGTTAATATTTATTGTCTGACTACGGTTCACCAGTTACAAGCAGTAAGAGGATCTAATTTACTTAGAGAGTAAATGTAAGGTACCGGAAACTTTTTGTTTTCAATAATAAACATTCATACACGTTAAATGGACGTAAAATAATTCATGCAAGTTAATTTTGAGGTACAGAAACTCAGCATTATTCAAGAGATAAACAAAGGAGATATGCAATGTTTTAATACTTGCCATATTAGGAGATTTCTTAGCACCAACCTGCTTTCCGGCCATTGACAAATAACTACTCCCACCATTCCTCATTGTAACACATTTCCAGTTTTTGTAGTTAATAAGACGTTTCTTGCCTTCATTTGCATGATTCAACACGGAACCCAATGTTGACAAACGTGTTAACATGCCTGGTGTGGTTAGTTACCACGAAGCATTGGATCAACCAATTAAAAGTTTCCAGTATCAACAGAACTCTTCAATACATTCAGAGTCGAAATAGATTTGAGCGTTAAGGTATATGAGGGACATATCAGCAAGATCAAATGCAAGATAAGAGAGAGAGAGCATGTTGCTTTAACATATAAATATATTTATTTGCAAACAGTTCAACAGATGAAAAATATATATCCTTAATAAATTATCCTTAAGCAAAGAAATTTTGATGGATAAACAAGTTCACATAACCAAGAAACATTTTCTTGACAGTGCATGGGGGTGAGCCCAGCACTAAAAACATCTTTGAATTTTATGAGACCTTGTCCCATTAATTTGACAAAGGGAAAAGCAAAATTGTGAAAATAGCATTCATAAATATTAAGCACTTGGGGCCTTAATCCAAGATACTTTTGACACCAGAAAGGAAGGCTTGACAAAAGGTGAAATACCTTCATAAAGAGAAAACACTCGTGACAGTTACACAGAAGCATTTACCATGAAAGAGAAGAACAGAAAGGGAGGCATAGCCTATAGAAGGGGCTATGACGGTCAGGGATCCAATCCTGCCGCACCTTATGAAAACAATCGTATGCTTTTAAGCAAAGGCAAGCCGATAAATCATTCCTAAAAGGAAAATGGCCAAGGTGAGCCGTTACGTCAATCTTGCTTCGGAATTCATGAAGAAGAATAGAGTAACTATGTTCAAGAAAGGCAACTAGAGGCATGTAGATTTATGAAAAACATAATGCTTGAAGAGCACACTTGAGAAAAATGCACATAGAGGTTATAAACAGTATCAATGTTACAGTACTTAACTTTGCGGTTGTGTAGATTAGCAACTTTAGTAGAATGAAGCACATAGTCGAAGACATTAAATAGGTGCCACACGTGGTACGTTTAAGCACACGTAAAAGTTGAAGCACTTACAGTTTGAAGCACTAGAATGTTGTAGAATGCATAGAAGAGAGAGCTTCCTAGTAGAAGCTGTAGAAGGCGAAAACATAGGTACCTATTACAGTTGAAGAAGGTGCACAACGAAACTGTTTTTCGTTGCACTGTTGATGCGAAGTTTGCACGTGAAGAATGTCCATTTCACAAACATGGCGTTTGGAACATGAAGATTGTGATCAAGTCAGATCACGAAGCGAAGATGTCTTGGAGACATTATGAAGTTTGAAGCAAAGTTTCTTGAAGCAGAACTACTATGTTACATTATAGTACGATGATTTTTAAGTCCGTTGTTTCAAGACTGGTGAACAGCACTGCGTCTGCAAGGAAAATCACACAGATCCAGTCCGGCAAGCCGTTTAAATAGGTGACAGGGTCTTGTCCTAGCACATTCTGCGAGGCGTAATAGAGAAGACGTGCTGTGATTGGCCGAAGCTTGGAGGCCGACCAATGAGAGCGTAGCCATGGCTGCCAGTCTGTCTTGAGTACCGTATATACTCGAATACCACCCGCACATTTTTAAACAAATTCGGACGTGAAAAATTGGGGTGCGGGTCTTATTTGAGTCATCCAAATTTGAATGATCTAAATTGCCCGCCACACGCGATATCGGGTGTTGCGAGTATCCGCTAGATGGTGCTAGCCTTCTTCCGGCTATAACTTTGTTTTACCGTAAGCACGCGGCGCCATACAGTCACGCGCACGTTCTCCGAGTGTAAACATGAATGCTACGAAACGTTTGCGGTCATTTACTGTGAGTGAGAAATTGAAAGTGTGAGGGAAGCTGAAGTTATTGGAAATCGTGCCCGGTAAGAAATATGATATTGACGAGTCATGTATTCGTGATTGAGCGGGATGACGTCTATGCTACAACCACGAGATGTCTGCGTGAACCGCCCGTTCAAAGCAGCCTGGAAACAGCTGTATACGGAGCGGATGGCAGCCGATAAGCACACACTGACTCCAACTGGTCGTATTCAGCGACCGAAGTTCAGCTGCTGTGTTCGTGGATTTTGACGGCATGGAATCGTATCTCTGGAGATCTCATACGGAAGAGCTTCAAGAAATGTAGTATTTCGAATGCTATGGATGTCAGTGATGACGACATTTAGTGGGAAAGTGATGGTGATAAAAGTTCCGAAGTTAGTGCTTCTGATGATGATGAATGAAGTGTTTGTGTACTTTTATTTGTATTTTTAATCGTTTGATGTGTGTTATTTTACGACGACTTTAAAACTGTTGGAAACTATTTTGGATAAATGCTATTCTGTTTATATAATTAAGACTGTAAATAATTTTGAGTAAACATTTTTTTTTTTAAATTTTGTTCTTCAAAATCAGGGTGCGGGTCTTATTCGGGGGCGGGGCGTATTCGAGTAAATACGGTATGCTCGGCGTGTGGAATGAACGTAATGTATCACTAAAACACTTGGAGATATGTCTTTAAAAGCAAGCATGGCTTATGAAATAATACGTAAGTAATTTACATCATACTTAATTTGAAATAGAAGCACGATTACAAAATGAAAGGTCGCTACCACGTGGTTACGAAAATGAATCAATTCTGTCTGACTTAATTTACGTGAACTTGCAAAATTAATCAATTAATTTATTCGCAAATGCGAACATACTGCCAGATGGGCAACAACAAGAAAAACAAGAGAAATACACAAAAGAAACAGAGCTAGAGTGGCAAGGGGGAAACACAAGAAATTGGACGGATACAATGTCCAGAAGGGATAATTATTTTCACCACTCTTACCCTATTGTCACGACCGGTGTAGCATTTCTCTACCCTACCGGTGTGCCAAACAAGAGGAGGACTAGAATCTCGTAAGAGAATCAAGTCTCCCTCCTTGAGATTTGGGTGAGCGAGCTGCCACTTCCCTCTCCTCTGAAGTGAGTTTAAATACTCCAGTCTCCACCATTTCCAAAATTTGTTTCTTAGAGCTTCGACTCTTTTCCAAAGAATGGGCAAGGAAAGGTCAAGCTTACGGTCGATGAGAGTTGGCGGAGCATTCAATGAGCTACCTATCAAGAAATGACCAGGAGACAATGGAAGTAAATCGGAAGGGTCGTTAGACAAAGGAGATAAGGGACGGGAATTGACAGTGCCCTCAATAAGAATCACAAGGGAATTGAACTCTTCGAAAGATAGGATGGAATTTCCTATGGTTCTCTTTAGATGAGTTTTGGTCAGTTTAACGCAAGCTTCCCACCTACCACCATGATAGAGAGCGTATGGGGGAATGAAGTGCCATTTAAAATTCATTAAATGCACATAGTTTGATAGTTGCTCGTTGGCAGAGAGAGAACAGAGTGCTTTCTTCCACTGCTGAGAAGCACCAAGAAAATTTCTGGCGTTGTCAGAAAAAACTTCGGAAGGAATACCTCTTCTGGCAACAAAGCAGAGAGAAAATAGAAAGTGAAAGCATTGGTGACCAATTCAAGGTGAATAGCACCAGTAACCATACACACAAAGAGTGCAATGTACAACTTGCCAAGAATTTTACGTTTGGCTTTGAGGCTGTTAATTCGGTATATGAATGGACCAGCATAATCGGTACCAGTAAGAAGAAAAGGTCTGCTAGGAGCAGAACGAAATGAAGGGAGATCAGCTATAAGTTGTTGAGGAAACTTAGGTTTGGCTTTAAAGCAAGGAATACACTTTCTTACAACAAAAATTACTTCGTGCATGCCATTGATGGGCCAGTACTGCTCACGAATCAAACATAAGAGAGTGCGAGTACCAACGTGTAAGTGTTGGTAGTGAAACTGACGAATTATAAGTTTGGTAACGTGATGCTTAGAAGGAAGAATTATGGGGTGCTTCTTATCTTCTGAGCAATCAGAAAAAGATAGCCTACCACCTACTCTCAATAATCCATTATTATCAAGAAAGGGGCATAGAGCAAATAGTCTGTTCCGTTTTTTTAGGGGTAGACACTTGGATAGAGAATTAATTTCTTCAGAAAAAAAATCATGCTGAGTGAGCAAAAAAATTTTGGTTGTAGTGGATTGTAATTCAAAAGTAAAAAGAAAAGCTTGAGGAATCAAGGGTTTGTCTAACCCAAAGAATTTCCATCGAAGCAGGTAAGCTACAATGCGAATTAGCTTTTGAAAGGAGGAATAACTTTCAAGCAATGAAGGGGTAACATCGGATACAAAAGAAGAAGCGACTTGACGAGTTTCAGGAACTTTCGTTTAGGTAGAAGAAGGAAAGGCAGGCCAAAAGGAAGGTTCTTGTAACAACCAATTTGGACCATGCCAGTCGAGACTAGATTTAGCTAGCTGTTGTGGAAGACATCCACGAGAGATGATGTCAGCTGGGTTTTCCTTACCAGAGACATGTTTCCATTGAGAAGAAATAGAAAGAGTTTGAATTTTTTTCACTCTGTTCGCGACGAAGGATTGCCAGTGGGAAGGGGGTTTCATAATCCAAGCCAACGTGATAGCAGAGTCAGTCCAGTAATATGTGTGACTGAATTGACAATTAAGATTAGAGATGAGTTTTTTAGACAATTCATTTGCGGGAAGGGCAGCGTATAATTCTAAGCGAGGCAAAGAAACAGTTTTCAAAGGGGCTATCTTTGATTTGGCACAAATTAAGTTAGAAAAGGAAGGAGGAGTACTACGACTTACAACATAGGCACAGCATCCATATGCCTTAATGGAGCTATCTGCAAACAGATACAGCTCTAAGTTAGAAGAGAAAGAAGTAGGGATTAGAACCCTTGGGATTTCTATAATAGACAGATTGCAAAGATGAGAAAGAAAGGAAAGCCATCTTTCCAAAAGAGAAGGAGGGATAGGATCATCCCAATCGGTTTTTAGAGACCATAATTATTGCATGAACATTTTGGCTTTAACTATGACAGGAGCTATGAACTGAAGAGGGTCATAGATTTTGACGATTTCAGAAAGAACTTGTCGCTTGGTTTGAGGAAGGAGGATACCAGTGAAGTCCCAAAACTTTAGTAGAATTATCGGTGGGTAACAGCTCGACATGTGTGTCAGAGTTGCCATTAGATATGAGCTGAGCTAGTACATCCTGAAAATTAGAATTCCATTTATGTAAGGAAAAACCTCCTCCATGAAGCAATGCATGGAGATCTCGTGAGTGCTCAAGTGCTTCAGAAGGAGAGTTAAAAGAATGCAGAAAATCATCCATATCGAAGGATTTTTTTAGATCAGAAATATCGGAGGAAAAGAGACCAGAATCTTGTTCAGCGAGATGCTTTAGAGTGCGTATGGCCAAGAAAACGGATGGTTTCAGACCATAGGTAATAGTTCTTAATTTAAAGATTTTGATGGGTTTTAAAGGGCTATCACGCCATAATATTTGCTGTAGGTTTTGTTGCTCAGAATCAATCAGTACTTGCCTATATATTTGCTTGATATCGGCTATGACGCCAACAGGAAATAAGCGAAAGTTGAGTAAAACAGAAGAAAGATCAGACTGAATGGCTGGACCTGTCAATAAAGTAAATCAGAAGAAAGATCAGACTGAATGGCTGGACCTGTCAATAAAGTATCGTTTAAAGAAATGCCATTAGAGTCAGGGGCAGAACCATTGAAAACAACTCGAATGTGTTGCCTAGTGGAAGGATTTTTCCACACAGGGTGATGATTTAAATAAACACTATAGTCCGAAAGGGTTTGTTTGTTAAGAACTTCCATGTGACAGAGGCTTCGTAGTCTTCCATGAATTCTATGTATTGAGCTTTGGCAGAAGAATCTTGCTTTAACCGATTTTCAACAGCAAACAAAGCTTTAAGAGTGCGGGGATGCGAATTTACCAAAATGGGAGGGGAAGGAATGCGAGGCATAGTGACAACAAACTCACCATCTGAGTTGCGAGTGGTGGTTGCAAGATTAAGTTGTTTACAAAAGTCATCTTCTGTAGAAGACGAAAGTGTGGAATCGATGGACTCAATTTTCCAAAATTTCTCTAAATTGTTGTTCAACTCAGTGTGAGTTAGATGACATTGTGAAGAAGACTGCACAGTGGCAAGCGGGATAGGACCTGTGACTAACCAACCAAACTTGGTGTGGTGGGCGTAGATGCTAGAGGTAATATTGATTCTAGAAGGTAGCAAATTTTGCCAAAATACATTAGCACCTAGCAAAATACCGACTGGGGCACTCTGATGATAATAGGGATCAGCTAATTTCAAATCAGAAGGAAAGTGCCAAGTGTCAATTGAAAAAGAATGACTGGGAGTCGGGGCTCCAATAACAGGGATAGACAAACAGTTCAAACGAAGGTTAGTACCCGATTGTACTGAATCCTTAATGTTAAGCTTTACAAATTGCAAAGAAGTAGTTGTTAATAACAGATATCTCTATAGAAGTGGTATGAGGTTTTAGATTTAATTTCTTAACCAAAGAAGAGGTTATGAAATCGTGAGTGGCAGCATTGTCGAGAAGAGCTCGAACGGAATGCCAATTGCCCTTGGAATCTTGGACCTGAAGTCGCACAGTAGATAACAAAAACTGAGTACTGCACCAAGAATTAGCAGTCTGACTATAGGTTTGAGCACTTGAGTCAGAATGAGTGCCAGAGGTAAGGTAAGACTTACTGCTGGACGCTACGTTGGTTTGAGAGGTTGAAGAAACATCACTCTCTAAAGGTTTATTTTGAGGATGCTTAAGTTTAGGTTTTTCAAACCGGTGTAATGAGGAGTGATGACGTAATTTGCAATGTATGCAGACACCTTTAGAAGAACAGATTGATACTGCACGCTTGTCCGAAAGACAATTGAAACAACATTTGTGTTGAGTTACAACTTTCCTACGGTCATCAACTGACATAGATTTAAAAGAAGAACAAGCATAAAGACGATGCAAATTATTGCAAAGAAGGCAAGTTTGCAAAGTACTTTGGACTGAAAATACTTGAGACCGTGAAGATTTTTTGTTAAGAGTAGTCTTGCAGAGTGCACCTTTGCTAGACCTAGGAAGTTCAGCTTGTTGAGTGACAGCGGAAATTACCTGACAACGATTCTTTATGAAGGTAACCAAAGTGTGAAATGTGGGATCAGGTTGATCAATTAAATCTGATTCCCATGCCTTTAAAGTTTCGGAGTCGAACCTGGAAGTTGTGAGATATATCAAGAATAAATTCCAATGTTCGACGGGTTGCTTTAAGTGCTCTAGTGCACGTACATGGATCTCCACAGTGTCTCCTAAATGGCGTAAAGATGAAAGATTATCAGTACAACAAGAAGGGAGGTTAAACAGGGCAGTGATGTGCCTATGGATCCGAAGTTTGGGATTTCCATATCTCTGTTGTAGCAAGTCAAAGGCAACAGAGTAGTTCTCTGAGGTTAGAGGGAGTGCCTCTATGAGCTTAGGTGGGCGACCCTGTAAGACAGACTTCAAATAATGAAACTCTTGTATAGGAGGTATCGAAGAATTACTATGAACTAGGGAAACAAACAGTTCCTCAACGGAATCCCATCTTTGCTCATTAACAGAAAAGGTCAGCAGCCAAATCCTTGGTAAAATGGGTTTGGCAGGAATGACAGGTTGGTCTTTCTGCTTGTTAGTTAGAGTGCTGATTAAAGCTTAGCTTCAGCAAAGCCTTCAAAATAACTATTTTCCACCTCACAGCGATCTTGCTCGTGGGCAGTCTACAAGCTCAATTTCAGTTTGCAAAGAGGTATATGATTTGAAGTCATTCTGATATAATTTAAAATCTTTCAACCAAAATGCTTAGAGAATGGTCATCAAGACTTTTTTCAAGTAAAAAGGAGCGAAACTTAGTTAACTGTATCTTAAGAATGGCACGAGTGCCCAGTAACTTTTCAGTGGTGGCCATGGCAGAGACTGAAGTATCACTCACCCGTACTTCCAGTGAAGTTGATGGTAATGAGGACACGTCAGATTTGACAGCAGGAGAGGGCTGCGGCAGCGTGGCAGAGTCCTGCTCCTTCTCCAACTTAAAGGAATCCGTTGCAGCTGTGAAAAGTCAGACAGTATTAGAAGGGTTTTTACCATGAAGCAACGTGCTCTCAAAGAAATGACACAAGTTAAATTGTGAAGTTAACAGAACTAGTCCCATGGGTATCTGCACCATAAAATTGTGGTGTGGTTAGTTACCACGAACCATTGGATCAACCAATTAAAAGTTTCCAGTATCAGACAGAACTCTTCAATACATTCAGTCGAAATAGATTTGAGCGTTAAGATATATGAGGGACATATCAGCAAGAACAAATGCAAGACAAGAGAGAGAGAGCATGTTGCTTTGATATATAAATATATTTATTTGCAAACAGTTCAACAGATGAAAAATATATATATCCTTAATAAATTATCCTTAAGCATTTGAAAAGAAATTTTGATGGATGAACAAGTTGACATAGCCAAGAAACATTTTCTTGACAGTGCTTGGGGGTGAGCCCAGCACTAAAAGCATCTTTGAATTTTAGGAGACCTTGTCGCATTAATTTGACAAAGGGAAAAGCAAAATTGTGAAAATAGCTTTCATAAATATTAAGCACTTGGGGCCTTAATCCAAGATACTTTTGACACCAGAAAGGAAGGCTTGACAAAAGGTGAAATACCCTCATAAAGAGAAAACACTCGTGACAGTTACACAAAAGCATTTACCACGAAAGAGAAGAACAGAAAGAAAGGCATAGCCTATAAAGCTATAAAGGGGCTATGACGGCCAGAGAACCAATCCTGCCGCACCTTGAAGAAGTGAAAGTTGTGAAAACAGTTTTGAAAGGGAGGCATAGCCTAAAGAAGGGGCTAAGACGGTCAGGGATCCAATCCTGCCGCACCTTATGAAAACAATCGTATGCTTTTAAGCAAAGGCAAGCCGATAAATCATTCCTAAAAGGAAAAGGCCAAGGTGAGCCGTTACGTCAATCTTGCTTCGGAATTCATGAAGAAGAATAGAGTAACTATGTTCAAGAAAGGCAACTAGAGGCATGTAGATTTATGAAAAACATAATGCTTGAAGGGCACACTTGAGAAAAATGCACACAGAGTTTATAAACAGTATCAATGTTACAGTACTTAACTTTGCGGTTGCGTAGATTAGCAACTTTAGTAGAATGAAGCACATAGTCGAAGACATTAAATAGGTGCCAAACATGGTATGTTTAAGCACACGTAAAAGTTGAAGCACTTTCAGTTTGAAGCATTAGAATGTTGTAGAATGCACAGAAAAGAGAGCTTCCTAGTAGAAGCTGTAGAAGGTGAAAACATAGGTAGCTATTACATTTGAAGAAGGTGCATAACGAAACTGTTTTTCATTGCACTATTGATGCGAAGTTTGCACGTGAAGAATGTCCATTTCACAAACATGTCATTTGGAACATGAAGATTGTGATCAAGTCAGATCACGAAGCTAAGATGTCTTGGAGATATTATGAAGTTTGAAGCAAAGTTTCTTGAAGCAGAACTACTATGTTACATTATAGTACGATGATTTTTAAGTCCGGTGTTTCAAGACTGGTGAACAGCACTGCGTCTGCAAGGAAAATCACACAGATCCAGTCCGGCAAGCCGTTTAAATAGGTGACAGGGTCTTTTTCTAGCACATTCTGCGAGGTGTAATGGAGAAGACGTGCTGTGATTGGCCGAAGCTTGGAGGCCGACCAATAAGAGCGTAGCCATGGCTGCCAGTCTGTCTTGAGTATACTCGGCGTGTGGAATGAACGTAATGTATCACTAAAACACTTGGAGAAATGTCTTAAAAGCAACCATGGCTTATGAAATAATACGTAAGTAATTTACATCATACTTAATTTGAAATAGAAGCACGATTACAAAATGAAAGTTCGCTACCACGTGGTGATCGTAAGAGGTTACGAAAAAAATCAATTTTGTCTGACTGACATAATTTACGTAAACTTGCAAAATAATAAATTAATTTATTCGCAAATGCGAACAATGCTTTCTTTTGCTCACCTGCAACGTTCTGGAACTGAACGTCAATTTTGACTACTCACGACTCCCTGGAAAGTTAATGTTTTTACTGGCAGATGCCACTAGATGACGGGAGAAGAGGATAAGAAACATTCTTAGACAGAAACTCATTTACGATAAATTTGGCGCTTACAACGTCCTGGTGGGGACCCATTCAATGCAGTATAGTTCCTTAAGGAAGAGGGCAGCCAGCAGGTGTGTAGCAGTTAGAGTGCTCCAACTTATCCTCATGTTTTATCAAGAAAGGTCAGTGTATGGCTCCAACAAGATCGTCGATCAATTTAAAACAATTGACGACTCGTGTGTGGACTCGGACCTGAAGGAACACCTCATGGCAGTTTGCAAACTCAATATATCATCTCTCACATGGTGTGGAAGCGAGGGGCTGATAATAGTCACGGCATCCAGGTAGAGGGCGCCCAGCGCTGCGCGTGTTGCCAGACCGCCCACTACGTTGTTACAACTCGTGGTGTTGTCTGTGGCTTCTCAGTGGAGATAGGGAGATGAACCCAGGACCGAATTAGGTGTGTATAATTTGTGATTCGAAGGGTCGTGTGAATCAGTTATTTGTGACATGTACATCTTGCCTCTCTCAAGCGCATAGAACTTTCGCAAAAATCGGTGCTTAAAAACACAAAATAGTCACCTCTGGGAAACAATCGTGGCTGTGTTGGAACGGTTCCTTACCCCAGTTCTCTAACTCATTTTTTAATACGTCGTCACAGAGTGTAAATAGTGTAGATAGTGACTTAACACTCAAGGATGGCAAGGCATTGTTCATTTTTTCCTTCACTGCCCGAAGTGTAACGTGTCCCTCCAAACAACCGGTCCTGCATTCTTGTCTCACAGCACTTGATCCATCAATTGTGTGTTCAGGGTAGACATGGCTGAAGAAATCCACTAACGACCCACAAATATTTCTGGAAACATACACCATGTTCCGCAAAGACCGGACCTAGACATCAAGGGGAGGGGTACTGACAGCCATGAAACCAGAGTTAAGGCCTGCTCGCCAACGGGAGCTTGAAACTGATGCTGAGCCTGTGTGGGTGGAATTCACGTGTGCGAACAATACATTTCTTATAGGCTCTGTATACCGAGCTCCAAATTCAGCTCAGCACATCGATGATGAACTTTTGGAGTCCCTCCGTCATGTACAATACATCCAGCAAACATACCAGGCCATTTACATAACAGGTGATTTTAATTTAGAAAGAGACTGGCAAAATTCTCTTCCCACTCCCAAAGATCCCACAGGTAACGAGTTCCTTACCGCATTCTACGACTTATTCCTTGACCAATTAATAACCGAAGCAAGTTGCATCACACAAACTACACGGTCCACAATAGACCTATTCCTCACAAGCCTTCCTTCCTCCATACAGTAAGCTGAAGTCATCCCCGGTTTCAGTGATCATGCAGCCATCTTTACCACATTGCATTACAATAAACCACGCAGCAAGAGCACAGTGAGGACAGTATACAATTACAAAAAGGCAGACTGGAAAGTGATATCATCTTTATTCCTCACACACCTTCCCACCCCATGTATTCTGGACACCAGTGACATCAACTCAGTGCGGCACGCCTGGCGAAATTGCTTCTTTGAATGTGTGGATATGGTTATACCGAAAGTAACCATTAGTGGAAAGAAAAATTCTCCATGGGTAACGAAGGAAGTCATTAAAATGCTTAGAAAAAGAAACATATTATACAAGAAATGGAAAAGTTGCTCAACTGACATCATGCGGAAAAAATACAAGAACGAGAGGAACCAAACAAATAAATTAATTCGCGAAACACACGACAATTATATTCACAAAATAAGCAACACCAGTGAAATGTGGAAATTCTTGTCGAGAAGACATGGCACCACAGCGCCAGCCTTGTTTCACTGTAATGGTACATTCCTCAGTACACCACAAGACATTGCAACAGTCTTCAGTGACACTTTCAATCAGAACTATTCTAAGCCGGATACGATCGTGAACCTGCATCTGCCAAGGTCATCACTTCCACCCCTCTCTCTCTACAAACCTGTACTTCACAACATCTTAGGTGATTCAGAGCCTGCGGAAGATTCGACCACATGCTGCAACCGGCCCAGATGATGTTCCCGGGCGGATCCTGCTGCAGTGTGCCGAAGCATTAGTGCCCTCCCTGTGTGTGTTATTCAACCTGTCAATCATCCAAAGTTCTGTGCCATGTGGGTGGAAATGTGCTAATGTGGTGCCAATCTATAAGCAAGGTGACAGAGAAAATGTTGCAAATTACAGACCAGTGTGTCTTAACATCTGCAATCTGTAAATGTATGGAGCGGCTAGCAGCAAACAGTGTGTTGGGATTCCCGCGGGAGAACAATCTGCTCGCCCCAAATCAGCACGGTTTTCTTCCTGGTCGTTCTTGCACTACACTATTGACAAAAGTCATTGATGAGTTTCAGTTCTACTTGAATCTGCCAGAAGTGTAACAAGTAGACTGTATCGCACTGGACTGGGCTAAGATCTTCGATCAAGTGTCTCATGAGAGACTTTTGTTAAAGCTACAGCAGCTTAACATACAGGGTAGCTTACTGGCATGGGTGAGGTCATTCCTAGAGGGCTGAACGCAGTGTGTGGGGTACGGAGGAGCTCGATGACAGGCTGTTCAAGTTACTTCTGGAGTGACTCAGGCTTCTGTGATCGGACCTCTTCTCTTCACTATATATGTGCTCGATCTTCCTAGCTGTGTCACCTCATCAATGTCACTATATGCAGATGACACCGTGCGGCTATACAGGTGCATTAAAAGTGAAGAAGATTTCCTCTCTCTTAAATCAGATCTGCACAACTTATCGCTGTGGTGATCAGTGATTAGTTGAAATATAAATGAAAAAAAAAAATGTAGACACATAAGAATAACTAGGTCAAAAAAAAAAAACATTGAGGATGAATACAAAATTATGAACAGTGTCATCCCACAGTGCACAAACTTAAAGTTAATAGGACTAACAATCTTCGACACCATGGTGTCCACAGAATTTTCAATGTCAATTTTCCTGACTTTTCCTGACCATTTTTCAACAGAATTCCTGACTCGCAAAGTCATCGTAACATCGGAAAAAAGGTTTATTGCGCAAATATATATTTTTTATTTGCTGCCTCCATAGCTGCCCAATGCTTGCCTCTTTATTCATTTAAAATACAAAATAAAGTAAATATAATGCAATAATACATAAATCAAAGTAGGCTACTTAATAACCTAAGCTATAGTGATGGGGTCGCCACATACCTACGCCAAAAAAGCGTACAAAAATAGGTAAATCAGGATTTTACTATGATGTAGGCCTACTCTAAAAATGGAAACTTACCATAATGTCCAGTGAGTTATTGCTTTTATCTTTTAGTTGCTTTTAGTTGAAATAGTAACATCAAAATATGGCCGTAAAACATAAAATACTATATGGTTAATATAAAATCCCTGACTTTCTAACACTTTTCGCAATTTTTCCCTGACTTACGCCATTTTTTCACACTTTTTCCTGACTTTTCCTGATCAAAAACAAAATTCCTGACTTTTCCTGCCTGTGGACACCATGGACACCCTGAATTGGAATATTCAAAGTGAAGAGGTAAGATGTAAGGCCATCAATGTTCTGAGTTTCTTGTACAGAAACATGAGAGGTTGTAAACCCAGAGCTTTAAGGACAGCTTACCTATGCATGGTCCGTCCGATATTAACGTACGACTTACCTGCTTGGCATCCCACTACAGCGGAAAACATGAACAAACTGCAGCGTGTACAGCGCCGCGCAGAGAGGCTAATAGCTCATCATTCCTCTTCCTCTTTGTCAAAATTTCCATCTATAGAGGCAACAGCCAAACAAACTGATTTGATTTTCCTCAAAAAATCCCTCACAGGTTCCATTAATCGCTGGGGTGATCTGTGATGAGTTGTTGCCGACTGTCATTGGCATATCACACAGTTCGGAGAAAACGCGGTGTAACTCTCATTCCACCCTTCGCTCGTAGCATTGCCTACCTGACAGGTTTCTATGGCCGCTCTGCGTGGTTATGAAATACGCTGCCAGGGGATGCCAAGATCTTGCCTCTTCAGAAATTCAGGCCGTACATAAAAAGGTACATTGTATATGATACCAAATGCTTTCAATAATGGAACGAGCCTCGGACAGGATGGATTTAATAGACGACACGGCTTTACACACGGACTAAGATTTGGAACTTTAAACCTAAGAACGCTGACGGGGAAGGTGGAGGAGATAGTGGATATGATGGAAAGAAGGAAGTTGGATTTATTGGGATTGGCAGAAACAAAGTGGAAAGGGGAAGGAAGGAGAGAACTGAGAAAAGGCTATAGACTGTACTGGAGTGGGAACGAAGAGGGAAAGAGGAATGGAGTGGGAGTAGTAGTACGAGATGGTTTAAAAGAAGAAGTGAGGAGAATAAGTGATAGAATGATGAAAGTGAAAGTAGCACTGAGGGGAGAGACCGTAGAAATAGTGCAAGTGTATGCTCCACAAGTAGGCTGCGCCTCTGAAGAGAAGGAGGAGTTTGAAGAGGAATTGCAGAAGCAGCTGGTCGGAAGAAATATGATTGTTATGGGGGATCTCAATGCCCATGTAGGAAGTGAAAGACAAGGTTATGAGAGTGTTCTAGGACCAGAGGGTTGGGGCAGAAGAAATGAGGAAGGAAAGAGACTGTTGGACTTCTGCCAGAGGAACAGCCTGCTAGTTGGGAACTCCTGGTTTAAGAAAAGAGAGAGCCACACAATCACATGGTACAGAGATGACTTGACCAGGAAGTCGGTGGTCGACTATATACTGTATGAGAAAGAACTAAATAAGAACATCACGGACATCAAGGTTATACCATCGGAGAACCTGGATAGCGACCATCGATTGCTGGTAATGAACCTGAGAGGCAGTAAGGAGAAGAAAGGGACTGAGAACCAGGAAAGACGTATAAGGATATGGAAACTGAAAGAAGGGGACAGAAGGGTCGAGTACCTCAAAATGGTAAAGGAAGGGATTCCAACAGATGAAGAAAGAGGGGTGGAAGAGGAATGGGCTACATTTAAGAAGACACTAGTAGGTGCAGCAGAAGCAGTATGTGGGAGGACAAGTAGTAAGAAGAGGTGGAAGGAAACACCATGGTGGAATGAGAAGACAAAAGATATAGTAAGGGAAAAGAATAGAGCCTTTAGGAGGTGGTATCAAAATAGGACGGTAGAGACAAGGGAAGAGTACCAGGAAAGAAAGAAGGAGGCGAAGAGAGTAGTGGCTGAGGAGAGAAGAAAGTGGATGGAAGAGTGGACAAAGATGATGAAGGAGGATAGTGAAGGTACAAAAAAGGTCCTGTATGGGATGGTAAAAACTAAGAGGCAGAAGGATCCTACGGATTATGTTTGAATGGTGAACAAAAGGGGACAAGAGATAGAAAATAGGGAAGAACTGAAGAAAATGTGGAAAGAATATTTTGAAGAACTTCTGAACCCGAATGGAAAAGATGGTGAGGAGGAAGAAATCGGGGAAGAGGAAGATGAACTGCAAACAGAAAAGGACTTAACATGGAAAGAAGTGGAAGATGCAGTGAACAAGATGAAAGGAGGGAAGGCACCGGGTGTGGATGAGTTGAGTGTGGAGATGGTGAGAGCAGCAAGAGAGGTGGGGATACAGTGGTTGTACCGAGTGATGAGGACAGCATGGAAGGAAAGGAAGACCCCAGAGGACTGGAAAAAGGAATAATTGTCCCGATCTTCAAGAAAGGTAGTAGAACAGATTGCAGAAACTATCGGGGAATAACACTGATGAGTCATTGTGCAAAGATCTTCGAGAAAGTTTTGGAAAAGAGAATTAGGACAAGGATAGAAGGAGGGATGAGGGAAGAACAACATGGCTTCAGAGCAGGAAGGTCCACAGTGGATTTGATTTTTGCTGTAAGGCAGTTACAAGAACAGCACTATGAGTATGGAACAGATCTACTGATGGCCTTCCTGGATATTGAGAAAGCATATGACAGTGTATGCAGAAACAAAGTGTGGAAGTCCCTGGAGGATAGAGGAGTAGAGAAATGGACTATAAAGAGGATAAAGGAGATGTACAAGGGAAGCGTGAGCTGTGTGTAAGTGGGAGGAGAGAGATCAGACTGGTTGGAACAGAGAAACGGCCTGAAACAAGGAAGTGCCTTGTCACCGTTACTTTTCATTGTGGTGATGGATGACATAATGACCCGAGTGGCACAAGTAATTGGGGAAGGAAAGATGAAAGCAATGGTGTTTGCAGATGATTTGATGATTTGGGGAAACGAGGAGGAGGAGGTACAGGAACAGTTGGATGTGTGGGAAGGAATAATACAAGGATATGGGATGAAATTTAGCATAAATAAGAATGAGATGGTGATCACAACAAGGAAGAAGGAAAGAACCACAACGGGAATAACAATTGGTGGGGAACAGCTGAAGAAAGTGGAGAGTTTCAAGTATCTAGGAAGCCTGATACAAGAGAATGGAAGAAACGATAGAGAAATAAATGAGCGGGGGAGGCAGGCAGAAGCATTTCGGAGGAGTGTGAGAAGCATGTTATGGAGCAAGGATGTCCCTCAGAACAGCAAAAAGATCATATATCGGACGTACTATGTCCCTATCCTGACGTATGCCTCGGAGACCTGGGTTATGAAAGGAAGGGAGAAGAGCAAAATACAGGCCAGTGAGATGAGGTTCTTGAGAAGCAGTATTGGAGCTACAAAGATGGACAGAATAAGAAATGAGAGGACCAGAGAATTAATGAAGGAGGAACCATTACAGGATGGTATAGAGAAGTCTAGACTTAGATGGTATGGACATGTAAAACGAATGGAGGAGAAGAGGATACCCAGGAGGATACACGAGACGAAGTGGGAAGGAAAGAGACCGAGAGGAAGACCGAGAGACAGGTGGCTGAAGGGGGTGGAAGAAAGCGTGAAGAAGAGAGGAGAAGACTGGACAAGGGTGGAGGCTGAGAGATGGTGGGAAGACAGAAGACGTTGGAGAGGCTTGTGTTCCAAACAGACCCGGCCAGTGGCTGGAAACTGTGCAAGATGATGATGATGATGATGATGATGATGAGTGATTAATTGTCTCGACAAATGAATGAATGTATGGAGTGATTGAGGTGATGAAAGTGCGAGCGTGAGCGAACTATGTTAATATTCTAAATATGTAAATAATGCAAATATCTTCGTAAATCATGTAAATATTGCAAAACCAAATGTAGATGTAAATTGTGCCAGTGAAACATGTAATATGTATGTGGGGCTTGCTCTTTTTTACTAGGCATTCCATACTTCTGTTTGATTTATGGTAAATAAATAATAATAACATGCCTTATATCTGAATTAGGCCTACCTTTCACATTCTCCAAAACAAAATTTGAGGATTCATTTTCCCTCTTAGGTTGACAAATCATTAGCAGTTCATTCTTCCTTTTATTTACTTTGCTATCAGTCCTATGTTTGAATTTTTCTATGTAACCATCCAGCTTCTCCAGAAAATCGGGATTCTGCTCCACATCACTTTCAGTTTCATTGACAGTGTCATAACTGCTTGTTTGTCTACCAAGATCTGCAGACTTTTCTGTATTTACATCTGATTCTGTCAATTCATCTGGAACATCAAAACACTGTAATATATAATACAGCTGACACAAAACAAACAAGATTTCATTAAGTTACAATGTGCATTTCTTAATGAGCTGCATTATAATTCTATTCAAACAGTTAAATATATTAAAGAAGAATGAAATGTGGATTAGAACTTTTATAGCAACAATCATATTACAATTGATACAAAATGAGATACCTTCGTGAAACTTATTTAAGTTCTTTGGTGCAGACATCAGTGTTGTGTATAACTCATTACTAGTGATGTAATGAGTCACGAGTTGGGACATGTGGACACAACAGGATTTCCTTATCTAGATTAACCGTCCTCTAAACAGGATTAGCCCGATCCCATTCCCACAACTAGATAATATCATTTGTGGTCATTGAGATAGTTGGTGTGTTTTAAATTACTGCATTGTGTGAGTGAAGCAGGCAGTGTAAATACTGTCCTTGGTTCTTGAAAGTGTACACTAGCAATGAAAGTCTTGATTCTTGTATTTTTGTTGGTTGTATTATGACCGAAAGTCATGAAATGAAAGGAGGAGAACAAACATTTTAACAGTATTTGAATATAGAGAAATTCCTAGTGATGGGAGAAGTTGTTGAAGATGATTATTAAAAAAATATATGTATTATTATAGAAGGGAAATAAAGGATTCGGACAGGATGAAATGACTTTGGATGAACAAAAATCTATTCAATAAATGTTGTTTCATATGAGGGGCTTGGGCATCATGGTCATTTAGCCCCATACACTTGGGTGGGTGTAGATTTTGTCTCATAGCCTGTGTTATTGTGGTGTCTGTAGTAGTTTTAGTGTGCCTATTTGAAATTCAGGTGAGGATTGAGAAAGAGGTGGCCATGGCCTAAGTCAGGAACCATCACAGCTATACCATACCAAATCATTTTAATATACAGTAATCAATATTTTATTAACACAACTCAATATCGCATCCAAAGACATTCCAAAGACACTACACTCAAAGATAACAAAACCAAAACTATGTAAATCAAAACACTGTCTATTTTCTACAGGAAGTCGATTGCTCGAACGAGCTTTAGTTCACTTTCTCCACATTCTCCCACCTTGCAAAAGGTAGTCTTGCAACACACACTCATAAACTGAAGTAAACATTCCAAAATTATAGTTGAACATTGAGCTCAGGAATGTGAACCACTATAAGTCTAGTTTCTTAAGTTGCCTAACAGTTCTCCCACAACGAGTCTTCAATTCACTCTCCTTTTCAGTTCCCGAGTTACTGCAGGGAATATCTTCATTAAGGACCGGCTCACTTAGTCGGTGTTGTGAAGTGATGATAGAATCACCTTTGTTAGGACAGTTTATCTCTAACGAATAAAGTCGCTGTACTGGACGAAGTAGAATGCCAGTTGCTCTCTTAATTTTAACCAGACGAGTCACATTGTCTCTTCCAGGTAACAGCTCCACCACTCTTCCTAAGGGCCAGTTGATCCGTTTCTTGTTGTCGCTCTCCACCAGTACTATGTCTCCTACTTGTATGGATCCCTGTTGCTTTTTGCTCCGTGATCGGAGAAATCCCAGGTATTCTTTTTTGAAGCGATTTCTCAGGCTCTCCCGAACAGCTTATAGATAACGCCATCTGTCGTTTAAACTGCTCGTTTGAATTTGGTCTAAGTCGGTTACATCATTACCCTCTAGGCTCTGTAGGAACATGGAGGGTCTGAGTGGCTTGAGTTCATCTTCTTCAGAAAGATAAGTCAAAGGTGGGTTGTTCATCAGGTTCTCACAATCAGATAGAAGAGTACATATTTCCTCATAATTTAGGCAAGCTTTACCCAAATTATGGCGAAGCAAATCCTTTAGAATCTTAATCAACCTTTCCCAGAATCCTCCCCACCAGGCTGCAGAGGGAGGGTTCAGCTTCCATTTAATCTTCAGAAGACTGCACGTCCTCTCTATTTCAGTCCAATCCAATTGATCCATGGTTCTGCGAAGTCCGGTGAAATTCGTCCCATTATCCAAATACATGGTACTCACTCTTCCTCTTCTTGCTACAAATCGGCGTAGTGCTTGGATATATGCTACCGTACTAAGTCTTCTTCTTCTTCATCTTGCACAGTTTCCAGCTACTGGCCGGGTCTGTTTGGAACACAAGCCTCTCCAACGTCTTCTGTCTTCCCACCATCTCTCAGCCTCCACCCTTGTCCAGTCTTCTCCTCTCTTCTTCACGCTTTCTTCCACCCCCTTCAGCCACCTGTCTCTCGGTCTTTCTCTCGGTCTCTTTCCTTCCCATTTCGTCTCGTGTACTCTCCTGGGTATCCTCTTCTCCTCCATTCGTTTTACATGTCCATACCATCTAAGTCTAGATTTCTCTATACCATCCTGTAATGGTTCCTCCTTCATTAATTCTCTGGTCCTCTCATTTCTTATTCTGTCCACCTTTGTACCTCCAATACTGCTTCTCAAGAACCTCATCTCATTGGCCTGTATTTTGCTCTTCTCCCTTCCTTTCATAACCCAGGTCTCCGAGGCATACGTCAGGATAGGGACATAGTACGTCCGATTTATGATCTTTTTGCTGTTCTGAGGGACATCCTTGCTCCATAACATGCTTCTCACACTCCTCCGAAATGCTTCTGCCTGCCTCCCCTGCTCATTTATTTATCGTTTCTTCCATTATCTTGTATCAGGCTTCCCAGATACTTGAAACTCTCCACTTTCTTCAGCTGTTCCCCACCAATTGTTATTCCCGTTGTGGTTCTTTCCTTCTTCCTTGTTGTGATCACCATCTCACTCTTATTTATGCTAAATTTCAACCCATATCCTTGTATTATTCCTTCCCACACGTCCAACTGCTCCTGTACCTCGTCCTCCATGTTTCCCCAAATCATCAAATCATCTGCAAACACCATTGCTTTCATCTTTCCTTCCCCAATTACTTGTGCCACTCGGGTCATTATGTCATCCATCACCACAATGAAAAGTAACGGTGCCAGTGCACTTCCTTGTTTCAGACCGTTTCTCTGTTCCACCCAGTCCGATCTCTCTCCTCCCACTTTCACACAGCTCACGCTTCCCTTGTACATCTCCATTATCCTCCTTATAATCCATTTCTCTACTCCTCTATCCTCCAGGGACTTCCATACTTTGTTTCTGCATACACTGTCATATGCTTTCTCAATGTCCAGGAAGGCCATCAGTAGATCTGTTCCATACACATAGTGCTGTTCTTGTAACTGTCTTACAGCAAAAATCAAATCCACTGTGGACCTTCCTGCTCTGAAGCCATGTTGTTCTTCCCTCATCCCACCTTCTATCCTTGTCCTAATTCTCTTTTCCAAAACTTTCTCGAAGATCTTCGCACAATGACTCATCAGTGTTATTACCCGATAGTTTCTGCAATCTGTTCTACTACCTTTCTTGAAGATCGGGACAATTATTCCTTTTTTCCAGTCCTCTGGGGTCTTCCTTTCCTTCCCTGCTGTCCTCATCACTCGGTACAACCACTGTATCGCCACATTGCGCTCAGGAATGTGAACCACTATAAGTCTAGTTTCTTGAGTTGCCTAACAGTTCTCCCACAACGAGTCATCAATTCACTCTCCTTTTCAGTTCCTGAGTTACTGCAGGGAATATCTTCATTAAGGACCGGCTCACCGTACTAAGTGAAGTGATCAATTCCAGATGTACAGCCCGATAAAATGCAGAAGTGAATGTCACAATCCATCCCTTTCCTCCTCCTCGTAGAAACACAGGGCCGGCCAAGTCTGTGCCCGTGATCTGGAAACACTCGATGCCTTGATTCGATCCTGTGGCAACGGAGGAAAAGATACCTCAAAACCCTTAGCAGAGTTACGACAGATCACGCATTTCCGAACAACTGCAGCTACCATCCTTTTTCCTCTAATTATCCAAACCCTTTGGCGCAACAAAACGAGCAGTGTGCGCGTCCCAGCATGGTTATGGAATCGATTAAATTGTTCAATCATTCTTTCAACCATCACATGTTTTGATGGAAGTACAACTGGATAGGTATACTCAGGAGTGTCATCAGAATCAATGACTCTTGACTTAATGCGTAGAATTCCTTCATCGTCTGTGAACACCTCCAGATTCTTCAATTGTTCTTTTCTCTCTTCTTCATAAAGCGTTTCATTCTGGATAAGGAAGTCCTGTTTCTTCTCAGCATTGAGAAACTCTTCGCTATCAATTTTCGTAGATACGTGGTCTCTACGATTCCTTTGTTTCAATCTCAAAATCCAAGCAATGGTCCTAACGATTTTGATGTCTCCAGAGAATCGTGAACTTAATTGCAGTAAAATCGTTTCCACAACAGTGTTCTTAGCAGCTACAACTGTTTTCCTCCTTTCCCTGTTGACTTCTTCCAACAATGGTTCAGGACGATTAAATACCCAATCTTCTTCTTTACATTTAAGCCAAGACGGACCCTCCCACCATCTGGATCTCCTAAGTTGTGATGGTGAACACCCTCTAGACAGGAGATCTGCTGGATTGAGACTGCCCGGTATGTGTCTCCATGAACTAGCCTTACTGTACTCAGGAATTTCCTTTACCCGATTCTCTACGAACACCGACCAAAGCCCTTTATTAGCAATCCAAGCCAAGACTACTGTTGAATCGGACCAAAACCCTGTGTGTATGTCATTTCGGTGTAGGCATCGAAGGCTCAACCGAGACATTCCAACTCCAAGGAGGGCTCCCATCAGTTCAAGGCGGGGTAGTGTCAGTTCTTTGAGAGGCGCCACTCTAGATTTAGCCATCAGAAGACTCAGTTTGATCTTACCTTCTTCTTCCGTTCTCAGAAATATGCAACAACCAAACGCTCTTTTGCTAGCGTCGACAAATACATGCAAAGTGCTGTTGTCGTTCAGGAAAATCCTTCTAGGTATCCGACAGTCGTGTAGGTATTGCAACTCCTGGGTCCATCGACAGAATTCCTCACAAATGTCTCCTGGTAAAACCTCATCCCATCCTATACTTTTCTGCCATGTCTTCTGTAGAATGAGCTTGGGAATCAGAGTTACTGGGGCCGAAAATACAATCAGATCAAATATTTTTTGCACGCTGGATAGTACCACTCTTCGGGTTACTAAACCTGTAGTCGGGCTGAAGTTACATCCAAGTTCATCTACGTCGCAATACCAACGAAGTCCTAAGACATTCTCAGTTTTACCACCACCACAATCAAAGGAATTCACCCATCCCCTCAAATTGAAACCTGCGGATAACATCAAATCTTGTGCCTTTGAAATAAAGGGTCCAATTTCTTCCCTTGAAGCAACTCCAGTAAGACATTTTTGTAGCTACTTCCTTCAAATGAGTTGGGGGTTCTTCCAGAAGGTTGTTCAGTACGGAAACCAATTGGAAGGGACTGGAACAGACATCATAAACCACCCTGCAATGCCGAAAAGTGGTGATCTTATCATTATCCCACCAGAGAAAACGAAGCATATCCCTGTCTTCAGGATCAATTATAATCTGCAGGAATGCCTTCTCTATATCAGTTATTAGACCTATAGGATAGGTTCGAAAATTGGTCAGCACTGATGGAACAAGGTCGATGAGGTTGGGTCCGGGCTCGAGGCAATCATTCAAGGAATGACCATTTCTGTCTTTGTTGGAAGCATCGAACACCGGCCTGATCTTTGTAGTGCCACCATCTTTCAGCACAGCTCTATGAGGCAAATAATGTGTAGGTCCATCCAAAACCTCGTTTTCAATACCTTCAATAATCCCTTTGTTTACCCATTCCTGTAACACTTCATCATAATCCTGAAATTTCTGCATCCCTCGTAACTTTCTTTAAGTGTTCAATAATCGTTTCTGAGAAATTTCACGATTCGTTTCCAGAGAAGTACAACCATCAATCCAGGGTAGTTTGACAATGTAGCGCCCAGATTCCTCTTCTCTCTTCACAGTTCTATCGAAGAACATCTGAACTTGTTCCCTTTCTTCCTTTTTTATCTGTTCGCCAGGATTTTTTATACCCAAAGTCTCAATTTCCCACAAATCCGCCACTCTTGTTGATTGAGTTAAAGTAAGTAGAGTGTAAGACGAGGCAATAGTTGAGGTGATCTCGGAAGAGCCCATAAGTACCCACCCTAAACAAGTTCTCACAGCTATTAGACTCTTGTTTACATGTACAAAGTCTGGCGTGATTATCTGAGCCCACACGTCAGCTCCTAACAATACCTGTATGTCAGTACTGTTGACACCATTATCTTGGCCAACATCACTAAGTTCTACTCCCTTGTCTCTCAGTAAATTAAACAAGTCAGCATCAACTAGGGGAGCACCTCCACAGATACTATCAGACCCTAACACTGCAACCTCACATCTGTTTTCCTCGTTCACACCCAGCAAAGTTATTTGATAGGACTCGAAACAAACAGGTACTGTTTTCCTACCACCAAATAATTCTTGACTTAGTGTTACCTTTCCAGTTTGTTCCAACTCTAATTTCTTAGCACAAGACTTCTTTATGTAGCTTCTCTGCGATCCACTATCATACAGAACTCTTACTCAGTGCGTGGATCCACCAACAACTACTCTAGCAACTAAAGTCTGCAGATAGGTCACATGCCCTTTGTTACTACCTGCCATCATGCTAACTGTTTTTGGAACCGAATCACCTTTTGGTTCATCTGAGGCTGTTTTCGCACACATCGAAGCGTAATGTTTCCCCTTGCAAAATGGGCACTTCACAAACATCTTACACTTAACAATGACATGTCCCGGTCGTAGACAGCTAAAACAAGCTCCCTTTTTCTTTAACGTACCTTGGCGTTTTTCTTGAGAATAATGAATAGCTACAGCCCAGTCTTGAGAAAGATGTGAGGTTCTGCTACAGAATATACAAGCCATATCTTTGTTATTTCGGTTTCCCTTACTGACTGAAACATCCTCTACTGAAATTAAAGAAGCCGCTGAAGGTACGTCCCTATTCTTAGTCTTGGTCCTATCGTCTTGCTTAACTCAATCCGTCCTCTCGTTAACTTCAAAAGAACTATGTCTTAGCTTAAGCCGTTCTTCACCTTCTACCTCAGTCTTTAAGAAGGCTAACAATTCACTCAAGCAACAGTCAGGTTCCTTGGTAGACATTTCTTTTGATACACGATACCTGTCCCAAGTTCTAAACATAACCTCTGGTAAGGCACTCTCTACTAGTGGAAATAACATTGCAGCGTATTTCTCCTTTGTTACTCCCAAGGAATCAAGTGCTCTCAACTGTCCCTCCAGACTGTCATACAGTTGGGCTATGGATCTTAAACTATCCTCCTTTAACACCAAGGATAAAAGTTCCCTAACATAGTACTCAATGAGTAACTCATTCTTCCCGTACCTCGACTTCAACAATTCTATAGCCTTTTTGTAGTTTTCCTTTGAAGGAGGAAAGTTTTCTACCAACTCCTGAGCACACGAACCAGGTTCCATACACTGAATCAAATAAACAAATTTGTCTTCATCTTTAAGGCCGCTATCTTCATGTATTTTAGTAAATTGCGCCCAAAACCCAATCCAGCACTTCACATTTCCATCAAATTTTTTCAGTTCTAGTTTTGGTAGTCTTAGTAGTCTCTGATTAGAAGTGTGTGAACAGTTACTCGTATTAGCTTCAGAAATGGCTTGATCTCCAACTTGTAAGACCTGCACTTTTTCCCTAACCTTAAAATATTTCAAGTCGTACTCACTGCAATTGTTGATCTCTGTTTCAAGCCCGATGTCTTCAAGGTCTTCCTTTTGCAGCAGCTCGTTGTATACTTCTCGTAGAGTTCCACAAGTGAAGCATATCTGCTACGAATCTCCACGTGGTCACAATCAGCAAGCGCCAACAGTTCTTCAAGTTTATTCCCTTCACGTGTAAATACGCCGCGTAATACTCGACGTTCGGTCATCGTTGTTCTGATTAATTATTTGATGTTGAAATTGCCAGTAATCCTGTCACGGTCGCCAGTTATATACCATACCAAATCATTTTAATATACAGTAATCAATATTTTATTAACACAACTCAACATCACATCCAAAGACATTCCAAAGACACTACACTCAAAGATAACAAAACCAAAAATATGTAAATCAAAACACTGTCTATTTTCTACAGGAAGTCGATTGCTCGAACGAGCTTTAGTTCACTTTCTCCACAATAGCAGTTTCCTAGAGTAGGAGTGGGAAAACCACAGAAATTCCCTTCTAGGATGGCTGAGGTGCAAATTGAAGATATTTTATTCAATAAACACCTATTACCAGATTGAATTATGTAAAAATTAAGTAAAATACTCCAAAGCTGGAAGAAACAAAACTACTATAAATTCCACTCTGAATTAAAAAGTTGGCAAAACATAGTGATACTGTAGTGTGTTACTTTACTCGATTAACCTGTTGTTTCTTGACGAGATGTGATAACACAAACAGGTAACAAATTAATTCAATAAGGACTGTCAATATATTATTATAAGCCCCTAACCCTACAGTAAAACAGCCCTCTTAAGACCATCCATTTCTTTCCTTGGGACAATACTATGGGTCGCATCTTGACTGAGGGCACTACCCTTTGCATCATTCATCTCCTCGGTTGAGGCTGATTAAGACCCATTCTAATGCAAGTAAATAACCCTCAGCACAGCAGGGAAACAAGCAAGGAAGAAAGCTTGTAGTTTTATGTGGCCATTAATGTCACAATTATGGGCCATGGGACCTGCTTTTTACGTTGGTTTTGAACCACAGGTCAGGACATTTTACCTTTGTAAATCTCACATGCATTAACCACAGCAGGGAATTAAAATGGACTTTAGTCTCTGACTACAGTGGTATAATGCCATAACTCCTATTAATTTCAATTTCTGGAAATCGCAATAGTTCATGTATGTTGAAAGGTTTACCCTTCACTTGTACAGCCAGAAAAAAAAAAAGAAAAAAACTTCATGTACACAACGTGGCCTAGTAGCTGAAAAACCGCATTTAGTAAAATTCACATTGTCGTCACCAAAACTTGTCAGGTATGGGCTGGAAGCTTCCGAGGGAGGCAGAAATATTATTTTCTGGAGGGCGGAAGTAAATTTGTCCCAACAACATAACCAGCGACTAGCAAACAAATTAATATGGGAAGGGGGTTATGTACAAGTAGTAAAAGAAAGAACAAGAGGGGGATTTACTTGATAATTTTTCAGTAAAACCAGGGGAAATTGTTAATGAAACAGAGGTCATTGAAGTTATAAGCAACTATAGTGCTATTCTGATGGAGGTCAGGCAAAAAGGCGGACGAAGAGAGAGGAGAGAAACATTAAGCAGTATGACAGGGCAAACAAGGAAGGGATAGAGAATTCTTTGGCAAGCAGCTTTAATGCCTGGATAGGAGGGACATCGGTGAATATTTTATGGGGAGGATTTAAAAAATTAATTGATCAGTGTGAGAAATTATGTGTTCCAAATAAAAGGGCAAAAGGTACCACTGACCTAATGTACTGTAATATAGAAGTGAGGGAAATGAAAAGAAAGACGGAAAGGAACAGAATTAGGAAGGGTACAAGGAGTACAACAGTTTTAAAGGCGTTAAGAAGGGAATTAAATAAAGCAAAAGAGGAGGCAAAGAATATATTTATGTATAGGTTAGTTACAGGGGGAGGGGGCAAGGGCATAAAAACAAATAGAGAAATATGTACAGCTATACATTAGAAGCCAGAAAAATTCCCGGGGTGTGATTCGTGATTTAAAGGAGAGTAATGGGGAAATCACAACAGATGATAAGAAAAAGGCACAGATTTTCAGTGAAATGTATAATTATGTTGTTGGGGTGGAGGAAGAGTGTAAGGAAGAAGGGAAACAAGAGAAAATCAGGGAGGCTATGAAAATTTTCAATAGAGAAACTGTGACTGTACCAAGTCATAAGGGATCGAACCCTCATTTGCTGGACATAAGATTTTGTTGAATCGAGTATATATTTTTATTTGACGCTTTGAGATGATGTATTACAATTTATTAGAGTGTATTATGTGACATGATTGATTTCGATTTAATTGGTTTAGTTATAAGATGTGAATTTATAGGCAGGACTCAAGTCAGGATTTTGTTCAATGTTATAGTATATTTATTTGAGAGGCTAGAAATTGTACATATGTGAGACTATTACAAGTTGTTTACTTGAAACACTTCCTGGTAAGGAGTATTCTGAGCAAGGGTGACTCATGCAGGTAGAGCCTGAGTAGATTTGGCATCAATGTGTTGAGGGTGTGGTTTGGTGGAGTGATGTGTGATGCTTCCATTGGCTGAACCCGTTGAAGGAAGGCAGTTTAACCACGAGTCTGGAGGGCAAGTTTGATATAATGATCAGCCAGGCTGTCCTGAGGACTTACTTCTTACTTAGAATTTTGGGTAGGATGGTCGTGAGACCGAGTGACGTGTGGTAGAAGCCAGTCAGGGACTGCTACCTGATAGGATGTTTGGACTTAGTGAGAGGTGAGAGATCTTGTTTGGTTATGCTGGATCGTCTCAGGGAATTGAAGTATTTCTGGACAATCACAATGTCGTGATTAGAGTTTCACACTGAGCCGCAGGTTACAATACCTAGTTTCAGCACAGTTACCTATAAGTAGAGCCGTGCGCGGATAGACAGAACGCTATCTGCATCCGCCCCGCATCCGCACGGCTGTTATCCGCATCCGCCCCGCATCCGCACGACTTTTATGCGCATCCGCCCCGCATCCGCGCGACTTTTACCCTCACATTTGTTATCCGAATCGACTAGCATTAGAATAATATTTTCAATGTGTTGCTTTATACTTCATCTTTTAGTCATTTGAGCAGCAAGTCGAACCCTTAGGCTATATACTGTACACTATGTCATGTGCTATGTCTAAAATGAATGTTACACAGCCTGAATTGCAACCCTTTTCAGTTCGGAGTGTTGATTATGCTTAATGACATAATTTGGATGGGATTAGCGTAAATCATTATCTTACATTTGTCATGAAAAACCATAACGGAAAAATATGATATGTCATAAACATCCGGGCCATAATAAGGGAGAGTGGGGGAATTGTGCGCACTTAAGCAAGATTCGGTCTTGTGATGATGAAATTATTGATAACACAACTGCAGTTATGAATAAGGGAGCCTTAGTAACTCTATATGGCCTGTTTGCCAACTCTTGATGAATGCAGTACCTTTGCATTTGTCTGTTGGCACAGGCTAGAGTAAAATGTGGCTTTGCACCGAGGTCTCAGTCTCACTCATGGCTGTGATTATATGGAAGCTACTGAGGTATGGGTGGTGCTTAGTAATGACATCCAGGGCACAGTCAATGCCTGTGGATGCTGTGAAAGGTTCTACTCATAGGGTTAGTACTGCTGTTCTGACTCAGTGAGGAAAGCAATGGCAAACTACCTCACTCCTCATCTTGCCTAGTACGCCTCAATATAGCGCTGCCTTGGGTTTTTGTGGGTATATACCCACATAACCTAACAGCGGTGCTTTTTGAGGATCCAACCAGCCTTCGGGCTGACTACCTAACAAACAGACAGACAGTAACTCTATATTTGTTGTGCAGAAAAAAATTTAATTCAAAAATAAATGTGGTGGACTATAATTCGAAATCTCGCAAATATGCATTTGTGCACGATTACCCACCCTGCAGGGTAATCATGCGCATGGGTTGGGAAATTGTGCGCATGGGATGAATGTTGGAAAGCCATAATAATACAATGTGAATTGGCAGAAACTTGCAATGTGTATTAACATTAGAATATTCCAATGCTTTTTACAAAAGCATAACAATGCAATGAACTAAAATTCTGCAGTTTTGGATATTAGAATAAAATATCTTCGTTTCGTCAGCATTAAAGGAGGCAATCCAATTTAGGCTTGTTCTTTCAGGTTGTCTCAACGTTAATGCAAGATATCTCTTCAAGAACTCATACAACCAATATTCGTCTGCTAGACTTTTAACTTTATGGAAATTATGGGGAATCTTATTCTCCTCTGCAAACTTGAACTCGAACCGTCTGACAAGCTTTGTGGGCGTTAAGCCATAAAATAATTTTGCCAATATCAAAAGGTATTCGGATAATTATGACTCCATTTCGTTGGTAAAACAGCTTTACGGACTAGACGAGGTGGAGCAAGACAATTTTGCAGCAACTGCTTTGGTAGGATTGACTGGGGAATGTTGAAACTTCTCCCCACTTCCCTTATTTTCCTCCCATCATCCCTAATTGCACGTCGAGATGTCTGCACATTTTCTGCTGGGTAGGAGTTTTTCTCAGTTTTCCGCGTATAATTTCTTGGCATCTGGAGAAATATTTTGCCATTAATGTCGCGTTGTATTTGTATTACTTGTATCATATATGATCTGCTCACCATACCCCACTCTGCTTTTAAAACGTAACTCACTGAATCCCGGTAAACTAATCTATTATATTGAAAAATAAATACATGCAAAACCACTGTACACACTGGCATTTAAAACTACATTAATTTTAAATAATTGAATCGCAACTGTAGGCTTACCGTCTTATTTGCTGGCTACAGAAAATAACATGCAACGTTTTAAGTTTCTTCATCCAAGCCTCCGGTTACCACATAGCGACTGGCATCATGCTGACTGTCCCTATCTGATAGGTACGATGACAGCTTTAGGGTAGCAGTGAACTGAGTTGCTAGTTGTACTACCAACTCGAAAAACATAGGTAAGCACGATTATCCGCTGCGCAAAATTACCCAACTTTCCCCACGATATTCAACAAGTTCGGATTGTATTCTAAAAACTATCCGCAAATTTACTCCAAACATTATCCGCAGCTTATCCGCTATCCGCAAAGACATGCAAAGTATATCCGCACCCGCGCAGGGCTTTACCTATAAGCTGTCTGTCTCGAAAAGCGTAAAGTGTTGGAAACTCAAGTCTGTTTGCTAATATTCGAGGGCCATTTCAATTATTTTATCTACTTTATACGGGTGAAATATGCCACATATCATTAAATACAGCTGTGAATCAGGGTCTGAAATTCACCAAACAAATTCAGAGCTCTACTACAAAGTACAATATGCAAGTAAAGAGTTCAGCTCATACGAGTATGAAATTCTACATGGTTAACCTCGATAGTATTCAGCAAGTAAACGGGATACGTGTGAATAAGCTAGCTACAGTGACAGTAATTAGGATTGATTCTATTGGAATGCCCCAGAATCAGTAGAGTAATTCTTCAAGCCAGCCAGCCATCATCGGTGAGTAACAAGCTGCAACATCCAGAGTCCTTGTGTGTATGTCATATAGAGTATGCCAATGTATATATGATAGGGAAATTATTCGTCCAGTCTGTATTCGGCGAGGGTTCTGCCAAGTGTTATTTATGTCAGGTATCAAAATATATATTAATTTTTACCAGATATTTAGTGTTTTTATATAGTGCGGTCACCAGTGTAGTTAGGTGTGAATGTTTATTGCTGCTGTTTATATCGCACAGGTGTTTAACCCCCACGCACCCGGTACCTATATAAGTATTGAGAGGCGGGAAAGTTACAAAACAAAGATATTTATAATAATTTTATTAATGCAGCCAATGACCATGTTTATTTTTTCTTTCTTTCTTTCTTTTCTTTCTTTAGGACAGGTCAGGGAAGGGATTTTGGAAGGAAATCGGCCGTGGACCTATTGAAAGGAACCGTCCCGGCATTTGCCTGGTGGGGAAAATGGGAAACCACGAAAACCATTTTCAGGACGACCGAGGTGGGAATCGAACCCACACTCTCCCGATGCCAGCGAGGCACGAGGTAGTGTGTTAACGCTCTAATGGGCTAAGAAAGCAGCAGTAGTTGTTGGAGTAAGTGGTGATTGGCTAAAAGTAGGCTAGAACATAGTGTCATTTTTAAGATATTTATTTGACTACTGTCTAAATAAGGGGGTAGTACCAGGGGAATGGAGGGATGCATTAGTCATACCAATCTTGAAGGGAAAGGGAGGAAAGGAGGATATGGCCAACTACAGACCAGTCAGCCCTACCTGCATCGTTTGCCAAGTGTTTGAGGGTATCCTTGACAAGTATATCAATCAGTGCCTGGCAAAGAAAGATTGGCTACAAGGGGAACAGTTCGATTTTTGGGAAGGATTTTCATATCAGGTGCAGCTAGCTTGCTTACAGCAAGATATATCAGATGTGATACAGAAAATCAGGCATTACAAATTGAAATGCAACGAATGCAATTTCAACTATCTCGAGTAACCAGGAAGAAATTTCACAGTAATAAGATTTAATGAACATATCAATGCCACTAAATACAGAAATGTTTCAACTATGGCAACACATATGGAGGACACAGGACATAAATTCACTAAAATTGAAAATGACACACTACATGACACAGTAAAAGGCATTTCAATGAACGTACTTGAAGAAATAGAAATAAATGCAGCTCAAAACTCTAATCCTATTCATAATCTCAATTAATTAAATTTTGACACCAATATTCTATTTGAAACTTTAACAGACCACATTATCAAACGTAAGAACAGAAAACCACCTTGATCAAAAAACACAAGAAGTTTTTGCTTTTTCACCTAAATCATTTTATTTAAACAAAATCCTAACAGAAACTCCCACCCGAAGCTTTAAACCAACAACCAAGTTTCCACAAACAAGGTCAATGACGTCCTTGCCACACGCGCAAGCGATAATCTCCCTTCATCTCCCTATCTCGCCCCTAACCGTACAGAGAACTCAATACAGGCAGCTTACACTCTGAATCTCACTCAGTCTGCAGCTCCAAAACGAGCAAGCAGCATCAGAACGTAAGTCTCACTTTTCCAATTTTACAGAAAAACAACGAAATTTTCCATACATTTAATTCCACATAAATATGGGTTTTCTAATTTTCTCCTTCTCTTTCTTTTATCCTCTCATAACAGTCCAGAAATACAACCAAAGGGCTAAATTCCAATTACCAGCATAAAAATTTAATTTCATCGAATTTACAGTACATAAGGGCTTCTAAATGGGGCAGAAAGAGTAAGCTATATCTATATAATCTTCTCTGAACTACGTTATTTAATTCCTAAGGAAATTTATAGGACAATAAACATAATGCTTTCTTGAATACAGTTGCAGTTTTTGGCATCTTTTCTTCCGATACATATTTTCAAGTAGAAATACATCTAAGTCAGGCATGTGCAACTTGGAACACAAGGTATTTTCATTTCTCATTTGGTTTTCCCATAGATTCAGTTTCCTCTGATTGTCACGTGTCCATCAAGTTCACGAGTCAATTGATCTTGTGTTTGCAGCTTTCAATTGAACTCATTCAAATGACAGGTAATATCAATCGACAATAAGGAAGTTACCGACACGCTTACGTAGCTTCTGAAGCGATTTACAGCACAAGGTCGTGTGGGAAGTGGGGGGGGGGGGGGGGGGGCTGTCGTTGGCGTCCGGACTAGTCTTAACAGAATTGCCGAGCCCAGAGAGAAAATTTTTGCACTGTATTGTCGAGGGTTCAGAAAACTTTTACTTCAATTTAACATACTACCCAAGAAATACATTTTCGATAACTGATCAGACAGGCCGGATGAAAGGGTTTGGCCCAGGAGCCAGCTGTTGCACGTGATTGATCTAAGTAGAAGATTTCATTTACGGAAACCGTCAAAACATACAGAAATAAATGGAATCAAACACCAATTAAATTTGTCTATTTTTTTTGGTACAAAATGGCGGATATGTAAAAGGTTTATATTCTAAACGTAAGCAAAATTAAGAAATTACGCAGGTTTACCGAGGATTACGCGAGTGACTAAAGTGATAAATATTGTGTGAACAGTGTAGGTAAAATACGTAAGAGAAATACAATAAATAACTTGCTAAAAGAGAAGTCATATAACATTTAATATCATGACGGTCAACTGTGCTCCATGCGGCAAAAAGATCAAGAACAATCAGCAGGCTGTAGGATGTGATGGTGAGTGTGGACGCTGGTTTCATGTAACATGCATGAAAATGAGTAAAGACACGTACCAACAATTCCGGAAAGATGATACTTTCAAATGGTCATGCAATCGGGAAGACTGCCTCCCGCAACCTAACCTCAAAGAGGTTATGGCATCTTTCTCCCAGAAACTTGAGGAATCCCTTTCGGCGATGAGAGAAGAAAACCACGAGGTAAGAAAACTAGCAACTTTCTTATCAGAAAAGTATGATGAACTCCACCGGGAAATTGAAACTCTGAAGAAAGAGAGAAAAACCGTCAAGGACGCAGAAATGGCAGTATCTAGAGCTATCAACGAATTGGAGGAACTAAAACAGTACCAGCGCAAGAACAACTTGATAGTGTATGGAATACCCACGGAAAGAGAGGAGGATGTATTTCACAAAATCTCGGACATTGGCAAGACGTTAGGAGGTGAAATCACCAGGGCAAACATAGACGCAGCTCACCGCCTCCCGTCAACAAAGCCTGGGCCTCAACCGATAATTGTGAAATTAAATAATAGGTGGAAGAAGGAAGAGATTCTCAGTAGCAGAAGACAAAAGAAGACCCTGAAGACGAGTGAAATTGGTTACAGTGATGGTGGTAATATATATATCAATGAACACCTGACCCCAAGAAATGAAACCATCGCCAAAAAGTGCCGTGAATTGAGACAACAGGGAAAAATCTTTGCAACTTGGGTCAGAGACTGCAAAATATACATTCGGAAAAATCAAAATGGACCCTCAAAGCTTATATCAAGTGCTGAAATACTGGATGAACTCGCCCTCTCAAACTAAAATCAATGTAATAGTAAGATATCTACTAAGTATTATCCCATATGGAACTAGAATTACAGAAATTAAATTTTTTAGGTAATGCTAATAATAATACACTAGAATTAACCGAGTGTAACTGTAATACACTTAGCGATTATTATAAGATTAAGGACAGTAAACAGATAATAACCGATACCAGTACACTAAAATGCGTACACATAAATGCACATAGCATAAAAAACAAGTTCGATGATATCCAAATAATGTTAGACAGAATCAAAGGTGTAGATGTCCTAGCAATCTCAGAAAATTGGTTAACAGAACAAACAAAAATGTTTTTCAATATTAAGAAATATGTTGCATATCACATAGTTAGAAAGCAAACTGGCGGGGGAGTATCTTTGTATATTTCAAACAAATGTAGCAGTACCCTTGTAAAGGAAATAAATTCCACCCACAGCATACTGCACATTACTGTGAGAAAAGGCCATCAAGAATACAATATAATCACTGCTTATAACCCTCATAAAAGCAACATTCCACACTTTCTAACTGATCTCGAAGTAATTATTAGTTCTTACTCAACGAATCCTGTTATAATACTAGGTGATATGAATATCGATCTATTATTTGGGGACAGATATACTAGTAGTTATATTAACCTAGTCAAATCATACGGTCTAGTCTTATGTAATACAAAATATCCAACTCGTGTAACACAAACTAGCTCTACTCTAATTGATCATGTATTGGCGAACGACTGTGACAAAATATGTAATGTCTATAATATTGATAATGATTTGAGTGATCACCATTTACTCATCTGTGAAATGAGAAACAAAAAGATAAACAGGAACTCAATATGTGATGATAGGCCAATAGAAAAGGATAAAATAAACTACAAAAAACGTAATAAATATTTAATAACTCAAGAATTTGTATGCAATGAAACTAACATCAATGACTACTACAATAAATTCTGTGATTTTATTAATAAAGGAATAGAAGCCTGTACTATGAAATATACGAATAAGGAGCCAAGTGCCCCACCAATAAAACCCTGGATCACACAAGATCTTTTAGCACTAATACACAGGAAAGATAAGATATATACAAAAAGCAAAGTTAAAAATCCATCTGCAGAAATTTTAGAAGAATATAAAATTATTAGCAACCAAGTTACAAAACTTAAGAGAAACCTACAAAGAAACTACTTTGACCAAAAAATTCAAAATGCAAATAATCAGAGGGAAGTGTGGAGTGTTGTTAATGAGATGTTAAATAGACCAAAGAAGGGGAAAAATGAAATTGTCAAACTTATAGTCGACGGCACAAATGTCGAAAAAAAGGAAAATATATGTGATGAAATTAATAAATATTATGTCAATATTGCTAACAGTATATGGGAAAATCAAGGAAACGGTTCTACCTCGGGCATTACAAGCTATAAAAATACTACTAACTTAGCACTAAGACAATCTTTATGTTACCTACTGATGCTAATGAAATACAATCAATTATAAACTCCCTAAAACACAAAAACAATATAAGTGAGGACAACACTACTAATGTCATGCTACAATTGTGTCTTGAGGGCCTTACACCATATCTTGTCAAAATAATAAATCTTTCACTGATGACTGGTATATTCCCCGATGCCTGTAAAGTCTCTAGGGTGGTCCCGATTTACAAAAAAGGGGACAAAACCCACCCATCAAATTACAGACCCATTAATATTATATCTGCCATCAGCAAGGTTCTAGAAAGCGTTGTTAAACGAAGACTTATGAATTTCTTCATGAAAAATGATTACTTTGCAAACTGCCAATATGGGTTTATTCCAAATAGAGGAGCTGATAGTGCTATATTTGAAGTAGTAACTGATGTAGAAAAGGCATTAGATGAAAACAAACTAGCTGCTGGTGTACTAATTGACCTTCAAAAAGCCTTCGATCTGGTTAACCATAAGATTCTCCTTAATAAACTAGAATTTGCAGGCATCAGAGGAGTGGCACATGATTGGTTCAAGAACTACCTCACTAACAGAAAACAATATGTTGCAATCGATAATGTAAAAGGATCTCAAATGAGAATTGACACAGGAGTACCTCAAGGTTCTGTCTTAGGACCAATTCTTTTCTTGGCCTATATTAATGATATAGTATTATTAGAATTGAAAGGCAAGCTTAAACTATTTGCAGATGATATTTTTATACTCTATCTGGGAACATCTGAACAGGAAATTATGCTAAATATTAATTATGATCTCAATAAGCTGGTGGATTGGTTGAGAGCACACAAAATGGTTATCAATATCGCTAAAACAAAATATTTGTTCTTCCATAAACCATCATACAAGATTGAGACCACAAACATAGTCAACATAGCCAACAAAGAAATAGAAAGGGTTAAATCGGCAACATACTTAGGTATCACACTAGATAGTACACTAAACTGGGAAAATCATGTAGAAAATGTAAAACATAAAATCAGCCCTTTAATTGGTATTATTTTCAGATTAAGATATAGCTGTCTTACTAGCCAACAATTGAAAAATATATACTTTGCTCTGATACATTCACATCTAATGTACATGAATTTCATATGGGGATATTGTAAGAAGGAGCTGATAAAAGAACTTGAGATACTCCAGAAACGTGCTATAAAATCTATCTTTGGATTACCTTGGCTCACACCCTCAAATGAATTGTACTCAGGAACTAAAATTATGCCACTGCAAAAACAAATAGCTATGTCAGCAACAGTATTTGTATACAAATTAGAAAACAAATTGATACACACACACATCCATTTTACCCATGCAAATGACATTCATCACTATGCAACAAGAGGAGTAAATCAAATATTCACCAGCCATTCCCAATCCATTAAATTTGGAACTAAAGGAATTATGTCCTCTATAATAAAAGAATACAACTCGCTACCATTAGGCATAAGGGAAAGTTTCTCTATAAAAACATTTAAGAGGAAAACAAAAGACTTCCTATTAAGGAATGAATAGCCAATGTACAATAGCCTTAAGCAATGCAATGTATCATACCGTATTATCTCTGTAAAGTTAGTCACTAGCAATCTAAGTTACTATTAAACTAAACAATAATGTTACAAAAATTATATATATGCCATGCTGTAACTATGTTACTTGATTGTCCCTAACACGAGCTCAGGCTCATTGGGACCTATGTAAATAAATAAATAAATAAAAAAAAATAATTAAGGACCACAATTGAGTTTGACCAAAATAATGATACAATTGCACAGTGTGAGAAGAAAATCCGTCATATACTGTATATATAACAAGGGGTTAGTAATGTTTTTCCATAAGAATGTTGCCCTTTCTCCTTTCTAATGTTTGGGTACAGTACGAGTAGTGTCAGGATTGAATTTCGATGTTTTACGGTAGCCCTAATTCAGGTCTTGCTGCTTGAGAAAATGCGAACTCACAATCATGTGACTGTGTATGAAACTTAAAAAAAAAAAAAAAAATACGAGCCTTACAGTAGTCGCATATGATGTGTAACATCTGATATAGAAGAAACCTCAAGTGAAATTGTTGATACGCCGGTATTTTATACTATTATTGGCACAAATATTAATCTATTGTAAAAGGGAGTGTTTTACAGATATTGTAGTTTATAATACAGAACTCATTTTATTAGATGATTTGTAGCTTCCACCACCACTAGCCTAAATAAAGAATACGATATGGATCAACTAGATTAATAGACGCGACACCGCTCATAACCTTAAATTCCTTATAAACAGATCCTCTTCATTCACAGACCAACACATAATTTCATATGGATTCTGTTAAAATGAGTCATATCGATATGATAAATATCGTTTAAAATGATAATCTGGTAGCAAAAATATCTACCCCGTCCGGCATTCGAACCCAAGATCTCTAGATTCACAGTCATAAGCACTAACCCCACGGCTATTCCGACTACACAAATCTTGTGCACAAGATGGTGACTTATTTCCACGTTCCAATAATACTGCATTACGGAATTAAGTTTCATTTATATTTTGCTTGTTTCGATAATGTTCCTGCGTGAAATTGAGTTTAAAATGCCTTATGAATAGGCCCTCTTGTGAGTAAAGAGAATGTATTCAGTAATAGTTCATGAAGGCTTGCTCAATTCTCGTATAACCACAACGGTTATATTATATTGATGACTGCATTACCGTTATGTGGGTTAATATTTGAATAGCCATTGAGCAGAAACATAATACCGGCAATGCCGACTACTTACAATGTTTGATATTAAGGCATTTTACCATTTAAATATGATACGAAGACTTCGAACATGTACCATGTCATTTGTTACAATCACTTGACACCAGAGTTCGCATGAGCGTTTTCCGTTCAGTATGTCATATACATTCCACATGGCCGAGAGTACGTCATGGTATCAATTTTCGACACCGCGCGCTCATTGTATCTCGTACTACTGCCAGCTGGGTCTTACCACTGCCCGCTGGATCGATCGGGCAGTGCATACTTCCGTTTTCCACCACTGCCAGCTAGTACACTTCCGTTCGTTCGATCGAGCGGGCAGTGCATACTTCCGTTTTCCACCACTTCCAGCTAGTACACTTCTGTTTAATCGATCGAGCGGGCAGTGCATACTTCCGTTTTCCACTACTGCCAGCTAGTACACTTCCGTTCGATTGATCGAGCAGGCAGTGCATACTTCCGTTTTCCACCACTGCCAGCTAGTACACTTCCGTTCGATCGGGCAGTGCATACTTCCGTTCGATCCACCACTGCCAGCTCGATCGTTCCGATCCACTTCCGTCCCCAATTTTCAAAATCACTCCCACAAAACTATCCAGCAACTGAGCGAAAAGATGTTACACCTCAAAAATGTTCATATTAAATATGAGTTAAATTTATTTCCAGTGAAAACACTACTCAATAAACAAGGAAATATATCTACATCATTTTATATTCCTAATGAAATTTTTAAGAGATTATCCATCATCAAACAATGTGAACAACTACCATACAATTGAAGGCATGAGAATAATAAGGGGATAAAGACCAAAACATTACTTTTGTGATAGTCAAGAGAAACTGTTTTCATCACTTTATTTCATCATTTAATACACTTTTTTTTTGTAGTCACTGCAATACAGCAGATATCTTTCAACATTTTATACCATGAAAGTAACTATTAGTTCAGTCGTAAGTGCGTTATTAATAGAAAATGACCATGGATTTATCTAGTTCTGACTCTCAATGACACTTTTTAATTTGTTTCAGCACAAAACCACTAATATGTGAAACAAAACCCTACTCATCTGAATGATTTGTGTACAGTATGTTTTTAATATACATCCGATAGTCATTATGTAGCTTTGTGGTAAAAATTCATGGCAAAAAAATTGAAGAGATCACATTTACATGCTACACAAATTGCTCATTCCACACCAAGTTTTCCAATATGATCATACCACTGCCTAAATGAACTTTTCCAGCTTTAAAATACGATCCAATTTGTTCTGATTTATAGGTAATGGTGAATTGCATAGATTTGTAGCTAAATCCAAATTGATTTCATTAGCATGTACTCCTTTCTTCGTATCAACAAATACAAGCATGTTGTGTATTTCAGACACTGCAATACTATCACCTGAATATACAAATATTTTGTACTTTATGTAAATGGTTGGTTATCATTTTTTATAATCTTCTTTAAAAAAATGGTGTCAAAAAGGTTTTGTAATCTTTAATGAGATCTTGAGTCACAATGACAACTTCTAATTTTGGTGAGGCATTTCTTACTAGAGAACACCAATCTTCTGGATAAAGGCATACTTCTCTTTTCTCTGTAATTTCTCAATAAGTCCAAACATCCTGTCGCATGGCAAGAACCAATGCCCACGTTCAGGACAGTGATGTATTACTTTGTCAAATTTTCCACTTGCGGCTAGGGTACAGAAAAACTTCATCATTACTTGATTCTTATTCTGACCTCCAAAGTTGTCACTGTCGAGATACAAAGTTTTTACTTCTGGAGGAACAAAGTTATCTATGTAATGTTTCAAAAATGATATTGTCTCATTGCACAGATGTTTCCCCGTCACTTCATCATACATGTACATCTTTCTCTCATTAGTTGAGCAAAAATATACACACAGGTTATAAACCCATATTTGATGACAGTAAAATATGTCTCCTGTTGGGATCACTGGCACAGGAAGATTCTGCTAGAAGTCAAAACACAAAACCTCCATATCTTTATCTAATTTGGCAAGTTCAGATTTTTCATTCAGATCCTTGTAAAAAGCATCAACTTTAGCCAAATGTAGATCATAGGATTGCATAAGTAGCTTCTTCTTTGTAACCCTGAAGTCAGTTCATTATTAATCAGATTTATTAACTATAATCATCATTAGGGCTCCGATCTTTATGACGTCATATTTTTATCCCGATTTCATTTTCCATGATTAAGTTAATTTAAGGAAGTTTCCAACATTTGTGAACACGAAAAAACAGTTTTTGTTGATCATATAAATGCATAATTAGCCATATTTTAGCGTTAGGTCATATTTTGGCCAAATTATCAAATAAGAGCATACTTTTAGTCATATTTATGTAGTATTTAACATTTTATGATTTATTGTTTTAAACAACATATCATAATGCTTGTACAGCTGCGTGAAGGGAAGTTTGTTTGGCAACCTTCACTTGGTGGTAGCGGAATTTACCAGGAATGAGCTGTCACAGCTTGCGACTGAAAGGTTCTACAGATATACCTGAACCAGCATGATCCCATTTGAGATGCCAAAAGTATGATTCACTGTGCGTGAGGAAGAAACAAACAGCTACTTCTCTCTCCCCTTCCCGATAGACAACATGCAGAGCGGTAGAAAGGAATTTCAACTGAAAACTATCTATGTAGCTCCACAGTATCCGTTTGTATCTGCTAATGAGTAGTTCAGTGGAGTTTCAAGATGCCTAAAGTAAAGTGCTTTGACAGTGCAAGGTTGTGAAGTTTTGTAAGATAGTTCGGTGAAAAGTATTTTAGTACTGATGGATATATTTTATTTAGTAAACTGTATGAGATGAAAATCACGGCTGAGAAACGTTTTGCAGTGCAACAACATTGTAATACTGCTAAACAAAAAAGCTGCGTACATAGAGAATTGGCAGCAGAAAACAGGCAGAGATTGCTGTTTGAGAAACCACTCAGTAGCTCATCTACATCTGGCTGTGCATCTTCTCAGGTTTCTAAGGATCTTTGTGAAAAATGATGGTTTCATCAGACATTCCTTTATATAAAGTAGAGGTACCTAGTTTCCGAAAGTTCTTAGACAAATACACAACTTATCCCATTTCCTCTGAGTCAATGTTAAGGAAGAGCAATCTGACTTCTTGTTATGATGATACAATGAACAAAATAAGAAACAGTGTGGGCAGTAACAAAATATGGGTGCCCATATATGAAACCCCCGACGTAGACGGTAGATATGTGGTGAATGTTATTGTAGGCACTATTAAACATGACCAGCCTGGAGAAACATTTCTGTTGACATGTGAGGTATTAGATAAGGTAAACAACTCCTCCATCACTGTTATTGTCAACACTGCAATGAATTTGTTATGGCCAGGTAAAGTACGAGAGAATGTGCTAAACTTCGTAACGGACGCTGCTCCGTACATGGTAAATCAGCCAAAGGTCTTCAAATTCTGTATCCAAAAATGGTGCATGTAACATGACTTGCGCATACCCTACATAGAGTGGTTGAAGAGGTCCGAGGGAACTATCCTGAGGTGGATAAATTCATAGCTAACGCCAAGAAGATTTTTGTTAAGGCTCCACTTAAGTTCAGAAGTTTAACGAAGAGGCACCAACCCTACCCTTACCCCCTCAGCCCATTGTAACACATTGGGGGGCTTGGCTTGATGCTGTAAACTACTATTGCACAAACTACAGTGAGATTGAGAAGATCTTCAATGACTTTGACAGAAGTGATTCATCTGCAATCAAAAATATACAAGAGTTGTTTTCACCCAGCATCCTACATACAGCATTTTCAAATTTCTCTGTGACATCAAAATCCATCGTTCACCTTGAAACTGTAGGCATGTAATTATATGATGCACTAAGCATCGTGAAAGAAATTGAGAGTGAGTTATCGAAAGCACGGAGAGAAGTAACTGACAAGGTCAGGGAAAAATTGCGACGTGTGCTTTCAAGAAGGAAATCCTGGATATACAACATTGTGTACAGTTGCTGACATTCTTTGCGGAAAAGAAGCAAAATTCAACGAAAATGAACCAGAACTTTCCACTTACGATTTTCCTTTTTTCGATGTAGAAAGAAGTTTCTCCACGTACAAGGCTCTACTTGCTGACAACCGAAGATCCTTCAAGTTTTACCATCTCAAATTGCATGTCGGCATCCAGTGTAACTCTAGTGAAAATGAAGGCTACGACAGGTATGAATGATTTCATCTGTAACCACTTGTTACATGTAAATACATTTTTTTCGTTCATTGTTCTATTTTGAGGTCATATTTTCAAGGTTTAAGGTCATATTTTGTTACTTTTTACTGTTTAAATTTTAGGTCATAGAAATCCGAGCCTGTGGTGTGTGAGGGTCTATGTGAGTGTGCCTGGTGACAGTTACATTGCTTATTAGATATAGTTCACTGTTTCATTAGCCTGTGATGTGTGAGGGTCCATATGAGTGTGTTTGGTGACAGTTACATTGTTTATTAGATATAGTTCATTGTTTCATTAGCCTGTGGTGTGTGAGGGTCCATATGAGTGTGCCTGGTGACAGACTGTTTTAGTGGTAGTATTTTGTTGTTGGTAGAACTTTAGTATTTTATCATTTCAAATGATCTTGTAGACTTCGTCGTTATGCTTGGGTCTAACGTTATGGGTTACGGGTACGGCGTGTATGACATCATCATGTTGTTCAGTGCATATGCACCGAGTCTGAGACTTCATGTAGCAGAGGGGACCTCCCGCTCCCAGTTCCTCGCGCGGGAAGCCAATGCGCTAGCTGCGTGATACTGAATGACTTGCAACTTGCTGATCATGAAGCGTTCACATGATTCTTGCTATCTCTGTACTTGCGACTTCGTTCGTTAAGCTTGCTTACTTACAGTTTACAATTTGTGCAGGGTAGTAAAGTGTGTTAATAATGGAGTCTGTGGATCGTTCGTTAAACTTGCTTACTTACAGTTTATGTAAAGTGTGTTAATAATAGAGTCAGTTGACAGTAATAGTGCTATTACATCTACTAAAGCTAAATCTCGTACTGTAATGGAGTCTGCTGAAAGAGTCCTGGGGCTTCGAGCGAAGCGAGAAGCCCTCATGAGCCTTTCTAACATAGCATTTGTAGCATGCGTCATTTGAAATGATATAAAGTCTAGTCTCTCAGACTGACTGTGTCTTTTTTGTTAGTAGAATTTTAGTATTTAGTTGTTAGTAGAAGGTGAGTATTTTTGTTAGTAGAATTGTTTTACTACTTTATTCAGAAAGGGAGTAACAGTCTTTCAGATCAATTCTTTACTTGTCTTATCAACGGTTAAGATAATGATAACATTAGCCTAATAATGGCTACACTGCGTTCTGCTACACGGCTGAAAGCAACGGGAAACAACAGCCGTAATGCTAATCCTGAGGATATGCACCTCCCTATGCATAATTACATGTGATGCTGGCCTCTCCTCTTGTAAAATTCCAATCCGGAGGTAAACTAGTCCCCAGTTCGGATCTTCGGGTGGGGACTACTCGAGAGGGGGTTAACATCACAGAAGTGACACAGAGGAAATCTGACATTCTACGGATCGGAGCGTGGAATGTTAGAAGTCTGATAGGCAGTGGAAGGTTGAAAACTTAGAAAGGGAAATGCATAGGTTGAGGTTAGATTTGGTTGGGATTAGTGAAATGCGCTGGCAGGAAGAACAGGACTTTTGGTCAGGAGACTATAGGATCATTAGCACTAAATCAAACAATGGCCAAGCAGGGGTTGGTCTCATATTAAGTAGGAAACTTGGACAGCGGGTTGAATATTATAAGCAATATAGTGAACGGATTATTGTAGCAAAAATCAATACAAAACCTACCTGCACCACAGTGGTACAAGTCTATATGCCTACCAGTCAAGCTGATGATGAAGATGTTGAAAAGGTCTACGAAGAAATAGATGAAATATTGAGGTATGTCAAGGGTGATGAAAATGTTATAGTAATGGGAGATTGGAATGCTGTGGTAGGAAAAGGAAGAGAAGGGAATATAGTAGGAGATTTTGGATTAGGTGAAAGGAATGATCGAGGAAGCAGGCTGATGGAATTTTGCACAGAGCATAAGTTGGTCATAGCTAACACCTTATTGAATAACCACAATACAAGAATATACACATGGATTAGACCAGGAGTTACAGGGTGTTACCAAATCGACTTCATTATGGTCAAGCAGATTTCGAAACCAGATTTTGGATTGCAAAACATATCCCGGTGCGGACATAAACTCTGACCACAATCTGGGTTTTATGAAATGCAGATTAAAGTTGAAGAAACTGAAGAAAAGTCAAAAAGGTGGGCAATAGACAGACTGAAAGAGAAGGATGTAAATGAAAGATTCAAGAAGAGTATAAAGGAAGGACTAATGAAAAACCCTAAACAAACTTCAACTGCAGACGAATGGGCACTTTTGAAGAATGAAATAACAAAAGATAGTCAGTCTGAGAGTCTAGACTTTATATCATTTCAAATGACGCATGCAACAAATGCTAGACATGTTAGAAAGGCTCAGGGGGAACAAAGCACCAGGCATAGATGATATGCCGATTGAGGATTTATGAGACAGGTGAGGTAAGCTCTGATTTCAAGAGGAATGTTATCATCCCTATACCAAAGAAAGTAGGTGCTGACAGATGTGAAGATTACCATACAATCAGCTTGATTACTCATGCTTCAAAGATCCCGTCTAGAATAATTTACAAGAGGATGGAAAGCCAGATAGAAACGGAGTTGGGTGAAGACCAGTTTGGTTTCAAGAGAAATGTAGGAACTAGGGAAGCTGTACCAAGTCTTAGGCTGATTTTGGATGGTAGAATAAGGAATGATAAGAGAACGTTCATGGCATTTGTAGACTTAGAAAAGGCCTTTTATAATGTTTATTAGGCTAAATTGTTTGATATTTTGAAAGAAATTGGAGAAAAATTTCATGTGGGAGTGAAGATTCAAGGAGAAATAATTTCAACTCCGAGATTTGCTGATGACATCGTCATCTTGGCCGACACGCCCGAGGATTTCAATGAGTTTTTGGTATGGACTCCGTCTTGAGGAAAGAATTCATGATGAAAATAAATAAATGTAAAAAAAAAATATTGGAATGCAGTCGAAGGAAATCAGAATCCTCTATGGACATCAAATTGGCAGATGAAAAGCTAAAGGAAGCAGGAGACTTCTGTTACTTAGGAATCAAAATAACCAGTGATGGACGAAGCAAAGAGGATATAAAAAGTCGGTTGGCTCAGGCAAGGAAAGCATTTCTACAGAAAAGGAATCTGTTGACATCGAATATAGATTTAGGTATTAGGAAGTCATTTTTGAAAGTCTTTGACTGTATGAAATTGAAACTTGGACTATTGATGCAGCAGAAAAGAGGAGAACTGAAGTGTTTGAAATGTGGTATCACAGGAGAATGATGAAGATCAGATGGGTCGATAGGGTAACAAATGAAAAACAAAAATATTGGAATGCAGTCGAAGGAAATCAATCCTCTATGGACATCACGAGTGGGAGAGGAGAGACGTTTCTGGCGACTGCTAATGAAGAGAATAGATAGGTTGGTAGGACACATACTAAGACACCCAGGAATAGCAAGCTTAGTTATTTAGTTATGGAAGGAAGGGTCGAGGACATGAGCTGTAGGGGTAGACTAAGGTTAGAATATGTTTAACAGATTGCCTCGGATGTAGGGTGAGGTAGCTATGTAGAGATGAAACGTTTAGCTCAGGACAGGGAGGCATGGAAAGCTGCACAGGGCCGGATTTAAGAGTATGCTGCCTATAGGCTCAAGTCCATTTGCCGCCCCCTATATACAGTACAACCCCAGTAATCCGTCACCTTTGGGACTGAGGGTTTGGTCGGAACGCAAAAAAGGTCGGATTATCATAAACTACATAAAAATACGGATTTATATTAAAATATATAATCTCTGAACTCAACATATCTGGGTTCATTTCCTTCTTTCTTGGTAGAACCACATCGACAATGCGTTGTCAAGCAGTTCAAGTTTCGGCTTTTTCTATGTGTTGTGATTCATAAGAGCGTTTTCATCATCTATCGTCACTGTACATGATTCAATGTATTTCCGATTTCTTCTCCAATCTTTTATTGTCGTAACGCCTACATTGAATTACTTGGACATTTTTGGAGTGACTCCCCTTTGTCCAGTAGTCGTAGCACTGCTAATTGTTCATTTAATGTAAGAGTAACATGTTTACGTGTCATTCCTGACATGTTGAAGAAACACACAACTGTACAGTACTGTAACGAACACAGAAGAACAATGTCGTAAAACCAACGAACAGTAGGGGAGAGGGGGGCACATTTCAACATGGGGCACCTTTCAACAGTTTGAATTTCCCGCAACTGGGACCTCGTTGTGATTGGTTTATAGGCAACCAATCAAGTTCCACAACAGAACAACAGCTGGCAATGGATTTCCCTCCATTTTTCTTCATATGAGCTTTGCTATTCAGTAAACACTGTTTTGTGTGTTGTAAAGTAAAAAGCGAGTTTTGTTATCAGCACTACATTTTTCTGTCTTCACATTTATTGAGGTAAGTGAGATTTATTTATCCAATTAAATAAGTAATTCTGCTTCTTAATATAAGATAAACATCTTTATGTTCGACCCTCACTATTATGTGTCAGATAACTGTATCATAATGATGGTCATTATAACACTGTTTTCCATTATGATACAGTTTCTCCAGCCAATCAGAGCTCGTTCATTGACGAATTAGGTAACGATAACTTCGCGCATGCGCTTAAAATCCAACATGTCGGACATAAACACAACATCGAACTATAATAAATTACAGACATGGTATACCCACCGTCCATATGTTCGCGTAAATAAACTGGCGAATATGAGACAAGAAATAGCACTGTACCTTAAAATCACCAACGCTAATTTCTACACAGCGCATTGTCTTCAAATGACTGCGGTGACAATATTACTGAGGGACGGCTGATGTAAACATATGGCTGCATATGGCATTGCAAGCCCACAGAGCGCATGCGTCGGTCGTTCAAAGCTCTTGAAAGACAAAGATATAACACCCAACGCTCGCTCTGCGATCACAAAATTCCAGTAGCTGACTCTCAACAGATATTTATGAATATTTATGTTAAAACATATAATAAAGTTATAATTATCGTCGAACATAAACAGTCGTATGCAACTCGCCTATAATGGTAATTAAGACACTCGTATGGAAATTATAAAACTCGCATACGCTCGTTTTATAAAAAATACTCGTGTCTTAATTATAGCCATTATAGGCTCGTTGCATAATGTACTATTAAACTCCCTTTCTAACAGTATTAACATTACCTTAACCTTAATGGTTGCACATGGGGCAGATTTCAACAAACTGGTGGGGGTACATTTCAACACTGTTGAAATCTACCCCCAGTAAATGTAAATAATTTATTTCTGCCATAATATAGGATTATTATAGCCTTTTAGTAAAGTTCAACTATAATAATGTGGTTGAGTCAGAGCTAGGCCTAAAATAAGTTAACAGAATCTGATATAACCACTGATTGCCGTGAAAATATTAGGCGTACTTAATGTAAATAAATACTTTTACCTTTTGCTTTCTCAATATTCCACTTTAAAAATGATATGTAACATCTCAAACTAACTGTGGTTTGAGGTAATTTATTTTCTGTACATTTATTATTTACATTATAGCTAAGGTTATTTTCTTTCAGATCTGGGCAACATGGTGCGAACTTACGTAAAGAAGCGCAATAAACTAGAAGTGAGCGAGGAAGAAATTGCCAAAGCCATTAAAGCAGTAAAAGATGGTATGTCTCTTAGAAGAGCTGCAGATCTATATGGAATGCACTACTCTGCTTTATTTTATAGATTAAAAAAAGGGAAGGTAGTTGATGTTAGGCCTAGTGATAACCCAACAACAGTTAGGCCTACATCATCAAAATGCTACAGTTCAAGATATACAAGCCGACAAGTTTTTACTGCAGATCAAGAGGGTATGCTTTGTGATTACATTATTAAAAGTTCAAACATGAACTATGGATTGACTTATAGACATGTACGACAGCTTGCATATGATTATGCAAAACGGCTCGGCTTAAGCATGCCAAGTAGTTGGGATGAAAATAAAATCGCTGGAATTGATTGGGTTAAGGGGTTTATGAGTCGTCAGGAACAGCTCACCTTACGAAAACCTGAGAACACTAGTTTATTAAGGGCTACAGCTTTTAATAAAGGAAATGCTACAGAGTTCTTTGATAATTATGAGCGAGCTATTCGTTCAGATGATTTCACAGGAGAACGAATACTAAATCTCGACGAGACAGGAGTCTCGACGGTCCTTCAAGCTCCAAAAGTGGTTGCCAAGCTAGGAGCTCGTCAGGTGGGTCATATCGCTTCAGGTGAACGTGGCACAATGATAACTGTGTGCATGATTGTCACTGCTGTCGGAAATACAATCCCCCCTGTATTTGTATTTCCAAGGGCAAAGTTACACGACTCTCTAATGTTTGGAGCTCCCGAAGGAAGTTTAGGCTTAGTAAATAGTCCCAAAAGTGGATGGATGACTTGCGGTCTATTTTTAAAAGTTCTACAACACATAAAAAAGCATACAAAGTGTTCAAAAGAACAGAAAATACTATTGCTGATGGACAATCATGAAAGCCATTGCAGTCTTGATGCAATATTGTTTGCTAGAGAAAATGGTATAGTGTTAGTCACTTTCCCTCCTCACTGTAGTCACCGCCTCCAACCCTTAGATGTTGGAATATAGGGACCATTTAAATCAAAACTGAAAATAGCAGAAAATGATTGGCTGCTATCAAATCCTGGCAAAACTGTAACCATTCATAACCTGGCTGCTTTAACTAACACAGCATATATTGCTTCATTTACTCCTAAAAACATCACAGCAGCTTTTAAAGCAACTTGGCCACTTTCTCGTCTGGTTTTTCACAGAGGAAGATTTTGAAGCCTCGCATGTCAGTGCGCCTATCGATAACAGATCAGTTATGCAACATGATATAACATCCCCTTTGGTTGATCTTTCACCTGTTGTAGTGAGCTGTACAACTGAAAATCAACCAAGCACAAGCAAAGAAAATTCTGCTGTTTTGAGCTGCACACCAGAAAAGTCAAAACACTGTGAAACCAACATAAGTATGCCTAAAGGAAGTTTGACACCAGAAGATGTTTGGCCTTTTCCAAAGGCAGAAGCAAGAAGAAAAACTGGGGGAAGAAGAAAAGGAAAGTCATCAGTACTAACTGAAACTCCAGAAAAGAACAGAGTTGAACAGGAAACTCTTAAAAGATTAGGAAAATAGTCAAAATTAGGTGTGAAGAAAATTAAATTTGAGAAAACAAACAAAGAAGTAGGCCTAAAAGGCAAGCGTGCAAGAAAATGTTTCGATGATGAATCTTCTGATAGCAAAGGTGGTGAAATTATTTTACAAGACGAGTCCGAGTGTGAAGATCTAGAACAATTTTTGATTTCTACGACATCGGAGTTTGATGAAAATGTGGATCTAGGAAATGATGACGGTGTAGAAATACAAATAAATGATTTTGTACTAGTTCAGTTTGCAGGAAAGAAGAACAAAGTCCTATTTGTAGGGCAAGTTGAAGATAAAGAAGAAAATTACCAAGTTAGATTCATGCGAAGGAAGGAAGATTCATGGAAATTTTTTTCCCTGAGAAAGAAGATATTTGTAGTGTCGACAGGAGTGACATTGTGATTCCTGGGAGCAAAGGCGGCCGGGCGTGGAGCTGACAACTCCATCCCATCTAGTGCCGATGTCACAAAAAGTGGAAGCCTCTACCTTCCACTACTCCCAGGGCCTCCATGGCCTGTACGGAGTTGGCTTTCAGCCAAGCCTGGGTGGAGGAACATCTAGAGCCATTTCCTCCATGACATTTGGTGTAAACTTCACCTCAGTTAAAGAGAAAATAATGTAAGAAATGTTAGACTTATTTGTTTTCTGTTTTTAGTGAATAAGATGACTTAACCAATTCTCTTTCACATTTGTTTTGCATTTTCAATCTTGTTGTATTTGTAACATGACATGTATTAGCTTATTTGGCCTATTTAAATAAAATATATTTGATTTGAAAGTAGAAAAAGTGGTGTTATTCATTTGTTGAAAGGTACCCCACCCCCTGTTGAAATGTGCCCCTGAGTAGGGGTACATTTCAACAAATGTATACTTTACATAAAATATAAAATTTGCTCTGATGGTTGTGACTGAAGATTGCAGTAAAAACTTACAAGCTGCCCAACATACTATTAAAACTAATGATGTTGATTACTGAAATTAAAAATAACATGTTTAATTTTTAAAAATTACACACTAAAATCTGTTGAAAGGTGCCCCCCTCTCCCCTAAGCACTAAAAACTTTACAGTGCAGTACGTAGTGTACAAAACACGGACGACAGAAACGATACAAGAGATGACGGGGCACTAAACGGACAAGCGATAACAAGTACCTGTAAACAACAACAATGGTGCGAAGGGTAGTGAGTCACCGCTACGAGTCGGGACAAATTCGGCTCGAGCACGGTCGGATCAACCGGAGCGACGGACCAGCCGAGGGCGGATGAGAGGGGTTCTACTGTAGTTCATATTTGCTTAATACATTTGTTTTATACAACAAAAGGATCGAGTTCATAGGCGTTTTCATAATTTTTCAACATAAAGTTCATTTAGTTTAGATAAACCTACAATTTTAAAAGTATACATAATAAATAATACGACAAATCTACTTTTTTTAACTTATTTCTTTTAAGATTCGTTAAAAAATTAAATGGGTTTCAAACTTAATTAATTTGTTCTTGGAGATCAGTGATCACTATTTTACACATATTTTTATATTTTAATGCTAATGACTTGCGTAATTGAAGAACTGTCTTCAATTTGAATTAACTTGTCCAACACGGTGAAATGAAATTACACAAAATGTAGTTAATTACTGGTTTATTTGTTGAAAAATTACAAACATCTCTGAAAAAACTCACCCCACGCAATCTTGATGTTCAAATTCACATAGCTTTCTTATGAGATTTCTTAATGGCAAACTTGTTAATAATGCCCTCATATGAAAGTGTTTTTGTTGTATTTACCTCAATACAAAGTAATGAAAGTGAGTTTAACCGTATTTCAGAAATACTAGTTCGCAGATAGTTCTTAACTCATCCAAGGCAGGAAAAACTGCATTCTCCCGTGCAATTTGTAGCAGGTAGGCACGAATTTATCCTTACAGCAATGTCCAAATTGGGTTAAACACCTCAGAAATTTCGAAATTACTTCCAACGATTTATCAGATTGGTGATCAATACCCATAGCAAAGTGCTTTTGAAAGTGAATGCACTGTTCAGTGAAATCCGAATCCAAATCATTTGTGTAGACGTGGTAAAGGTTGGTGGCCTTTTTCCTCAGTTCCTCTTCCATATCTGTATTGTTATCACACAATTGAGTTAAGAAGTAGAATCGGTCTTGAAACTCGTCATAGGCCAGTTTTCTTTTCTTGAATTCACAAACAAAAGAGTCTATAATTGATAAAAACTTGTTTATTTTAAAGTCATCCCTGCCAGTAAAGTTAATATTTCCGCTTCGGTCTTCGTCAGGCCAAACTTTTCTTTCTGGCTGTCTTTTATTGTATTTTTCATAAGATGCAGTTTTGGTAAAATCCATGGCCAATTCCTCAAAGTACCGTAATCAAAGTTGTTTCTCTGGTCCGTAAAATATTCTTCAAGAGAGCCATACAAATCTCTGACCAATAAAACATCCACAGTTCCACTTTGCATGGCTTTGCTAAATTTATGGATTCTGTGAAGTACGGTGCTCCAGAAACACACCATAAACTCAGTCTCAAAACGTTCCAATCTTCAAAGTATTTCTCGGGATTCAGATCTAGTTGCTGCTTTTTCTGTTGTGTCATTTGAAATTCTTGTCAGAGCAATGTACACTTCTTCCCAAGACTCTGGTAAACTTTGGCACGCGTCATCTCTTGCTGACCATCGAGTAGGACACACTTTTTTAATTGTCTTCTTATTCTGATAAGATTCTTCCATAATGCTTGTTAGGCATTCCCATCCCTTTGTAGAGCACATAAAAATACATATATTTCTTGGAGCAACATGAAAGATGTGCACGTTTATTCACAAGATTCTGCAGCAGATGATCCAACAAGACTTAGGGAGTGTGCTGCACACGGGATGAATAAAGCTAAAGGTTTTTTTTTCTTTTTCTTCTTCTTCTTTTTTTTTTGCAGACCATTGTAAACGCCGGCCATATTGGAAGCGTTATCGTAAGATTGGCCTCTGCAGTCATCAAAGTTTATTTGCAGATTTTCTAGCTCATTCATAACACACTCAAACATTCCTTCTGAACTTTGACCAGCTGATGGAATGAAGGTAAGAAATCTTTCACAGGGCACAATGTCACTTGAAACATTTCTAACAGCAAGTGATAACTGGTCTACATGTGACATGTCTGGGGTCGAGTCTATGATGAGAGAAAAGTATTGTTTCAACTCTTCACAAATTACTTGCCTAACATTTTGAGCCATTAACTCAATTACCTCATCGCATGTCTTGGAAGAGAGATAATTTGTATTGCTACTACCACAATTACCGTATTTTTCAATGTGTGTTGCTAAGAATGGATCGAACTCGGATATCAGCTCTAAAGCCATAAGAAAATTTCCATTCCTGTTAAAACCAAATATCTCATTGTCGCCTCTTAAAGCGAGGCCTCTTGATGTCAGGGCCTCGACAGCCGGTACAACTCTAGTTAAAACAATTCTCCAATAGTGTGTTTCTTTGTCTAACTTAGTTGTTGAGTTAGCAGACTGTCAACACGGTTAAGAGAGATTCCTCTTGCTTTTAGAGTAATAATAGCAGATTTGTGTATTGGGGAATTTTCATGGTGACATGCACGACTTCCTCCATTTTTCCAGTCATTGAAACCATCTTTGTCGTCAAATTGTGATCGTTCTTTGGTGTTTAACACTAAACAAGGGCCACAAAAAACTGATCCCTTACCGGTACATTTAGAGAAAATCATCCATTTCCTTTCATGAACTTCTCCATTTTTTAATCTCCGTTCCAAGAGAGATCTAGTCAAATATCTCTTTTGATCATTGTATGCTCTTAAGCTGTTAGTGAAATCTAATCCTATGTTTTTGTCAAAACCATTTGTGCTATTAGATCTCTAGTAGCATCATTTAAGATCCACAAAGCTGGATCCTTATTTAAATAGTTTGCTAATTTTGGCTCTTTATTTTCTGTTAAAGATTAGCTTTTAACATCAAATCTATCAGGTAAAATCTCATTGTGAGAACTTACTTGTATTTCAGTAGGTTCTAATAACAACATGGCTGTTTTGGAACAACTCGTTCCAGGGAAAGCATTGTCGTCCCCAACAGAACTATCACAAACAGCACGAGCACTTTCAGGTTCCCCTTTATCTTCTTTATCGTTATTTTCTTCCACTGGCAAACTATTCGTTTTTTTTAATCTAGTTTTTTTGTTTGTTTCAGAACACGTTCTTGTTCTTGAAGTTTCAGTTTTGTTCGTTTTTTGTATTCAGCACTACTGAGTCTCTTCCTACCGTCACTCATAGTAGCTAGTAGGGAGTAGCCTACTTGTTAAAAACTGTTGTTATGTATTGGAATACTCTAAACTATAAGGCAAAATCATAACAAACAACACTAACACGCCTCGCTCAACACAATCATCAACGATCCCGTTGTGCACACTGATAGACATGAATGACAGCGTCAAACTCAGACAGACTAGACTGACACAACACTACTGACAGCAGAGCCACTGGGCCTTCCACCAACAGTGTTGCCAGAACGTCTACAGTGTTGTCAGATTGAATCGCTGTGCTTGTGCCAGTGTTGTCAAACCAAATTAGATTGCACTACAAGAAAGTTATAATAAGTTACTAGATTTCATGCTGTGAATTTGTATTCTGCCATAGTTTTGGAAAGTAGGCTATGTAGAAGGACTAAGACATATTTTTAAGTAACATGTATTCTTAAATTCGTATGGAGAATATTATTATCGTCTGAAATACTTCATTTTAACTTTTGAATAAGTTGCCAAATTGTCGCCCCTGAAAATTTGCCGCTCTAGGCTGCAGCCTACTTAGCCCATTTAGAAATACGGCTCTGGAGCTGCATCAAACCAGTCAAAAGACTGAAGACTCAAACAACCACAGAAATCTGAGCCCTAATCATCATTAACTTATTATGAACTCTTGTAACTGTTATGATTATGTTGATACTAAGCACAAAATTTATCAAGCACCATAGTGTTTGTCATTATGATACTTGATAATGCAGTATAGTTGCTTAAATAGTTCGCTTAATTAAGGAATAATGTAGAAATAAAATAATATTTTAATATGTCGTGAACAAAATTTGCTTACTCAATTTACTTGCAACATCTGTTACACAACACATTTCTAAAATGGTAGCACTGAATGAGATACGAACGTACGATAAAATTTTCTATATTAGCCTACATGAATTAGCCAAAATACCTTATCAAATGATGAGAAATAAATCAGGAAATGATGAAGGAATAGATGTTTATGCCTCCGCTGACCATAACCCAACCACCGTCCCCTTTTAGATCACGACTTATATAGGTAAAAGTCCCGCTGTGTCCGCCATTATGCGCGAGAATTATTTTCAAAGACAGTATTTAAACACAAATTGTGCTAAATGTTCCGGCATAACTCAACAAAATGACAGTGTTTCGCCCCGGTGTGCAATTGGGCTCTTCAGTTGGTTAAAGCACACCTCACCAAGACACTGTCTAGTACACACTGGGAAGGCCATTGCAAGACGTATTTTTTACATGTGTATCCACGTCACGAGCAAAGCCAGTGCACTATGGGAGTCGAAACTCCACTCCAAAGCAATTATAACCTTACCTTGGCATTGAATATATAATTTTCAAAAGAAAAATATGTATTGTCCGTTGAGCCATTATATATTTAAACACAAATTGTGCTAAATGTTCCGGCATAACTCAACAAAATGACAGTGTTTCGCCCCGGTGTGCAATTGGGCTCTTCAGTTGGTTGAAGCACACCTCACCAACACACTGTCTAGTACACACTGGGAAGGCCATTGCAAGACTTATTTGATAAATGTGTATCCACGTCACGAGCAAAGCCAGTGCACTATGGGAGTCGAAACTCCACTCCAAAGCAATTATAACCTTACCTTGGCATTGAATAAATAATTTTCAAAAGAAAAATATGTATTGTCCGTTGAGCCATTATATATTTAAACACAAATTGTGCTAAATGTTCCGGCATAACTCAACAAAATGACAGTGTTTCGCCCCGGTGTGCAATTGGGCTCTTCAGTTGGTTAAAGCACACCTCACCAACTGAAGAGCCCAATTGCACACCGGGGCGAAACACTGTCATTTTGTTGAGTTATGCCGGAACATTTAGCACAATTTGTGTTTAAATATATAATGGCTCAACGGACAATACATATTTTTCTTTTGAAAATTATATATTCAATGCCAAGGTAAGGTTATAATTGCTTTGGAGTGGAGTTTCGACTCCCATAGTGCACTGGCTTTGCTCGTGACGTGGATACACATGTATCAAATACGTCTTGCAATGGCCTTCCCAGTGTGTACTAGACAGTGTCTTGGTGAGGTGTGCTTTAACCAACTGAAGAGCCCAATTGCACACCGGGGCGAAACACTGTCATTTTGTTGAGTTATGCCGGAACATTTAGCACAATTTGTGTTTAAATATATAATGGCTCAACGGACAATACATATTTTTCTTTTGAAAATTATATATTCAATGCCAAGGTAAGGTTATAATTGCTTTGGAGTGGAGTTTCGACTCCCATAGTGCACTGGCTTTGCTCGTGACGTGGATACACATGTATCAAATACGTCTTGCAATGGCCTTCCCAGTGTGTACTAGACAGTGTCTTGGTGAGGTGTGCTTTAACCAACTGAAGAGCCCAATTGCACACCGGGGCGAAACACTGTCATTTTGTTGAGTTATGCCGGAACATTTAGCACAATTTGTGTTTAAATATATAATGGCTCAACGGACAATACATATTTTTCTTTTGAAAATTATATAAAGACAGTATTGCCAACTCCGCGCATTCGGGACTACCATATTTCATATCCAGCATCATAAAACAAAAGAGCGTCATCAAGTTAATGTGAAAGTGCGTCAAGTTTCAGTCTCAAGTTAGATATGGTTTGTGCAAGAAGCAAGTTAACAATCTCCAATTTCAATCAAGAATATCATACCGTAATGCATCAATAATTTTCATCCAAACCAATGGTTTTTGCCTAGCCCAATATTTTAATCCAGACCAATGGTTTTGTGTGGTGTATTTTGTATCCGACATGTTACCAACAACGTGTGAGCCTCGGCGTGTGCTGCTGAGTGCACCTTGTCGACAGTTGAATGAGATTCAAGCACTGTCAGAACATGGCTGCCGTTGAGAAAAGAGCAATAAAAATAAAAATACATATATTTATCTAATTTAGCACATATTTCAGGTGCACTCGTGACCAGGGTTACCAATTTCAATAGGTAATGTCGCCAAATGATGAAACCAGTTATGTAAAAGCTACGATGATCTCTGATGCAAGTGCACAAGCCACATTCTGGTCTCATTCATAATGTCTTCCTCAAACCCTGTAAAATCTATTACACAGTAAAACTTTCATTATCTTCTCAAGTCAATAGGCCTATTATGATGTAAACTTAAAAATGTATTAACTTAAAGTGCTTAAAAGCCTTCAATTATTCATATGAAATATTTGAATGAAAGTAATTTATTTTTCGAGGCAAGTACAGAATTTGAGTAGAAATGTAACATACGGGACAGAAGGAATGGCTGCATAACTAAAGTAATAACCACCAACCCTATAAACACCTTATATGAACAGGTTCTGATGATGTTCACCTGATGAAGAAATATCATCCAAGTAACCCTGTATTAAAAAATGTATTTTAATTGTTCCATGTAATTTTTGTCCAGTTAGGAAGTGTGAGTACCGTAGAAGTTATAATTCCTGTCCAATTTAATTGGTCATAGTAACTTAACATGTAGGCCTAGACTGCCTGAAAAACAATTATTTTATTAGGTGACAAAGTTCTTCACTAACCACAATTGTATATGCAATGAGGGCAAGACAACTAGGGCCTATAGCAAAAATCACCTGCGGTATATTTGTCATACTTTCCTGTCCCACTACTACATCTTCCCTTGATGGTCACTTCCTAAATTCATAATGATTATTAAGAATCCTAAAACACTTTACATTAAATGTATTTACCTATTCTTTCCAAAACTCTAGCTTCATAGCCTCTTGGACTGGGGACATCACTACTACCAACACACTCTTCACACTCCTGCTTCAGGCACAGCCAACGCTCTATCTGGTTCCTCTCATCATCTGTCAGACACTTGCTTGTCACCAGCTTACTGAACAAATTCTCAGCATTGATTACTAGTTTTAACCATTGGGAAACAGCAAATTCAAGCCTAGAAGAAAACCACACACTAAACATGAAGAAATTACGGTAACGTACCACTGAATGAGATACGAACGAGCGATAACATTTTCTATAGTACATGAATTAGCCAAAACACCTTATCAAACGATGAGAAATAAATCAGGGAATGATGTAATAGATGTTTACTCCTCCCCTGTTTGTAACCCACCCAGCCATCCCAAATATGGTAAGGACTTATAGGCAAAATTCCAGCTGTGCCCGTCATTGTCCAAGTGAATTATCGTCAAGACAGTGTTGTCAACCCCGCTCTTACGATACTACTCTGTAAAACAAAGAAGCGCCAATCCAATGGTTTTTGATAATGGGGACAGCCTAACGCATACAGATGAATGGTTTTTTGTCAACTGTTCCCCACTAGCTGGGCACGGCCGACAAAGGCAGCGACTCAACCCGATCGATGGTTTTTGACCATAGATACAGCCTAACGCGTCTTTTTACTTTTATCAATAGTGATTTTGTATCCCACATGTTGGCCAAAGCCGCACCTCAACCCGACCATTCCAATCTTCATTTTGTCCAATCCAACGGTATTTGACAATGGTTACCGCCTAACACGTCTAGATCGTTTTTCTTTTATCAATAGTGATTTTGTATCCCACATGTTGGCTACGATGTGTGCGCCTCGAAGTGTGCCGTTGAGTGTGATTTGACAACAGTTGAACGAGATTGAAGAGCTGTCGGAACATGGCTGCCGTTGTTAAAAGAACAATAAATAATACACATATTTAAGTAATTTAGCACATATTTCAAGTGTAGTAGTGACCAGGACTACTAATTTCAAACGGTAATAACGCCCAGAATATGAAACAAGGTATGTAAAAGCCACATTCATGTCTGAGGCAAGTGTATTAAGCCACGTTCTGGTCTCATTCAGAATTAATGAAATTACTTGTTAAAATTTCTTGTAAAATATTCACGCCAAAAGATGTTCAAAAAAAATGGAGAACTTCATATTAATGGATTGTAAAAATATTGCAAGACGTGAGAATAATATGTTCCAACATACCCAAATGTATCTGACGAAACTTCTGTGTCGTATCTCCCAATGGGGTCTCCAAATTCAGCCAAAGGTTCCATATGCTTGAATTAATATGCAACTAAATAGAGAGACAGCAAGATTAGCTGTAGTTGGTATAGCAAAATAAATTCCTTTCCCAAGTATGCTTGTACGAGGTTTTTTTTTTATAAATTAATTTCACTCTACCGGTAGTTGCAAGAAGAATGTTATTTTTTTGAAAATCTCACAACCTCTGAATTAGTCATTAATTCATTACAACCATAAAAACACGATAAATCCAGTCTAATTGCAAGATTGCCATCCATTAAATAAGCTCTTCAGGTAATTTCTGGACAGTTGGGACAAACTTGGTACTTCTGTCATCAGCACCACAGAACACACAGAATTTCCTTCATCCTTGAATTTTCTTCTCACTCAGAGAAATTGCAGTTATTATCCACTAAACCGTTCAGAAGCAACTTTTCCACTTACACAAAATGCAACAAATTGAACAAAAAGTAACCTAAACAAATGCATTGCACACCGCTAGGCTCCTAATGATAGTCAATCCCGAGGCAAAAAGAATATTGAAATATAGGTTAAGGTAACAAGATTAACTACACATGCCTCAAAAGAAAAAACCACAGCAGGCAACACTAGCCACCGATTTTAATTTAAACAAGAACAAGCAATATAGAGGATTTCAAGAACTTAATTGATGCTCGGTACACCGTCCAACTGCAAGAGCTGAAGTCAACAACAGGACACACAGGAAAGGTCCAAATCGCGATATTTATTATGATGAAATGAAGTCACACTTGAAATAAAAGAGCCATGTCGTAGGTCTCATTGTTGTACTAAATAATACAGAAACGTAAAGCATGTTTACTAAAACGTCACATTATCATAAGGAAACTATCTAAATACACCATTCGAAAGATACGCGCCTAAAAGGTAGCCTTCCATTACTCATGCCATAATGAGTAAAAATGTAATGTATAACAATACTGTTAGTGACTTGTAAACAAGCTCTGAAAAATAATAAAAAATAAAAAAATCGTACAAATGACGTTTAATGGGCAAAACAATATAATACATTTTACATTTGCTTTACGTCCAGATACGACGTATTTTTAGGCTCTCTCATGCATAACCAAGGATCATGTAAGTATGTGCATAACACCGAGTCACAAAGTTTCGTTATCGCCACCTTTTGCCATTTCAATTTGTATTGGCAACTGAAACCAACACTTGGGGCGCTGCGGTCGGTCTGGATAAGTAGGGTAAAAATACTCAATAACACGCGTTTGATATGGAACACTTTTTATTTTTGGGTTATAATCAGTAAATGTGGTCCCTAAAATAATGACAGTGTTATTTTTAATTGTATATATGTATAACTGTGCGATACACGTGATCTAATTTGTGTGTTCCACTGGATTTTATGTGTCAATTGCATATTCTCAAGCATCGGTTGTCTGCTGGTATTACAGTTGTATTATCCAGAGTGGAATCTGACAGTTCGGCGCCAGTGGGCAAAAACAGTTGACGACTAGATCCCACGCAAGGCTTGTTGCCATGGAAACCATACAGCGTTGCAAATTTGAATGACGCTATTTGGCCACGTGCTTGTCACTTGACCAGTCCTTTGTTTAGTTGCCTCCCGAGTGCACACTGACCATGCTGCGTTATAATTGTATTGTATTGTATTTCTCGTGTAGGATTTATACTTATTTATACTTTATACTTATATTTATAATTCATTAGTGTCCATTATTTATTTATCTAGTGTTAGTCTAAGTTTAAGCTTAGGTTCGTGTGACTTGGATAAAGGTTACCCGTAGCTTTCTTTTTGTTTACGAGTGGTGACGCGATGGGTTGGACAACTTTTTCCATGATACAGGTCTTGGCAGCATAGGTTGCGATTAGGATGAGGGTGTTGACAGCTGAACGTGATGGTGTTATTGACACAGCTGTGGACGACCTCATAATTTCCCTCGGCGATTCCTCACCCACCAGTGCGGGATCCAGTGATGGAGAGGACCGAGATGATGATGATATGGATGGGATAGAGCCTTTTCCCAGTGATTAGCTTCTGTTTTGTAAAGGGTGAGTTAATAGCCTATACAATGAACGTATATTTTATGATACATTTATATGTTTCTTGTGCCTTGAAACTTATTCTACAGGAGATATAAATTGCTAAATAACACGGAAACAATCACGTTCTGTCGTTTCGCTTTGAACATTTTTGCTTTATGATTGTAGGCTACCGGTATTCGCACCGGTGATATTGCTATTCATTACAATATTTTAGGCCTCTCCTCAATTTGACGGGCTATTATTGTATTTTACAGTGTGCACTGAACAGTTTTAAGCATTGCTTTGTTTAAGATTTTTGAAAACCATCTGAGTAAAAATATAATAAATGTAATAACGATGCTAATGATATTATGAGCATGAGGAACAGGGCGGGAGGGTGGAAGTACGCACGTGCTGGCTAGTAGCATACGTGGCAACGCTGCCTTTAGTTCAACGGTTCTCCGCCGAACTGTAGAGCTCGCGTCAGCCCGGAAGGCGGCCGGCTCTGTGGGATTTTCGCAGAGAGAGAAAGAGATACATTTCCACTGTTGCAACAGGAACACCATATCCGAGTTCCCACACCGCAGGCTGCTGCCATGAGTTCCTGTGATATGACAACACCGTCGGTTACCTCAACGAGCCTGTCTCTTTCACGCTGCTTTACACTTAGCTTTCTTCACAACACACTAGCTCAGATTCTCAAGACAGACTGACTGACTGGTGGGATGGAAGTGAGGCTTGACGTAATGGTAGCGTTGTGTTCTGCGCACCGCCTTCCTGGCTGGCTCGAGCTCTAGTTTTTGAGCAGTTCGAGTCATGGCGCTGTTACGTTTAAAAGCTACCGTATATTTGAGTTTGCTCACTGTGCCATGAACTCTAGAAATTATTTGCTGCTTGGTAGGGCAAAGGAATGAGTTTAACTTGTATTAAAACTCGGGGGAGACAGGAATTGCTTGATTTGTATGGTTAGCAGAAAAAGAGAAAGAGATAGATTTCCACTGTTGCAACAGGAACACCATATCCGAGTTCCCACAACGCAGGCTGCTGCCATGAGTTCCTGTGATATGACAACACCGTCGGTCAGACTGGTAGCAGGTTCTTGCAGAGTAGATATTTACCCTGCGAAGTGAAATTAGGCCTATATGACTCGTAGTGGAATGGCTCGGATATCGCAGAGCGAGGTGATGGCTGATGGTAGAGTTATTGGAAATGAACTAGGGAGCGGGGAAGGATACCTAACTGACGAAGCTTGGCTGTCCTCGGCTGGTGTAGGCAGGCGTGGATCTAGAGTTTGGCTTTGGGGGGAGTCAGAGAATCGAAATTGTTAAGAAAAATGGTATCACTAAAAACACAATCATAAAATAACCAAACGTACAAAACCAGACCATTTTTTTTGCAAGCTGCATGGATAGAAGTTTGATATGTTTAGCGCACCAACAATATTCGTACAAATTGCAACGGCGTGTTTTGCGACTTTTACATCGAGCTTCGAGAAAAGTATCAAGGTAGGCCTACGTTACAGTTTCGGCAAGTCGAGTTGGTACCGACAAAGGGAGAAAGTCACAGCTTTTAAATTGCCAACCAAGCTTGCAGTTTGGACATCGTCAAAATCTTTTGGTGGGAAAAAAAGCCCCAAATTCCTATCCGTACATTGCTGCACATTCATCGTGACATCTCTATAAACATCGATTCGGTAATCACAAGGTTTGCTAAACAAAATAAACGAGTTGATTTTGTTATATAAATAATCGTTTTAATATAACCGGTATGAAGTTGTAAATATGTTCACTTGAAACAGAACATAATAATTGCAATAAAGATATTTTCAGAATTGAATAAAATGAAAAAACTGTTTTTCAGTTAAAATTCCTTAAGTTTTAATTGTCTGGTTATTGTGTTTCCGTTTTTTGAGTTGGCAAAAAAAAATTGGTCTCCTTTTTTTGGGGGGGGGAGGTCATGACCCCCCCCCCCCCCTTGAATCCGCGCCTGGGTGTAGGCTTGGCTGTCTTGGTACGGCTTGGCTCGGCGAGACTGTGCTTGGCTGTCTACGTGCGGCTTGACTCGGTGTAACAGTGAACAACCCGTCCCTTCGTCAGTGTGTGTAGTAGTGAGTGGTCCAACCCGCTCCTGTTGACCGTATTTATTTGGTATCGTCACCTTTCGGATATTGCTATTTGCATCTTTTGGAAAGCGATGAAAACTTATATCCGCAGCCCTCTTATACATCGACTTACAGCCGTAAACTGAGCAATATACTTTGCGTTTACTCATTTTGCACTCTATCAACGAGTGAAACTTATTACTTATGTATAAAGACACGAAAAATTTACCACGCACGATCTGCTTACCAATACAAGAAACCATATACAAACAGTCACCACGTGACAAATGTACCCTACTTGGTAAGTTTCTCATTATTACCACTAGATGTCATATCAGATAGCTGGAGTTGCCAATCCTTTGGAATATAATAAAAATTTATATCCGTAGCTCTCTTATACATCGGCTTGCAGCCTTAAACTGAGCAATATAGTATGCTTTTACTCATTGTGTATCCCTACAATCAGTAAGACTCATTAATTGTGCATCAGAACGCAAAAAAAAAAATAACACGCTCTGTTCAACCATACCACAAGTTCTTTTCTTTCGTTGTTGTTTGAGTCTTCAGTCTTTCGACTGGATTGATGCAGATCTCCATGCTTCCCTGTCCTGAGCTAATTGTTTCATCTCTACATAGCTACCACACCCTACATCCAAGGCAATCTGTTTAACATATCCTGACCTTGGTCTAGCCCTACAGTTCTTATCCTCAACCCTTCCTTCTATAACAATATTTGCAATTCCTGGGTGTCTTAGTATGTGTCCTACCAACCTATCTCTTTTCTTCATTAGCATTCGCAAGAAACATTTCCCTCTCCCACTCGTCTTAATACCTCTTCATTCGTAACCCTATCTATCCAATTGATCTTCATCATTCTCCTGTAACACCACATTTCAAACGCTTCAGTTCCCCTCTTTTCTGCTGTTCCAACAGTCCAGGTTTCACTTCCATAGAGTGCAGCGCTCGAGACAAAGGACTTCAAAATTTACTTCCTAATACCTAAATCTATATTCGATATCAACAGATTCCTTTTCTCTATAAATGATTTCCTTGCATGTGCTAATCTATTATTTATATCCTCTCTGCTTCGTCCATCACTGGTTATTTTGCTTCCTAAGTAACAGAAGTCACCAACTTCCGTTAGCTTTTCACCTGCCAATTAGACATCCATAGTGGTTTCTGATTTCCTTCGACTGCATTCCAATACTTTTGTTTTACATTTATTAATTTTCATCATGAATTAATACTTTCCTCAAAACATAATCCATCCCATTTAAAAACTCATTCAAATCCTCTGGTCTGTCGGCTAAGATGACGATGTCATCAGCAAATCTCAGACTTGAAATTATTTCTTCATGAATCTTTACTCCTATTTTGACGTTTTCTCCAATTTCCTTAATTTCTTGTTCAATGAATAAATTGAAAATGGGTGATAAGTTGCAGCCTTACTTTATACCTTTCTGAATACCAGCTTCTCTCTCATGTCCTTTCGCTCGAATAACTACTGTCTGGTTTCTGTATTGATTGTTCAGCACCCTCCTATCCCTGTACTTTATTCCAATCGTTGGGAATGTCCAACAACTTACTCCAATCAACGTTATCAAAAGCCTTTTATAATGCCATAAAATTTATCTTATCCTTCCTTATTCTAGCTTCCAAAATCAGCCTAAGACATTGAGCAGCTTCCCTTGTTCCTACGTTTCTCCTGAAGCCAAACTGGTCTTCACCCAACTCTCTTTCTATCTGTCTTTCCATCCTCTTGTTAATTATTCTAGTCAGGATCTTTGAAGCATGAGTGATCAAGCTGGTTGTACGGTAATCTTCACATCTGTCATCTCTTTCGGTATATCATCTATGACCGGTGCTTTGTTCCTGCTTGAGTCTTCCAATGCTCTGTCAAATCCTGATCTCAATATTAAATCTCCTTTCTCATTCTCATCAATTTCCTCTTCCCTTTCTATAACTTGATTATACTCGTCTTGAGTCAATTGTTCACGTCCTTCTCTGTCTCTCTATTGCCCATCTTTTTGGCTTTTGACTTATCTTCAATTTCTTCAACTTGAGGTAGCATTTTCATAACAACCAGATTGTGGTCACAGTTTATGTCAGCACCGGGATATGTTTTGCAATCGAAAATCTGGTTTCGAAATCTCAGCTTGACCATCAATAATAATGAAGTCGCTTTGGTAACGCCCTGTATCTCCTGGTCTGAAAGCAACGGGAAACTACAGCCGTATGCTATTCCCGAGTATATGCACCTCTCTATGCATAATTACAGGTGATGATGGCCTCCTCCCTTTTAAAATTTCAATCCGGAGGTAAACTAGTCCCCCGTTCGGATCTCCGGGAGGGGACTACTCGAGAGGGGGTTAACATCACAGAAGTAACACAGAGGAAATCTGACATTCTACGGATCGGAGCGTGGAATGTTAGAAGTCTGCTAGGAAGTGGAAGGTTAGAAAACTTAGAAAGGGAAATGGATAGGTTGAGGTTGGATTTTGTTGGGATTAGTGAAATGCGCTGGCAGGAAGAACAGGACTTTTGGTCAGGAGACTATAGGGTCATTAGCACTAAATCAAACAATGGCCAAGCAGGGGTTGGCCTCATATTGAGTAGGAAACTTGGACAGCGGGTGGAATATTATGAGCAATATAGTGAACGGATTATTGTAGCAAAAATCAATACTAAACCTACGTGCACCACAGTGGTACAAGTCTATATGCCTACCAGTCAAGCTGACGATGAGGATGTTGAAAAGGTCTACGAAGAAATAGACGAAATTCTGAGGTATATCAAGGGTGATGAAAATGTTATAGTAATGGGAGATTGGAATGCTGTAGTAGGAAAAGGGAGAGAAGGCAAGATAGTAGGAGATTTCGGATTAGGTGATAGGAATGATCGAGGAAGCAGGCTGGTAAAATTCTGCACCGAGCATGAGTTGGTCATAGCTAACACCTTATTCTATAACCACAATAGAAGAATATACACATGGATGAGACCAGGAGATACAGGGCGTTACCGAATCGACTTCATTATGGTCAAGCAGAGGTTTCGAAACCAGATTTTGGATTGTAAAACATATCCTCGTACTGACATAAACTCTGACCACAATCTGGTTGTAATGAAATCAGATTAAAATTAAAGAAACTGAAGAAAAGTCAAAAGCCAAAAAGGTGGGCAATAGATAGACTGAAAGAGAAGGATGTAAACGAAAGATTCAAGAAGAGCATAAAGGAAGGACTAATGAAAACCCCTAAACAAACTTCAATTGCAGACGAATGGGCACTTTTGAAGAATGAAATAACAAAATCCGCAGCAGAAAAGATTGGTAGGAAAGAAAGAATAGGTAGAAAACAGTGGATCACTCAGGATATACTAGAATTGATGGATGAAAGGCGGAAACACAAGAATGTAAGAGATGAAAAGGGGAAAGCAGAATACAGACGTCTGAGAAATGAAGTTAACAAGAAGTGCAAGGAAGCGAAAGAAGAATGGTTGAAAGAGAAATGTGCAGGTATAGAAAATTGTCTGAAATTAGGAAAAGTAGACACAGCTTATCGAAGGATTAAGAATACTTTTGGGGAAAAGAAGACTAAGTGCTGTAATATTAAGGACACAAATGGAAAGCCTCTAACAGATAAGGAAGAAAAGGTTGAGAGATGGAAAGCTTACATAGAGAGTTTGTATAAGGGAAAGGAGATTGAGAATCATGTAATGGAAAGGGAGGAGGAAATTGATGAGGATGCGAAAGGAGATTTAATATTGAGATCAGAATTTGATAGAGCTTTGGAAGACTTGAGCAGGAACAAAGCACCAGGCATAGATTATATACCGATTGAGTTGCTACGCTGCATAGGAGATGAAGGTCTGATCAGGTTATTTCACTTGGTGTGTAGGATTTATGAGACAGGTGAGGTACCCCCTGATTTCAAGAAGAATGTAATATTCCCTATACCAAAGAAAGTGGGAGCTGACAAATGTGAAGATTACCGTACAATCAGCTTGATTACTCATGCTTCAAAGAACCTGTCTAGAATAATTTACAAGAGGATTGAAAGCAAGATAGAAACGGAGTTGGGTGAAGACCAGTTAGGTTTCAGGAGAAATTTAGGAACAAGGGAAGCTGTACTAAGTCTTAGGCTGATTTTGGAAGGTAGAATAAGGAAAGACAAGAGAACGTTCATGGCTTTTGTAGACTTAGAAAAGGCTTTTGATAACGTTGATTGGACTAAATTGTTTGACATTTTGAAATCTATTGGAATAAAGTACAGGGATAGGAGGGTGATATACAATCTATACAGAAACCAGACAGCAGTCATTCGAATTGAAGGACATGAGACAGAAGCGGTATTCAGAAAGGTGCAAGGCAAGGCTGCAACTTATCACCCATACTTTTCAATCTTTACACTGAACAAGCAATGAAGGAAATTAGAGAAAAATTTAAAGTGGGAGTGAAGATTCAAGGAGAAATAATTTCAACACTGAGATTTGCTGATGACATCGTCATCTTGGCCGACAAGCCTGAGGATTTGAAAGAGTTTTTGAATGGTATGGACTCCATCTTACGGAAAGAATTCATGATGAAAATTAATAAATATAAAACAAAAATACTGGAATGCAGCCGAAATAAATCAGAAACCTCTATGGAGATCAAATTGGCAGGTGAAATGCTGAAGGAAGTAGGAGACTTCTGTTACTTAGGAAGCAGAAAAACCAGTGATGGACGAAGCAAAGAGGATATAAAAAGTAGGTTGGCTCAGGCAAAGAAAGCATTTCTACAAAAAAGGAATCTGCTGACATCGAATATAGATTTAGGTATTAGGAAGTCATTTTTGAAAGCCTTTGTCTGGAGCGTGGCGCTCTATGGAAGTGAAACTTGGACTATTGGTGCAGCAGAAAAGAGGAGAATTGAAGCATTTGAAATGTGGTGTTACAGGAGAATGATGAAGATCAGATGGGTAGATAGGGTTACAAACAATGAGGTATTAAGACGAGTGGGAGAGGAGAGATGTTTCTGGCGACTGCTAATGAAGAGAAGAGATAGGTTGGTAGGACACATACTAAGACACCCAGCAATAGCAAGCTTAGTTATGGAAGGAAGGGTCGAGGACCAGAACTGTAGGGGTAGACCAAGGTTAGAATATGTAGGGTGTGGTAGCTATGTAGAGATGAAACGATTAGCTCAGGACAGGGAGGCATGGAGTGCTGCATCAAACCAGTCAAAAGACTGAAGACTCAAACAACAACAACAACTCCTGGTCTCATCCATGTGTATATTCTTCTATTGTGGTTATTCAATAAGGTGTTAGCTATGACCAACTTATGCTCTGTGCAGAATTCCATCAGCCTGCTTCCTCGATCATTCCTTTCACCTAATCCGAAATCTCCTACTATCTTCCCGTCTCTTCCTTTTCCTACCATAGCATTCCAATCTCCCATTACTATAACATTTTCATCACCCTTGATATACCTCAGAACTTCATCTATTTCTTCGTAGACCTTTTCAACATCTTCATCATCAGCTTCACTGGTGGTCATATAGTTTTGTGTCACTGTTGTACACTTTTGTTTGGTATTAATTTTTGCTACAATAATCCGTTCACTATATTGCTCATAATATTCTACCAGCTCTCCAAGTTTCCTAGTCAGTATGAGACTAACCCTGCTTGGCCATTGTTTGATTGAGTGCTAATGATCCTATAGTCTCCTGGCCAAAAGTTCTGATCTTCCTGCCAGCGCATTCCACTAATCCCAACCAAATCCAACCACAATCTATCCATTTCCCTTTCTAAGTTTTCAAGCTACCACTGCCTGTCAGACTTCTAACATTCCTCGCTCCGATCCGTAGAATCCGTAGTTCTCGCAGTTAAGTAGTGCAGTTGCACTCTATATAAAGGGACGTAGCGCGCAGTTCGTTACTCCTGTGGGGGTCTGGGCGGGGACACCAAGAACCCGCCGATGAGCCAGCTTGGTGTTCTAGGCGAAACCCCATACAAGACACGGCACAAACCTAGAAGAATTGCTGAGTTTTATTTCACTGGCCGTGAAAGCCAATATACCATCTTATTAGATTTTCTGTTTATCACTTCTGTGATGTTAACCCTCTCACGAGTAGTCCCCACCCGGAGATCAGAACGGGGAACTAGTTTACTTCCGGATTGGAATTTTACAAGAGAGGATGCCATCATCACATGTAATTATGCATAGAGCGGTGCATATCCTCGGGATTAGTTTCCCGTTTCGTTCAGCCTAATTGGCTAATATTGTCAATATCTTGACCGTCTATAAGTCAAGTAAAGAAATGATTTATTCCGAAAGACTGCTACTCCCATTCAGAATAAAGTAATAAAGCAATTCTACAAACGAAAATACTAACATTCTACTAGCAAAACAAATCCTAAAATTCTAATAACGATAAAATACTAAAATATTAGTAACAACAAAATATCCATATTCAACTAACGATAAAAGAGTAAAACATTGGATTAGATTACATTAAATTTTTACTTATCCATTTGATCAATACATGTATACAATAATTTTTGATATAGGACACGTCAGAAATTGCATCTATAAAATAAAAGAACTTGCCTACAGGTATATATTACAAATACAAATACTATTTATAACATATTATAACAATATATCTTAAGAGATACAATATTATTGGACAACTATTTACACCTTACTCTATTATCATAGTATGAAAACTCAATTCTATAAATACAACAACTTACAGCTAGGTATTACAATTAAATAGAAAAGTAAAATATAATTATAGATTTCATCGCTCCCATACATTAAGATATTCAACTACAGAGTAAAAACTATGGCACCGCAGATAAGCTTTCAACATTCTATCAAAGGTTTTTATTTTTGGGGTAAGTTTTATATACTGGGGTAGTTTATTGTATAATTTAACTCCTGTGTGAAGAGTTCCTTTTTTGATATATGCTTGTGTGTGTGTGAAATATGAATGTTTTGATTTTGTCTTGTGTTACGCCTATGAACATCGTTGTTTGTTTTAAGAAAAACGTCTTTATTCATTAAATTCTGTTTAAAAAACATAATACATTCAAAGATATGAATGCAGGACAGTGGGGGATGTTTAAATCTTTAAACAGGGTTCTACATTATTCTCTAGTGTCTTCATTTGCCATAATTCTAATCGCCCTCTTTTGTATCCTAAACGTGCTTAGTACAACTGGTGACACAACCCAAAATTTGACCCCATATCCTAAGTATGAATGGAAATAAGCAAAATATGTATTTCTTAATTTGTGCATGCTTGTACAAGTTTACAAAATACGTAACGCAAAGCACATCGAGTTCACTTTAGTATTCAGATATTGTATATGTTTATTCTATTTCAAGTCATGTTGTATCCATGGTCATAAAAACTTTGTTTCTGATTTAGTTTCTATTTGATGATTATTTAATGTTATATTCGGCATCGCAGGATTCCTATTCTGTATAGTGTGGAAATTTAGAGATACTGTTATTTTATAGTTCATTATGAGGCGATTATCTTGTGACCATTTGGTTAACTCTTCTGTAACAGAGTCAGCAGACTGCTGTAAGACCTGTTTAGTTTCAGCTTTTTACGAGTGTTGTATCGTCCGCAAACAAAATCTCCTTATGAGAAACAACGTTCTGTGTTATATATCATTGATATATAGAAGAAAGAGTAGTGGGCCCAAAACCGATCCCTGGGGTACTCCAAATTTCATAATGCCCCCATTGGACAATGTTTCATTAAGTAAACTGGTTCCATCATCCTTGTGTCTCAAGCTTACTATTTGTTTACGCCTTATTAAGTAAGACTCTATCCATTTATTACCTAGACCTCTAATACCATATTGATTTAGTTTTGTAAGGAAGATTTTATGGTCAACAGAATCAACCGCTTTCGATAAATCCAAGAATAGGCCAGTTACATGTTCCTTATTGTCAATTAATTTTAGTATACTGCACCCTTTTAGAGGATACCAATTCACTCAAGATTTATTGTGGCAACAGTGCATATGGTGTACATGAAATGATTAAATATACAGATCAAAACGTCAAGCGGTTCAGATATACCAGGTATCGACCCATGCTGGAACACCCATATATTAGTACGAGGTGTAGCCTCCACGGACGGCAATGCAGGCACTGACTCTTGCAACCAGTCGATCATAAGGATGGCGAATACTGTCTTGGGATACGTTATTCCCCGCCTGCTCGACCTGTTCACACAGTTCTGTAAGAGTTGTGGGTGGACGAGTCGCACGAGTCACTTGTCGGCCCTTCATGTCCCACACGTGCTCGATTGGCGTCAATTCCGGCGATTGTGCTGGCCAGGAAAGTTGTTGAACGTCTTGCAGTGCACGTTGAGTTGCACAGGCAGTGTGTGGGCAAGCATTATCCTGTTGGAACAACACATCCCCTTCCTGTTGCAAGAACGGCAAAAAGAACGGGTCGAACAACATCCTGCACGTACCGAGCGCTGGTTAGCGTTCCCTCGACAAACACCAAACGTGAACGAGAGTTGTAGCTTATCGCCTGGGAGTAGGTAATATAAGGCGGTTCTGGGGCAGGGGCTAATGAGCAATATGGCCGCCGCGCGCAACCACTCTATGTTATTCTTATGGAGGGAAGAGTCATAGTTGGGTCAGGGGCTAATGGGCAACATGGCCGCCAGGCGCAACCACACTCTTTAATGGCGAGCTTTTCAAATCATTATTTATTTGTTATTAAATTATAATTATTATTATTATTATTATTTTAGCACAGGGCTAATACACAAAATGGTCACTGCACACAACCACTTCCACATATGGCATGCTTATCTGTCCTAACCTAACCTAACTTTACCTAACCTAACTTCAAAGTCAGAGCAAATAAGTAAGAGCAAATGAGAGAGCACAAATAATAAACTTAGTTATAACCTAACCTAACCCACAGAAACCTCATTTAAAGATTTTAGATTTTACATTTTAACATTTTATATTTTAACAATTTAGATTTTTGATTTTATTTTCATTTTACATTTTTAAGATTTTACATTTTACATTTTTGATTTTTTTTGTATTTTAGATTTTAGTTTTTTTAGATTAGACATTTTAAATTTAAGATTTTTTGATTTTAGATTTTACATTTAACATTTTCCAAAAAGAGTAAACTACAAGGTCACATACCTAACCTCACCAAACCTAACTTAAGCTAATCCAAAGGCTAATGCACATACACAAAGTATATAAGGGTACATACAACTATTCTCGTGCTAGCCTTACAGGCTACTCTACAAGATGATCACTACCCCAACCGTTTTTTTTTTCATTTTGTTGTTTACACATTTGTCAATTTTCCAATTCCCCATTTTCAGTTTTTTTAATGTCAGTTTTAAGTTTTTCAATTTCATAATATGGAAACATGGATTTTGCATTTTGTTGTTTACACATCTATCAATTTCACAATTTCCCATTTAGAGCTTTTAAAATGTCAGTTTAAAGATTTTCAATTTCATGATATAGAAACATGGATTTTCCAATTTGTTGTTTACACATTTGTCAATTTAACAAATTCCCATATTCAGTTTTTAAAATTTCAGTTTAATGATTTTTCTATTTTGTCAATATGGAAACATGGACTTTCCAATTTGTGTTTTACATGTTCATTTGGCATTAGGAGTGGAGAGAGGTGGGTAGTAATTAAAAATGTACAAGCAGTGTCAATACAATATTTTTTATTATTAATACATATACACTATTTACACATAATACATTTTTATATATTTTTTGTTATAAATTGTACAGTTGTTTTTATTTTGTTTTCTATTTTATTTATTTTTGTTTATGAATACCATTTTTTATTTTTGTTTTTTATTTATTTTTGTAGTGCTATTGTTTTATTTCCTAAATTGTTTTGTTTTATGTATTTGCTAGTTGCAGGCAGAAGAATTCGATAGTCATAACTTAACTCTATAAGCATGGTTAACGATTGAGTAATGACCATAGGCATGTGTACCTATACCATCAGAACCAATCACTCTTTTATCATCACCAGGACACAAAGCAATTTTGTTTATTCTTATAGATGGTATGTCATATTGTCTTGACGCGATAATGTTCAGTGGTATTCTTTTTACATTGTTTTTCATTATCAATTAATATGATGAAATTGGTCCAGCCAGGTCAAACATAAAATGCCAGCGTTTCGCACCAGTGTGCCGTTGGGCTCGTCAGTTGGTACAGACACACCTCACCAATACGCATGGCTAGCACATACTGAGAAGGCCATCACAAGACACAAAAAACTAGTAGTTTTACGTCAAGAGTGAAGCCATTGTGCTACGGAAGTCAAGCTCCTTTTCATAAAACAAAAACCTTACCTTTGCAATCCAAATAGGTTATGATTCTTCCCAAACGGAATATGATGTAATTTCCGTTTGATCAGATAAATTATCAATCAATATGATAAAATTGGTCCGGCCAGATCAAACATAAAATGGCAGCGTTTCGCACCAGTGTGCCGTTGGGCTCGTCAGTTGGTACAGACACATCTCACCAATACGCATGGCTAGCACATTCTGAGAAGGCCATCACAAGACACAAAAAACTAGTAGTATTGACGTCAAGAGTGATGCCAATGTGCTACGGAAGTCAAGCTCCCTTTCGTAAAACAAAAACCTTACCTTGGCAATCCAAATAGGTTATGAATATTCCCAAATGGGAATATGATGTAATTTCCGTTTGATCAGATAAATTATCAATTAATATGATAAAATTGGTCCGGCCAGATCAAACTTAAAATGCCAGCGTTTCGCGCCAGGTGCCGTTGGGCTCGTCAGTTGGTACAGACACACCTCACCAATACGCATGGCTAGCACATACTGAGAAGACCATCACAAAACACAGAAAACTACTAGTATTAACGTCAGGAGTGATGTCAATGTGCTACGGAAGTCAAGCTCCATTTCATAAAACAAAAACCTTACCTTGGTATTCCAAATACGTTATGAACATTCCCAAATGGGAATATGATGTAATTTCCGTTTGATCAGATAAATTATCAATTAATATGATAAAATTGGTCCGGCCAGATCAAACATAAAATGCCATGGTTTCGCACCAGTGTGCCGTTGGGCTCGTTAGTTGGTACAGACACACCTCACCAATACGCATGGCTAGCACATACTGAGAAGGCCATCACAAAACACAAACCCTAGTAGTATTGACGTCAAGTGTGATATCAATGTGCTACGGAAGTCAAGGTCCCTTTCATAAAACAAATACCTTACCTTGGCAATCCAAATAGGTTATGAATATTCCCAAATAGGAATATGATGTAATTTCCGTTTGATCAGATAAATTATCAATTAATATGATAAAATTGGTCCAGCCAGATCAAACATAAAATGCCAGCGTTTCGCACCAGTGTGCCGTTGGGCTCGTCAGTTGGTACAGACACACCTCAACAATACGCATGGCTAGCACATACTGAGAAGGCCATCACAAGACACAGAAAACTACTAGTATTGACGTCAGGAGTGATGCCAATGTGCAACGGAAGTCAAGCTCCTTTCATAAAACAAAAACCTTACCTTGGCAATCCAAATAGGTTATGAATATTCCCTAATGGGAATATGATTTAATTTCCGTTTGATCAGATAAATTATCATTTAATATGATAAAATTGGTCCTGCCAAATCAAACATAAAATGCCAGCGGTTTGCACCAGTGTGCCGTTGGGCTCGTCAGTTGGTACAGACACACCTCACCAATACGCATGGCTAGCACATACTGAGAGGGCCATCACAAGACACAAAAAACTAGTAGTATTGACGTCAAGAGTGATGCCAATGTGCTACGGAAGTCAAGCTCCCTTTCATAAAAGAAAAACCTTACCTTGGCAATCCAAATAGGTTATGAATATTCCCAAATGGGAATATGATGTAATATCCGTATGATCAGATGAATTATCTATTAATATGATAAAATTGGTCTGGCCAGATCAAACATAAAATGCCAGCGTTTCGCACCAGTGTGCCGTTGGGCTCGTCAGTTGGTACAGACACACCTCACCTATGCGCATGGCTAGCACATACTGAGAAGGCCATCACAAGACACAAAAAGCTAGTAGTATTGACGTCAAGAGTGATGCCAATGTGCTACGGAAGTCAAGCTCCCTTTCATAAAACAAAAACCTTACCTTGGCAATGCAAATAGGTTATGAATATACCCAAATGGGAATATGTTGTAATTTCCGTTTGATCAGATAAAGTATCAATTAATATGATAAAATTGGTCCGGCCAGATCAAACATAAAATGCCAGCGTTTCACACCAGTGTGCCGTTGGGCTCGTCAGTTGGAACAGACAAACCTCACCAATACGCATGGCTAGCACATACTGAGAAGGCCATCACATGACACAGAAAACTAGTAGTATTGACGTCATGAGTGATGCCAATGTGCCACGGAAGTCAAGCTCCTTTTCATAAAACAAAAACCTTAACTTGGCAATCCAAATAGGTTATGAATATTCCCAAATGGGAATATGATGTAATTTCCGTTTGATCAGATAAATTATCAATTAATATGGTAAAATTGGTCCGGCCAGCGTTTTGCACCTGGGTGCCGTTGGGCTCGTCAGTTGGTACAGACACACCTCACCAATACGCATGGCTAGCACATACTGAGAAGGCCATCACAAGCCACAAAAAACTAGTAGTAGTGACGTCAAGAGTGATGCCAATGTGCTACGGAATTCATGCTCCCTTTCATAAAACAAAAACCTTACCTTGGCAATCCAAGTAGGTTATGAATATTCCCAAATGATAATATGATGTAATTTCCGTTTGATCAGATAAATTATCAATTAATATGATAAAATTGGTCCTGCCAAATCAAACATAAAATGCCAGCGGTTCGCAGCAGTGTGCCGTTGGGCTCGTCAGTTGGTACAGACACATCTCACCAATACGCATGGCTAGCACATACTGAGAAGGCCATGACAAGACACAAGAAACTAGTAGTATTGGCGTCAAGGGTGATGCCAATGTGCTACGGAAGTCAAGCTCCCTTTCATAAAACAAAAACCTTACCTTGGCAATCCAAATAGGTTATGATTATTCCCAAATGGGAATATGATGTAATTTCCGTTTGATCAGATAAATTATCAATTAATATGATAAAATTGGTCCGGCCAGATCAAACATAAAATGCCAGCGTTTCGCACCAGTGTGCAGTTGGGCTCGTCAGTTGGTACAGACACACCTCACCAATACGCATGGCTAGCACATACTGAGAAGGCCATCACAAGACACAGAAAACTAGTAGTATTGACGTCAGGAGTGATGCCAATGTGCTACGGAAGTCAAGCTCCCTTTCATTAAACAAAAACCTTACCTTGGCAATCCAAATAGGTTATTTATATTCCCAAATGGGAATATGATTTAATTTCCGTTTGATCAGATAAATTATCAATTAATATGATAAAATTGGTCCGGCCAGATCAAACATAAAATGCCAGCGTTTCGCACCAGGGTGCCGTTGGGCTCGTCAGTTGTTACAGACACACCTCACCAATACGCATGGCTAGCATATACTGAGAAGGCCATCTCAAGACACCAAAAACTAGTAGTATTGACGTCAAGAGTGATGCCAATGTGCTACGGAAGTCAAGCTCCCTTTCATTAAACAAAAACATTACCTTGGCAATCCAAATAGGTTATGAATATTCCCAAATCAGAATATGATATTATTTCCGTTTGATCAGATAAATTATCATTTAATATGATAAAATTGTTCCGGCCAGATCAAACATAAAATGGCAGCGTTTCGCACCAGTGTGCCGTTGGGCTCGTCAGTTGGTACAGACACACCTCACCAATACGCATGGCTAGCACAAACTGAGAAGGCCATCACAAGACACAAAAAACTAGTAGTATTGACGTCAAGAGTGATGCCAAAGTTCTACGGAAGTCAAGCTCCCTTTCATAAAACAAAAACCTTAACTTGGCAATCCAAATAGGTTATGAATATTCCCAAATGGGAATATGCTGTAATTTCCGTTTGATCAGATAAATTATCAATTAATATGATAAAATTGGTCCGGCCAGATCAAACATAAAATGCCAGCGTTTTGCACCAGTGTGCCGTTGGGCTCGTCAGTTGGTACAGACACACCTCACCAATACGCATGGCTAGCAAATACTGAGAAGGCCATCACAAGACACAAACACTAGTAGTATTGACGTCAAGTGTGATACCAATGTGCTACGGAAGTCAATCTCCCTTTCACAAAACAAATACCTTACCTTGGCAATCCAAATAGGTTATGAATATTCCCAAATAGGAATATGATGTAATTTCCGTTTGATCAGATAAATTATCATGTAATATGATAAAATTGGTCCTGCCAAATCAAACATAAAATGCCAGGGTTTCGCACCAGTGTGCCGTTGGGCTCATCAGTTGTTACAGACACACCTAACCAGTACGCATGGCTAGCACATACTGAGAAGGCCATCACAAGACACAAAAAACTAGTAGTATTGACGTGATGCCAATGTGCTACGGAAGTCAAGCTCCCTTTCATAAAAGAAAAACCTTACCTTGGCAATCCAAATAGGTTATGAATATTCCCAAATGGGAATATGATGTAATTTCCGTTTGATCAGATAAATTATCAATTAATATGATAAAATTGGTCCGGCCAGATCAAACATAAAATGCCAGCGTTTCACACCAGTGTGCCGTTGGGCTCGTCAGTTGGAACAGACACACCTCAACAATACGCATGGCTAGCACATACTGAGAAGGCCATCACAAGACACAGAAAACTAGTAGTATTGCCGTCAAGACTGATGCCAATGTGCCACGGAAGTCAAGCTCCCTTTCATTAAACAAAAACCTTACCTTGGCAATCCAAATAGGTTTTTTATTCCCAAATGGGAATATGATTTAATTTCCGTTTGATCAGATAAATTATCAATTAATATGATAAAATTGGTCCGGCCAGATCAAACATTAAATGCCAGCGTTTCGCACCAGGGTGCCGTTGGGCTCGTCAGTTGTTACAGACACACCTCACCAATACGCATGGCTAGCATATACTGAGAAGGCCATCTCAAGACACAAAAAACTAGTAGTATTGACGTCAAGAGTGATGCCAATGTGCTACGGAAGTCAAGCTCCCTTTCATTAAACAAAAACCTTACCTTGGCAATCCAAATAGGTTATGAATATTCCCAAATGAGAATATGATATTATTTCCGTTCGATCAGATAAATTATCAATTAATATGATAAAATTGTTCCGGCCAGAACAAACATAAAATGGCAGCGTTTCGCACCAGTGTGCCGTTGGTCTCGTCAGTTGGTACAGACACACCTCACCAATACGCATGGCTTAGAAGGCCATCACAAGACACAAAAAACTAGTAGTATTGACGTGATGCCAGTTTGCTACGGAAGTCAAGCTCTCTTTCATAAAACAAAAACCTTACCTTGGCAATCCAAATAGGTTACGAATATTCCTAAATGGGAATATGATGTAATTTCCGTTTGATCAGATAAATTATCAATTAATATGATAAAATTGGTCCGTCCAGATCAAACATAAAATGCCAGCGTTTTGCACCAGTGTGCCGTTGGGCTCGTCAGTTGGTACAGGCACACCTCACCAATACGCATGGCTAGCACATACTGAGAAGGCCATCACAAGACACAAACACTAGCAGTATTGACGTCAAGTGTGATACCAATGTGCTACGGAAGTCAAGCTCCCTTTCATAAAACAAATACCTTACCTTGGCAATCCAAAGAGGTTATGAATATTCCCAAATAGGAATATGATGTAATTTCCGTTTGATCAGATAAATTATCATTTAATATGATAAAATTGGTCCTGCCAAATCAAACATAAAATGCCAGGGGTTCGCACCAGTGTGCCGTTGGGCTCATCAGTTGGTACAGACACCCCTCACCAATACGCATGGCTAGCACATACTGAGAAGGCCATCACAAGACACAGAAAACTAATAGTATTGACGTCAGGAGTGATGCCATTGTGCTACGGAAGTCAAGCTCCCTTTCATAAAACAAAAACCTTACCTTGGCAATCCAAATAGGTTATGAATATTCCCTAATGGGAATATGATTTAATTTCCGTTTGAGCAGATAAATTATCATTTAATATGATAAAATTGGTCCTGCCAAATCAAAAATAAAAGGCCAGCGGTTCGCACCAGTGTGCCGATGGGCTCGTCAGTTGGTACAGACACACCTCACCAATACGCATGGCTAGCACATACTGAGAAGGCCATCACAAGACACAAAAAACTAGTAGTATTGACGTGATGCCAGTTTGCTACGGAAGTCAAGCTCTCTTTCATAAAACAAAAACCTTACCTTGGCAATCCAAATAGGTTATGAATATTCCTAAATGGGAATATGATGTAATTTCCGTTTGATCAGATAAATTATCAATTAATATGATAAAATTGGTCCGGCCAGATCAAACATAAAATGCCAGCGTTTTGCACCAGTGTGCCGTTGGGCTCGTCAGTTGGTACAGACACACCTCACCAATACGCATGGCTAGCAAATACTGAGAAGGCCATCACAAGACACAAACACTAGTAGTATTGACGTCAAGTGTGATACCAATGTGCTACGGAAGTCAATCTCCCTTTCACAAAACAAATACCTTACCTTGGCAATCCAAATAGGTTATGAATATTCCCAAATAGGAATATGATGTAATTTCCGTTTGATCAGATAAATTATCATGTAATATGATAAAATTGGTCCTGCCAAATCAAACATAAAATGCCAGGGTTTCGCACCAGTGTGCCGTTGGGCTCATCAGTTGTTACAGACACACCTAACCAGTACGCATGGCTAGCACATACTGAGAAGGCCATCACAAGACACAAAAAACTAGTAGTATTGACGTGATGCCAATGTGCTACGGAAGTCAAGCTCCCTTTCATAAAAGAAAAACCTTACCTTGGCAATCCAAATAGGTTATGAATATTCCCAAATGGGAATATGATGTAATTTCCGTTTGATCAGATAAATTATCAATTAATATGATAAAATTGGTCCGGCCAGATCAAACATAAAATGCCAGCGTTTCACACCAGTGTGCCGTTGGGCTCGTCAGTTGGAACAGACACACCTCAACAATACGCATGGCTAGCACATACTGAGAAGGCCATCACAAGACACAGAAAACTAGTAGTATTGCCGTCAAGACTGATGCCAATGTGCCACGGAAGTCAAGCTCCCTTTCATTAAACAAAAACCTTACCTTGGCAATCCAAATAGGTTTTTTATTCCCAAATGGGAATATGATTTAATTTCCGTTTGATCAGATAAATTATCAATTAATATGATAAAATTGGTCCGGCCAGATCAAACATTAAATGCCAGCGTTTCGCACCAGGGTGCCGTTGGGCTCGTCAGTTGTTACAGACACACCTCACCAATACGCATGGCTAGCATATACTGAGAAGGCCATCTCAAGACACAAAAAACTAGTAGTATTGACGTCAAGAGTGATGCCAATGTGCTACGGAAGTCAAGCTCCCTTTCATTAAACAAAAACCTTACCTTGGCAATCCAAATAGGTTATGAATATTCCCAAATGAGAATATGATATTATTTCCGTTCGATCAGATAAATTATCAATTAATATGATAAAATTGTTCCGGCCAGAACAAACATAAAATGGCAGCGTTTCGCACCAGTGTGCCGTTGGTCTCGTCAGTTGGTACAGACACACCTCACCAATACGCATGGCTTAGAAGGCCATCACAAGACACAAAAAACTAGTAGTATTGACGTGATGCCAGTTTGCTACGGAAGTCAAGCTCTCTTTCATAAAACAAAAACCTTACCTTGGCAATCCAAATAGGTTACGAATATTCCTAAATGGGAATATGATGTAATTTCCGTTTGATCAGATAAATTATCAATTAATATGATAAAATTGGTCCGTCCAGATCAAACATAAAATGCCAGCGTTTTGCACCAGTGTGCCGTTGGGCTCGTCAGTTGGTACAGGCACACCTCACCAATACGCATGGCTAGCACATACTGAGAAGGCCATCACAAGACACAAACACTAGCAGTATTGACGTCAAGTGTGATACCAATGTGCTACGGAAGTCAAGCTCCCTTTCATAAAACAAATACCTTACCTTGGCAATCCAAAGAGGTTATGAATATTCCCAAATAGGAATATGATGTAATTTCCGTTTGATCAGATAAATTATCATTTAATATGATAAAATTGGTCCTGCCAAATCAAACATAAAATGCCAGGGGTTCGCACCAGTGTGCCGTTGGGCTCATCAGTTGGTACAGACACCCCTCACCAATACGCATGGCTAGCACATACTGAGAAGGCCATCACAAGACACAGAAAACTAATAGTATTGACGTCAGGAGTGATGCCATTGTGCTACGGAAGTCAAGCTCCCTTTCATAAAACAAAAACCTTACCTTGGCAATCCAAATAGGTTATGAATATTCCCTAATGGGAATATGATTTAATTTCCGTTTGAGCAGATAAATTATCATTTAATATGATAAAATTGGTCCTGCCAAATCAAAAATAAAAGGCCAGCGGTTCGCACCAGTGTGCCGATGGGCTCGTCAGTTGGTACAGACACACCTCACCAATACGCATGGCTAGCACATACTGAGAAGGCCATCACAAGACACAAAAAACTAGTAGTATTGACGTGATGCCAGTTTGCTACGGAAGTCAAGCTCTCTTTCATAAAACAAAAACCTTACCTTGGCAATCCAAATAGGTTATGAATATTCCTAAATGGGAATATGATGTAATTTCCGTTTGATCAGATAAATTATCAATTAATATGATAAAATTGGTCCGGCCAGATCAAACATAAAATGCCAGCGTTTTGCACCTGGGTGCCGTTGGGCTCGTCAGTTGGTACAGACACACCTCACCAATACGCATGGCTAGCACATACTGAGAAGGCCATCACAAGCCACAAAAAACTAATAGTATTGACGTCAAGAGTGATACCAATGCGCTACGGAATTCAAGCTCCCTTTCAGAAAATAAAAACCATACCTTGGCAATCAAAATAGGTTATGAATATTCCCAAATAGGAATATGATGTAATTTCCGTTTGATCAGATAAATTATCAATTAATATGATAAAATTGGTCCGGCCAGATCAAACATAAAATGCCAGCGTTTCGCACCAGTGTGCCGTTGGGCTCGTCAGTTGGTACAGACAAACCTCACCAATACGCATGGCTAGCACATACTGAGAAGGCCATCACAAGACACAGAAAACTGCTAGTATTGACTTCAGGAGTGATGCCAATGTGCTACGGAAGTCAAGCTCCCTTTCATAAAACAAAAACCTTACCTTGGCAATCCAAATAGGTTATGAATATTCCCAAATGGGAATATGATGTAATTTCCGTTTGATCAGATAAATTATCAATTAATATGATAAAATTGGTCCGGCCAGATCAAACATAAAATGCCAGCGTTTCGCACCAGTGTGCCGCTGGGCTCGTCAGTTGGTACAGACACACCTCACCAATACGCATGGCTAGCACATACTTAGAAGGCCATCACAAGACACAAAAAACTAGTAGTATTGACGTGATGCCAGTTTGCTACGGAAGTCAAGCTCTCTTTCATAAAACAAAAACCTTACCTTGGCAATCCAAATAGGTTATGAATATTCCTAAATGGGAATATGATGTAATTTTCGTTTGATCAGATAAATTATCAATTAATATGATAAAATTTGTCCGGCCAGATCAAACATAAAATGCCAGCGTTTTGCACCAGTGTGCCGTTGGGCTCGTAAGTTTGTACAGACACACCTCACCAATACGCATGGCTAGCACATACTGAGAAGGCTATCACAAGACACAAAAAATTAGTAGTATTGACGTCAAGAATGATGCCAATTTGCTACGGAAGTCAAGCTCCCTTTCATAAAACAAAAACCTTACCTTGGCAATCCAAAGAGGTTATGAATATTCCCAAATAGGAATATGATGTAATTTCCGTTTGATCAGATAAATTATCATTTAATATGATAAAATTGGTCCTGCCAAATCAAACATAAAATGCCAGGGGTTCGCACCAGTGTGCCGTTGGGCTCATCAGTTGGTACAGACATCCCTCACCAATACGCATGGCTAGCACATACTGAGAAGGCCATCACAAGACACAGAAAACTAATAGTATTGACGTCAGGAGTGATGCCATTGTGCTACGGAAGTCAAGCTCCCTTTCATAAAACAAAAACCTTACCTTGGCAATCCAAATAGGTTATGAATATTCCCTAATGGGAATATGATTTAATTTCCGTTTGAGCAGATAAATTATCATTTAATATGATAAAATTGGTCCTGCCAAATCAAACATAAAAGGCCAGCGGTTCGCACCAGTGTGCCGATGGGCTCGTCAGTTGGTACAGACACACCTCACCAATACGCATGGCTAGCACATACTGAGAAGGCCATCACAAGACACAAAAAACTAGTAGTATTGACGTGATGCCAATGTGCTACCGAAGTCAAGCTCCCTTTCATAAAAGAAAAACCTTACCTTGGCAATCCAAATAGGTTATGAATATTCCCAAATGGGAATATGGTGTAATTTCCGTTTGATCAGATAAATTATCAATTAATATGATAAAATTGGTCCGGCCAGATCAAACATAAAATGCCAGCGTTTTGCACCAGTGTGCCGTTGGGCTCGTAAGTTTGTACAGACACACCTCACCAATACGCATGGCTAGCACATACTGAGAAGGCTATCACAAGACACAAAAAATTAGTAGTATTGACGTCAAGAATGATGCCAATTTGCTACGGAAGTCAAGCTCCCTTTCATAAAACAAAAACCTTACCTTGGCAATCCAAAGAGGTTATGAATATTCCCAAATAGGAATATGATGTAATTTCCGTTTGATCAGATAAATTATCATTTAATATGATAAAATTGGTCCTGCCAAATCAAACATAAAATGCCTGGGGTTCGCACCAGTGTGCCGTTGGGCTCATCAGTTGGTACAGACACCCCTCACCAATACGCATGGCTAGCACATACTGAGAAGGCCATCACAAGACACAGAAAACTAATAGTATTGACGTCAGGAGTGATGCCATTGTGCTACGGAAGTCAAGCTCCCTTTCATAAAACAAAAACCTTACCTTGGCAATCCAAATAGGTTATGAATATTCCCTAATGGGAATATGATTTAATTTCCGTTTGAGCAGATAAATTATCATTTAATATGATAAAATTGGTCCTGCCATATCAAACATAAAAGGCCAGCGGTTCGCACCAGTGTGCCGATGGGCTCGTCAGTTGGTACAGACACACCTCACCAATACGCATGGCTAGCACATACTGAGAAGGCCATCACAAGACACAAAAAACTAGTAGTATTGACGTGATGCCAATGTGCTACCGAAGTCAAGCTCCCTTTCATAAAAGAAAAACCTTACCTTGGCAATCCAAATAGGTTATGAATATTCCCAAATGGGAATATGGAGTAATTTCCGTTTGATCAGATAAATTATCAATTAATATGATAAAATTGGTCCGGCCAGATCAAACATAAAATGCCAGCGTTTCATACCAGTGTGCCGTTGGGCTCGTCAGTTGGAACAGACACACCTCACCAATACGCATGGCTAGCACATACTGAGAAGGCCATCACAAGACACAGAAAACTAGTAGTATTGACGTCAAGAGTGATGCCAATGTGCCACGGAAGTCAAGCTCCTTTTCATAAAACAAAAACCTTACCTTGACAATCCAAATAGGTTATGAATATTCCCAAACGGGAATATGATATAATTTCCGTTTGATCAGATAAATTATCAGTTAATATGATAAAATTGGTCCGACCAGATCAAACATAAAATGCCAGCGTTTCGCACCAGGGTGCCGTTGGGCTCGTCAGTTGGTACAGACACACCTCACCAATACGCATGGCTAGCACATACGGAGAGGGCCATCACAAGGCACAAAAAACTAGTAGTATTGACGTCAAGAGTGATGCCAATGTGCTACGGAAGTCAAGCTCCCTTTCATAAAACAAAAACCTTACCTTGGCAATCCAAATAGGTTATGAATATTCCCAAATGGGAATATGATGTAATTTCCGTTTGATCAGATAAATTATCAAATAATATGATAAAATTGGTCCGGCCAGATCCAACATAAAATGCCAGCGTTTCGCACCAGTGTGCCGTTGGGCTCTTCAGTTGGTACAGACACACCTCACCAATACGCATGGCTAGCACATACTGAGAAGGCCATCATAAGACACAAAAAACTAGTAGTATTGACGTCAAGAGTGATGCCAATGTGCTACGGAAGTCAAGCTCCCTTTCATAAAAGAAAAACCTTACCTTGGCAATCCAAATAGGTTATGAATATTCCCAAATGGGAATATGATGTAATTTCCGTATGATCAGGTGAATTATCTATTAATATGATAAAATTGGTCTGGCCAGATCAAACATAAAATGCCAGCGTTTCGCACCAGTGTGCCGTTGGGCTCGTCAGTTGGTACAGACACACCTCACCAATGCGCATGGCTAGCACATACTGAGAAGGCCATCACAAGACACAAAAAACTAATAGTATTGACGTCAAGAGTGATGCCAATGTGCTACGGAAGTCAAGCTCCCTTTCATAAAACAAAAACCTTACCTTGGCTATCCAAATAGATTATGAATATACCCAAATGGGAATATGTTGTAATTTCCGTTTGATCAGATAAATTATCAATTAAAATGATAAAATTGGTCCGGCCAGATCAAACATAAAATGCCAGCGTTTCACACCAGTGTGCCGTTGGGCTCGTCCGTTGGAACAGACACACCTCACCAATACGCATGGCTAGCACATACTGAGAAGGCCATCACAAGACACAGAAAACTAGTAGTATTGACGTCAAGAGTGATGTCAATGTGCCACGGAAGTCAAGCTCCCTTTCATAAAACAAAAACCTTACCTTGGCAATCCAAATAGGTTATGAATATTCCCAAATGGGAATATGATGTAATTTCCGTTTGATCAGATAAATTATCATTTAATATGATAAAATTGGTCCTGCCAAATCAAACATAAAAGGCCAGCAGTTCGCACGAGTTGGGTAGATTATAGGCTAGGGAATAACCCACCCACCAAGGGAAGATGATTAAGAGAAGGAAGTAGATTTGGGATTGGAGAAAAAGGATAGAAAAATAGGAGGAGAGCCCCACAAAATTAATAAGCTTCACTTTAAACACACTTAAAGGCGATTGCCACAGAAATTCAGTGCTCGGATACCTAAAGTGGGTACGAGCTTGGTCTAAGCTAACGGGAGCCGCAGCTAGGACTTGGGCAGTTTGCCAGAGAGAGCCTGTAGTGTATTTCCTCCCAAGCACGAATGAAAGTACTATAGGGAAGGGTGATGGTCTGACAAGACTGAGAGCAAACGATTTATTGTATATGAACGAGGGCATAAACCTAGGAAGAGCTAGGAAAGCCAGGATCCTGCCTAACTGTAGTATCAGAGAAATGATGAATCCAAAAACAAATATTTAATTTATTAAACAATGCAAAGAAGTTTGAGGAGATTAACAATTGTGTAGTATAAATTTGATAAACATAGTTCATTTGAACTTTTTAACAAATAGGGTCGCAGACCTCCCAACATTAAACGGTTGCTCCTGGCAATTGACAATTTACAAGGTTTCAAACCTTACATGTTTCTAAAATCTTTATAAGATTTAAACAAATGAGCAATGAAATAATTAAAGCTTGAACGTGAATTGAAGTACAAAAAGTGCACCTTAAAAATTCTGGAGAGAATGTTCTAGAGAAAGTGACAACTTGGAAAATAACAATAATAACGTGAAAAATAAAATAGAAGTTCCTACAACTTCTTATATTTATACAGAATTAATATATGAGAATTATACAAAGAGGGCAGGTCACTTACTGTGAAACCTGAAGAAAGTGAAAGGGAAAGTTCTAGACTTCCCAAGGTTGAGCAGGAATCACTCGCCAAATGGGACAGTTTCCATTTCGTGAAACCTGAACATGACTCGCTCAAGAGTGTAGAGAATTGTTTTCCCTAATTTTGAAGGGAGGAACAATGTAAGTTTGAAACGTGTGCTAGACACGTATCACAAAGATTATACAGAGATACTTAATGATAAACCAACAAAAATGGAAGGGCACTTCTTGGAATGACACCTTATTGGAACAGACCTAGATTAAAAGTTTATTGCAGATTGTTAGTGAAAGGTTTAGGAAAGAGAAATGGGAATTAAGGAAAATGTTCATGGCCTTATTTGAATATAAGCGGACGATCGCGACGCGGTAGAAAAGTTGAGCAAGCACTGGTTTTCACTATAGTTCATTGAAACATATGAAAAGTTCACTGTGGAGACACAAAGTTTATGGAAAAGAAAGTTATTGCAATGATGAAAATAACTGGTTTCACTAGATAAGTGAGAGTCTATTTCTTGAGAAAGACGTAAATTACAATTAAATGCGATATAGAAAATTCCCGCGGTGGACGAAACTTCACTATGTAGTTTTTTTTTTTTGCTTATGGCTTTTAGTGCCGGGAGTGTCCGAGGACATGTTCGGCTCGCCAGTTTTGTAGCTGCTTCGAGACGGACACCCAATGGGTGAGCTACAAGTACCGTTGGGGAGGGAAGGAGGGAAGTTGGAATGTAAGGACGAGGAGTTGGAAGGTAGCGGCTGTGGCCTATAGTTAGGGACCAACCCCGGCATTTGCCTGGAAGGAAGATGGGAAACCACAGAAGACCATCTTCAAGGTTGCCGGCGGGGGGATTCGAACCTCCTCGCCTCCCGGATGTGAGCGACTGCCATCAGTCATGCCGTAACCACCACGGCTAACTCACCCGGTAGTATTACTATGTAGTAATTTAGAAGTAAGATAATTCAATTTCAAATAGAATTCCCACAAGTACGTGAGAAATACATGACGGCAGGACTTGTAGATTGAGTACAGAGTCTGGAAGGTTCCAGAACAATCTTTGCAGTAAAATGGGGCTAATGTAAATCCAGCGGAGGAACTAGTTTTATAATTATAGGCAGCGGGTATTAGATAATATCCCACGTAGCGAGAGGATTTCTCGTTTGAATCGCTTAAGAAAAGCTCTTTTTTTTAGTAAGGTTGGCTTGTACAAGCAAAAAGCTCAACATTGCAAATCCCACGAAGAATGATCATTGCCCCAAAGTAAATCATTTCACACTGCCTATAAATTATAATTAAAAGCACTTGGAAGTTAAAACCATGAAGATGAGGTTAAAACTTTTTAAAAATGGTACTTATCTTGATTTCATGTTGAAGTCGAAGTTCCTATGAAGACTATCTAGCCAACATGGCGTAGAAGAGTGTGTGCCTCTTAGTTTGAGGCTAGCTCGAGAGGAGCTTTGACTGATCGAGTCAACTGCCGACTGAGAAGTGAGAGCAGCTCAACGAAGCACGGAAGGTCCTAGGAAGGGGAGAGAGTGGGGGTAGGAAACAAAAGGTATACATATCAGCATAACCAACTTAGCAAAAAATAATTTTCTTCTTGATGGATGGTCTTCTAAGAGTTGATAGTAGGCGATATTAGCGCAGCATGGTGAGTGAAACAGTAGACGTAGTCCTCTTGCTCAAGGAGAAAATAGCTGACGATGGTAACGAGATCTGGTAGCCAAATGGATAAGTAAGTCCTCTTGCACGATGAGGAATTGAGTAGCTTCAGAGGTTCGCTACTAGATGACGCTAGGTGGATCACAGAAGTTATATATCTGAAACATACTTATGAAGACACAAGAGATATGCCCAACAAGGAGAAAACAGATGATCACTGTTGGTGTTTGGCAAAGAGGAAGGAAGAAATGAACATGCAAAGAGCAATAGACATTATATCTCTCGTACCGTGTATTCAAAGAATACACCATACTGGGGGGACAAACACCAACAGCGAGCAAGAAAAACAAGTACAATAATAAACAATTGCCGAAGAGTAGTCTTGTGATCTGACCATTAGTGGTCACGACTCTGAATACCCTGACTCTCCTATCTCTTCCAGGGTGACACTTGGTCACTTTTCCAAAAGGCCAGACTAGGGGGGGTGAAACATCCCTAACTAAGACCAAGTCTCCCACTTTAATGTCGGGACTGGAAAGAAACCACTTCTGCCTCCGTTGCAAGGAAGTTAAATATTCAAAGTTCCACCTCTTCCAAAAAGAATTACTGAGGGCTTCAAGTTTACGCCCAACAATAGGTAAATCAGAATCCCTGAAAGAATTAGGAAGGGGAGGATGGGCAGAGAGAGAAGTGCGTGTAAAGAAGCGACCAGGTGTAAGTGGAAGGAGGTTATCAGGGTCATTGGAAAGCGGAGTTGAAAGGCGAGAATTATCAACACTTTCAATCACAAAATAGCTGGAAGCTGAGGGAAATAAAGCACTAGTAAAGATTACGATACAATGCAAAAGAAGAATTAACAAGTTTAAACAAAGCGTATAGAAATAAGTACATCTATTCAGGACAAGAATATATCAAATAAACAAAGGAACTATGCGAGTAGAAAGCAAGAACGCCATAGGTAACAAACTAGTAGCCATAAACAATAACCTCAAGTTATAATGAGTATCAAAGGGGTTACTCAGAAAAATACTTAAGTCAGCGAAAAACGTGACAGGACAAGTATGAATACAAAAACACATCGAATGTGACGACGAGAAAAAACAAGTTTGTTCATCAATGAACATTAAGATCGCAAAATATGCAAGCAAATTGCAATACATACGCGCGTGAGAAATACGCAACGAAGTTTTGAAACAGTGATCAAAGCAGTTATGGAATACGAGCATGAGTAAGTGAGGGACGTAAACAAGTACGGCCTTGACACACATAGTACAACGAGATAAGACATATAAATAGCTGACAGAGTCCTTAAGCGGAACAAGTTTATTTTGGGAAGTAGGTAAACGGCGTCTGTACTTGTAGTAGCAACTCGTCAGACAATGCTTGGCAATCAGCCAAAGTTGAGATAAGAGAAACTTGCTTTGAACTGTGTCAAGCGTACAGGAAATAAACAACTTGGCGTTCCTCAGGCGTGTATACAAACGAGTCTGACAACCAAGCAGTTCGAAGTACACGCACAACATTTGGTGAATCAGCTGTAACTTAAAGCAGATATTCAGTTTGAACGGAATGCAGTCAATCGTAACTTGGACGTGAACAAACAATTTAAAGCTATATGAAATAAAGTAGGAAATCAATTTCGCATAATTGAGAGGATCACGAAATCGGACAATTTTCAACAAAAAGAAGCTTAATTCTTCCGAGCAAAGAAGACAAGCTGGGACATTGAGACGAAGGTTATGCATAAGAATAGTTATTCTAGATGCTATAGAATTCAGAGTTTCAAGCGGTTTCAAAAGCGACTTCCAATTGTGAGGAAGGAGGGAGGAGCCGGCCGTGGCCATCCTTCTACATAGCGAAAGAAGTGAAACATGGCGTACAGCAAAGTGATGGTGACTGATAGCCATGGTTTTACACAAGGGGAAGATAGTTTTCGAGGAATAGTTTAAGCAATTAACTGCTATAAAAAATGACGTAAGAAGATAGACGAAATAACACAAAGCAAGGCGAACTTGAATGGCCATCTTGTGCGGGAAGAAGGAAAAACCATTTAAACAACTTACAGAGATAGCGTAGTTGTTCACGATAAGACATCGTTTCGACAAGTGGTTTTCAAAAATATTGAGATTTGAAACATGAGCGTTCTTTTTTTCAGAAATGGGATTTATGTCAGCTGTGACGAAATGACATTGCGCTTTGGTTTGAACACTGGTATGTTTGATTTCACCAGTAATAACCCAACCAAAATCGGTGTCTCTAGCGACCACGGTTGAAGATAACTTGCGTGTTTGTTTGCGAATGCAATTCCAAAAAACATTGGCACTGAAAAGCACATCAATGGGACCTTGAGCATTAAACTGAGGATCAGCTAACCTTAATTGCGAGGGAATGTTTAAACCGGAAGTATTAATGGAGTGACTTGGAGTGTCTTTACCAATACTGGTAAGAATGAGACAGTTTAAATTAAGATTGGTGTTTCTTTGGCAAACGTCTCTGATTTTCAATTTTGAAGACTGCAAAACTTGAGTTTTCAAATTGTCAATGCCGGTCACATTGATAGAAGTAGGCGATGACGAAAGCCCTAGTTTTTTAATCAACGATTGCGAAACAAAGTTGTGCGTTGAAGCGGAATCGAGAAGACCACGGGTTTTGAACCAATTTCCAAATTTATCTTGGATTTCAAATTGTACAGTGGTCAACAGGGTTTGCGCACTGTGAAAAGTGTCGGCGTTGGAAATGCAGGAAGAAGCATTAGTTTGTTCGGAGCTGCTCTGCATGGAGCTTAAAGAGGCGGGTGCTGATGACCTCGATTTATCGTGAACGTGCAATAAAGAATGATGCGGTTTTTTACAATGGAAACAGAGATTTGATGACGTACAGTTCGAAGAAGAATGCTTAGGTGATAAGCAGTTGAAACAATGTTTGCTATTCAAGACAAACTTTCTTCGATCTTCGACAGACAATTCTTTAAAGGATTTGCACAAATACAAGGTGTGAAGCTTTTTACAGAGCGTGCATTTTAACGATTTGTTAAGCGGCCTGATATCTTCTCTTGCATGATTAAAAGAAGAACGGGTTTGTTTGTTTTCGACAAATGGGGGCTGATGTCCCTTTGAAGAAGCAAGTTTTTTTTTCAAAAATTTGACACTGAGGATTCGTTTCGACTTTTTCGCACTGAAATGCGAGTGCTGTAAGGAATTGACATCGACTGTTGAGAAACGAGATAAGGTGTTCGAACGAATGTTCCTTGTTGCAGGCGAGTTCGATCTCCCAGGCTTTCAGTGTCGAAAAATCGAATCTTGATGTAGCTAGGTGAATAAGTATGGTGTCCCATGTTTGGACAGGCTGTTTTAGCTGGTATAACGCTCTGACATTTAACTGCATAGAATCTAAGAGGTCTCTTAAAGATGTGACGTCATTAGGTTTTACGGCAGGTACGTTGAAGAGACAGCGGATGTGTCGAGCGACACTCAAACGTAAATTGCCATATCTCTCTTTAAGGAGATTAAAGGCGATGTGGTAGTTGTCTGCGCTTAAAGGCAATGACTCCACCAAAGCTAAAGCCTCACATTCCAAAGAAGTGCGGAGGAAGTAAAATTTATGTATGTCTGGGATCTCGATATTTTCATGAATTAGGGAGCAGTAAAGTTCGTAAAAAGAATACCATTCACCTTCCTTGCCTGAGAAGTGCGGTAGGCTTATCTTGGGAAGTAACGGTTTCGGTTTGTTCTTGTGAACTGAAGCGGGTGCTAACTGGGCCGGATTGATGACCCTAGTGTCCGGTTCTGAGATATTGCGGATCAGTTGGTGGGCCTTTGCAATTCCTTCAAAGTACAAGGGTTCAACCTCGTCCCGATCCGATTGCAGTTCTGGACAAGCGGATTCGATCTCGGATTGAATTTGGTCATAATAATCATAAGACCGTTCGTACAACTTAAGGCGATGTGTTAAGATATCTAAATCACACTCGGCGGGATTTAACTTGTTGATGAAATTTCGGAATTTAGTGAGTTGCCCTTTATAGGAAGAACGTCTAGCAATGAGAGTTTCATCTTTTTCAGCAGGAGCCATGACAAAAAGAATAAATTGAAATACAACTCACGAAACTGTAGAACCTTGGAGATGCTGTCAAGTTTGCAGCAGAGAATGGGTCGAAAGAACAGGACACACCAAAGGAGACAGGAGTGGCCTCCTTCCCGTTCACAGGCTTTGCATGACGTAGATATAGCTGAAAAATCCAAAGCAGATGTTAATACTTTGCCAAGTATTGTCAAATGACACTTGACAAACAATAGAAATAACAAATGGACTCTCCCGGGTTTCTGGTACCAAATTTTGGGTAGATTATAGGCTAGGGAATAACCCACCCACCAAGGGAAGATGATTAAGAGAAGGAAGTAGATTTGGGATTGGAGAAAAAGGATAGAAAAATAGGAGGAGATCCCCACAAAATTAATAAGCTTCACTTTAAACACACTTAAAGGCGATTGCCACAGAAATTCAGTGCTCGGATACCTAAAGTGGGTACGAGCTTGGTCTAAGCTAACGGGAGCCGCAGCTAGGACTTGGGCAGTTTGCCAGAGAGAGCCTGTAGTGTATTTCCTCCCAAGCACGAATGAAAGTACTATAGGGAAGGGTGATGGTCTGACAAGACTGAGAGCAAACGATTTATTGTATATGAACGAGGGCATAAACCTAGGAAGAGCTAGGAAAGCCAGGATCCTGCCTAACTGTAGTATCAGAGAAATGATGAATCCAAAAACAAATATTTAATTTATTAAACAATGCAAAGAAGTTTGAGGAGATTAACAATTGTGTAGTATAAATTTGATAAACATAGTTCATTTGAACTTTTTAACAAATAGGGTCGCAGACCTCCCAACATTAAACGGTTGCTCCAGGCAATTGACAATTTACAAGGTTTCAAACCTTACATGTTTCTAAAATCTTTATAAGATTTAAACAAATGAGCAATGAAATAATTAAAGCTTGAACGTGAATTGAAGTACAAAAAGTGCACCTTAAAAATTCTGGAGAGAATGTTCTAGAGAAAGTGACAACTTGGAAAATAACAATAATAACGTGAAAAATAAAATAGAAGTTCCTACAACTTCTTATATTTATACAGAATTAATATATGAGAATTATACAAAGAGGGCAGGTCACTTACTGTGAAACCTGAAGAAAGTGAAAGGGAAAGTTCTAGACTTCCCAAGGTTGAGCAGGAATCACTCGCCAAATGGGACAGTTTCCATTTCGTGAAACCTGAACATGACTCGCTCAAGAGTGTAGAGAATTGTTTTCCCTAATTTTGAAGGGAGGAACAATGTAAGTTTGAAACGTGTGCTAGACACGTATCACAAAGATTATACAGAGATACTTAATGATAAACCAACAAAAATGGAAGGGCACTTCTTGGAATGACACCTTATTGGAACAGACCTAGATTAAAAGTTTATTGCAGATTGTTAGTGAAAGGTTTAGGAAAGAGAAATGGGAATTAAGGAAAATGTTCATGGCCTTATTTGAATATAAGCGGACGATCGCGACGCGGTAGAAAAGTTGAGCAAGCACTGGTTTTCACTATAGTTCATTGAAACATATGAAAAGTTCACTGTGGAGACACAAAGTTTATGGAAAAGAAAGTTATTGCAATGATGAAAATAACTGGTTTCACTAGATAAGTGAGAGTCTATTTCTTGAGAAAGTCGTAAATTACAATTAAATGCGATATAGAAAATTCCCGCGGTGGACGAAACTTCACTATGTAGTAATTTAGAAGTAAGATAATTCAATTTCAAATAGAATTCCCACAAGTACGTGAGAAATACATGACGGCAGGACTTGTAGATTGAGTACAGAGTCTGGAAGGTTCCAGAACAATCTTAGCAGTAAAATGGGGCTAATGTAAATCCAGCGGAGGAACTAGTTTTATAATTATAGGCAGCGGGTATTAGATAATATCCCACGTAGCGAGAGAATTTCTCGTTTGAATCGCTTAAGAAAAGCTCTTTTTTTTTAGTAAGGTTGGCTTGTACAAGCAAAAAGCTCAACATTGCAAATCCCACGAAGAATGATCATTGCCCCAAAGTAAATCATTTCACACTGCCTATAAATTATAATTAAAAGCACTTGGAAGTTAAAACCATGAAGATGAGGTTAAAACTTTTTAAAAATGGTACTTATCTTGATTTCATGTTGAAGTCGAAGTTCCTATGAAGACTATCTAGCCAACATGGCGTAGAAGAGTGTGAGCCTCTTAGTTTGAGGCTAGCTCGAGAGGAGCTTTGACTGATCGAGTCAACTGCCGACTGAGAAGTGAGAGCAGCTCAACGAAGCACGGAAGGTCCTAGGAAGGGGAGAGAGTGGGGGTAGGAAACAAAAGGTATACATATCAGCATAACCAACTTAGCAAAAAATAATTTTCTTCTTGATGGATGGTCTTCTAAGAGTTGATAGTAGGCGATATTAGCGCAGCATGGTGAGTGAAACAGTAGACGTAGTCCTCTTGCTCAAGGAGAAAATAGCTGACGATGGTAACGAGATCTGGTAGCCAAATGGATAAGTAAGTCCTCTTGCACGATGAGGAATTGAGTAGCTTCAGAGGTTCGCTACTAGATGACGCTAGGTGGATCACAGAAGTTATATATCTGAAACATACTTATGAAGACACAAGAGATATGCCCAACAAGGAGAAAACAGATGATCACTGTTGGTGTTTGGCAAAGAGGAAGGAAGAAATGAACATGCAAAGAGCAATAGACATTATATCTCTCGTACCGTGTATTCAAAGAATACACCACCAGTGTGCCGTTGGGCTGGTCAGTTGGTACAGACACACCTCACCAATACGCATGGCTAGCACATACTGAGAAGGCCATCACAAGACACAAAAAACTAGTAGTATTGACGTGATGCCAATGTGCTACCGAAGTCAAGCTCCCTTTCATAAAAGAAAAACCTTACCTTGGCAATCCAAATAGGTTATGAATATTCCCAAATGGGAATATGATGTAATTTCCGTTTGATCAGATAAATTATCAATTAATATGATAAAATTGGTCCGGCCAGATCAAACATAAAATGCCAGCGTTTCACACCAGTGTGCCGTTGGGCTCGTCAGTTGGAACAGACACACCTCACCAATACGCATGGCTACCACATACTGAGAAGGCCATCACAAGACACAGAAAACTAGTAGTATTGACGTCAAGAGTGATGCCAATGTGCCACGGAAGTCAAGCTCCTTTTCAGAAAACAAAAACCTTACCTTGGCAATCCAAATAGGTTATGAATATTCCCAAATGGGAATATGATGCAATTTCCGTTTGATCAGATAAATTATCAATTAATATGGTAAAATTGGTCCGGTCAGATCAAACATAAAATGCCAGCGTTTTGCACCTGGGTGCCGTTGGGCTCGTCAGTTGGTACAGACACACCTCACCAATACGCATGGCTAGCACATACTGAGAAGGCCATCACAAGCCACAAAAAACTAGTAGTATTGACGTCAAGAGTGATACCAATGTGCTACGGAATTCAAGCTCCCTTTCAGAAAATAAAAACCATACCTTGGCAATCAAAATAGGTTATGAATATTCACAAATAGGAATATGATGTAATTTCCGTTTGATCAGATAAATTATCAATTAATATGATAAAATTGGTCCGGCCAGATCAAACATAAAATGCCAGCGTTTCGCACCAGTGTGCCGCAGGGCTCGTCAGTTGGTACAGACACACCTCACCAATACAAGACACAAAAAACTAGTAGTATTGACGTGATGCCAGTTTGCTACAGAAGTCAAGCTCTCTTTCATAAAACAAAAACCTTACCTTGGCAATCCAAATAGGTTATGAATATTCCTAAATGGGAATATGATGTAATTTTCGTTTGATCAGATAAATTATCAATTAATATGATAAAATTGGTCCGGCCAGATCAAACATAAAATGCCAGCGTTTTGCACCAGTGTGCCGTTGGGCTCGTAAGTTTGTACAGACACACCTCACCAATACGCATGGCCAGCACATACTGAGAATGCTATCACAAGACACAAAAAACTAGTAGTATTGACGTCAAGAATGATGCCAATTTGCTTCGGAAGTCAAGCTCCCTTTCATAAAAAAAAAACCTTAACATGGTAATCCAAATAGGTTATGAATATTCCCAAATGGTAATATGATATAATTTCCGTTTGATCAGATAAATTATCAGTTAATATGATAAAATTGGTCCGACCAGATCAAACATAAAATGCCAGCGTTTCGCACCAGGGTGCCGTTGGGCTCGTCAGTTGGTACAGACACACCTCACCAATACGCATGGCTAGCACATACGGAGAGGGCCATCACAAGACACAAAAAACTAGTAGTATTGACGTCAAGAGTGATGCCAATGTGCTACGGAATTCAAGCTCACTTTCATAAAAGAAAAACCTTACCTTGGCAATCCAAATAGGTTATGAATATTCCCAAATGGGAATATGATGTAATTTCCGTTTGATCAGATAAATTATCAAATAATATGATAAAATTGGTCCGGCCAGATCCATCATAAAATGCCAGCGTTTCGCACCAGTGTGCCGTTGGGCTCGTCTGCTGGTACAGACACACCTCACCAATACGCATGGCTAGCACATACTGAGAAGGCCATCACAAGACACAAAAAACTAGTAGTATTGACGTCAAGAGTGATGCCAATGTGCTACGGAATTCAAGCTCACTTTCATAAAAGAAAAACCTTACCTTGGCAATCCAAATAGGTTATGGATATTCCCAAATGGGAATATGATGTAATTTCCGTATAATCAGATGAATTATCTATTAATATGATAAAATTGGTCTGGCCAGATCAAACATAAAATGCCAGCGTTTCGCGCCAGTGTGCCGTTGGGCTCGTCAGTTGGTACAGACACACCTCACCAATGCGCATGGCTAGCACATACTGAGAAGGCCATCACAAGACACAAAAAACTAGTAGTATTGACGTCAAGAGTGATGCCAATGTGCTACGGAAGTCAAGCTCCCTTTCATAAAACAAAAACCTTACCTTGGCAATCCAAATAGGTTATGAATATACCCAAATGGGAATATGTTGTAATTTCCGTTTGATCAGATAAATTATCAATTAACATGATAAAATTGGTCGGCCAGATCAAACATAAAATGCCAGCGTTTCACACCAGTGTGCCGTTGGGCTCGTCAGTTGGAACAGACACACCTCACCAATACGCATGGCTAGCACATACTGAGAAGGCCATCACAAGACACAGAAAACTAGTAGTATTGACGTCAAGAGTGATGTCAATGTGCCACAGAAGTCAAGCTCCCTTTCATAAAACAAAAACCTTACCTTGGCAATCCAAATAGGTTATGAATATTCCCAAATGGGAATATGATGTAATTTCCGTTTGATCAGATAAATCATCAATTAATATGGTAAAATTAGTCCGGCCTGATCAAACATAAAATGCCAGCGTTTTGCACCTGGGTGCCGTTGGGCTCATCAGTCGGTACAGACACACCTCACCAATACGCATGGCTAGCACATATTGAGAAGGCCATCACAAGCCACAAAAAACTAGTAGTAGTGACGTCAAGAGTGATGCCAATGTGCTACGGAAGTCAAGCTCCTTTTCATAAAACAAAAACCTTACTTTGGCAATCCAAATAGGTTTTGAATGTTCCCAAAGGGGAATATGATGTAATTTCCGTTTGATTAGATAAATTATCAATTAATATGCTAAAATTGGTCCGGCCAGATCAAACATAAAATGGCTGCGTTTCGCACCAATGTGCCTTAGGGTTAGTCAGTTGGTACCGACAGACCTCACCAATACGCATGGCTAGCACATACTGAGAGGGCCATCACAAGACACAGAAAACTAGTAGTATTGACGTCAAGAGTGATGCCAATGTGCTACGGAAGTCATGCTCCCTTTCATAAAACAAAAAACCTACCTTGGCCATCCAAGTAGGTTATGAATTTTCCCAAAAGGGAATATGATGTAATTTCCGTTTGATCAGATAAATTATCAATTAATATGATAAAATTGGTCCGGCCAGATCTAACATAAAATGCCAGCGTTTGGCACCAGGTTGCCGTTGGGCTCGTCAGTTGGTACAGACACGACACACTTCACCAATACGCATGGCTAGCACATACTGAGAAGGCCATCACAAGACACAGAAAACTACTAGTACTGACGTCAGGAGTGATGAGAATGTGCTACGGAAGTCAAGCTCCCTTTCATAAAACAAAAACCTTACCTTGGCAATCCAAATAGGTTATGAATATTCCCAAATGGGAATATGATGTAATTTCCGTTTGATCAGATAAATTATCAATTAATATGATAAAATTGGTCCGGCCAGATCCAACATAAAATGGCAGCGTCTCGCACCAATATGCCTTTGGGCTAGTCAGTTGGTACAGACAGACCTCACCAATACGCATGGCTAGCACATACTGAGAGGGCCATCACAGGACACAGGAAACTAGTAGTATTGACGTCAAGAGTGATGCCAATGTGCTACGGAAGTCATGCTCCCTTTCATAAAACAAAAACCTTACCTTGGCAATCCAAATAGGTAATGAATATTCCCAAATGGGAATATGATGTAATTTCCGTTTGATCAGATAAATTATCAAATAATATGAAAAAATTGGTCCGGCCAGATCAAACATAAAATGCCAGCGTTTCGCACCAGTGTGCCGTTGGGCTCGTCAGTTGGTACAGACACACCTCACCAATGCGCAAGGCTAGCACATACTGAGAAGGCCATCACAAGACACAAAAAACTAGTAGTATTGACGTGATGCCAATGTGCTACCGAAGTCAAGCTCCCTTTCATAAAAGAAAAACCTTACCTTGGTAATCCAAATAGGTTATGAATATTCCCAAATGGGAATATGATGTAATTTCCGTTTGATCAGATAAATTATCAATTAATATGATAAAATTGGTCCGGCCAGATCAAACATAAAATGCCAGCGTTTCACACCAGTGTGCCGTTGGGCTCGTCAGTTGGAACAGACACACCTCACCAATACGCATGGCTAGCACATACTGAGAAGGCCATCACAAGACACAGAAAACTAGTAGTATTGACGTCAAGAGTGATGCCAATGTGCCACGGAAGTCAAGCTCCTTTTCATAAAACAAAAACCTTACCTTGGCAATCCAAATAGGTTATGAATATTCCCAAATGGGAATATGATGCAATTTCCGTTTGATCAGATAAATTATCAATTAATATGGTAAAATTGGTCCGGCCAGATCAAACATAAAATGCCAGCGTTTTGCACCTGGGTGCCGTTGGGCTCGTCAGTTGGTACAGACACACCTCACCAATACGCATGGCTAGCACATACTGAGAAGGCCATCACAAGCCACAAAAAACTAGTAGTATTGACGTCAAGAGTGATACCAATGTGCTACGGAATTCAAGCTCCCTTTCAGAAAATAAAAACCATACCTTGGCAATCAAAATAGGTTATGAATATTCACAAATAGGAATATGATGTAATTTCCGTTTGATCAGATAAATTATCAATTAATATGATAAAATTGGTCCGGCCAGATCAAACATAAAATGCCAGCGTTTCGCACCAGTGTGCCGTTGGGTTCGTCAGTTGGTACAGACAAACCTCACCAATACGCATGGGTAGCACATACTGAGAAGGCCATCACAAGACACAGAAAACTACTAGTATTGACGTCAGGAGTGATGCCAATGTGCTACGGAAGTCAAGCTCCCTTTCATAAAACAAAAACCTTACCTTGGCAATCCAAATAGGTTATGAATATTCCCAAATGGGAATATGATGTAATTTCCGTTTGATCAGATAAATTATCAATTAATATGATAAAATTGGTCCGGCCAGATCAAACATAAAATGCCAGCGTTTCGCACCAGTGTGCCGCAGGGCTCGTCAGTTGGTACAGACACACCTCACCAATACGCATGGCTAGCACATACTTAGAAGGCCATCACAAGACACAAAAAACTAGTAGTATTGACGTGATGCCAGTTTGCTACGGAAGTCAAGCTCTCTTTCATAAAACAAAAACCTTACCTTGGCAATCCAAATAGGTTATGAATATTCCTAAATGGGAATATGATGTAATTTTCGTTTGATCAGATAAATTATCAATTAATATGATAAAATTGGTCCGGCCAGATCAAACATAAAATGCCAGCGTTTTGCACCAGTGTGCCGTTGGGCTCGTAAGTTTGTACAGACACACCTCACCAATACGCATGGCTAGCACATACTGAGAAGGCTATCACACACAAAAAACTAGTAGTATTGACGTCAAGAATGATGCCAATTTGCTACGGAAGTCAAGCTCCCTTTCATAAAAAAAAAACTTAACATGGCAATCCAAATAGGTTATGAATATTCCCAAATGGTAATATGATATAATTTCCGTTTGATCAGATAAATTATCAGTTAATATGATAAAATTGGTCCGACCAGATCAAACATAAAATGCCAGCGTTTCGCTCCAGGGTGCCGTTGGGCTCGTCAGTTGGTACAGACACACCTCACCAATACGCATGGCTAGCACATACGGAGAGGGCCATCACAAGACACAAAAAACTAGTAGTATTGACGTCAAGTGATGCCAATGTGCTACGGAAGTCAAGCTCCTTTTCATAAAACAAAAACCTTACCTTGGCAATCCAAATAGGTTATGAATATTCCCAAATGGGAATATGATGTAATTTCCGTTTGATCAGATAAATTATCAAATAATATGATAAAATTGGTCCGGCCAGATCCATCATAAAATGCCAGCGTTTCGCACCAGTGTGCCGTTGGGCTCGTCAGTTGGTACAGACACACCTCACCAATACGCATGGCTAGCACATACGGAGAGGGCCATCACAAGACACAAAAAACTAGTAGTATTGACGTCAAGTGATGCCAATGTGCTACGGAAGTCAAGCTCCTTTTCATAAAACAAAAACCTTACCTTGGCAATCCAAATAGGTTATGAATATTCCCAAATGGGAATATGATGTAATTTCCGTATAATCAGATGAATTATCTATTAATATGATAAAATTGGTCTGGCCAGATCAAACATAAAATGCCAGCGTTTCGCACCAGTGTGCCGTTGGGCTCGTCAGTTGGTACAGACACACCTCACCAATGCGCATGGCTAGCACATACTGAGAAGGCCATCACAAGACACAAAAAACTAGTAGTATTGACGTCAAGAGTGATGCCAATGTGCTACGGAAGTCAAGCTCCTTTTCATAAAACAAAAACCTTACCTTGGCAATCCAAATAGGTTATGAATATACCCAAATGGGAATATGTTGTAATTTCCGTTTGATCAGATAAATTATCAATTAATATGATAAAATTGGTCCGGCCAGATCAAACATAAAATGCCAGCGTTTCACACCAGTGTGCCGTTGGGCTCGTCAGTTGGAACAGACACACCTCACCAATACGCATGGCTAGCACATACTGAGAAGGCCATCACAAGCCACAAAAAACTAGTAGTAGTGACGTCAAGAGTGATGCCAATGTGCTACGGAAGTCAAGCTCCTTTTCATAAAACAAAAACCTTACTTTGGCAATCCAAATAGGTTTTGAATGTTCCCAAAGGGGAATATTATGTAATTTCCGTTTGATTAGATAAATTATCAATTAATATGCTAAAATTGGTCCGGCCAGATCAAACATAAAATGGCTGCGTTTCGCACCAATGTGCCTTTGGGTTAGTAGGTTGGTACCGACAGACCTCACCAATACGCATGGCTAGCACATACTGAGAGGGCCATCACAAGACACAGAAAACAAGTAGTATTGACGTCAAGAGTGATGCCAATGTGCTACGGAAGTCATGCTCCCTTTCATAAAACAAAAAACCTACCTTGGCCATCCAAGTAGGTTATGAATTTTCCCAAATGGGAATATGATGTAATTTCCGTTTGATCAGATAAATTATCAATTAATATGATAAAATTGGTACGGCCAGATCTAACATAAAATGCCAGCGATTGGCACCAGGGTGCCGTTGGGCTCGTCAGTTGGTACAGACACGACACACCTCACCAATACGCATGGCTAGCACATACTGAGAAGGCCATCACAAGACACAGAAAACTATTAGTACTGACGTCAGGAGTGATGCCAATGTGCTACGGAAGTCATGCTCCCTTTCATAAAACAAAAAACCTACCTTGGCCATCCAAGTAGGTTATGAATTTTCCCAAATGGGAATATGATGTAATTTCCGTTTGATCAGATAAATTATCAATTAATATGATAAAATTGGTCCGGCCAGATCGAACATAAAATGGCAGCGTCTCGCACCAATGTGCCTTTGGGCTAGTCAGTTGGTACAGACAGACCTCACCAATACGCATGGCTAGCACATACTGAGAGGGCCATCACAAGACACAGGAAACTAGTAGTATTGACGTCAAGAGTGATGCCAATGTGCTACGGAAGTCATGCTCCCTTTCATAAAACAAAAACCTTACCTTGGCAATCCAAGTAGGTTATGAATATTCCCAAATGGGAATACGATGTATTTTCCGTTTGATCAGATAAATTATCAATTAATATGATAAAATTGGTCCGGCCAAATTAAACATAAAATGCCAGCGGTCCGCACCAGTGTGCCATTTGGCTCGTCAGTTGGTACAGACACATCTCACCAATACGCATGGCTAGCACATACTGAGAAGGCCATCACAAGACACAAAGAATTAGTAGTATTGACGTCAAGAGTGATGCCAATGTGCTACGGAAGGTAAGCTCCCTTTCATAAAACAAAAACCTTACCTTGGCAATCCAAATAGGTTCTGAATATTCCCAAACGGGAATATGATGTAATTTCCGTTTGATCAGATAAATTATCAAATAATATGAAAAAATTGGTCCGGCCAGATCAAACATAAAATGCCAGCGTTTCGCACCAGTGTTCCGTTGGGCTCGTCAGTTGGTACAGGACACACCTCACCAATACGCATGGCTAGCACATACTGAGAAGGCCATCACAAGACACAAACACTAGTAGTATTGACGTCAAATGTGATACCAATGTGCTATGGAAGTCAAGCTCCCTTTCATAAAACAAATACCTAACCTTGGCAATCCAAATAGGTTAAGATTATTCCCAAATAGGAATATGATGTAATTTCCGTTTGATCAGATAAATTATCAATTAATATGATAAAATTGGTCCGGCCAGATCAAACATAAAATGCCAGCGTTTTGCACCTGGGTGCCGTTGGGCTCGTCAGTTGGTACAGACACACCTCACCAATACGCATGGCTAGCACATACTGAGAAGGCCATCACAAGCCACAAAAAACTAGTAGTATTGACGTCAAGAGTGATACCAATGTGCTACGGAATTCAAGCTCCCTTTCAGAAAATAAAAACCATACCTTGGCAATCAAAATAGGTTATGAATATTCACAAATAGGAATATGATGTAATTTCCGTTTGATCAGATAAATTATCAATTAATATGATAAAATTGGTCCGGCCAGATCAAACATAAAATGCCAGCGTTTCGCACCAGTGTGCCGTTGGGCTCGTCAGTTGGTACAGACAAACCTCACCAATACGCATGGGTAGCACATACTGAGAAGGCCATCACAAGACACAGAAAACTACTAGTATTGACGTCAGGAGTGATGCCAATGTGCTACGGAAGTCAAGCTCCCTTTCATAAAACAAAAACCTTACCTTGGCAATCCAAATAGGTTATGAATATTCCCAAATGGGAATATGATGTAATTTCCGTTTGATCAGATAAATTATCAATTAATATGATAAAATTGGTCCGGCCAGATCAAACATAAAATGCCAGCGTTTCGCACCAGTGTGCCGCAGGGCTCGTCAGTTGGTACAGACACACCTCACCAATACGCATGGCTAGCACATACTTAGAAGGCCATCACAAGACACAAAAAACTAGTAGTATTGACGTGATGCCAGTTTGCTACGGAAGTCAAGCTCTCTTTCATAAAACAAAAACCTTACCTTGGCAATCCAAATAGGTTATGAATATTCCTAAATGGGAATATGATGTAATTTTCGTTTGATCAGATAAATTATCAATTAATATGATAAAATTGGTCCGGCCAGATCAAACATAAAATGCCAGCGTTTTGCACCAGTGTGCCGTTGGGCTCGTAAGTTTGTACAGACACACCTCACCAATACGCATGGCTAGCACATACTGAGAAGGCTATCACACACAAAAAACTAGTAGTATTGACGTCAAGAATGATGCCAATTTGCTACGGAAGTCAAGCTCCCTTTCATAAAAAAAAAACTTAACATGGCAATCCAAATAGGTTATGAATATTCCCAAATGGTAATATGATATAATTTCCGTTTGATCAGATAAATTATCAGTTAATATGATAAAATTGGTCCGACCAGATCAAACATAAAATGCCAGCGTTTCGCTCCAGGGTGCCGTTGGGCTCGTCAGTTGGTACAGACACACCTCACCAATACGCATGGCTAGCACATACGGAGAGGGCCATCACAAGACACAAAAAACTAGTAGTATTGACGTCAAGTGATGCCAATGTGCTACGGAAGTCAAGCTCCTTTTCATAAAACAAAAACCTTACCTTGGCAATCCAAATAGGTTATGAATATTCCCAAATGGGAATATGATGTAATTTCCGTTTGATCAGATAAATTATCAAATAATATGATAAAATTGGTCCGGCCAGATCCATCATAAAATGCCAGCGTTTCGCACCAGTGTGCCGTTGGGCTCGTCAGTTGGTACAGACACACCTCACCAATACGCATGGCTAGCACATACTGAGAAGGCCATCACAAGACACAAAAAACTAGTAGTATTGACGTCAAGAGTGATGCCAATGTGCTACGGAATTCAAGCTCCCTTTCATAAAAGAAAAACCTTACCTTGGCAATCCAAATAGGTTATGAATATTCCCAAATGGGAATATGATGTAATTTCCGTATAATCAGATGAATTATCTATTAATATGATAAAATTGGTCTGGCCAGATCAAACATAAAATGCCAGCGTTTCGCACCAGTGTGCCGTTGGGCTCGTCATTTGGTACAGACACACCTCACCAATGCGCATGGCTAGCACATACTGAGAAGGCCATCACAAGACACAAAAAACTAGTAGTATTGACGTCAAGAGTGATGCCAATGTGCTACGGAAGTCAAGCTCCATTTCATAAAACAAAAACCTTACCTTGGCAATCCAAATAGGTTATGAATATACCCAAATGGGAATATGTTGTAATTTCCGTTTGATCAGATAAATTATCAATTAATATGATAAAATTGGTCCGGCCAGATCAAACATAAAATGCCAGCGTTTCACACCAGTGTGCCGTTGGGCTCGTCAGTTGGAACAGACACACCTCACCAATACGCATGGCTAGCACATACTGAGAAGGCCATCACAAGCCACAAAAAACTAGTAGTAGTGACGTCAAGAGTGATGCCAATGTGCTACGGAAGTCAAGCTCCTTTTCATAAAACAAAAACCTTACTTTGGCAATCCAAATAGGTTTTGAATGTTCCCAAAGGGGAATATTATGTAATTTCCGTTTGATTAGATAAATTATCAATTAATATGCTAAAATTGGTCCGGCCAGATCAAACATAAAATGGCTGCGTTTCGCACCAATGTGCCTTTGGGTTAGTAGGTTGGTACCGACAGACCTCACCAATACGCATGGCTAGCACATACTGAGAGGGCCATCACAAGACACAGAAAACAAGTAGTATTGACGTCAAGAGTGATGCCAATGTGCTACGGAAGTCATGCTCCCTTTCATAAAACAAAAAACCTACCTTGGCCATCCAAGTAGGTTATGAATTTTCCCAAATGGGAATATGATGTAATTTCCGTTTGATCAGATAAATTATCAATTAATATGATAAAATTGGTACGGCCAGATCTAACATAAAATGCCAGCGATTGGCACCAGGGTGCCGTTGGGCTCGTCAGTTGGTACAGACACGACACACCTCACCAATACGCATGGCTAGCACATACTGAGAAGGCCATCACAAGACACAGAAAACTATTAGTACTGACGTCAGGAGTGATGCCAATGTGCTACGGAAGTCATGCTCCCTTTCATAAAACAAAAAACCTACCTTGGCCATCCAAGTAGGTTATGAATTTTCCCAAATGGGAATATGATGTAATTTCCGTTTGATCAGATAAATTATCAATTAATATGATAAAATTGGTCCGGCCAGATCGAACATAAAATGGCAGCGTCTCGCACCAATGTGCCTTTGGGCTAGTCAGTTGGTACAGACAGACCTCACCAATACGCATGGCTAGCACATACTGAGAGGGCCATCACAAGACACAGGAAACTAGTAGTATTGACGTCAAGAGTGATGCCAATGTGCTACGGAAGTCATGCTCCCTTTCATAAATCAAAAACCTTACCTTGGCAATCCAAGTAGGTTATGAATATTCCCAAATGGGAATACGATGTATTTTCCGTTTGATCAGATAAATTATCAATTAATATGATAAAATTGGTCCGGCCAAATTAAACATAAAATGCCAGCGGTCCGCACCAGTGTGCCATTTGGCTCGTCAGTTGGTACAGACACATCTCACCAATACGCATGGCTAGCACATACTGAGAAGGCCATCACAAGACACAAAGAATTAGTAGTATTGACGTCAAGAGTGATGCCAATGTGCTACGGAAGGTAAGCTCCCTTTCATAAAACAAAAACCTTACGTTGGCAATCCAAATAGGTTCTGAATATTCCCAAACGGGAATATGATGTAATTTCCGTTTGATCAGATAAATTATCAAATAATATGAAAAAATTGGTCCGGCCAGATCAAACATAAAATGCCAGCGTTTCGCACCAGTGTTCCGTTGGGCTCGTCAGTTGGTACAGACACACCTCACCAATACGCATGGCTAGCACATACTGAGAAGGCCATCACAAGACACAAACACTAGTAGTATTGACGTCAAATGTGATACCAATGTGCTATGGAAGTCAAGCTCCCTTTCATAAAACAAATACCTAACCTTGGCAATCCAAATAGGTTAAGATTATTCCCAAATAGGAATATGATGTAATTTCCGTTTGATCAGATAAATTATCAATTAATATGATAAAATTGGTCCGGCCAGATCAAACATAAAATGCCAGCGTTTCGCACCAGGGTGCCGTTGGGCTCGTCAGTTGGTACAGACACACCTCACCAATACGCGTGGCTAGCATATACTGAGAAGGCCATCTAAAGACACAAAAAACTAGTAGTATTGACGTCAAGAGTGATGCCAATGTGCTACGGAAGTCAAGCTCCCTTTCATAAAACAGAAACCTTACCTTGGCAATCCAAATAGGTTATGAATATTCCCAAATGAGAATATGATGTAATTTCCGTTTGATCAGATAAATTATCAATTAATATGATAAAATTGTTCCGGCCTGATCAAACATAAAATGGCAGCGTTTCGCACCAGTGTGCCATTGGGCTCGTCAGTTGGTACAGACACACCTCACCAATACGCATGGCTAGCACATACTGAGAAAGCCATCACAAGACACAAAAAACTAGTAGTATTGACGTCAAGTGTGATACCAATGTGCTACGGAAGTCAAGCTCCCTTTCATAAAACCAATACCTTACCTTGGCAATCCAAATAGGTTATGAATATTCCCAAATAGGAATATGATGTAATTTCCGTTTGATCAGATAAATTATCATTTAATATGATAAAATTGTTCCTGCCAAATCAAACATAAAATGCCAGCGGTTCGCACCAGTGTACCGTTGGGCTCGTCAGTTGGTACAGACACACCTCACCAATTCGCATGGCTAGCACATACTGAGAAGGCCATCACAAGACACAAAAAACTAGTAGTATTGACGTGATGCCAATGTGCTACGGAAGTCAAGCTCCCTTTCATTAAAGAAAAACCTTACCTTGGCAATCCAAATAGGTTATGAATATTCCCAAATGGGAATATGATGTAATTTCCGTTTGATCAGATAAATTATCAATTAATATGATACAATTCGTCCGGCCAGATCTAACATGAGATGCCAGCGTTTTGCACCAGTGTGCCGTTGGGCTCGTCAGTTGGAACAGACACACCTCACCAATACGCAAGGCTAGCACATACTGAGAAGGCTATCACAAGACACAAAAAACTAGTAGTATTGACGTCAAGAATGATGTCAATTTGCTACGGAAGTCAAGCTCCCTTTCATAAAAGAAAAACCTTACCTTGGCAATCCAAATAGGTTATGAATATTCCCAAATGGGAATATGATGTAATTTCCGTATGATCAGATGAATTATCTATTAATATGGTAAAATTGGTCTGGCCAGATCAAACATAAAATGCCAGCGTTTAGCACCAGTGTGCCGTTGGGCTCGTCAGTTGGTACAGACACACCTCACCAATGCGCATGGCTAGCAAATACTGAGAAGGCCATCACAAGACACAAAAAACTAGTAGTATTGACGTCAAGAGTGATGCCAATGTGCTACGGAAGTCAAGCTCCCTTTCATAAAACAAAAACCTTACCTTGGCAATCCAAATAGGTTATGAATATACCCAAATGGGAATATGTTGTAATTTCCGTTTGATCAGATAAATTATCAATTAATATGATAAAATTGGTCCGGCCAGATCAAACATAAAATGCCAGCGTTTCACACCAGTGTGCCGTTGGGCTCGTCAGTTGGAACAGACACACCTCACCAATACGCATAGCTAGCACATACTGAGAAGGCCATCACAGAAAACTAGTAGTATTGACGTCAAGAGTGATGTCAATGTGCCACGGAAGTCAAGCTCCCTTTCATAAAACAAAAACCTTACCTTGGCAATCCAAATAGGTTATGAATATTCCCAAATGGGAATATGATGTAATTTCCGTTTGATCAGATAAATTATCATTTAATATGGTAAAATTTGTCCGGCCAGATCAAACATAAAATGCCAGCGTTTTGCACCTTGGTGCCGTTGGGCTCATCAGTTGGTACAGACACACCTCACCAATACGCATGGCTAGCACATACTGAGAAGGCCATCACAAGCCACAAAAAACTAGTAGTAGTGACGTCAAGAGTGATGCCAATGTGCTACGGAAGTCAGTCTCCTTTTCATAAAACAAAAACCTTACTTTGGCAATCCAAATAGGTTTTGAATATTCCCAAAGGGGAATATGATGTAATTTCCGTTTGATCAGATAAATTATCAAATAATATGATAAAATTGGTCCGGCCAGATCAAACATAAAATGGCTGCGTTTCGCACCAATGTGCCTTTGGGTTAGTCAGTTGGTACAGAATAACCTCACCAATGCGCATGGTTAGCACATACTGAGAGGGCCATCACAAGACACAGAAAACTAGTAGTATTGACGTCAAGAGTGATGCCAATGTGCTACGGAAGTCATGCTCCCTTTCATAGAAACAAAAAACCTACCTTGGCAATCCAAGTAGGTTATGAATTTTCCCAAATGGGAATATGATGTAATTTCCGTTTGATCAGATAAATTATCAATTAATATGATAAAATTGGTCCGGCCAGATCTAACATAAAATGCCAGCGTTTGGCACCAGGGTGCCGTTGGGCTCGTCAGTTGGTACAGACACACCTCACCAATACGCATGGCTAGCACATACTGAGAAGGCCATCACAAGACACAGAAAACTACTAGTACTGACGTCAGGAGTGATGCCAATGTGCTACGGAAGTCAAGCTCCCTTTCAAAAAACAAAAACCTTACCTTGGCAATCCAAATAGGTTATGAATATTCCCAAATGGGAATATGATGTAATTTCCGTTTGATCAGATAAATTATCAATTAATATGATAAAATTGGTGTGGCCAGATCCAACATAAAATGGCAGCGTTTCGCACCAATGTGCCTTTGGGCTAGTCAGTTGGTACTGACAGACCTCAGCAATACGCATGGCTAGCACATACTGAGAGGGCCAACACAAGACACAGGAAACTAGTAGTATTGACGTCAAGAATGATGCCAATGTGCTACGGAAGTCATGCTCCCTTTCATAAAACAAAAACCTTACCTTGGCAATCCAAGTAGGTTATGAATATTCCCTAATGGGAATATGATTTAATTTCCGTTTGATCAGATAAATTATCATTTAATATGATAAAATTGGTCCTGCCAAATCAAACATAAAATGCCAGCGGTTCGCACCAGTGTACCGTTGGGCTCGTCAGTTGGTACAGACACACCTCACCAATACGCATGGCTAGCACATACTGAGAAGGCCATCACAAGACACAAAAAACTAGTAGTATTGACGTGATACCAATGTGCTACGGAAGTCAAGCTCCCTTTCATAAAAGAAAAACCTAACCTTGGCAATCCAAATAGGTTATGAATATTCCCAAATGGGAATATGATGTAATTTCCGTTTGATCAGATAAATTATCAATTAATATGATACACTTGGTCCGGCCAGATCAAACATAAAATGCCAGCGTTTCACACCAGTGTGCCGTTGGGCTTGTCAGTTGGAACAGACACACCTCACCAATACGCATGGCTAGCACATACTGAGAAGGCCATCACAAGCCACAAAAAACTAGTAGTATTGACGTCAAGAGTGATACCAATGTGCTACGGAATTCAAGCTCCCTTTCAGAAAATAAAAACCATACATTGGCAACCAAAATAGGTTACGATTATTCCCAAATAGGAATATGATGTAATTTCCGTTTGATCAGATAAATTATCAATTAATATGATAAAATTGGTCCGGCCAGATCAAACATAAAATGCCAGCGTTTCGCACCAGTGTGCCGTTGGGCTCGTTAGTTGGTACAGACACACCACACCAATACGCATGTCTAGCACATATTTAGAAGGCCATCACAAGACACAAAAAACTAGTAGTATTGACGTGATGCCAGTTTGCTACGGAAGTCAAGCTCTCTTTCATAAAACAAAAACCTTACCTTGGCAATCCAAATAGGTTATGAATATTCCTAAATGGGAATATGATGTAATTTTCGTTTGATCAGATAAATTATCAATTAATATGATAAAATTGGTCCGGCCAGATCAAACATGAAATGCCAGCGTTTTGCACCAGTGTGCCGTTGGGCTCGTAAGTTTGTACAGACACATCTCACCAATACGCATGGCTAGCACATACTGAGAAGGCTATCACAAGACACAAAAAACTAGTAGTATTGACGTCAAGAATGATGCCAATTTGCTACGGAAGTCAATCTCCCTTTCATAAAAAAAACCTACCTTGGCAATCCAAATAGGTTATGAATATTCCCAAATGGGAATATGATGTAATTTCCGTTTGATCAGATAAATTATCAAATAATATGATAAAATTGGTCCGGCCAGATCCAACATAAAATGCCAGCGTTTCGCACCAGTGTGCCGTTGGGTTCGTCAGTTGGTACAGACACACCTCACCAATACGCATGGCTAGCACATACTGAGAAGGCCATCACAAGACACAAAAAACTAGTAGTATTGACGTCAAGAGTGATGCCAATGTGCTACGGAAGTCAAGCTCCCTTTCATAAAAGAAAAACCTTACCTTGGCAATCCAAATAGGTTATGAATATTCCCAAATGGGAATATGATGTAATTTCCGTATGATCAGATGAATTATCTATTAATATGATAAAATTGGTCTGGCCAGATCAAACAAAAAATGCCAGCGTTTCGCACCAGTGTGCAGTTGGGCTCGTCAATTGGTACAGACACACCTAACCAATGCGCATGGCTAGCACATACTGAGAAGGCCATCACAAGACACAAAAAACTAGGGTGACACTTGGGCACTTTTCCAAAAGGCCAGACTAGGGGGGGTGAAACATCCCTAACTAAGACCAAGTCTCCCACTTTAATGTCGGGACTGGAAAGAAACCACTTCTGCCTCCGTTGCAAGGAAGTTAAATATTCAAAGTTCCACCTCTTCCAAAAAGAATTACTGAGGGCTTCAAGTTTACGCCCAACAATAGGTAAATCAGAATCCCTGAAAGAATTAGGAAGGGGAGGATGGCCAGAGAGAGAAGTGCGTGTAAAGAAGCGACCAGGTGTAAGTGGAAGGAGGTTATCAGGGTCATTGGAAAGCGGAGTTGAAAGGCGAGAATTATCAACACTTTCAATCACAAAATAGCTGGAAGCTGAGGGAAATAAAGCACTAGTAAAGATTACGATACAATGCAAAAGAAGAATTAACAAGTTTAAACAAAGCGTATAGAAATAAGTACATCTATTCAGGACAAGAATATACCAAATAAACAAAGGAACTATGCGAGTAGAAAGCAAGAACGCCATAGGTAACAAACTAGTAGCCATAAACAATAACCTCAAGTTATAATGAGTATCAAAGGGGTTACTCAGAAAAATACTTAAGTCAGCGAAAAACGTGACAGGACAAGTATGAATACAAAAACACATCGAATGTGACGACGAGAAAAAACAAGTTTGTTCATCAATGAACATTAAGATCGCAAAATATGCAAGCAAATTGCAATACATACGCGCGTGAGAAATACGCAACGAAGTTTTGAAACAGGGATCAAAGCAGTTATGGAATACGAGCATGAGTAAGTGAGGGACGTAAACAAGTACGGCCTTGACACACATAGTACAACGAGATAAGACATATAAATAGCTGACAGAGTCCTTAAGCGGAACAAGTTTATTTTGGGAAGTAGGTAAACGGCGTCTGTACTTGTAGTAGCAACTCGTCAGACAATGCTTGGCAATCAGCCAAAGTTGAGATAAGAGAAACTTGCTTTGAACTGTGTCAAGCGTACAGGAAATAAACAACTTGGCGTTCCTCAGGCGTGTATACAAACGAGTCTGACAACCAAGCAGTTCGAAGTACACACACAACATTTGGTGAATCAGCTGTAACTTAAAGCAGATATTCAGTTTGAACGGAATGCAGTCAATCGTAACTTGGACGTGAACAAACAATTTAAAGCTATATGAAATAAAGTAGGAAATCAATTTCGCATAATTGAGAGGATCACGAAATCGGACAATTTTCAACAAAAAGAAGCTTAATTCTTCCGAGCAAAGAAGACAAGCTGGGACATTGAGACGAAGGTTATGCATAAGAATAGTTATTCTAGATGCTATAGAATTCAGAGTTTCAAGCGGTTTCAAAAGCGACTTCCAATTGTGAGGAAGGAGGGAGGAGCCGGCCGTGGCCATCCTTCTACATAGCGAAAGAAGTGAAACATGGCGTACAGCAAAGTGATGGTGACTGATAGCCATGGTTTTACACAAGGGGAAGATAGTTTTCGAGGAATAGTTTAAGCAATTAACTGCTATAAAAATGACGTAAGAAGATAGACGAAATAACACAAAGCAAGGCGAACTTGAATGGCCATCTTGTGCGGGAAGAAGGAAAAACCATTTAAACAACTTACAGAGATAGCGTAGTTGTTCACGATAAGACATCGTTTCGACAAGTGGTTTTCAAAAATATTGAGATTTGAAACATGAGCGTTCTTTTTTTCAGAAATGGGATTTATGTCAGCTGTGACGAAATGACATTGCGCTTTGGTTTGAACACTGGTATGTTTGATTTCACCAGTAATAACCCAACCAAAATCGGTGTCTCTAGCGACCACGGTTGAAGATAACTTGCGTGTTTGTTTGCGAATGCAATTCCAAAAAACATTGGCACTGAAAAGCACATCAATGGGACCTTGAGCATTAAACTGAGGATCAGCTAACCTTAATTGCGAGGGAATGTTTAAACCGGAAGTATTAATGGAGTGACTTGGAGTGTCTTTACCAATACTGGTAAGAATGAGACAGTTTAAATTAAGATTGGTGTTTCTTTGGCAAACGTCTCTGATTTTCAATTTTGAAGACTGCAAAACTTGAGTTTTCAAATTGTCAATGCCGGTCACATTGATAGAAGTAGGCGATGACGAAAGCCCTAGTTTTTTAATCAACGATTGCGAAACAAAGTTGTGCGTTGAAGCGGAATCGAGAAGACCACGGGTTTTGAACCAATTTCCAAATTTATCTTGGATTTCAAATTGTACAGTGGTCAACAGGGTTTGCGCACTGTGAAAAGTGTCGGCGTTGGAAATGCAGGAAGAAGCATTAGTTTGTTCGGAGCTGCTCTGCATGGAGCTTAAAGAGGCGGGTGCTGATGACCTCGATTTATCGTGAACGTGCAATAAAGAATGATGCGGTTTTTTACAATGGAAACAGAGATTTGATGACGTACAGTTCGAAGAAGAATGCTTAGGTGATAAGCAGTTGAAACAATGTTTGCTATTCAAGACAAACTTTCTTCGATCTTCGACAGACAATTCTTTAAAGGATTTGCACAAATACAAGGTGTGAAGCTTTTTACAGAGCGTGCATTTTAACGATTTGTTAAGCGGCCTGATATCTTCTCTTGCATGATTAAAAGAAGAACGGGTTTGTTTGTTTTCGACAAATGGGGGCTGATGTCCCTTTGAAGAAGCAAGTTTTTTTTTCAAAAATTTGACACTGAGGATTCGTTTCGACTTTTTCGCACTGAAATGCGAGTGCTGTAAGGAATTGACATCGACTGTTGAGAAACGAGATAAGGTGTTCGAACGAATGTTCCTTGTTGCAGGCGAGTTCGATCTCCCAGGCCTTCAGTGTCGAAAAATCGAATCTTGATGTAGCTAGGTGAATAAGTATGGTGTCCCATGTTTGGACAGGCTGTTTTAGCTGGTATAACGCTCTGACATTTAACTGCATAGAATCTAAGAGGTCTCTTAAAGATGTGACGTCATTAGGTTTTACGGCAGGTACGTTGAAGAGACAGCGGATGTGTCGAGCGACACTCAAACGTAAATTGCCATATCTCTCTTTAAGGAGATTAAAGGCGATGTGGTAGTTGTCTGCGCTTAAAGGCAATGACTCCACCAAAGCTAAAGCCTCACATTCCAAAGAAGTGCGGAGGAAGTAAAATTTATGTATGTCTGGGATCTCGATATTTTCATGAATTAGGGAGCAGTAAAGTTCGTAAAAAGAATACCATTCACCTTCCTTGCCTGAGAAGTGCGGTAGGCTTATCTTGGGAAGTAACGGTTTCGGTTTGTTCTTGTGAACTGAAGCGGGTGCTAACTGGGCCGGATTGATGACCCTAGTGTCCGGTTCTGAGATATTGCGGATCAGTTGGTGGGCCTTTGCAATTCCTTCAAAGTACAAGGGTTCAACCTCGTCCCGATCCGATTGCAGTTCTGGACAAGCGGATTCGATCTCGGATTGAATTTGGTCATAATAATCATAAGACCGTTCGTACAACTTAAGGCGATGTGTTAAGATATCTAAATCACACTCGGCGGGATTTAACTTGTTGATGAAATTTCGGAATTTAGTGAGTTGCCCTTTATAGGAAGAACGTCTAGCAATGAGAGTTTCATCTTTTTCAGCAGGAGCCATGACAAAAAGAATAAATTGAAATACAACTCACGAAACTGTAGAACCTTGGAGATGCTGTCAAGTTTGCAGCAGAGAATGGGTCGAAAGAACAGGACACACCAAAGGAGACAGGAGTGGCCTCCTTCCCGTTCACAGGCTTTGCATGACGTAGATATAGCTGAAAAATCCAAAGCAGATGTTAATACTTTGCCAAGTATTGTCAAATGACACTTGACAAACAATAGAAATAACAAATGGACTCTCCCGGGTTTCTGGTACCAAATTTTGGGTAGATTATAGGCTAGGGAATAACCCACCCACCAAGGGAAGATGATTAAGAGAAGGAAGTAGATTTGGGATTGGAGAAAAAGGATAGAAAAATAGGAGGAGAGCCCCACAAAATTAATAAGCTTCACTTTAAACACACTTAAAGGCGATTGCCACAGAAATTCAGTGCTCGGATACCTAAAGTGGGTACGAGCTTGGTCTAAGCTAACGGGAGCCGCAGCTAGGACTTGGGCAGTTTGCCAGAGAGAGCCTGTAGTGTATTTCCTCCCAAGCACGAATGAAAGTACTATAGGGAAGGGTGATGGTCTGACAAGACTGAGAGCAAACGATTTATTGTATATGAACGAGGGCATAAACCTAGGAAGAACTAGGAAAGCCAGGATCCTGCCTAACTGTAGTATCAGAGAAATGATGAATCCAAAAACAAATATTTAATTTATTAAACAATGCAAAGAAGTTTGAGGAGATTAACAATTGTGTAGTATAAATTTGATAAACATAGTTCATTTGAACTTTTTAACAAATAGGGTCGCAGACCTCCCAACATTAAACGGTTGCTCCAGGCAATTGACAATTTACAAGGATTCAAACCTTACATGTTTCTAAAATCTTTATAAGATTTAAACAAATGAGCAATGAAATAATTAAAGCTTGAACGTGAATTGAAGTACAAAAAGTGCACCTTAAAAATTCTGGAGAGAATGTTCTAGAGAAAGTGACAACTTGGAAAATAACAATAATAACGTGAAAAATAAAATAGAAGTTCCTACAACTTCTTATATTTATACAGAATTAATATATGAGAATTATACAAAGAGGGCAGGTCACTTACTGTGAAACCTGAAGAAAGTGAAAGGGAAAGTTCTAGACTTCCCAAGGTTGAGCAGGAATCACTCGCCAAATGGGACAGTTTCCATTTCGTGAAACCTGAACATGACTCGCTCAAGAGTGTAGAGAATTGTTTTCCCTAATTTTGAAGGGAGGAACAAGGTAAGTTTGAAACGTGTGCTAGACACGTATCACAAAGATTATACAGAGATACTTAATGATAAACCAACAAAAATGGAAGGGCACTTCTTGGAATGACACCTTATTGGAACAGACCTAGATTAAAAGTTTATTGCAGATTGTTAGTGAAAGGTTTAGGAAAGAGAAATGGGAATTAAGGAAAATGTTCATGGCCTTATTTGAATATAAGCGGACGATCGCGACGCGGTAGAAAAGTTGAGCAAGCACTGGTTTTCACTATAGTTCATTGAAACATATGAAAAGTTCACTGTGGAGACACAAAGTTTATGGAAAAGAAAGTTATTGCAATGATGAAAATAACTGGTTTCACTAGATAAGTGAGAGTCTATTTCTTGAGAAAGTCGTAAATTACCATTAAATGCGATATAGAAAATTCCCGCGGTGGACGAAACTTCACTATGTAGTAATTTAGAAGTAAGATAATTCAATTTCAAATAGAATTCCCACAAGTACGTGAGAAATACATGACGGCAGGACTTGTAGATTGAGTACAGAGTCTGGAAGGTTCCAGAACAATCTTAGCAGTAAAATGGGGCTAATGTAAATCCAGCGGAGGAACTAGTTTTATAATTATAGGCAGCGGGTATTAGATAATATCCCACGTAGCGAGAGGATTTCTCGTTTGAATCGCTTAAGAAAAGCTCTTTTTTTTAGTAAGGTTGGCTTGTACAAGCAAAAAGCTCAACATTGCAAATCCCACGAAGAATGATCATTGCCCCAAAGTAAATCATTTCACACTGCCTATAAATTATAATTAAAAGCACTTGGAAGTTAAAACCATGAAGATGAGGTTAAAACTTTTTAAAAATGGTACTTATCTTGATTTCATGTTGAAGTCGAAGTTCCTATGAAGACTATCTAGCCAACATGGCGTAGAAGAGTGTGAGCCTCTTAGTTTGAGGCTAGCTCGAGAGGAGCTTTGACTGATCGAGTCAACTGCCGACTGAGAAGTGAGAGCAGCTCAACGAAGCACGGAAGGTCCTAGGAAGGGGAGAGAGTGGGGGTAGGAAACAAAAGGTATACATATCAGCATAACCAACTTAGCAAAAAATAATTTTCTTCTTGATGGATGGTCTTCTAAGAGTTGATAGTAGGCGATATTAGCGCAGCATGGTGAGTGAAACAGTTGACGTAGTCCTCTTGCTCAAGGAGAAAATAGCTGACGATGGTAACGAGATCTGGTAGCCAAATGGATAAGTAAGTCCTCTTGCACGATGAGGAATTGAGTAGCTTCAGAGGTTCGCTACTAGATGACGCTAGGTGGATCACAGAAGTTATATATCTGAAACATACTTATGAAGACACAAGAGATATGCCCAACAAGGAGAAAACAGATGATCACTGTTGGCGTTTGGCAAAGAGGAAGGAAGAAATGAACATGCAAAGAGCAATAGACATTATATCTCTCGTACCGTGTATTCAAAGAATACACCACCAGTGTGCCGTTGGGCTGGTCAGTTGGTACAGACACACCTCACCAATACGCATGGCTAGCACATACTGAGAAGGCCATCACAAGACACAAAAAACTAGTAGTATTGACGTGATGCCAATGTGCTACCGAAGTCAAGCTCCCTTTCATAAAAGAAAAACCTTACCTTGGCAATCCAAATAGGTTATGAATATTCCCAAATGGGAATATGATGTAATTTCCGTTTGATCAGATAAATTATCAATTAATATGATAAAATTGGTCCGGCCAGATCAAACATAAAATGCCAGCGTTTCACACCAGTGGGCCGTTGGGCTCGTCAGTTGGAACAGACACACCTCACCAATACGCATGGCTACCACATACTGAGAAGGCCATCACAAGACACAGAAAACTAGTAGTATTGACGTCAAGAGTGATGCCAATGTGCCACGGAAGTCAAGCTCCTTTTCATAAAACAAAAACCTTACCTTGGCAATCCAAATAGGTTATGAATATTCCCAAATGGGAATATGATGCAATTTCCGTTTGATCAGATAAATTATCAATTAATATGGTAAAATTGGTCCGGCCAGATCAAACATAAAATGCCAGCGTTTTGCACCTGGGTGCCGTTGGGCTCGTCAGTTGGTACAGACACACCTCACCAATACGCATGGCTAGCACATACTGGGAAGGCCATCACAAGCCACAAAAAACTAGTAGTATTGACGTCAAGAGTGATACCAATGTGCTACGGAATTCAAGCTCCCTTTCAGAAAATAAAAACCATACCTTGGCAATCAAAATAGGTTATGCATATTCACAAATAGGAATATGATGTAATTTCCGTTTGATCAGATAAATTATCAATTAATATGATAAAATTGGTCCGGCCAGATCAAACATAAAATGCCAGCGTTTCGCACCAGTGTGCCGCAGGGCTCGTCAGTTGGTACAGACACACCTCACCAATACAAGACACAAAAAACTAGTAGTATTGACGTGATGCCAGTTTGCTACAGAAGTCAAGCTCTCTTTCATAAAACAAAAACCTTACCTTGGCAATCCAAATAGGTTATGAATATTCCTAAATGGGAATATGATGTAATTTTCGTTTGATCAGATAAATTATCAATTAATATGATAAAATTGGTCCGGCCAGATCAAACATAAAATGCCAGCGTTTTGCACCAGTGTGCCGTTGGGCTCGTAAGTTTGTACAGACACACCTCACCAATACGCATGGCCAGCACATACTGAGAAGGCTATCACAAGACACAAAAAACTAGTAGTATTGACGTCAAGAATGATGCCAATTTGCTTCGGAAGTCAAGCTCCCTTTCATAAAAAAAAACCTTAACATGGTAATCCAAATAGGTTATGAATATTCCCAAATGGTAATATGATATAATTTCCGTTTGATCAGATAAATTATCAGTTAATATGATAAAATTGGTCCGACCAGATCAAACATAAAATGCCAGCGTTTCGCACCAGGGTGCCGTTGGGCTCGTCAGTTGGTACAGACACACCTCACCAATACGCATGGCTAGCACATACGGAGAGGGCCATCACAAGACACAAAAAACTAGTAGTATTGACGTCAAGAGTGATGCCAATGTGCTACGGAAGTCAAGCTCCCTTTCATAAAACAAAAACCTTACCTTGGCAATCCAAATAGGTTATGAATATTCCCAAATGGGAATATGATGTAATTTCCGTTTGATCAGATAAATTATCAAATAATATGATAAAATTGGTCCGGCCAGATCCATCATAAAATGCCAGCGTTTCGCACCAGTGTGCCGTTGGGCTCGTCTGCTGGTACAGACACACCTCACCAATACGCATGGCTAGCACATACTGAGAAGGCCATCACAAGACACAAAAAACTAGTAGTATTGACGTCAAGAGTGATGCCAATGTGCTACGGAATTCAAGCTCACTTTCATAAAAGAAAAACCTTACCTTGGCAATCCAAATAGGTTATGGATATTCCCAAATGGGAATATGATGTAATTTCCGTATAATCAGATGAATTATCTATTAATATGATAAAATTGGTCTGGCCAGATCAAACATAAAATGCCAGCGTTTCGCGCCAGTGTGCCGTTGGGCTCGTCAGTTGGTACAGACACACCTCACCAATGCGCATGGCTAGCACTTACTGAGAAGGCCATCACAAGACACAAAAAACTAGTAGTATTGACGTCAAGAGTGATGCCAATGTGCTACGGAAGTCAAGCTCCCTTTCATAAAACAAAAACCTTACCTTGGCAATCCAAATAGGTTATGAATATACCCAAATGGGAATATGTTGTAATTTCCGTTTGATCAGATAAATTATCAATTAACATGATAAAATTGGTCGGCCAGATCAAACATAAAATGCCAGCGTTTCACACCAGTGTGCCGTTGGGCTCGTCAGTTGGAACAGACACACCTCACCAATACGCATGGCTAGCACATACTGAGAAGGCCATCACAAGACACAGAAAACTAGTAGTATTGACGTCAAGAGTGATGTCAATGTGCCACAGAAGTCAAGCTCCCTTTCATAAAACAAAAACCTTACCTTGGCTATCCAAATAGGTTATGAATATTCCCAAATGGGAATATGATGTAATTTCCGTTTGATCAGATAAATCATCAATTAATATGGTAAAATTAGTCCGGCCTGATCAAACATAAAATGCCAGCGTTTTGCACCTGGGTGCCGTTGGGCTCATCAGTCGGTACAGACACACCTCACCAATACGCATGGCTAGCACATATTGAGAAGGCCATCACAAGCCACAAAAAACTAGTAGTAGTGACGTCAAGAGTGATGCCAATGTGCTACGGAAGTCAAGCTCCTTTTCATAAAACAAAAACCTTACTTTGGCAATCCAAATAGGTTTTGAATGTTCCCAAAGGGGAATATGATGTAATTTCCGTTTGATTAGATAAATTATCCATTAATATGCTAAAATTGGTCCGGCCAGATCAAACATAAAATGGCTGCGTTTCGCACCAATGTGCCTTAGGGTTAGTCAGTTGGTACCGACAGACCTCACCAATACGCATGGCTAGCACATACTGAGAGGGCCATCACAAGACACAGAAAACTAGTAGTATTGACGTCAAGAGTGATGCCAATGTGCTACGGAAGTCATGCTCCCTTTCATAAAACAAAAAACCTACCTTGGCCAACCAAGTAGGTTATGAATTTTCCCAAATGGGAATATGATGTAATTTCCGTTTGATCAGATAAATTATCAATTAATATGATAAAATTGGTCCGGCCAGATCTAACATAAAATGCCAGCGTTTGGCACCAGGTTGCCGTTGGGCTCGTCAGTTGGTACAGACACGACACACTTCACCAATACGCATGGCTAGCACATACTGAGAAGGCCATCACAAGACACAGAAAACTACTAGTACTGACGTCAGGAGTGATGAGAATGTGCTACGGAAGTCAAGCTCCCTTTCATAAAACAAAAACCTTACCTTGGCAATCCAAATAGGTTATGAATATTCCCAAATGGGAATATGATGTAATTTCCGTTTGATCAGATAAATTATCAATTAATATGATAAAATTGGTCCGGCCAGATCCAACATAAAATGGCAGCGTCTCGCACCAATATGCCTTTGGGCTAGTCAGTTGGTACAGACAGACCTCACCAATACGCATGGCTAGCACATACTGAGAGGGCCATCACAAGACACAGGAAACTAGTAGTATTGACGTCAAGAGTGATGCCAATGTGCTACGGAAGTCATGCTCCCTTTCATAAAACAAAAACCTTACCTTGGCAATCCAAATAGGTAATGAATATTCCCAAATGGGAATATGATGTAATTTCAGTTTGATCAGATAAATTATCAAATAATATGAAAAAATTGGTCCGGCCAGATCAAACATAAAATGCCAGCGTTTCGCACCAGTGTGCCGTTGGGCTCGTCAGTTGGTACAGACACACCTCACCAATGCGCAAGGCTAGCACATACTGAGAAGGCCATCACAAGACACAAAAAACTAGTAGTATTGACGTGATGCCAATGTGCTACCGAAGTCAAGCTCCCTTTCAAAAAAGAAAAACCTTACCTTGGTAATCCAAATAGGTTATGAATATTCCCAAATGGGAATATGATGTAATTTCCGTTTGATCAGATAAATTATCAATTAATATGATAAAATTGGTCCGGCCAGATCAAACATAAAATGCCAGCGTTTCACACCAGTGTGCCGTTGGGCTCGTCAGTTGGAACAGACACACCTCACCAATACGCATGGCTAGCACATACTGAGAAGGCCATCACAAGACACAGAAAACTAGTAGTATTGACGTCAAGAGTGATGCCAATGTGCCACGGAAGTCAAGCTCCTTTTCATAAAACAAAAACCTTACCTTGGCAATCCAAATAGGTTATGAATATTCCCAAATGGGAATGTGATGCAATTTCCTTTTGATCAGATAAATTATCAATTAATATGGTAAAATTGGTCCGGCCAGATCAAACATAAAATGCCAGCGTTTTGCACCTGGGTGCCGTTGGGCTCGTCAGTTGGTACAGACACACCTCACCAATACGCATGGCTAGCACATACTGAGAAGGCCATCACAAGCCACAAAAAACTAGTAGTATTGACGTCAAGAGTGATACCAATGTGCTACGGAATTCAAGCTCCCTTTCAGAAAATAAAAACCATACCTTGGCAATCAAAATAGGTTATGAATATTCACAAATAGGAATATGATGTAATTTCCGTTTGATCAGATAAATTATCAATTAATATGATAAAATTGGTCCGGCCAGATCAAACATAAAATGCCAGCGTTTCGCACCAGTGTGCCGTTGGGCTCGTCAGTTGGTACAGACAAACCTCACCAATACGCATGGGTAGCACATACTGAGAAGGCCATCACAAGACACAGAAAACTACTAGTATTGACGTCAGGAGTGATGCCAATGTGCTACGGAAGTCAAGCTCCCTTTCATAAAACAAAAACCTTACCTTGGCAATCCAAATAGGTTATGAATATTCCCAAATGGGAATATGATGTAATTTCCGTTTGATCAGATAAATTATCAATTAATATGATAAAATTGGTCCGGCCAGATCAAACATAAAATGCCAGCGTTTCGCACCAGTGTGCCGCAGGGCTCGTCAGTTGGTACAGACACACCTCACCAATACGCATGGCTAGCACATACTTAGAAGGCCATCACAAGACACAAAAAACTAGTAGTATTGACGTGATGCCAGTTTGCTACGGAAGTCAAGCTCTCTTTCATAAAACAAAAACCTTACCTTGGCAATCCAAATAGGTTATGAATATTCCTAAATGGGAATATGATGTAATTTTCGTTTGATCAGATAAATTATCAATTAATATGATAAAATTGGTCCGGCCAGATCAAACATAAAATGCCAGCGTTTTGCACCAGTGTGCCGTTGGGCTCGTAAGTTTGTACAGACACACCTCACCAATACGCATGGCTAGCACATACTGAGAAGGCTATCACAAACACAAAAAACTAGTAGTATTGACGTCAAGAATGATGCCAATTTGCTACGGAAGTCAAGCTCCCTTTCATAAAAAAAAAACTTAACATGGCAATCCAAATAGGTTATGAATATTCCCAAATGGTAATATGATATAATTTCCGTTTGATCAGATAAATTATCAGTTAATATGATAAAATTGGTCCGACCAGATCAAACATAAAATGCCAGCGTTTCGCTCCAGGGTGCCGTTGGGCTCGTCAGTTGGTACAGACACACCTCACCAATACGCATGGCTAGCACATACGGAGAGGGCCATCACAAGACACAAAAAACTAGTAGTATTGACGTCAAGTGATGCCAATGTGCTACGGAAGTCAAGCTCCCTTTCATAAAACAAAAACCTTACCTTGGCAATCCAAATAGGTTATGAATATTCCCAAATGGGAATATGATGTAATTTCCGTTTGATCAGATAAATTATCAAATAATATGATAAAATTGGTCCGGCCAGATCCATCATAAAATGCCAGCGTTTCGCACCAGTGTGCCGTTGGGCTCGTCAGTTGGTACAGACACACCTCACCAATACGCATGGCTAGCACATACTGAGAAGGCCATCACAAGACACAAAAAACTAGTAGTATTGACGTCAAGAGTGATGCCAATGTGCTACGGAATTCAAGCTCCCTTTCATAAAAGAAAAACCTTACCTTGGCAATCCAAATAGGTTATGAATATTCCCAAATGGGAATATGATGTAATTTCCGTATAATCAGATGAATTATCTATTAATATGATAAAATTGGTCTGGCCAGATCAAACATAAAATGCCAGCGTTTCGCACCAGTGTGCCGTTGGGCTCGTCAGTTGGTACAGACACACCTCACCAATGCGCATGGCTAGCACATACTGAGAAGGCCATCACAAGACACAAAAAACTAGTAGTATTGACGTCAAGAGTGATGCCAATGTGCTACGGAAGTCAAGCTCCATTTCATAAAACAAAAACCTTACCTTGGCAATCCAAATAGGTTATGAATATACCCAAATGGGAATATGTTGTAATTTCCGTTTGATCAGATAAATTATCAATTAATGTGATAAAATTGGTCCGGCCAGATCAAACATAAAATGCCAGCGTTTCACACCAGTGTGCCGTTGGGCTCGTCAGTTGGAACAGACACACCTCACCAATACGCATGGCTAGCACATACTGAGAAGGCCATCACAAGCCACAAAAAACTAGTAGTAGTGACGTCAAGAGTGATGCCAATGTGCTACGGAAGTCAAGCTCCTTTTCATAAAACAAAAACCTTACTTTGGCAATCCAAATAGGTTTTGAATGTTCCCAAAGGGGAATATGATGTAATTTCCGTTTGATTAGATAAATTATCAATTAATATGCTAAAATTGGTCCGGCCAGATCAAACATAAAATGGCTGCGTTTCGCACCAATGTGCCTTTGGGTTAGTAGGTTGGTACCGACAGACCTCACCAATACGCATGGCTAGCACATACTGAGAGGGCCATCACAAGACACAGAAAACTAGTAGTATTGACGTCAAGAGTGATGCCAATGTGCTACGGAAGTCATGCTCCCTTTCATAAAACAAAAAACCTACCTTGGCCATCCAAGTAGGTTATGAATTTTCCCAAATGGGAATATGATGTAATTTCCGTTTGATCAGATAAATTATCAATTAATATGATAAAATTGGTACGGCCAGATCTAACATAAAATGCCAGCGATTGGCACCAGGGTGCCGTTGGGCTCGTCAGTTGGTACAGACACGACACACCTCACCAATACGCATGGCTAGCACATACTGAGAAGGCCATCACAAGACACAGAAAACTATTAGTACTGACGTCAGGAGTGATGCCAATGTGCTACGGAAGTCAAGCTCCCTTTCATAAAACAAAAACCTTACCTTGGCAATCCAAATAGGTTATGAATATTACCAAATGGGAATATGATGTAATTTCCGTTTGATCAGATAAATTATCAATTAATATGATAAAATTGGTCCGGCCAGATCGAACATAAAATGGCAGCGTCTCGCACCAATGTGCCTTTGGGCTAGTCAGTTGGTACAGACAGACCTCACCAATACGCATGGCTAGCACATACTGAGAGGGCCATCACAAGACACAGGAAACTAGTAGTATTGACGTCAAGAGTGATGCCAATGTGCTACGGAAGTCATGCTCCCTTTCATAAAACAAAAACCTTACCTTGGCAATCCAAGTAGGTTATGAATATTCCCAAATGGGAATACGATGTATTTTCCGTTTGATCAGATAAATTATCAATTAATATGATAAAATTGGTCCGGCCAAATTAAACATAAAATGCCAGCGGTCCGCACCAGTGTGCCATTTGGCTCGTCAGTTGGTACAGACACATCTCACCAATACGCATGGCTAGCACATACTGAGAAGGCCATCACAAGACACAAAGAATTAGTAGTATTGACGTCAAGAGTGATGCCAATGTGCTACGGAAGGTAAGCTCCCTTTCATAAAACAAAAACCTTACCTTGGCAATCCAAATAGGTTCTGAATATTCCCAAACGGGAATATGATGTAATTTCCGTTTGATCAGATAAATTATCAAATAATATGAAAAAATTGGTCCGGCCAGATCAAACATAAAATGCCAGCGTTTCGCACCAGTGTTCCGTTGGGCTCGTCAGTTGGTACAGACACACCTCACCAATACGCATGGCAAGCACATACTGAGAAGGCCATCACAAGACACAAACACTAGTAGTATTGACGTCAAATGTGATACCAATGTGCTATGGAAGTCAAGCTCCCTTTCATAAAACAAATACCTAACCTTGGCAATCCAAATAGGTTAAGATTATTCCCAAATAGGAATATGATGTAATTTCCGTTTGATCAGATAAATTATCAATTAATATGATAAAATTGGTCCGGCCAGATCAAACATAAAATGCCAGCGTTTCGCACCAGGGTGCCGTTGGGCTCGTCAGTTGGTACAGACACACCTCACCAATACGCGTGGCTAGCATATACTGAGAAGGCCATCTAAAGACACAAAAAACTAGTAGTATTGACGTCAAGAGTGATGCCAATGTGCTACGGAAGTCAAGCTCCCTTTCATAAAACAGAAACCTTACCTTGGCAATCCAAATAGGTTATGAATATTCCCAAATGAGAATATGATGTAATTTCCGTTTGATCAGATAAATTATCAATTAATATGATAAAATTGTTCCGGCCTGATCAAACATAAAATGGCAGCGTTTCGCACCAGTGTGCCGTTGGGCTCGTCAGTTGGTACAGACACACCTCACCAATACGCATGGCTAGCACATACTGAGAAAGCCATCACAAGGCACAAAAAACTAGTAGTATTGACGTCAAGGGTGATGCCAAAGTGCTACGGAAGTCATGCTCCCTTTCATAAAACCAAAACCTTACCTTGGCAATCCAAGTAGGTTATGAATATTCCCAAATGGGAATATGATGTATTTTCCGTTTGATCAGATAAATTATCAATTAATATGATAAAATTGGTCCGGCCAGATCCAACATAAAATGCCAGCGCTTCGCACCAGCGTGCCGTCTGGCTCGTCAGTCGGTACCGACACACCTCATCAATACGCATGGCTAGCACATACTGAGAAGGCCATCACAAGACACAAACCCTAGTAGTATTGACGTCAAGTGTGATATCAATGTGCTACGGAAGTCAAGCTCCTTTCATAAAACAAATACCTTACCTTGGCAATCCAAATAGGTTATGAATATTCCCAAATAGGAATATGATGTAATTTCCGTTTGATCAGATAAATTATCAATTAATATGATAAATTTGTTCCGGCCAGATCAAACATAAAATGGCAGCGTTTCGCACCAGTGTGCCGTTGGGCTCGTCAGTTGGTACAGACGCACCTCACCCATACGCATGGCTAGCACATACTGAGAAGGCCATCACAAGACACAAACACTAGTAGTATTGACGTCAAGTGTGATACCAATGTGCTACGGAAGTCAAGCTCCCTTTCATAAAACCAATACCTTACCTTGGCAATCCAAATAGGTTATGAATATTCCCAAATAGGAATATGATGTAATTTCCGTTTGATCAGATAAATTATCATTTAATATGATAAAATTGTTCCTGCCAAATCAAACATAAAATGCCAGCGGTTCGCACCAGTGTACCGTTGGGCTCGTCAGTTGGTACAGACACACCTCACCAATTCGCATGGCTAGCACATACTGAGAAGGCCATCACAAGACACAAAAAACTAGTAGTATTGACGTGATGCCAATGTGCTACGGAAGTCAAGCTCCCTTTCATTAAAGAAAAACCTTACCTTGGCAATCCAAATAGGTTATGAATATTCCCAAATGGGAATATGATGTAATTTCCGTTTGATCAGATAAATTATCAATTAATATGATACAATTCGTCCGGCCAGATCAAACATGAGATGCCAGCGTTTTGCACCAGTGTGCCGTTGGGCTCGTCAGTTGGAACAGACACACCTCACCAATACGCAAGGCTAGCACATACTGAGAAGGCTATCACAAGACACAAAAAACTAGTAGTATTGACGTCAAGAATGATGTCAATTTGCTACGGAAGTCAAGCTCCCTTTCATAAAAGAAAAACCTTACCTTGGCAATCCAAATAGGTTATGAATATTCCCAAATGGGAATATGATGTAATTTCCGTATGATCAGATGAATTATCTATTAATATGGTAAAATTGGTCTGGCCAGATCAAACATAAAATGCCAGCGTTTAGCACCAGTGTGCCGTTGGGCTCGTCAGTTGGTACAGACACACCTCACCAATGCGCATGGCTAGCAAATACTGAGAAGGCCATCACAAGACACAAAAAACTAGTAGTATTGACGTCAAGAGTGATGCCAATGTGCTACGGAAGTCAAGCTCCCTTTCATAAAACAAAAACCTTACCTTGGCAATCCAAATAGGTTATGAATATACCCAAATGGGAATATGTTGTAATTTCCGTTTGATCAGATAAATTATCAATTAATATGATAAAATTGGTCCGGCCAGATCAAACATAAAATGCCAGCGTTTCACACCAGTGTGCCGTTGGGCTCGTCAGTTGGAACAGACACACCTCACCAATACGCATGGCTAGCACATACTGAGAAGGCCATCACAGAAAACTAGTAGTATTGACGTCAAGAGTGATGTCAATGTGCCACGGAAGTCAAGCTCCCTTTCATAAAACAAAAACCTTACCTTGGCAATCCAAATAGGTTATGAATATTCCCTAATGGGAATATGATGTAATTTCCGTTTGATCAGATAAATTATCAATTAATATGGTAAAATTTGTCCGGCCAGATCAAACATAAAATGCCAGCGTTTTGCACCTTGGTGCCGTTGGGCTCATCAGTTGGTACAGACACACCTCACCAATACGCATGGCTAGCACATACTGAGAAGGCCATCACAAGCCACAAAAAACTAGTAGTAGTGACGTCAAGAGTGATGCCAATGTGCTACGGAAGTCAAGCTCCTTTTCATAAAACAAAAACCTTACTTTGGCAATCCAAATAGGTTTTGAATATTCCCATAGGGGAATATGATGTAATTTCCGTTTGATCAGATAAATTATCAAATAATATGATAAAATTGGTCCGGCCAGATCAAACATAAAATGGCTGTGTTTCGCACCAATGTGCCTTTGGGTTAGTCAGTTGGTACAGAATAACCTCACCAATGCGCATGGTTAGCACATACTGAGAGGGCCATCACAAGACACAGAAAACTAGTAGTATTGACGTCAAGAGTGATGCCAATGTGCTACGGAAGTCATGCTCCCTTTCATAGAAACAAAAAACCTACCTTGGCAATCCAAGTAGGTTATGAATTTTCCCAAATGGGAATATGATGTAATTTCCGTTTGATCAGATAAATTATCAATTAATATGATAAAATTGGTCCGGCCAGATCTAACATAAAATGCCAGCGTTTGGCACCAGGGTGCCGTTGGGCTCGTCAGTTGGTACAGACACACCTCACCAATACGCATGGCTAGCACATACTGAGAAGGCCATCACAAGACACAGAAAACTACTAGTACTGACGCCAGGAGTGATGCCAATGTGCTACGGAAGTCAAGCTCCCTTTCAAAAAACAAAAACCTTACCTTGGCAATCCAAATAGGTTATGAATATTCCCAAATGGGAATATGATGTAATTTCCGTTTGATCAGATAAATTATCAATTAATATGATAAAATTGGTGTGGCCAGATCCAACATAAAATGGCAGCGTTTCGCACCAATGTGCCTTTGGGCTAGTCAGTTGGTACTGACAGACCTCAGCAATACGCATGGCTAGCACATACTGAGAGGGCCAACACAAGACACAGGAAACTAGTAGTATTGACGTCAAGAATGATGCCAATGTGCTACGGAAGTCATGCTCCCTTTCATAAAACAAAAACCTTACCTTGGCAATCCAAGTAGGTTATGAATATTCCCTAATGGGAATATGATTTAATTTCCGTTTGATCAGATAAATTATCATTTAATATGATAAAATTGGTCCTGCCAAATCAAACATAAAATGCCAGCGGTTCGCACCAGTGTACCGTTGGGCTCGTCAGTTGGTACAGACACACCTCACCAATACGCATGGCTAGCACATACTGAGAAGGCCATCACAAGACACAAAAAACTAGTAGTATTGACGTGATGCCAATGTGCTACGGAAGTCAAGCTCCCTTTCATAAAAGAAAAACCTAACCTTGGCAATCCAAATAGGTTATGAATATTCCCAAATGGGAATATGATGTAATTTCCGTTTGATCAGATAAATTATCAATTAATATGATACACTTGGTCCGGCCAGATCAAACATAAAATGCCAGCGTTTCACACCAGTGTGCCGTTGGGCTTGTCAGTTGGAACAGACACACCTCACCAATACGCATGGCTAGCACATACTGAGAAGGCCATCACAAGCCACAAAAAACTAGTAGTATTGACGTCAAGAGTGATACCAATGTGCTACGGAATTCAAGCTCCCTTTCAGAAAATAAAAACCATACATTGGCAACCAAAATAGGTTATGATTATTCCCAAATAGGAATATGATGTAATTTCCGTTTGATCAGATAAATTATCAATTAATATGATAAAATTGGTCCGGCCAGATCAAACATAAAATGCCAGCGTTTCGCACCAGTGTGCCGTTGGGCTCGTTAGTTGGTACAGACACACCACACCAATACGCATGTCTAGCACATATTTAGAAGGCCATCACAAGACACAAAAAACTAGTAGTATTGACGTGATGCCAGTTTGCTACGGAAGTCAAGCTCTCTTTCATAAAACAAAAACCTTACCTTGGCAATCCAAATAGGTTATGAATATTCCTAAATGGGAATATGATGTAATTTTCGTTTGATCAGATAAATTATCAATTAATATGATAAAATTGGTCCGGCCAGATCAAACATGAAATGCCAGCGTTTTGCACCAGTGTGCCGTTGGGCTCGTAAGTTTGTACAGACACACCTCACCAATACGCATGGCTAGCACATACTGAGAAGGCTATCACAAGACACAAAAAACTAGTAGTATTGACGTCAAGAATGATGCCAATTTGCTACGGAAGTCAATCTCCCTTTCATAAAAAAAACCTACCTTGGCAATCCAAATAGGTTATGAATATTCCCAAATGGGAATATGATGTAATTTCCGTTTGATCAGATAAATTATCAAATAATATGATAAAATTGGTCCGGCCAGATCCAACATAAAATGCCAGCGTTTCGCACCAGTGTGCCGTTGGGTTCGTCAGTTGGTACAGACACACCTCACCAATACGCATGGCTAGCACATACTGAGAAGGCCATCACAAGACACAAAAAACTAGTAGTATTGACGTCAAGAGTGATGCCAATGTGCTACGGAAGTCAAGCTCCCTTTCATAAAAGAAAAACCTTACCTTGGCAATCCAAATAGGTTATGAATATTCCTAATGGGAATATGATGTAATTTCCGTATGATCAGATGAATTATCTATTAATATGATAAAATTGGTCTGGCCAGATCAAACAAAAAATGCCAGCGTTTCGCACCAGTGTGCAGTTGGGCTCGTCAATTGGTACAGACACACCTCACCAATGCGCATGGCTAGCACATACTGAGAAGGCCATCACAAGACACAAAAAACTAGTAGTATTGACGTCAAGAGTGATGCCAATGTGCTACGGAAGTCAAGCTCCCTTTCATAAAACAAAAACCTTACCTTGGCAATCCAAATAGGTTATGAATATACCCAAATGGGAATATGTTGTAATTTCCGTTTGATCAGATATATTATCAATTAATATGATAAAATTGGTCCGGCCAGATCAAACATAAAATGCCAGCGTTTCACACCAGTGTGCCGTTGGGCTCGTCAGTTGGAACAGACACACCTCACCAATACGCATGCCTAGCACATACTGAGAAGGCCATCACAAGACACAGAAAACTAGTAGTATTGACGTCGAGAGTGATGTCAATGTGCCACGGAAGTCAAGCTCCCTTTCATAAAACAAAAACCTTACCTTGGCAATCCAAATAGGTTATGAATATTCCCAAATGGGAATATGATGTAATTTCCGTTTGATCACATAAATTATCAATTAATATGGTAAAATTTGTCCGGTCAGATCAAACATAAAATGCCAGCGTTTTGCACCTGGGTGCCGTTGGGCTCATCAGTTGGTACAGACACACCTCACCAATACGCATGGCTAGCACATACTGAGAAGGCCATAACAAGCCACAAAAAATTAGTAGTAGTGACGTCAAGAGTGATGCCAATGTGCTACGGAAGTCAAGCTCCTTTTCATAAAACAAAAACCTTACTTTGGCAATCCAAATAGGTTTTGAATATTCCCAAAGGGGAACATGATGTAATTTCCGTTGAATCAGATAAATTATCAATTAATATGATAAAATTGGTCCGGCCAGATCCAACATAAAATGGCAGCGTTTCGCACCAATGTGCCTTTGGGTTAGTCAGTTGGTACAGAATAACCTCACCAATGCGCATGGCTAGCACATACTGAGAGGGCCATCACAAGACGCAGAAAACTAGTAGTATTGACGTCAAGAGTGATGCCAATGTGCTACGGAAGTCATGCTCCCTTTCATAGAAACAAAAAACCTACCTTGGCAATCCAAGTAGGTTATGAATTTTCCCAAATGGGAATATGATGTAATTTCCGTTTGATCAGATAAATTATCAATTAATATGATAAAATTGGTCCGGCCAGATCTAACATAAAATGCCAGCGTTTGGCACCAGGGTGCCGTTGGGCTCGTCAGTTGGTACAGACACACCTCACCAATACGCATGGCTAGCACATACTGAGAAGGCCATCACAAGACACAGAAAACTACTAGTACTGACGTCAGGAGTGATGCCAATGTGCTACGGAAGTCAAGCTCCCTTTCATAAAACAAAAACCTTACCTTGGCAATCCAAATAGGTTATGAATATTCCCAAATGGGGATATGATGTAATTTCCGTTTGATCAGATAAATTATCAATTAATATCATAAAATTGGTCCGGCCAGATCCAACATAAAATGGCAGCGTTTCGCACCAATGTGCCTTTGGGCTAGTCAGTTGGTACAGACAGACCCCACCAATACGCATGGCTAGCACATACTGAGAGGGCCATCACAAGACACTGGAAACTAGTAGTATTGACGTCAAGAGTGATGCCAATGTGCTACGGAAGTCATGCTCCCTTTCATAAAACAAAAACCTTACCTTGGCAATCCAAGTAGGTTATGAATATTCCCAAATGGGAATACGATGTATTTTCCGTTTGATCAGATAAATTATAATTTAATATGATAAAATTGGTCCTGCCAAATAAACATAAAATGCCAGCGGTTCGCACCAGTGTGCCGTTGGGCTCGTCAGTTGGTACAGACACACCTCACCAATACGCATGGCTAGCGCATACTGAGAAGGCCATCACAAGACACAGAAAACTAATAGTATTGACGTCAGGAGTGATGCCAATGTGCTACGGAAGTCAAGCTCCCTTTCATAAAACAAAAACCTTACCTTGGCAATCCAAATAGGTTATGAATATTCCCTAATGGGAACATGATTTAATTTCCGTTTGATCAGATAAATTATCATTTAATATGATAAAATTGGTCCTGCCAAATCAAACATAAAATGCCGGCGGTTCGCACCAGTGTACCGTTGGGCTCGTCAGTTGGTACAGACACACCTCAACAATACGCATGGCTAGCACATACTGAGAAGGCCATCACAAGACACAAAAAACTAGTAGTATTGACGTGATGCCAATGTGCTACGGAAGTCAAGCTCCCTTTCATAAAAGAAAAACCTTACCTTGGCAATCCAAATAGGTTATGAATATTCCCAAATGGGAATATGATGTAATTTCCGTTTGATCAGATAAATTATCAATTAATATGATAAACTTGGTCCGGCCAGATCAAACATAAAATGCCAGCGTTTCACACCAGTGTGCCGTTGGGCTCGTCTGTTGGAACAGACACACCTCACCAATACGCATGGCTAGCACATACTGAGAAGGCCATCACAAGACACAGAAAACTACTAGTATTGACGTCAAGAATGATGCCTATTTGCTACGGAAGTCAAGCTACCTTTCATAAAAAAAACCTTACCTTGGCAATCCAGATAGGTTATGAATATTCCCAAATGGGAATATGATGTAATTTCCGTTTGATCAGATAAATTATCAAATAATATGATAAAATTGGTCCGGCCAGATCCAACATAAAATGCCAGCGTTTCGCACCAGTGGGCCGTTGGGCTCGTCAGTTGGTACAGACACACCTCACCAATACGCATGGCTAGCACATACTGAGAAGGCCATCACAAGCCTCAAAAAACTAGTAGTAGTGACGTCAAGAGTGATGCCAATGTGCTACGGAAGTCAAGCTCCTTTTCATAAAACAAAAACCTTACTTTGGCAATCCAAATAGGTTTTGAATATTCCCAAAGGGGAATATGATGTAATTTCCGTTTGATCAGATAAATTATCAATTAATATGATAAAATTGGTCCGGCCAGATCAAACATAAAATGGCTGCGTTTCGCACCAATGTGCCTTTGGGTTAGTCAGTTGGTACAGAATAACCTCACCAATGCGCATGGCTAGCAAATACTGAGAGAGCCATCACAAGACACAGGAAACTAGTAGTATTGACGTCAAGAGTGATGCCAATGTGCTACGGAAGTCATGCTCCCTTTCATAAAACAAAAACCTTACCTTGGCAATCCAAGTAGGTTATGAATATTCCCAAATGGGAATACGATGTATTTTCCGTTTGATCAGATAAATTATCAATTAATATGATAAAATTGGTCCGGCCAAATCAAACATAAAATGCCAGCGGTTCGCACCAGTGTGCCATTGGTCTCGTCAGTTGGTACAGACACATCTCACCAATACGCATGGCTAGCACAAACTGAGAAGGCCATCACAAGACACAAAAAACTAGTAGTAGTGACGTCAAGAGTGATGCCAATGTGCTACGGAAGTCAAGCTCCTTTTCATAAAACAAAAACCTTACTTTGGCAATCCAAATAGGTTTTGAATATTCCCAAAGGGGAATATGATGTAATTTCCGTTTGATCAGATGAATAATCTATTAATATGATAAAATTGGTCTGGCAGATCAAACATAAAATGCCAGCGTTTCGCACCAGTGTGCCGTTGGGCTCGTCAGTTGGTACAGACACACCTCACCAATGCGCATGGCTAGCACAAACTGAGAAGGCCATCACAAGACACAAAAAACTAGTAGTATTGACGTCAAGAGTGATGCCAATGTGCTACGGAAGTCAAGCTCCCTTTCATAAAACAAAAACCTTACCTTGGCAATCCAAATAGGTTATGAATATACCCAAATGGGAATATGTTGTAATTTCCGTTTGATCAGATAAATTATCAATTAATATGATAAAATTGGTCCGGCCAGATCAAACATAAAATGCCAGCGTTTCACACCAGTGTGCCGTTGGGCTCGTCAGTTGGAACAGACACACCTCACCAATACGCATGGCTAGCACATACTGAGAAGGCCATCACAAGACACAGAAAACTAGTAGTATTGACGTCATGAGTGATGCCAATGTGCCACGGAAGTCTAGCTCCCTTTCATAAAACAAAAACCTTAACTTGGCAATCCAAATAGGTTATGAATCTTCCCAAATGGGAATATGATTTAATTTCCGTTTGATCAGATAAATTATCAATTAGTATGATAAAATTGGTCCGGCCAGATCTAACATAAAATGCCAGCGGTTGGCACCAGGGTGCCGTTGGGCTCGTCAGTTGGTACAGACACACCTCATCAATACGCATGGCTAGCACATACTGAGAAGGCCATCACAAGACACAGAAAACTACTAGTACTGACGTCAGGAGTGATGCCAGTGTGCTACGGAAGTCAAGCTCCCTTTCATAAAACAAAAACCTTACCTTGGCAATCCAAATAGGTTATGAATATTCCCAAATGGGAATATGATGTAATTTCCGTTTGATCAGATAAATTATCAATTAATATGTTAAATTGGTCCGGCCAGATCCAACATAAAATGTCAGCGTTTCGCACCAATGTGACTTTGGGCTAGTCAGTTGGTACAGACAGACCTCACCAATACGCATGGCTAGCACATACTGAGAGGGCCATCACAAGACACAAAAAACTAGTAGTATTGTCGTCAAGAGTGATGCCAATATGCTACGGAAGTCAAGCTCCCTTTCATAAAACAAAAACCATAACTTGGCAATCCAAATAGGTTATGAATATTCCCAAATGGGAATATGATGTAATTTCCGTTTGATCAGATAAATTATCAATTAATATGATAAAATTGGTCCGGCTAGATCAAACATAAAATCCCAGCGTTTTGCACCAGTGTGCCGTTGGGCTCGTCAGTTGGTACAGACACACCTCACCAATACGCATGGCTAGCACATACTGAGAAGGCCATCACAAGACACAAACACTAGTAGTATTGACGTCAAGTGTGATACCAATGTGCTACGGAAGTCAAGCTCCCTTTCATAAAACAAATACCTTACCTTGGCAATCCAAATAGGTTATGAATACTCCCAAATAGGAATATGATGTAATTTCCGTTTGATCAGATAAATTATCAATTAATATGATAAAATTGTTCCGGCCAGATCAAACATAAAATGGCAGCGTTTCGCACCAATGTGCCGTTGGGCTCGTCAGTTGGTACAGACACACCTCACCAATACGCATGGCTAGGACATACTGAGAAGGCCATCACAAGACACAAAAAACTAGTATTATTGACGTCAAGAGTGATACCAATGTGCTACGGAATTCAGGCTCCCTTTCAGAAAATAAAAACCATACCTTGGCAATCAAAATAGGTTATGATTATTCCCAAATAGGAATATGATGTAATTTCCCTTTGATCAGATAAATTATCAATTAATATGATAAAATTGGTTCGGCCAGATCAAACATAAAATGTCAGCGTTTTGCACCTGGGTGCCGTTGGGCTCGTCAGTTGGTACAGACAAACCTCACCAATACGCATGGCTAGCACATACTGAGAAGGCCATCACAAGACACAAAAAACTAGTAGTATTGACGTGATGCCAGTTTGCTACGGAAGTCAAGCTCTCTTTCATAAAACAAAAACCTTACCTTGGCAATCCAAATAGGTTATGAATATTCCTAAATGGGAATATGATGTAATTTTCGTTTGATCAGATAAATTATCAATTAACATGATAAAATTGGTCCGGCCAGATCAAACATAAAATGCCAGCGTTTTGCACCAGTGTGCCGTTGGGCTCGTAAGTTTGTACAGACACACCTCACCAATACGCATGGCTAGCACATACTGAGAAGGCTATCACAAGACACAAAAAACTGGTAGTATTGACGTCAAGAATGATGCCAATTTGCTACGGAAGTCAAGCTCCCTTTCATAAAAAAACCTTACCTTGGCAATCCAAATAGGTTATGAATATTCCCAAATGGGAATATGATGTAATTTCCGTTTGATCAGATAAATTATCAAATAATATGATAAAATTGGTCCGGCCAGATCCAACATAAAATGCCAGCGTTTCGCACCAGTGTGCCGTTGGGCTCGTCAGTTGGTACAGACACACCTCACCAATACGCATGGCTAGCACATACTGAGAAGGCCATCACAAGCCACAAAAAACTAGTAGTAGTGACGTCAAGAGTGATGCCAATGTGCTACGGAAGTCAAGCTCCTTTTCATAAAACAAAAACCTTACTTTGGCAATCCAAATAGGTTTTGAATATTCCCAAAGGGGAATATGATGTAATTTCCGTTTGATCGGATAAATTATCAATTAATATGATAAAATTGGTCCGGCCAGATCAAACATAAAATGGCTGCGTTTCGCACCAATGTGCCTTTGGGTTAGTCAGTTGGTACAGAATAACCTCACCAATGCGCATGGCTAGCACATACTGAGAGGGCCATCACAAGACACAGAAAACTAGTAGTATTGACGTCAAGGGTGATGCCAATGTGCTACGGAAGTCATGCTCCCTTTCAAACAAAAAACCTACCTTGGCAATCCAAGTAGGTTATGAATTTTCCCAAATGGGAATATGATGTAATTTCCGTTTTATCAGATAAATTATCATTTAATATGATAAAATTGGTCCTGCCAAATCAAACATAAAATGCCAGCGGTTCGCACCAGTGTGCCGTTGGGCTCGTCAGTTGGTACAGACACACCTCACCAATACGCATGGCTAGCACATACTGAGAAGGCCATCACAAGACATAGAAAACTAATAGTATTTACGTCAGGAGTGATGCCAATGTGCTACGGAAGTCAAGCTCCCTTTCATAAAACAAAAACCTTACCTTGGCAATCCAAATAGGTTATGAATATTCCCTAATGGGAATATCATTTAATTTCCGTTTGATCAGATAAATTATCATTTAATATGATAAAATTGGTCCTGCCAAATCAAACATAAAATGCCAGCGGTTCGCACCAGTGTGCCGTTGGGCTCGTCAGTTGGTACAGACACACCTCACCAATACGCATGGCTAGCACATACTGACTAGGCCATCACAAGACATAGAAAACTAATAGTATTGACGTCAGGAGTGATGCCAATGTGCTACGGAAGTCAAGCTCCCTTTCATAAAACAAAAACCTTACCTTGGCAATCCAAATAGGTTATGAATATTCCCTAATGGGAATATGATTTAATTTCCGTTTGTTCAGATAAATTATCATTTATTATGATAAAATTGGTCCTGCCAAATCAAACATAAAATGCCAGCGGTTCGCACCAGTGTGCCGTTGGGCTCGTCAGTTGGTACAGACACACCTCACCAATACGCATGGCTAGCACATACTGAGAAGGCCGTCACAAGACACAAAAAACTAGTAGTATTGACGTCAAGAGTGATGCCAATGTGCTACGGAAGTCAAGCTCCCTTTCATAAAAGGAAAACCTTACCTTGGCAATCCAAATAGGTCACGAATATTCCCAAATGGGAATATGATGTAATTTCCGTATGATCAGATGAATAATCTATTAATATGATAAAATTGGTCTGGCCAGATCAAACATAAAATGCCAGCGTTTCGCACCAGTGTGCCGTTGGGCTCGTCAGTTGGTACAGACACACCTCACCAATGCGCATGGCTAGCACATACTGAGAAGGCCATCACAAGACACAAAAAACTAGTAGTATTGACGTCAAGAGTGATGCCAATGTGCTACGGAAGTCAAGCTCCCTTTCATAAAACAAAAACCTTACCTTGGCAATCCAAATAGGTTATGAATATACCCAAATGGGAATATGTTGTAATTTCCGTTTGATCAGATAAATTATCAATTAATATGATAAAATTGGTCCGGCCAGATCAAACATAAAATGCCAGCGTTTCACACCAGTGGGCCGTTGGGCTCGTCAGTTGGAACAGACACACCTCACCAATACGCATGGCTAGCACATACTGAGAAGGCCATCACAAGACACAGAAAACTAGTAGTATTGACGTCATGAGTGATGCCAATGTGCCACGGAAGTCTAGCTCCCTTTCATAAAACAAAAACCTTAACTTGGCAATCCAAATAGGTTATGAATCTTCCCAAATGGGAATATGATTTAATTTCCGTTTGATCAGATAAATTATCAATTAATATGATAAAATTGGTCCGGCCAGATCTAACATAAAATGCCAGCGTTTGGCACCAGGGTGCCGTTGGGCTCGTCAGTTGGTACAGACACACCTCATCAATACGCATGGCAGGCACATACTGAGAAGGCCATCACAAGACACAGAAAACTGCTAGTACTGACGTCAGGAGTTATGCCAATGTGCTACGGAAGTCAAGCTCCCTTTCATAAAACAAAAACCTTACCTTGGCAATCCAAATAGGTTATGAATATTCCCAAATGGGAATATGATGTAATTTCCGTTTGATCAGATAAATTATCTATTAATATGATAAAATTGGTCCGGCCAGATCCAACATAAAATGTCAGCGTTTCGCATCAATGTGCCTTTGGGCTAGTCAGTTGGTACAGACAGACCTCACCAATACGCATGGCTAGCACATACTGAGAGGGCCATCACAAGACACAAAAAACTAGTAGTATTGACGTCAAGAGTGATGCCAATGTGCTACGGAAGTCAAGCTCCCTTTCATAAAACAAAAACCTTAACTTGGCAATCCAAATAGGTTATGAATATTCCCAAATGGGAATACGATGTAATTTCCGTTTGATCAGATAAATTATCAATTAATATGATAAAACTGGTCCGGCCAGATCAAACATAAAATGCCAGCGTTTTGCACCAGTGTGCCGTTGGGCTCGTCAGTTGGTACAGGCACACCTCACCAATACGCATGGCTAGCACATACTGAGAAGGCCATCACAAGACACAAACACTAGTAGTATTGACGTCAAGTGTGATACCAATGTGCTACGGAAGTCAAGCTCCCTTTCATAAAACAAAAACCTTACCTTGGCAATCCAAATAGGTTATGAATATTCCCAAATGGGAATATGATGTAATTTCCGTATGATCAGATGAATAATCTATTAATATGATAAAATTGGTCTGGCAGATCAAACATAAAATGCCAGCGTTTCGCACCAGTGTGCCGTTGGGCTCGTCAGTTGGTACAGACACACCTCACCAATGCGCATGGCTAGCACATACTGAGAAGGCCATCACAAGACACAAAAAACTAGTAGTATTGACGTCAAGAGTGATGCCAATGTGCTACGGAAGTCAAGCTCCCTTTCATAAAACAAAAACCTTACCTTGGCAATCCAAATAGGTTATGAATATACCCAAATGGGAATATGTTGTAATTTCCGTTTGATCAGATAAATTATCAATTAATATGATAAAATTGGTCCGGCCAGATCAAACATAAAATGCCAGCGTTTCACACCAGTGTGCCGTTGGGCACGTCAGTTGGAACAGACACACCTCACCAATACGCATGGCTAGCACATACTGAGAAGGCCATCACAAGACACAGAAAACTAGTAGTATTGACGTCATGAGTGATGCCAATGTGCCACGGAAGTCTAGCTCCCTTTCATAAAACAAATACCTTACCTTGGCCATCCAAATAGGTTATGAATACTCCCAAATAGGAATATGATGTAATTTCCGTTTGATCAGATAAATTATCAATTAATATGATAAAATTGTTCCGGCCAGATCAAACATAAAATGGCAGCGTTTCGCACCAGGGTGCCGTTGGTCTCGTTAGTTGGTACAGACACACCTCACCCATACGCATGGCTAGCACATACTTACAAGGCCATCACAAGACACAAAAAACTAGTAGTATTGACGTGATGCCAGTTTGCTACGGAAGTCAAGCTCTCTTTCATAAAACAAAAACCTTACCTTGGCAATCCAAATATGTTATGAATATTCCTAAATGGGAATATGATGTAATTTTCGTTTGATCAGATAAATTATCATTTAATATGATAAAATTGGTCCTGCCAAATCAAACATAAAATGCCAGCGGTTCGCACCAGTGTGCCGTTGGGCTCGTCAGTTGGTACAGACACACCTCACCAATACGCATGGCTAGCACATACTGACTAGGCCATCACAAGACATAGAAAACTAATAGTATTGACGTCAGGAGTGATGCCAATGTGCTACGGAAGTCAAGCTCCCTTTCATAAAACAAAAACCTTACCTTGGCAATCCAAATAGGTTATGAATATTCCCTAATGGGAATATGATTTAATTTCCGTTTGTTCAGATAAATTATCATTTATTATGATAAAATTGGTCCTGCCAAATCAAACATAAAATGCCAGCGGTTCGCACCAGTGTGCCGTTGGGCTCGTCAGTTGGTACAGACACACCTCACCAATACGCATGGCTAGCACATACTGAGAAGGCCGTCACAAGACACAAAAAACTAGTAGTATTGACGTCAAGAGTGATGCCAATGTGCTACGGAAGTCAAGCTCCCTTTCATAAAAGGAAAACCTTACCTTGGCAATCCAAATAGGTCACGAATATTCCCAAATGGGAATATGATGTAATTTCCGTATGATCAGATGAATAATCTATTAATATGATAAAATTGGTCTGGCCAGATCAAACATAAAATGCCAGCGTTTCGCACCAGTGTGCCGTTGGGCTCGTCAGTTGGTACAGACACACCTCACCAATGCGCATGGCTAGCACATACTGAGAAGGCCATCACAAGACACAAAAAACTAGTAGTATTGACGTCAAGAGTGATGCCAATGTGCTACGGAAGTCAAGCTCCCTTTCATAAAACAAAAACCTTACCTTGGCAATCCAAATAGGTTATGAATATACCCAAATGGGAATATGTTGTAATTTCCGTTTGATCAGATAAATTATCAATTAATATGATAAAATTGGTCCGGCCAGATCAAACATAAAATGCCAGCGTTTCACACCAGTGGGCCGTTGGGCTCGTCAGTTGGAACAGACACACCTCACCAATACGCATGGCTAGCACATACTGAGAAGGCCATCACAAGACACAGAAAACTAGTAGTATTGACGTCATGAGTGATGCCAATGTGCCACGGAAGTCTAGCTCCCTTTCATAAAACAAAAACCTTAACTTGGCAATCCAAATAGGTTATGAATCTTCCCAAATGGGAATATGATTTAATTTCCGTTTGATCAGATAAATTATCAATTAATATGATAAAATTGGTCCGGCCAGATCTAACATAAAATGCCAGCGTTTGGCACCAGGGTGCCGTTGGGCTCGTCAGTTGGTACAGACACACCTCATCAATACGCATGGCAGGCACATACTGAGAAGGCCATCACAAGACACAGAAAACTGCTAGTACTGACGTCAGGAGTTATGCCAATGTGCTACGGAAGTCAAGCTCCCTTTCATAAAACAAAAACCTTACCTTGGCAATCCAAATAGGTTATGAATATTCCCAAATGGGAATATGATGTAATTTCCGTTTGATCAGATAAATTATCTATTAATATGATAAAATTGGTCCGGCCAGATCCAACATAAAATGTCAGCGTTTCGCATCAATGTGCCTTTGGGCTAGTCAGTTGGTACAGACAGACCTCACCAATACGCATGGCTAGCACATACTGAGAGGGCCATCACAAGACACAAAAAACTAGTAGTATTGACGTCAAGAGTGATGCCAATGTGCTACGGAAGTCAAGCTCCCTTTCATAAAACAAAAACCTTAACTTGGCAATCCAAATAGGTTATGAATATTCCCAAATGGGAATACGATGTAATTTCCGTTTGATCAGATAAATTATCAATTAATATGATAAAACTGGTCCGGCCAGATCAAACATAAAATGCCAGCGTTTTGCACCAGTGTGCCGTTGGGCTCGTCAGTTGGTACAGGCACACCTCACCAATACGCATGGCTAGCACATACTGAGAAGGCCATCACAAGACACAAACACTAGTAGTATTGACGTCAAGTGTGATGCCAATGTGCTACGGAAGTCAAGCTCCCTTTCATAAAACAAAAACCTTACCTTGGCAATCCAAATAGGTTATGAATATTCCCAAATGGGAATATGATGTAATTTCCGTATGATCAGATGAATAATCTATTAATATGATAAAATTGGTCTGGCAGATCAAACATAAAATGCCAGCGTTTCGCACCAGTGTGCCGTTGGGCTCGTCAGTTGGTACAGACACACCTCACCAATGCGCATGGCTAGCACATACTGAGAAGGCCATCACAAGACACAAAAAACTAGTAGTATTGACGTCAAGAGTGATGCCAATGTGCTACGGAAGTCAAGCTCCCTTTCATAAAACAAAAACCTTACCTTGGCAATCCAAATAGGTTATGAATATACCCAAATGGGAATATGTTGTAATTTCCGTTTGATCAGATAAATTATCAATTAATATGATAAAATTGGTCCGGCCAGATCAAACATAAAATGCCAGCGTTTCACACCAGTGTGCCGTTGGGCACGTCAGTTGGAACAGACACACCTCACCAATACGCATGGCTAGCACATACTGAGAAGGCCATCACAAGACACAGAAAACTAGTAGTATTGACGTCATGAGTGATGCCAATGTGCCACGGAAGTCTAGCTCCCTTTCATAAAACAAAAACCTTACCTTGGCAATCCAAATAGGTTATGAATATACCCAAATGGGAATATGTTGTAATTTCCGTTTGATCAGATAAATTATCAATTAATATGATAAAATTGGTCCGGCCAGATCTAACATAAAATGCCAGCGTTTGGCACCAGGGTGCCGTTGGGCTCGTCAGTTGGTACAGACACACGTCACCAATACGCATGGCTAGCACATACTGAGAAGGCCATCACAAGACACAAACACTAGTAGTATTGACGTCAAGTGTGATACCAATGTGCTACGGAAGTCAAGCTCCCTTTCATAAAACAAATACCTTACCTTGGCCATCCAAATAGGTTATGAATACTCCCAAATAGGAATATGATGTAATTTCCGTTTGATCAGATAAATTATCAATTAATATGATAAAATTGTTCCGGCCAGATCAAACATAAAATGGCAGCGTTTCGCACCAGGGTGCCGTTGGTCTCGTTAGTTGGTACAGACACACCTCACCCATACGCATGGCTAGCACATACTTACAAGGCCATCACAAGACACAAAAAACTAGTAGTATTGACGTGATGCCAGTTTGCTACGGAAGTCAAGCTCTCTTTCATAAAACAAAAACCTTACCTTGGCAATCCAAATATGTTATGAATATTCCTAAATGGGAATATGATGTAATTTTCGTTTGATCAGATAAATTATCAATTAATATGATAAAATTGGTCTGGCCAGATCAAACATAAAATGCCAGCGTTTTGCATCAGTGTGCCGTTGGGCTCGTAAGTTTGTACAGACACACCTCACCAATACGCATGGCTAGCACATACTGAGAAGGCTATCACAAGACACAAAAAACTGGTAGTATTGACGTCAAGAATGATGCCAATTTGCTACGGAAGTCAAGCTCCCTTTCATAAAAAAAACCTTACCTTGGCAATCCAAATAGGTTATGAATATTCCCAAATGGGAATATGATGTAATTTCCGTTTGATCAGATAAATTATCAAATAATATGATAAAATTGGTCCGGCCAGATCCAACATAAAATGCCAGCGTTTTGCACCAGTGTGCCGTTGGGCTCGTCAGTTGGTACAGACACACCTCACCAATACGCATGGCTAGCACATACTGAGAAGGCCATCACAAGCCACAAAAAACTAGTAGTAGTGACGTCAAGAGTGATGCCAATGTGCTACGGAAGTCAAGCTCCTTTTCATAAAACAAAAACCTTACTTTGGCAATCCAAATAGGTTGTGAATATTCCCAAAGGGGAATATGATGTAATTTCCGTTTGATCGGATAAATTATCAATTAATATGATAAAATTGGTCCGGCCAGATCAAACATAAAATGGCTGCGTTTCGCACCAATGTGCCTTTGGGTTAGTCAGTTGGTACAGAATAACCTCACCAATGCGCATGGCTAGCACATACTGAGAGGGCCATCACAAGACACAGAAAACTAGTAGTATTGACGTCAAGGGTGATGCCAATGTGCTACGGAAGTCAAGCTCCCTTTCAAACAAAAAACCTACCTTGGCAATCCAAGTAGGTTATGAATTTTCCCAAATGGGAATATGATGTAATTTCCGTTTGATCAGATAAATTATCATTTAATATGATTAAATTGGTCCTGCCAAATCAAACATAAAATGCCAGCGGTTCGCACCAGTGTGCCGTTGGGCTCGTCAGTTGGTACAGACACACCTCACCAATACGCATGGCTAGCACATACTGAGAAGGCCATCACAAGACATAGAAAACTAATAGTATTGACGTCAGGAGTGATGCCAATGTGCTACGGAAGTCAAGTTCCCTTTCATAAAACAAAAACCTTACCTTGGCAATCCAAATAGGTTATGAATATTCCCTAATGGGAATATGATTTAATTTCCGTTTGATCAGATAAATTATCATTTAATATGATAAAATTGGTCCTGCCAAATCAAACATAAAATGCCAGCGGTTCGCACCAGTGTGCCGTTGGGCTCGTCAGTTGGTACAGACACACCTCACCAATACGCATGGCTAGCACATACTGAGAAGGCCATCACAAGACACAAAAAACTAGTAGTATTGACGTCAAGAGTGACGCCAATGTGCTACGGAAGTCAAGCTCCCTTTCATAAAAGAAAAACTTTACCTTGGCAATCCAAATAGGTCATGAATATTCCCAAATGGGAATATGATGTAATTTCCGTATGATCAGATGAATTATCTATTAATATGATAAAATTGGTCTGGCCAGATCAAATATAAAATGCCAGCGTTTGGCACCAGGGTGCCGTTGGGCTAGTCAGTTGGTACAGACACACCTCATCAATACGCATGGCTAGCACATACTGAGAAGGCCATCACAAGACACAGAAAACTACTAGTATTGACGTCAGGAGTGATGCCAATGTGCTACGGAAGTCAAGCTTCCTTTCATAAAACAAAAACCTTACCTTGGCAATCCAAATAGGTTATGAATATTCCCAAATGGGAATATGATGTAATTTCCGTTTGATCATATAAATTATCAATTAACATGATAAAATTGGTCCGGCCAGATCCAACATAAAATGGCAGCGTTTCGCACCAATGTGCCTTTGGGCTAGTCAGTTGGTATGGACAGACCTCACCAATACGCATGGCTAGCACATACTGAGAGGGCCATCACAAGACACAAAAAACTAGTAGTATTGACGTCAAGAGTGATGCCAATGTGCTACGGAAGTCAAGCTCCCTTTCATAAAACAAAAACCTTAACTTGGCAATCCAAATAGGTTATGAATATTCCCAAATGGGAATATGATGTAATTTCCGTTTGATCAGATAAATTATCAAATAATATGATAAAATTGGTCCGGCCAGATCAAACATAAACTGCCAGCGTTTTGCACCAGTGTGCCGTTGGGCTCGTCAGTTGGTACAGACACACCTCACCAATACGCATGGCTAGCACATACTGAGAAGGCCATCACAAGACACAAAAAACTAGTAGTATTGACGTCAAGAGTGATACCAATGTGCTACGGAATTCAAGCTCCCTTTCAGAAAATAAAAACCTTACCTTGGCAATCAAAATAGGTTATGAATACTCCCAAATGGGAATATGATGCAATTTCCGTTTGATCAGATAAATTGTCAATTAATATGATAAACTTGGTCCGGCCAGATCAAACATAAAATGCCAGCGTTTCGCACCAGTGTGCCGTTGGGCACGTCAGTTGGTACAGACTCACCTCACCAATACGCTGGCTAGCACATACTTAGAAGGCCATCACAAGACACAAAAAACTAGTAGTATTGACGTGATGCCAGTTTGCTACGGAAGTCAAGCTCCCTTTCATAAAACAAAAAAGTTTACCTTGGCAAGCCAAATAGGTTATGAATATTCCCAAAACGGAATATGATATAATTTCCGTTTGATCAGATAAATTATCAATTAATATGATAAAATTGGTCCGGCCAGATCAAACATAAAATGCCAGCGTTCCGCACCAGTGTGCCGTTGGGCTCGTCAGTTGGTACAGACACACCTCACCAATACGCATGGCTAGCACATACTGAGAAGGCCATCACAAGACACAAAAAACTAGTAGTATTGACGTCAAGAGTGATGCCAATTTGCTACGGAAGTCAAGCTCCCTTTCATAAAACAAAAACCTTACCTTGGCAATCCAAATAGGTTATGGATATTCCCAAATGGGAATATGATGTAATTTCCGTTTGATAAGATAAATTATCAATTAATATGATAAAATTGGTCCGGCCTGATCAAACCTAAAATGCCAGCGTTTCGCACCAGTGTGCCGTTGGGCTCGTCAGTTGGTACAGACACACCTAACCAATACGCATGGCTAGCACATACTTAGAAGGCCGTCACAAGACACAAAAAACTAGTAGTATTGACGTGATGCCAGTTTGCTACGGAAGTCAAGCTCTCTTTCATAAAACAAAAACCTTACCTTGGCAATCCAAATAGGTTATGAATATTCCTAAATGGGAATATGATGTAATTTTCGTTTGATCAGATAAATTATCAATTAATGTGATAAAACTGGTCCGGCCAGATCAAACATAAAATGCCAGCGTTTTGCACCAGTGTGCCGTTGGGCTCGTAAGTTTGTACAGACACACCTCACCAATACGCATGGCTAGCACATACTGAGGAGGCCATCACAAGACACAAAAAACTTGTAGTATTGACGTCAAGAGTGATGCCAATTTGCTACGGAAATCAAGCTCCTTTCATGAAACAAAAACCTTAACTTGGCAATCCAAATAGTTTATGAATATTCCCAAATGGGAATATGATATAATTTCCGTTTGATCAGATAAATTATCAGTTAATATGATAAAATTGGTCCGACCAGATCAAACATAAAATGCCAGCGTTTCGCACCAGTGTGCCGTTGGGCTCGTCAGTTGGTACAGACACACCTCACCAATGCGCATGGCTAGCTAATACTGAGAAGGCCATCACAAGACACAAAAAACTAGTAGTATTGACGTCAAGAGTGATACCAATGTGCTACGGAATTCAAGCTCCCTTTCAGAAAATAAAAACCTTACCTTGGCAATCCAAATAGGTTATGAATATTCCCAAGTAGGAATATGATCTAATTTCCGTTTGATCAGATAAATTATCAATTAATATGATAAAATTGGTCCGGCCAGATCAAACATAAAATGCCAGCGTTTGGCACCAGGGTGCCGTTGGGGTCGTCAGTTGGTACAGACACACCTCATCAATACGCATGGCTAGCACATACTGAGAAGGCCATCACAAGACACAGAAAACTACTAGTACTGACGTCAGGAGTGATGCCAATGGGCTACGGAAGACAAGCTCCCTTTCATAAAACAAAAACCTTACCTTGGCCATCCAAATAGGTTATGAATATTCCCAAAAGGGAATATGATGTAATTTCCGTTTGATCAGATAAATTATCAATTAATATGATAAAATTGGTCCGGCCAGATCCAACATAAAATGTCAGCGTTTCGCACCAATGTGCCTTTGGGCTAGTCAGTTGGTACAGACAGACCTCACCAATACGCATGGCTAGCACATACTGAGAGGGCCATCACAAGACACAAAAAACTAGTAGTATTGTCGTCAAGAGTGATGCCAATGTGCTACGGAAGTCAAGCTCCCTTTCATAAAACAAAAACCTTAACTTGGCAATCCAAATAGGTTATGAATATTCCCAAATGGGAATATGATGTAATTTCCGTTTGATCAGATCAATTATCAATTAATATGATAAAATTGGTCCGGCTAGATCAAACATAAAATGCCAGCGTTTTGCACCAGGGTGCCGTTGGGCTCGTCAGTTGGTACAGACACACGTCACCAATACGCATGGCTAGCACATACTGAGAAGGCCATCACAAGACACAAACACTAGTAGTATTGACGTCAAGGGTGATGCCAATGTGCTACGGAAGTCATGCTCCCTTTCAAACAAAAAACCTAACTTGGCAATCCAAGTAGGTTATGAATTTTCCCAAATGGGAATATGATGTAATTTCCGTTTGATCAGATAAATTATCATTTAATATGATTAAATTGGTCCTGCCAAATCAAACATAAAATGCCAGCGGTTCGCACCAGTGTGCCGTTGGGCTCGTCAGTTGGTACAGACACACCTCACCAATACGCATGGCTAGCACATACTGAGAAGGCCATCACAAGACATAGAAAACTAATAGTATTGACGTCAGGATTGATGCCAATGTGCTACGGAAGTCAAGCTCCCTTTCATAAAACAAAAACCTTACCTTGGCAATCCAAATAGGTTATGAATATTCCCTAATGGGAATATGATTTAATTTCCGTTTGATCAGATAAATTATCATTTAATATGATAAAATTGGTCCTGCCAAATCAAACATAAAATGCCAGCGGTTCGCACCAGTGTGCCGTTGGGCTCGTCAGTTGGTACAGACACACCTCACCAATACGCATGGCTAGCACATACTGAGAAGGCCATCACAAGACACAAAAAACTAGTAGTATTGACGTCAAGAGTGACGCCAATGTGCTACGGAAGTCAAGCTCCCTTTCATAAAAGAAAAACCTTACCTTGGCAATCCAAATAGGTCATGAATATTCCCAAATGGGAATATGATGAAATTTCCGTATGATCAGATGAATTATCTATTAATATGATAAAATTGGTCTGGCCAGATCAAATATAAAATGCCAGCGTTTGGCACCAGGGTGCCGTTGGGCTAGTCAGTTGGTACAGACACACCTCATCAATACGCATGGCTAGCACATACTGAGAAGACCATCACAAGACACAGAAAACTACTAGTATTGACGTCAGGAGTGATGCCAATGTGCTACGGAAGTCAAGCTCCCTTTCATAAAACAAAAACCTTACCTTGGCAATCCAAATAGGTTATGAATATTCCCAAATGGGAATATGATGTAATTTCCGTTTGATCAGATAAATTATCAATTAATATGATAAAATTGGTCCGGCCAGATCCAACATAAAATGGCAGCGTTTCGCACCAATGTGCCTTTGGGATAGTCAGTTGGTATGGACAGACCTCACCAATACGCATGGCTAGCACATACTGAGAGGGCCATCACAAGACACAAAAAACTAGTAGTATTGACGTCAAGAGTGATACCAATGTGCTACGGAATTCAAGCTCCCTTTCAGAAAATAAAAACCTTACCTTGGCAATCAAAATAGGTTATGAATACTCCCAAATGGGAATATGATGCAATTTCCGTTTGATCAGATAAATTGTCAATTAATATGATAAACTTGGTCCGGCCAGATCAAACATAAAATGCCAGCGTTTCGCACCAGTGTGCCGTTGGGCACGTCAGTTGGTACAGACTCACCTCACCAATACGCTGGCTAGCACATACTTAGAAGGCCATCAAAAGACACAAAAAACTAGTAGTATTGACGTGATGCCAGTTTGCTACGGAAGTCAAGCTCCCTTTCATAAAACAAAAAAGTTTACCTTGGCAAGCCAAATAGGTTATGAATATTCCCAAAACGGAATATGATATAATTTCCGTTTGATCAGATAAATTATCAATTAATATGATAAAATTGGTCCGGCCAGATCAAACATAAAATGCCAGCGTTCCGCACCAGTGTGCCGTTGGGCTCGTCAGTTGGTACAGACACACTTCACCAATACGCATGGCTAGCACATACTGAGAAGGCCATCACAATACACAAAAAACTAGTAGTATTGACGTCAAGAGTGATGCCAATTTGCTACGGAAGTCAAGCTCCCTTTCATAAAACAAAAACCTTACCTTGGCAATCCAAATAGGTTATGGATATTCCCAAATGGGAATATGATGTAATTTCCGTTTGATAAGATAAATTATCAATTAATATGATAAAATTGGTCCGGCCAGATCAAACCTAAAATGCCAGCGTTTCGCACCAGTGTGCCGTTGGGCTCGTCAGTTGGTACAGACACACCTAACCAATACGCATGGCTAGCACATACTTAGAAGGCCGTCACAAGACACAAAAAACTAGTAGTATTGACGTGATGCCAGTTTGCTACGGAAGTCAAGCTCTCTTTCATAAAACAAAAACCTTACCTTGGCAATCCAAATAGGTTATGAATATTCCTAAATGGGAATATGATGTAATTTTCGTTTGATCAGATAAATTATCAATTAATGTGATAAAACTGGTCCGGCCAGATCAAACATAAAATGCCAGCGTTTTGCACCAGTGTGCCGTTGGGCTCGTAAGTTTGTACAGACACACCTCACCAATACGCATGGCTAGCACATACTGAGAAGGCCATCACAAGACACAAAAAACTTGTAGTATTGACGTCAAGAGTGATGCCAATTTGCTACGGAAATCAAGTTCCTTTCATGAAACAAAAACCTTACCTTGGCAATCCAAATAGTTTATGAATATTCCCAAATGGGAATATGATATAATTTCCGTTTGATCAGATAAATTATCAGTTAATATGATAAAATTGGTCCGACCAGATCAAACATAAAATGCCAGCGTTTCGCACCATTGTGCCGTTGGGCTCGTCAGTTGGTACAGACACACCTCACCAATGCGCATGGCTAGCTAATACTGAGAAGGCCATCACAAGACACAAAAAACTAGTAGTATTGACGTCAAGAGTGATACCAATGTGCTACGGAATTCAAGCTCCCTTTCAGAAAATAAAAACCTTACCTTGGCAATCCAAATAGGTTATGAATATTCCCAAGTAGGAATATGATCTAATTTCCGTTTGATCAGATAAATTATCAATTAATATGATAAAATTGGTCCGGCCAGATCAAACATAAAATGCCAGCGTTTCGCACCAGTGTGCCGTTGGGCTCGTCAGTTGGTACAGACACACCTCACCAATACGCATGGCTAGCACATACTTAGAAGGCCATCACAAGACACAAAAAACTAGTAGTATTGACGTGATGGCAGTTTGCTACGGAAGTCAAGCTCCCTTTCATAAAACAAAAACCTTACCTTGGCAATCCAAATATGTTATGAATATTCCCAAATGGGAATATGATGTAATATCCGTTTGATCAGATAAATTATCAATTAATATGATAAAATTGGTCCGGCCAGATCAAACATAAAATGCCAGCGTTTCGCACTAGTGTGCCGTTGGGCTCGTCAGTTGGTACAGACACACCTCACCAATACGCATGGCTAGCACATACTGAGAAGGCCATCACAAGACACAAAAAACTAGTAGTATTGACGTCAAGAGTGATAACAATGTGCTACGGAATTCAAGCGCCCTTTCAGAAAATAAAAACCTTACCTTGGCAAACCAAATAGGTTATGAATATTCCCAAATTGGAATATGATGTAATTTCCGTTTGATCAGATAAATTATCAATTAATATGATAAAATTGGTCCGGCCAGATCAAACATAAAATGCTAGCGTTTCGCACCAGTGTGCCGTTTCGCTCGTCAGTTGGTACAGACACACCTCACCAATACGCATGGCTAGCACATACTGAGAAGGCCATCACAAGTCACAAAAACTAGTAGTATTGACGTGATGCCAGTTTGCTACGGAAGTCAAGATCTCTTTCATAAAACAAAAGCATTACCTTGGCAATCCAAATAGGTTATGAATATTCCTAAATGGGAATATGATGTAATTTTCGTTTGATCTGATAAATTAGCAATTAATATGAAAAAATTGGTCCGGCCAGATCAAACATAAAATGGCAGCGTTTCGCACCAGTGTGCCGTTGGGCTCGTCAGTTGGTACAGACACACCTCACCAATACGCATGGCTAGCACATACTGAGTAGGCCACCACAAGACACAAAAAACTAGTAGTATTGACGTCGAGAGTTATAACTATGTGCTACGGAAGTCAAGCTCCCTTTCATAAAACAAATCCTTAACTTGGCAATCCAAATAGGTTGTGAATATTCCCAAATGGGAATATGAAGTAATTTCCGTTTGATCAGATATATTATCAATTAATATGATAAAATTGGTCCGGCCATATCAAACATAAATTGCCAGCGTTTCGCACCAGTGTGCCGTTGGGCTCGTTAGTGGGAACAGACACACCTCACTAATACGCATGGCTAGCACATACTGAGATGACCATCATAAGACACAAGACGTCAAGAGTGATACCAATGTGCTACGGAAGACAAGCTCCCTTTCATAAAACCAAAACCTTACCTTGGCAATCCAAATAGGTTATGAATATTCCCAAATGGGAATATGATGTAAATTCCGTTTGATCAGATAAATTATCAATTAATATGATAAAATTGGTCCGGCCAGATCAAAGATAAAATGCCAGCGTTTCGCACCAGTGTGCCGTTGGGCTCGTCAGTTGGTACAGACACACCTCACCAATACGCATGGCTAGCACATACTGAGAAGGCCATCACAAGACACAGAAAACTACTAGTATTGACGTCAGGAGTGATGCCAATGTGCTACGGAAGTCAAGCTCCCTTTCATAAAATAAAAACTTACCTTGGCAATCCAAATAGGTTATGAATATTCCCAAATGGGAATATGATGTAATTTCCGTTTGATCAGATAAATTATCAATTAATATAATAAAATTGGTCCGGCCTGCGTTTCGCACCAGTGTGCCGTTGGGCTCGTCAGTTGGTACAGACACACCTCACCAATACGCATGGCTAGCATATACTGAGAAGGCCATCACAAGACACAAAAATCTAGTAGTATTGACGTCAAGAGTGATGCCAATTTGCTACGGAAGTCAAGCTCCCTTTCATAAAACAAAAACCTTAACTTGGCAATCCAAAAAGGTTATGAATATTCGCAAATGGGAATATGATATAATTTCCGTTTGATCAGATAAATTATCAGTTAATATGATAAAATTGGTCCGACCAGATCAAACATAAAATGCCAGCGTTTCGCACCAGTGTGCCGTTGGGCTCGTCAGTTGGTACAGACACACCTCACCAATACGCATGGCTAGGACATACTTAGAAAGCCATCACAAGACACAAAAAACTAGTAGTATTGACGTCAAGAGTGATACCAAGGTGCTACGGAATTCAAGCTCCCTTTCAGAAAATAAAAACCTTACCTTGGCAATCCAAATAGGTTATGAATATTCCCAAATAGGAATATGATGTAATTTTCGTTTGATCAGATAAATTATCAATTAATATGATAAAATTGGTCCGGCCAGATCAAACATAAAATGCCAGCGTTTCGCACCTGTGTGCCGTTGGGCTCGTCTGTTGGTACAGACACACCTCACCAATACGCATGGCTAGCACATACTGAGAAGGCCATCACAAGACACAGAAAACTACTAGTATTGACGTCAGGAGTGATGCCAATGTGCTACGGAAGTCAAGCTCCCTTTCATAAAACAAAAACCTTACCTTGGCAATCCAAATAGGTTATGAATATTCCCAAATGGGAATATGATGTAATTTCCGTTTGATCAGATAAATTATCAATTAATATGATAAAATTGGTCCGGGCAGATCAAATATAAAATGCCAGCGTTTCGCACCAGTGTGCCGTTGGGTTCGTCAGTTGGTACAGACACACCTCACCAATACGCATGGCTAGCACATACTGAGAAGGCCATCACAAGACACAAAAAACTAGTAGTATTGACGTCAAGAGTGACGCCAATGTGCTACGGAAGTCAAGCTCCCTTTCATAAAAGAAAAACCTTACCTTGGCAATCCAAATAGGTCATGAATATTCCCAAATGGGAATATGATGTAATTTCCGTATGATCAGATGAATTATCTATTAATATGATAAAATTGGTCTGGCCAGATCAAATATAAAATGCCAGCGTTTGGCACCAGGGTGCCGTTGGGCTAGTCAGTTGGTACAGACACACCTCATCAATTCGCATGGCTAGCACATACTGAGAAGGCCATCACAAGACACAGAAAACTACTAGTATTGACGTCAGGAGTGATGCCAATGTGCTACGGAAGTCAAGCTCCCTTTCATAAAACAAAAACCTTACCTTGGCAATCCAAATACGTTATGAATATTCCCAAATGGGAATATGATGTAATTTCCGTTTGATCAGATAAATTATCAATTAATATGATAAAATTGGTCCGGCCAGATCCAACATAAAATGGCAGCGTTTCGCACCAATGTGCCTTTGGGCTAGTCAGTTGGTATGGACAGACCTCACCAATACGCATGGCTAGCACATACTGAGAGGGCCATCACAAGACACAAAAAACTAGTAGTATTGACGTCAAGAGTGATGCCAATGTGCTACGGAAGTCAAGCTCCCTTTCATAAAACAAAAACCTTAACTTGGCAATCCAAATAGGTTATGAATATTCCCAAATGGGAATATGATGTAATTTCCGTTTGATCAGATAAATTATCAATTAATATGATAAAATTGGTCCGGCCAGATCAAACATAAACTGCCAGCGTTTTGCACCAGTGTGCCGTTGGGCTCGTCAGTTGGTACAGACACACCTCACCAATACGCATGGCTAGCACATACTGAGAAGGCCATCACAAGACACAAAAAACTAGTAGTATTGACGTCAAGAGTGATACCAATGTGCTACGGAATTCAAGCTCCCTTTCAGAAAATAAAAACCTTACCTTGGCAATCAAAATAGGTTATGAATACTCCCAAATGGGAATATGATGCAATTTCCGTTTGATCAGATAAATTGTCAATTAATATGATAAACTTGGACCGGCCAGATCAAACATAAAATGCCAGCGTTTCGCACCAGTGTGCCGTTGGGCACGTCAGTTGGTACAGACTCACCTCACCAATACGCTGGCTAGCACATACTTAGAAGGCCATCACAAGACACAAAAAACTAGTAGTATTGACGTGATGCCAGTTTGCTACGGAAGTCAAGCTCCCTTTCATAAAACAAAAACTTTACCTTGGCAAGCCAAATAGGTTATGAATATTCCCAAAACGGAATATGATATAATTTCCGTTTGATCAGATAAATTATCAATTAATATGATAAAATTGGTCCGGCCAGATCAAACATAAAATGCCAGCGTTTCGCACCAGTGTGCCGTTGGGCTCGTCAGTTGGTACAGACACACCTAACCAATACGCATGGCTAGCACATACTTAGAAGGCCGTCACAAGACACAAAAAACTAGTAGTATTGACGTGATGCCAGTTTGCTACGGAAGTCAAGCTCTCTTTCATAAAACAAAAACCTTACCTTGGCAATCCAAATAGGTTATGAATATTCCTAAATGGGAATATGATGTAATTTTCGTTTGATCAGATAAATTATCAATTAATACGATAAAACTGGTCCGGCCAGATCAAACATAAAATGCCAGCGTTTTGCACCAGTGTGCCGTTGGGCTCGTAAGTTTGTACAGACACACCTCACCAATACGCATGGCTAGCACATACTGAGAAGGCCATCACAAGACACAAAAAACTTGTAGTATTGACGTCAAGAGTGATGCCAATTTGCTACGGAAATCAAGCTCATTTTCATGAAACAAAAACCTTAACTTGGCAATCCAAATAGTTTATGAATATTCCCAAATGGGAATATGATATAATTTCCGTTTGATCAGATAAATTATCAGTTAATATGCTAAAATTGGTCCGACCAGATCAAACATAAAATGCCAGCGTTTCGCACCAGTGTGCCGTTGGGCTCGTCAGTTGGTACAGACACACCTCACCAATGCGCATGGCTAGCTAATACTGAGAAGGCCATCACAAGACACAAAAAACTAGTAGTATTGACGTCAAGAGTGATACCAATGTGCTCGGAATTCAAGCTCCCTTTCAGAAAATAAAAACCTTACCTTGGCAATCCAAATAGGTTATGAATATTCCCAAGTAGGAATATGATCTAATTTCCGTTTGATCAGATAAATTATCAATTAATATGATAAAATTGGTCCGGCCAGATCAAACATAAAATGCCAGCGTTTCGCACCAGTGTGCCGTTGGGCTCGTCAGTTGGTACAGACACACCTCAGCAATAAGCATGGCTAGCACATACTTAGAAGGCCATCACAAGACACAAAAAACTAGTAGTATTGACGTGATGGCAGTTTGCTACGGAAGTCAAGCTCCCTTTCATAAAACAAAAACCTTACCTTGGCAATCCAAATATGTTATGAATATTCCCAAATGGGAATATGATGTAATATCCGTTTGATCAGATAAATTATCAATTAATATGATAAAATTGGTCCGGCCAGATCAAACATAAAATGCCAGCGTTTCGCACCAGTGTGCCGTTGGGCTCGTCAGTTGGTACAGACACACCTCACCAATACGCATGGCTAGCACATACTGAGAAGGCCATCACAAGACACAAAAAACTAGTAGTATTGACGTCAAGAGTGATAACAATGTGCTACGGAATTCAAGCGCCCTTTCAGAAAATAAAAACCTTACCTTGGCAATCCAAATAGGTTATGAATATTCCCAAATTGGAATATGATGTAATTTCCGTTTGATCAGATAAATTATCAATTAATATGATAAAATTGGTCAGGCCAGATCAAACATAAAATGCTAGCGTTTCGCACCAGTGTGCCGTTTCGCTCGTCAGTTGGTACAGACACACCTCACCAATACGCATGGCTAGCACATACTGAGAAGGCCATCACAAGTCACAAAAAACTAGTAGTATTGACGTGATGCCAGTTTGCTACGGAAGTCAAGCTCTCTTTCATAAAACAAAAGCCTTACCTTGGCAATCCAAATAGGTTATGAATATTCCTAAATGGGAATATGATGTAATTTCCGTTTGATTTGATAAATTAGCAATTAATATGAAAAAATTGGTCCGGCCAGATCAAACATAAAATGGCAGCGTTTCGCACCAGTGTGCCGTTGGGCTCGTCAGTTGGTACAGACACACCTCACCAATACGCATGGCTAGCACATACTGAGTAGGCCACCACAAGACACAAAAAACTAGTAGTATTGACGTCGAGAGTTATAACTATGTGCTACGGAAGTCAAGCTCCCTTTCATAAAACAAATCCTTAACTTGGCAATCCAAATAGGTTGTGAATATTCCCAAATGGGAATATGAAGTAATTTCCGTTTGATCAGATATATTATCAATTAATATGATAAAATTGGTCCGGCCATATCAAACATAAATTGCCAGCGTTTCGCACCAGTGTGCCGTTGGGCTCGTTAGTGGGAACAGACACACCTCACTAATACGCATGGCTAGCACATACTGAGATGACCATCATAAGACACAGAAAACTAGTAGTATTGACGTCAAGAGTGATACCAATGTGCTACGGAAGACAAGCTCCCTTTCATAAAACCAAAACCTTACCTTGGCAATCCAAATAGGTTATGAATATTCCCAAATGGGAATATGATGTAAATTCCGTTTGATCAGATAAATTATCAATTAATATGATAAAATTGGTCCGGCCAGATCAAAGATAAAATGCCAGCGTTTCGCCCCAGTGTGCCGTTGGGCTCGTCAGTTGGTACAGACACACCTCACCAATACGCATGGCTAGCACATACTGAGAAGGCCATCACAAGACACAGAAAACTACTAGTATTGACGTCAGGAGTGATGCCAATGTGCTACGGAAGTCAAGCTCCCTTTCATAAAACAAAAACTTACCTTGGCAATCCAAATAGGTTATGAATATTCCCAAATGGGAATATGATGTAATTTCCGTTTCATCAGATAAATTATCAATTAATATAATAAAATTGGTCCGGCCTGCGTTTCGCACCAGTGTGCCGTTGGGCTCGTCAGTTGGTACAGACACACCTCACCAATACGCATGGCTAGCATATACTGAGAAGGCCATCACAAGACACAAAAATCTAGTAGTATTGACGTCAAGAGTGATGCCAATTTGCTACGGAAGTCAAGCTCCCTTTCATAAAACAAAAACCTTAACTTGGCAATCCAAAAAGGTTATGAATATTCGCAAATGGGAATATGATATAATTTCCGTTTGATCAGATAAATTATCAGTTAATATGATAAAATTGGTCCGACCAGATCAAACATAAAATGCCAGCGTTTCGCACCAGTGTGCCGTTGGGCTCGTCAGTTGGTACAGACACACCTCACCAATACGCATGGCTAGGACATACTTAGAAAGCCATCACAAGACACAAAAAACTAGTAGTATTGACGTCAAGAGTGATACCAAGGTGCTACGGAATTCAAGCTCCCTTTCAGAAAATAAAAACCTTACCTTGGCAATCCAAATAGGTTATGAATATTCCCAAATAGGAATATGATGTAATTTTCGTTTGATCAGATAAATTATCAATTAATATGATAAAATTGGTCCGGCCAGATCAAAAATAAAATGCCAGCGTTTCGCACCTGTGTGCCGTTGGGCTCGTCTGTTGGTACAGACACACCTCACCAATACGCATGGCTAGCACATACCGAGAAGGCCATCACAAGACACAGAAAACTACTAGTATTGACGTCAGGAGTGATGCCAATGTGCTACGGAAGTCAAGCTCCCTTTCATAAAACAAAAACCTTACCTTGGCAATCCAAATAGGTTATGAATATTCCCAAATGGGAATATGATGTAATTTCCGTTTGATCAGATAAATTATCAATTAATATGATAAAATTGGTCCGGGCAGATCAAATATAAAATGCCAGCGTTTCGCACCAGTGTGCCGTTGGGTTCGTCAGTTGGTACAGACACACCTCACCAATACGCATGGCTAGCACATACCTAGAAGGCCATCACAAGACACAAAAAACTAGTAGTATTGACGTGATACCATTTGCTACGGAAGTCAAGCTCTCTTTCATAAAACAAAAACCTTATTTTGGCAATCCAAATAGGTTATGAATATTCCTAAATGGGAATATGATGTAATTTTCGTTTGATCAGATAAATTAGCAATTAATATGATAAAATTGGTCCGGCCAGATCAAACATAAAATGCCTGCGTTTTGCACCAGTGTGCCGTTTGGCACGTAAGTTTGTACAGACACACCTCACCAATACGCATGCCTAGCACATACTGAGAAGGCCATCACAAGACACAAAAACTAGTATTATTGACGTCAAAAGTGATACCAATGTGCTACGGAAGTCAAGCTCCCTTTCAAAAAACAAAAACCTTACCTTGGCAATCCAAATAGGTTATGAATATTCCCAAATGGGAATATGATATAATTTCCGTTTGATCAGATAAATTATCAGTTAATATGATAAAATTGGTCCGGCCAGATCAAACGTAAAATGCCAGTGTTTCGCACCAGTGTGCCGTTGGGCTCGTCAGTTCGTACAGACACACCTCACCAATACGCATGGCTAGCACATACTGAGAAGGCCATCACAAGACACAAAAAACTAGTAGTATTGACGTCAAGAGTGATACCAATGTGCTACGGAAGTCAAGCTCCCTTTCATAAAACAAAAACCTTACCTTGGCAATCCAAATAGGTTATGAATATTCCCAAATGGGAATATGATGTAATTTCCGTTTGATCAGATAAATTATCAATTAATAAGATAAAATTGGTCCGGCCAGATCAAACATAAAATGCCAGCGTTTCGCACCAGTGTGCCGTTGGGCTCGTCAGTTGGTACAGACACACCTCACCAATAGGCATGGCTAGCACATACTGAGACGGCCATCACAAGACACAGAAAACTACTAGTATTGACGTCAGGAGTGATGCCAATGTGCTACGGAAGTCAAGCTCCCTTTCATAAAACAAAAACCTTACCTTGGCAATCCAAATAGGTTATGAATATTCCCAAATGGGAATATGATGTAATTTCCGTTTGATCAGATAAATTATCAATTAATAAGATAAAATTGGTCCGGCCAGATCAAACATAAAATGCCAGCGTTTCGCACCAGTGTGCCGTTGGGCTCGTCAGTTGGTACAGACACACCTCACCAATACGCATGGCTAGCACATACTGAGTAGGCCACCACAAGACACAAAAAACTAGTAGTATTGACGTCGAGATTTATAACTATGTGCTACGGAAGTCAAGCTCCCTTTCATAAAACAAATCCTTAACTTGGCAATCCAAATAGGTTGTGAATATTCCCAAATGGGAATATGAAGTAATTTCCGTTTGATCAGATATATTATCAATTAATATGATAAAATTGGTCCGGCCACATCAAACATAAATTGCCAGCGTTTCGCACCAGTGTGCCGTTGGGCTCGTTAGTGGGAACAGACACACCTCACTAATACGCATGGCTAGCACATACTGAGATGACCGTCATAAGACACAGAAAACTAGTAGTATTGACGTCAAGAGTGATACCAATGTGCTACGGAAGACAAGCTCCCTTTCATAAAACCAAAACATTACCTTGGCAATCCAAATAGGTTATGAATATTCCCAAATGGGAATATGATGTAAATTCCGTTTGATCAGATAAATTATCAATTAATATGATAAAATTGGTCCGGCCAGATCAAAGATAAAATGCCAGCGTTTCGCACCAGTGTGCCGTTGGGCTCGTCAGTTGGTACAGACACACATCACCAATACGCATGGCTAGCACATACTGAGAAGGCCATCACAAGACACAGAAAACTACTAGTATTGACGTCAGGAGTGATGCCAATGTGCTACGGAAGTCAAGCTCCCTTTCATAAAACAAAAACTTACCTTGGCAATCAAAATAGGTTATGAATATTCCCAAATGGGAATATGATGTAATTTCCGTTTGATCAGATAAATTATCAATTAATATAATAAAATTGGTCCGGCCTGCGTTTCGCACCAGTGTGCCGTTGGGCTCGTCAGTTGGTACAGACACACCTCACCAATACGCATGGCTAGCATATACTGAGAAGGCCATCACAAGACACAAAAATCTAGTAGTATTGACGTCAAGAGTGATGCCAATTTGCTACGGAAGTCAAGCTCCCTTTCATAAAACAAAAACCTTAACTTGGCAATCCAAAAAGGTTATGAATATTCGCAAATGGGAATATGATATAATTTCCGTTTGATCAGATAAATTATCAGTTAATATGATAAAATTGGTCCGACCAGATCAAACATAAAATGCCAGCGTTTCGCACCAGTGTGCCGTTGGGCTCGTCAGTTGGTACAGACACACCTCACCAATACGCATGGCTAGGACATACTTAGAAAGCCATCACAAGACACAAAAAACTAGTAGTATTGACGTCAAGAGTGATACCAAGGTGCTACGGAATTCAAGATCCCTTTAAGAAAATAAAAACCTTACCTTGGCAATCCAAATAGGTTATGAATATTCCCAAATAGGAATATGATGTAATTTTCGTTTGATCAGATAAATTATCAATTAATATGATAAAATTGGTCCGGCCAGATCAAACATAAAATGTCAGCGTTTCGCACCTGTGTGCCGTTGGGCTCGTCTGTTGGTACAGACACACCTCACCAATACGCATGGCTAGCACATACTGAGAAGGCCATCACAAGACACAGAAAACTACTAGTATTGACGTCAGGAGTGATGCCAATGTGCTACGGAATTCAAGCTCCCTTTCATAAAACAAAAACCTTACCTTGGCAATCCAAATAGGTTATGAATATTCCCAAATGGGAATATGATGTAATTTCCGTTTGATCAGATAAATTATCAATTAATATGATAAAATTGGTCCGGGCAGATCAAATATAAAATGCCAGCGTTTCGCACCAGTGTGCCGTTGGGTTCGTCAGTTGGTACAGACACACCTCACCAATACGCATGGCTAGCACATACCTAGAAGGCCATCACAAGACACAAAAAACTAGTAGTATTGACGTGATACCAGTTTGCTACGGAAGTCAAGCTCTCTTTCATAAAACAAAAACCTTATTTTGGCAATCCAAATAGGTTATGAATATTCCTAAATGGGAATATGATGTAATTTTCGTTTGATCAGATAAATTAGCAATTAATATGATAAAATTGGTCCGGCCAGATCAAACATAAAATGCCAGCGTTTTGCACCAGTGTGCCGTTTGGCTCGTAAGTTTGTACAGACACACCTCACCAATACGCATGCCTAGCACATACTGAGAAGGCCATCACAAGACAAAAAACTAGTATTATTGACGTCAAAAGTGATACCAATGTGCTACGGAAGTCAAGCTCCCTTTCAAAAAACAAAAACCTTACCTTGGCAATCCAAATAGGTTATGAATATTCCCAAATGGGAATATGATATAATTTCCGTTTGATCAGATAAATTATCAGTTAATATGATAAAATTGGTCCGGCCAGATCAAACGTAAAATGCCAGTGTTTCGCACCAGTGTGCCGTTGGGCTCGTCAGTTCGTACAGACACACCTCACCAATACGCATGGCTAGCACATACTGAGAAGGCCATCACAAGACACAAAAAACTAGTAGTATTGACGTCAAGAGTGATACCAATGTGCTACGGAAGTCAAGCTCCCTTTCATAAAACAAAAACCTTACCTTGGCAATCAAAATAGGTTATGAATACTCCCAAATGGGAATATGATGCAATTTCCGTTTGATCAGATAAATTGTCAATTAATATGATAAACTTGGACCGGCCAGATCAAACATAAAATGCCAGCGTTTCGCACCAGTGTGCCGTTGGGCACGTCAGTTGGTACAGACTCACCTCACCAATACGCTGGCTAGCACATACTTAGAAGGCCATCACAAGACACAAAAAACTAGTAGTATTGACGTGATGCCAGTTTGCTACGGAAGTCAAGCTCCCTTTCATAAAACAAAAAAGTTTACCTTGGCAAGCCAAATAGGTTATGAATATTCCCAAAACGGAATATGATATAATTTCCGTTTGATCAGATAAATTATCAATTAATATGATAAAATTGGTCCGGCCAGATCAAACATAAAATGCCAGCGTTCCGCACCAGTGTGCCGTTGGGCTCGTCAGTTGGTACAGACACACCTCACCAATACGCATGGCTAGCACATACTGAGAAGGCCATCACAAGACACAAAAAACTAGTAGTATTGACGTCAAGAGTGATGCCAATTTGCTACGGAAGTCAAGCTCCCTTTCATAAAACAAAAACCTTACCTTGGCAATCCAAATAGGTTATGGATATTCCCAAATGGGAATATGATGTAATTTCCGTTTGATAAGATAAATTATCAATTAATATGATAAAATTGGTCCGGCCAGATCAAACCTAAAATGCCAGCGTTTCGCACCAGTGTGCCGTTGGGCTCGTCAGTTGGTACAGACACACCTAACCAATACGCATGGCTAGCACATACTTAGAAGGCCGTCACAAGACACAAAACACTAGTAGTATTGACGTGATGCCAGTTTGCTACGGAAGTCAAGCTCTCTTTCATAAAACAAAAACCTTACCTTGGCAATCCAAATAGGTTATGAATATTCCTAAATGGGAATATGATGTAATTTTCGTTTGATCAGATAAATTATCAATTAATATGATAAAACTGGTCCGGCCAGATCAAACATAAAATGCCAGCGTTTTGCACCAGTGTGCCGTTGGGCTCGTAAGTTTGTACAGACACACCTCACCAATACGCATGGCTAGCACATACTGAGAAGGCCATCACAAGACACAAAAAACTTGTAGTATTGACGTCAAGAGTGATGCCAATTTGCTACGGAAATCAAGCTCCTTTCATGAAACAAAAACCTTAACTTGGCAATCCAAATAGTTTATGAATATTCCCAAATGGGAATATGATATAATTTCCGTTTGATCAGATAAATTATCAGTTAATATGCTAAAATTGGTCCGACCAGATCAAACATAAAATGCCAGCGTTTCGCACCAGTGTGCCGTTGGGCTCGTCAGTTGGTACAGACACACCTCACCAATGCGCATGGCTAGCTAATACTGAGAAGGCCATCACAAGACACAAAAAACTAGTAGTATTGACGTCAAGAGTGATACCAATGTGCTACGGAATTCAAGCTCCCTTTCAGAAAATAAAAACCTTACCTTGGCAATCCAAATAGGTTATGAATATTCCCAAGTAGGAATATGATCTAATTTCCGTTTGATCAGATAAATTATCAATTAATATGATAAAATTGGTCCGGCCAGATCAAATATAAAATGCCAGCGTTTCGCACCAGTGTGCCGTTGGGCTCGTCAGTTGGTACAGACACACCTCAGCAATAAGCATGGCTAGCACATACTTAGAAGGCCATCACAAGACACAAAAAAACTAGTAGTATTGACGTGATGGCAGTTTGCTACGGAAGTCAAGCTCCCTTTCATAAAACAAAAACCTTACCTTGGCAATCCAAATATGTTATGAATATTCCCAAATGGGAATATGATGTAATATCCGTTTGATCAGATAAATTATCAATTAATATGATAAAATTGGTCCGGCCAGATCAAACATAAAATGCCAGCGTTTCGCACCAGTGTGCCGTTGGGCTCGTCAGTTGGTACAGACACACCTCACCAATACGCATGGCTAGCACATACTGAGAAGGCCATCACAAGACACAAAAAACTAGTAGTATTGACGTCAAGAGTGATAACAATGTGCTACGGAATTCAAGCGCCCTTTCAGAAAATAAAAACCTTACCTTGGCAATCCAAATAGGTTATGAATATTCCCAAATTGGAATATGATGTAATTTCCGTTTGATCAGATAAATTATCAATTAATATGATAAAATTGGTCAGGCCAGATCAAACATAAAATGCTAGCGTTTCGCACCAGTGTGCCGTTTCGCTCGTCAGTTGGTACAGACACACCTCACCAATACGCATGGCTAGCACATACTGAGAAGGCCATCACAAGTCACAAAAAACTAGTAGTATTGACGTGATGCCAGTTTGCTACGGAAGTCAAGCTCTCTTTCATAAAACAAAAGCCTTACCTTGGCAATCCAAATAGGTTATGAATATTCCTAAATGGGAATATGATGTAATTTCCGTTTGATTTGATAAATTAGCAATTAATATGAAAAAATTGGTCCGGCCAGATCAAACATAAAATGGCAGCGTTTCGCACCAGTGTGCCGTTGGGCTCGTCAGTTGGTACAGACACACCTCACCAATACGCATGGCTAGCACATACTGAGTAGGCCACCACAAGACACAAAAAACTAGTAGTATTGACGTCGAGAGTTATAACTATGTGCTACGGAAGTCAAGCTCCCTTTCATAAAACAAATCCTTAACTTGGCAATCCAAATAGGTTGTGAATATTCCCAAATGGGAATATGAAGTAATTTCCGTTTGATCAGATATATTATCAATTAATATGATAAAATTGGTCCGGCCATATCAAACATAAATTGCCAGCGTTTCGCACCAGTGTGCCGTTGGGCTCGTTAGTGGGAACAGACACACCTCACTAATACGCATGGCTAGCACATACTGAGATGACCATCATAAGACACAGAAAACTAGTAGTATTGACGTCAAGAGTGATACCAATGTGCTACGGAAGACAAGCTCCCTTTCATAAAACCAAAACCTTACCTTGGCAATCCAAATAGGTTATGAATATTCCCAAATGGGAATATGATGTAAATTCCGTTTGATCAGATAAATTATCAATTAATATGATAAAATTGGTCCGGCCAGATCAAAGATAAAATGCCAGCGTTTCGCACCAGTGTGCCGTTGGGCTCGTCAGTTGGTACAGACACACCTCACCAATACGCATGGCTAGCACATACTGAGAAGGCCATCACAAGACACAGAAAACTACTAGTATTGACGTCAGGAGTGATGCCAATGTGCTACGGAAGTCAAGCTCCCTTTCATAAAACAAAAACTTACCTTGGCAATCCAAATAGGTTATGAATATTCCCAAATGGGAATATGATGTAATTTCCGTTTCATCAGATAAATTATCAATTAATATAATAAAATTGGTCCGGCCTGCGTTTCGCACCAGTGTGCCGTTGGGCTCGTCAGTTGGTACAGACAC